>OX438713.1:10258646-11458646 GCA_949316375.1 Mythimna vitellina | reverse complement strand
CTGAAAAAAATCTGGTACAATATAAAAACAGGATTATCAGATTCTTATCTGCATATCGCTTGTCACTCAAATTACTGTTAAGATAATATGTTATCTTTTTGGTTAGTTAGTTACCTTCCGCATTGCTTTATGGTTAAAAGAAATCGTACAGCTGGGTTACCATGACGTTCAAAGTAAGATTTTTGTTTTTGTTTTTTTTTTTTAATTGATATAAACCCGTGCTTGACTGTGATCCCACCTGATGGTAAGCGGAGATGCAATTGTAGCGACATCTATCGCGTCACATAAGAACTAATCCTGAGTCGCGCAATCGAGGTTCTCCGCGCGATTAGAACATATAGAACAGCCCGAAATCATCTATCGGGCAGTTGTAGCCCACCAGACATAACACCCGTCTGGTCGGAGGATCCTCCCTTTTCAACAGGGGTTTGCGGGACTTTACTCTCTGTTCCGCCTACCTCCAAACTGGTGACCCTTGACAAAGAACGTCAGCGCAGCCTTCGTGCAGCTACTACCTCGTGACGTCATCATCACTTCCTCAAGCTTTCGAGCAGCGAGCCATACAGCCAGCACCCACGGCTATAAAGGGTACCCTGACCACCAGCATGCCTACATGGTCATACCTGGTCATCACCCTCAGCCTCATCAGCGACCTTGGCGAAGCACACTGCACCTTCGGCCAGTCACATGAAGAGCAATGAAGAACCTCTCCTGGTCGACGCAAGCAGTCAAGCCACTACGTCGCACAGCACCGCTCCGACTCACTGGAGCCTGCAGCATCATCCCGACTCACTGGGATAGCACCACCCCGACTCACTGGGGCAACACCGCAGACAGTTCCGACTCACCGAGAACTATGCGGCATTCGGTTCCGACTCACTGGAACCAACTTACCACAGGCTTGGCACGCATCAAGAAGCATCAAGAACCATCGATCTCCGATCTCCGGAGGGGAGTGATGTAGGGACATCTATCGCGTCACATAAGAACTAATCCTGAGTCGCGCAATCGAGGTTCTCCGCGCGATTAGAACATATAGAACAGCCCGAAATCATCTATCGGGCAGTTGTAGCCCACCAGACATAACACCCGTCTGGTCGGAGGATCCTCCCTTTTCAAAGGAGGTTTGCGGGACTTTACTCTCTGTTCCGCTTACTCCCAAACAATCATTGATTGATTGTTTGATTCTTATTTCCAGTGTGGGTAAGAGATGGCGCTTGACAACCTGTATAGCTCTGTCTCTTACCGAGAGGACCCTTTACAAAATATGACACAAAAATTTACCCAAGCAAGTGTCCAATTGAGCTGGGCGTGCTGTTCATACCCGAAGGGTGTTCCCACCTGAACGTAAGCAGTGATGCAATCGTTGAGGGTGAAGCGCACTACTTTATTAAGAGCCTATTCACTCTAGCCTTGAAGACACCTAAATTATAAGGTGAATTTTAATCAGTATGGGCCGAAACTACGTAAAGCAAAAAATCTTATTTTGAATGCCATGGTAACCCACCAGGTCCAGGTGAGCAATGAGTAGCTCACCGTTCGCTCATCCTATAAAGACCGAGCTCGAGTTGTCAACGACGCCCAGTGTTCAACGCGCGCCTCAAAGAGATGTCAGCAAAACCATAGGAGCCCAGCAGGGCCGAAGTCTACTGAAGCCATGAGTCGACTACTGAAAGGGAAACTCGTGGTCCTAGAACGCAAAGGGCAACTAAAGGAACATAGGTGTGGTTATAGTCAGTAAAAGTCTGCCACGCTCTCACGCTCCGCCCTAGACCGGGAGGAGTCATTGGATAATTTCCCAATTTAAAAAAAAGGCAAAGGAATTTTGTGAGCATGTTAGTTTAAATGTTTGTGAACGCACCCATGATACAGCAGTCATTCCTAGTGTGGGGCAAGGTTTAAAAAACCGGCAAGTGCGAGTCGGACTCACGCACTGAGGGTTCCGTACAAACTTACCTATGAAAATAGTTCAATTTCCGAATCGAGTCTTTAAGAATTTTACGAATCGCATGACGTAATTAGAAATTTACAGTGTTCTGATTTTTTCCTATACTTGTGCTATGAGACCTTGCTTCATGTCAAATTTCAGGATTCTGGGTCAACGGGAAGTACCCAATGAATTAAGATTCCCTTGAGAGTGACGAAATATACGTTTTTTGCGACATAAACGGCAGTATCTTTTTTGCGTTAACTTACAAGTTTGATTTTTGTACAGCTTCAAGGGACTACAGACCTGAGTATATTGTATTAATTTCAACTCGATACCTCCACGCGTTCCCTAGATAAAGGGTCTTGACAGACAGTCGGACAGACAGCAAAGTGATCCTATAAGGGTTCCGTTTTTTCCTTTTGAGGTAGGAGGAACCCTAAAAAACCGGCCAAATGCGAGTCTGACTCGCGTACGAAGTGTTTCCTTAATATTATCTATACAACTTTTTTTTACACAATTCATTTTATTCTGTTTTTCGTACCCATTTGTTGTTACAGTGGCAACAGAAATACTATACATGATCAGTGGAAATTTCAACTGTCTAGGAGAGGGTTTTTAGTCAGTAAAAGTCTGACACTATCTTCCGCTCCGCCCAAGAGCGAGATTTGTCATAAGATGATTTTCCCACACAATAAAAAAAAAACTGTCTATCTATCAAGGTTCATGAGATACAGCCTGGTGACAGACAGACGGACAGTGGTTTCTAAGCAATAGGGTCACGTTTATACACATAGGGTTCTTCCTTCCCACCGTCCCAAAAAGTACATGTCTGTATGTTACTGCTGCGTTTGGTAGCAAGTCTCGTAAAGTCAGGGGTCAACCACATTAAATCCATTAAGGCATATAGTCCCGCTTGAACATTGGGCGGAGTTTAAAGCACACATACTCGTATTGCCACTTGCGCCCGCATAGAACCCCATAGCATAGCATAGCATAGTCGGCCTTATAATTTTCCCACTGGTCTTCACCAATCTGTCAGAGACGAGTTTTGGCAATAATCTTTTAAAAGCTAAATCAAAAAGTTTATTTATCATTTTCATACATACTCGGCCTTATAATGTTCCCACTGCTGGGACTCAAGGCTCCTCTCTAGGAGAGGGCATGGGCCATAATCCACCACGCGGGCCCAGTGCGGGTTGGTGGATGTTACATGTCTTCGAATTTTTGGTTCTAGGACATGTCGGTTTTCTCACGATGTTTTCCTTCACCGTTTTGAGAGCAGTGATGATGAAATAAATTAAACAAAGTCATTACTTTGCCAGCCAGACGCATTCGCCTTGCTGGGTTTGAACCCGGAACCTACAACTCGTAAGTCGGGGCAGTTATTTATTTATTACATACTTCATGCACATAAAGGTACAGAGGCGGACTTAATGCCACGTTACCACTCGGCCACCACTATATGAATCTATAGTAAATATGATATTTTTTCAAATCTAATAACCCAGCTGTTACCGAGGGGTAGGCTTCGGAAACTAACTGTTTTATGACACTAAAAGGGAGCAAGGACCTTAAAATTAGCATCGACACTAATACTGGGAATTAACCCCTTGACCTGTACGCGTTAGAATGTGGCATTCACACCATCATATTTTATGTTTAATTACTGACACTATATCCTGATGGAACATGCATTGAAATTATATCTAGTATCTGCTAGTTTAAAGACCTCCCTTCCTGACTAGGGCTGCCATCGCCTAATTTGCCGCATAGCAAAGCATAGTCGGCCTTATAATGTTCCCACTGCTGGGACTCAGGCTTCCTCTCTAGGAGAGGGAATGGGCCACGCGGGCCCAGTGCGGGTTGGTGAATGTCACATGTCTTTCGGTTTTTTCCGGTTTCCTCACGATGTTTTCCTTCACCGTTTTGGGAGCAGTGGTGATGAAATAAATTACACAAAGTAATGCGCTTGGCTGGGTTTGAACCCGCGACCGCGACTCGTAAGTTAGGGCCGTTACCACTTGGCGACCACTGCTCTAGCATTTAAGTAATCCTATTTATTCATTATTTGTAATAAAAATGGATGCTTTGATAGAAATTAATTATATAAATTTAAACCAATGTGAAAAACCTAACCAAAGTTGTGTTCCCATTCACCCCTGCGTTCTTATTCACCCCGTTTACGGTACTTGGTTTAGGAGACTGTTTATAATATTAGCTAAAGATAGCCAAACTTTGTAGAAATCGTGATGCCTTTAGGCGTTTCTGTGAAAATAATCAGTTTTATTAAACAAACATAAACTTCGTTAAGTCCAGTCTAGATTTCGTGTGCGGATAATAACCGACAAAATATGGGTGTGCCATACCCTTTAGGGGATTCCAGCCATTATATTGTGTTATGGTATGACAAAAAAATCGATGTCTGTGTCACGCGCGAGTTGCGTACAAAGATAACATGTGATATTCACCAATCCATTTTTTTTTGAGGTTGAAAATCATCTCATGACTTTTCACGCTCTAGGGCGGAGCGACGTCTGGCTCCCAAACTGAATCGGACTGGGCTGCCGTCAAGCGGCTCCTGTCCAACCTCGGGGATCCAGACGCCTCATACCGGAGGCTCTACGTAGGCATCGTCCGGTCCATGGTACTTTATGGGGCGCCGGTGTGGGCGCCGTCACTGCGATAGCGGCCGGCGGCCCAGCTGAACGCGTGCCAGAGGGTTAGGCCATATGGATGGTGCGGGGACACCGCACGGTTTCCCGCGAAGCGGCGAGCCTCCTTGCTGGCTAGCCACCATGGGATCTGGAGGCAACAGAACAATCTTAACATTCTCATCTCCGCTACATGCAATCTTTTTTCATCCGTTTTTTTCACAGCCCAACATTCTGATCCATACAGTATGACAGGCCTTATCACGGACTTGTAGATTTTACCCTTCAACTTGAGGGGCATGTCACGTGGTCAGAACAAACAAATATAAAATTCGTAGTCAAATTCACATCGTTCAAAATGGTACAATGAATTGTTATCTTTTCCACGACGTTCAACTCTACATCCTTTGTTATTGTAGAATGACCGCCTATTGTACACTTATTTATATAAATATTTGTCCTGTATTATGTTTAGGTGTACAATAAAGTTATATAATAATAATAGGAGCTCCACGGGCGCTTTTATCGAGCTCTTCATGAGCCTGATGTAGATTTCTCGGCATCCGTGGCCTGGTTACGTTTCAGCGACCTCTTCGGAGAAACTGAAGGTTTTGTCTTTGCAATTATGGACGAAGTTATCTTAACGAACAACTACCGGAGACATATTATGAGGGAAGGGACGGTTGACGTGTGTCGGGCATGCCATCGTCCTGGTGAGTCCATCAGACATATTATCTCTGGTTGTTCTCGTTTGGCTAACGGCGAGTATTTGCACAGACATAATCAAGTAGCCAGGATTATTCACCAGCAACTTGCTTTGAAGTACAACCTAGTGGATTCTGAGGTACCGTATTACAAGTATGTGCCCGACCCAGTTCTCGAAAATGACCATGTCACGTTGTAGTGGGATCGGTCTATCATCACTGACAGGACTATCGTAGCTAATAAGTCGGATATAGTGGTGATAGACCGATTAGCGCGCCGTGCAATGATAGTCGATGTCACCATCCTACATGACGAGAATCTCGTGAAAGCTGAGAAAGAGAAACAAATCAAATATCTCGACTTAGCACACGAGGTTGTCGACATGTGGAATGTGGACTCGGCTGTCATTGTTCCGATTGTCGTGACCGCCAATGGCCAAAAGCTTCGACGACCATCTGTCGAAGCTGTCGTTGCGCGGCTGGATCAAGGGCCTGATACAGAAGGCAGTACTCCTAGATACGGCTCGCATTGTGAGGAGGTTCCTGTCTTTGGAGCCCAAAATGTCACTCAATTTATGGAAATACTGTACAGGCTATTGATTATGAACGAACAAATGACAATCAAAATAGAATAACACTGCGCGTAGTATTTGCTAGTAGCAATTGTTATGAATGATTGATTCTATTATGAATTTACCAATTAAGATAAATTTTCGTGGACAATTTTGGGATTTCGTTTTTTTTACTTTTGACTACAAAAATATTAGTAACGGGTACGGATAGAGCCACATTTTCTAGAGATGTACACAACGTTATTTTTAGTATATACGAAACCTGAATATAGTTTGTTCAGAATCAGTAACTGAATCGATTCCAATAATCTTTACACCATGTTATATTTTTTTCCAAAATATTTTGAAAAGGTACAAGTTAGACACTATCGATAATAAGTATAACACAGGTTACAGGTTTCGGCAGGTTATAGCGGGCATTAGGGCCAGCACTCAGCTGGATGTGGAAGCAAAACAACCCCTCAGTTGCCTGGACGGTCCGGTAACCGTGTATTTTTGCAGCATAGCATAAAATAATCAGCCTTTTAATGTTCCCACTGCTGGGACTCAGACCTCTCTACGAGAGGGAATGGGCCGTAATCCACCACGCGGGCCCAATGCGGGTTGGTGAGTGTCACATGTCTTAAAATTTTTGGTTCTAGGACATGCCGGTTTCCTTACGATGTTTTCTTTCACCTTTTTGAGAGCAGTGGTAATGAAATAAATTACACAAAGTAATGCACCTGGTTGGGTTTGAACTCGTAAGTCAGGGCCATTACCACTCGGCCACCACTGCTTTCAACTTGGCCACCACTGCTCTCTCAACAAGCTTATAACTTCGTGATTATTCATGACAGTTATGAAATTTTGTACATAGATTCTTTACATAAAAATACTAGACACGTGTTTCAGGTTTCGCATATATTAAAACTAATATTGTATAAATGGTGGTGTTGACATATAGGACGACACGATTTTACTGTCGTCTACGACATTATTTTTGCGGTAACAACAGTTTTTTTTTTTAATTGATATAAACCAGTGCTTGACTGCGATCCCACCTGATGTTAAGCGGAGATGCAATCATGGATGGTCAGGCGCAGTGGTTTATTAAGAGCCTATTCACTCTAGCCTTGAAGACACCTAAATTATAGTTGAACGGGAAGACCGCAGCAGGCAAATTGTTCCAGTCCTTCGATGTACGCGGTATAAGCGACGAAGCGAAACGCTTAGTCCGGACCGTTGAAGTTTCAGCAACGTAAGGGTGGAGACTCGCTGTTCGTCGGGTTGTCCGATGTGTGAGTTTGTCATGATAGTGGGAACAGCTAGCACGACAGTTGTTAAACGATAAAAATGATCAAAACAAACACTGCGCACACGTGTACCACACACGCCGATCTGGGCGCGTCGGTCTCCATACATTTTATATGGAAACTAGACTTGTAGAGCTACACTTGATCCACGCCACGCGACGTCGTTCTACCTACAAATCAGGCGTGTTACACGTGTGCGTCGGTCTAGTGTAGTAGTAGTGTAGTTATTGCGACACTCTGTCGTGGCCACGAAAAACAGTTGTTGTAATGGGAACAGCTTCTTGAGGAGCAGTGGTGGCCGAGTGGTTACGGCCCTGATTTACAAGTTGTTGTTCGCGGGTTCAAACCCAGCGAGGCAGATTACTTTGTGTAATTTATTTCATCACCACTGCTCTTAAAACGGTGAAGGAAAACATCGTGAGGAAACCGACATGTCCTAGAACCAAAAATTCGAAGACATGTGACATCCACCAACCTGCACTGGGCCCGCGTGGTGGATTACGGCCCATTCCCTCTCCTAGAGAGGAGGCCTGAGTCCCAACAGTGGGAACATTATAAGGCCGACTAAGCTAATGGGAACAGAGAGACGACAGTCGTCTCACGATAAATATACCGTTACGAAATAGTGAGCACGCGGCCTGACTCATTCAAGTAGTCTCCAATTATCCTTGAGGATTCATTGATCGTCAGCTGCCATTGAGAATTGATTCACTATCTAAATATATCTTAGGTGAGCTACAATGACTGACAAATGCGTGCATTGATTGAACATAGTATTTACAGTTTAGACTGCCCTGTTGGTTTAGTGGTTAGTGACCCTGATTGCTGTGCCGGAGGTCGTGGGTTCGATTCTCACCCAGGACAAATGTTTGTGTGATGAGCACGATCATTTGTTCTGTGTCTGGGTATAATTTATCTATATATGTATGTATTTAGAAATATGTAAGTATGTTTATCAGTTGTCTAGTACCCCTAACACAAGCTCTGCTTAGCTTGGGACTAGGCGGCGTTGTGTGATAATTGTGGAATATTATTATTATTAGAGTAATTCAAAATTATATTGGTCACTCTGAAGTAGGCGTTCCAAACTATTGTGCATAATTGAAAAAAAAAAATTGGTAACTGTGCATAGCATAGCATAGTCGGCCCACTGTTGGGCCTCCTCTCTAGGAGAGGGAATGGGCCGTAATCCACTACGCGGGCTCAATGCGGGTTGGTGGATGTCACATGTCTTCGAATTTTTTTGGATCTAGGACATGCCGGTTTCCTCACGATGTTTTCTTTCACCGTTTTGAGAGCAGTGGTCATGAAATAAATTACACAAAGTAATGCGCCTAGCTGGGTTTGAACCCGCGACCTACAAGTCGTAAGTCGGGGCCGTTACCAGTCGGCCACCACTGCTGTGCGCTAAATGGAAAATCCACTAAGTTGGCAACACTGGCCGTACGCTGCTAGACTGTTTTGTCTTGCTGTGTGCGCCCTGTCGTAGACAAAACAGTCTTGTCACAGACAACTCTGCGACGTCGTAGACAAGTTTGTCTAAGACAGTCTTATCTAAAGTGTGCGCAGGCCCTAAAAAAGGACGGGCAGGATGCATTTTGGAGAGTATGCGCAGGAGCTGCATGACTCTTGATTCCGATCACCTTTCTAACATCGGACAACCTGACATACGGCTAGTGTCCACCCTTACGTTGTTGAAACCTACACGGTCCGGACTAAGCTTTTCGCCTCGTCGTTTATACCGCGTATATCGAAGGACTGGAACAATTGCCTGCTGCGGTCTTCCCGTCCGATTGTAATTTTGGAATCGTCGAGGCTAGAGTGAATGGGCTCTTAATAAACTAGTGCGTTTCACTATCAACGATTGCATCGTTACTGACCATCAGGTGGGATCGCAGTCAAGCACTAGTGTATAAAACTTAAAAAAAGTTAAATGGAGATTTAATAGTTATGAAACAATTTTTAGTAAATAAATTAATAGGGTGAGGCATGCAGTTCGCGTCTGAGACAACTCTGAAATGTTTTTTTTTTCTATTTTGCTTAGTTTAGCCATATGGACAGTTCCTGCCTTCTGCTACATTCTATGGTTTTAAACATTTATTAACTATATCACTTACTGAGAAAATACCTACAATATTTATGCTTTAGGTAAGAATAAATTAAGCCGATTGGCGTAGTGAGATAGTACAAAATTATAACAAATTAACTGACCCGGCGAACTTCGTACCTCCTACTGGTGTTACCAGAATAACATAATTCATTTTATAATAACATTTTAATTAGAGATGGATAATTAAAAATGGAAAAAAAAACGATTACAAATCGGTTTTTTTTCCATTTTTTCTTATCATAAAACCTTCCCTGGACTATCACAAATATTTCAAGACCAAAATGAGCCAAATCGATCCAGCTGTTCTCGAGTTTTAGCGAGACTAACAAACTGCTATTCATTTATATATATATATAGATTAGTAGTAGTAGAAATAGTGGGCGTTCTATCTAATCAAGATCTAATAATTAAACAATTATAACAATAAAATGAGAGCAGTGGTGGCCGAGTGATAACGGCCCCGACTTACGAGTTGTAGGTCGCGGGTTCAAACCCTGCCAGGCGAATTACTTTGTGTAATTATTTAGTTAGTAGTTAGTTTTAGTAGAGTTTATTATTTACTGGCAGAGTAATTTGTATTTTGTTTATGATTGTTTTTTTTATACGGGTAGGTATGTGATGTAGAGGAATGTGAAAAAGCATTTTCCGTCCATCATAGTCTCAGAAAAAAATGTTTTTGATTTCGATCATTTTTAAATGCATTTGTATAGTTAAAGATACCTATATTTTTTTTTTATTCATTAACATTTACATAATAAATAATATATGACATTTATATGACAGATGGGGCAGTACAGTGCAGGGAGTAGTGGTGGCCGAGTGGTAATGGCCGCGAATTACGAGTTAAGTTGTGGATTCAAACCCAGCCAGGCGCGCATTACTTTGTGTGATTTATTTATCATCACTGCTCTCAAAACGGTGAAGGAAAACATCGTGAGGAAACCGGCATGTCCTAGAACCAAAAGTTCGAAGACATGTGACATTCACCAACCCGCACTGGGCCCGCGTGGTGGATTACGGCCCATTCCCTCTCCTAGAGAGGAGGCCTGAGTCTCAGCAGTGGGAACATTAAAAGGCTGGTTATGGTATGATAAAATGAAAAAACGCAACGCAATGAACTGCCAATTATATGTTAGACATCTCACTTTTACGCACAAAACGTTTTGGGATCATTTTCTTGGCCCGTAGTGTGTTTCCTGATAGCTTATAACCTAAAGGTCTTTAAGTCAAGAGTGAATTGGTTACTTCTAGGTAAGCGTGCTCCATCGTTGACATGTGGTCAACGATAGAGCTTATTAATAGGTGAGATAGTGGTCAAACGCGAGCTTATTAATATAAATTTATTTATTCAACAAATGCATATTTTGAAAGTAGTATGTTCATAAATGGCTTCTGAATCGATATAAGCTGTTTTATATAGTGATTTTTTGTCCTAAAATAATCAAGAATATTTCAGGATAAAAATATTGACTATTTTAATAAATTCATGAAAAATCTTAATTGTGTGCGAGCGTAGATACCAAGCAGTGGTGGTCAAGTGTTAATGGCCCCGATTTATGAGTTGCAGCTAAAGTTCCCTCACTAGGAGAGGGAATAGGCCATAATCCACTACGCGGGCCCGGTTGTTGAATGTCAAATGTCTTCGAATTTTTTAGTTCTAGGACCTCGGTTTCCTCACGTTTCCCTTCACCGTTTTGAGAGCAGTGGTGATAAAATAATTACACAAAGCAATGCGCTCAGCTGGGTTTGAACCCGCGACCTACAACTCGTAATTCAGGGCCGTTACCACTTGAATTATGATTGTAACTTATTTTTTCTAATTGGGATGTGTAAGGGTATGCATCATTCCAGTTATATGTTGTATAACTAAAAGAAATGCTATGACTATCATCTAATCCCAATGACAGAAACTGGTTAGCATTATTGAATAACATGTGGTCTGTCAGCCTGTCACCACATATCACTGCTTATTGTTAATGTAATAAAGAAAAAAGATTTTATCATTTTTTGTTCCGAACTAGCGACCCGGAATACGATGCTCAAAGTTGAGCACAATAGAAGTTGTTGATAAAATGCTGATATAAATTTTTCATTACTATGAGGCTCGCGTTTGACTATTTTAGGCCTACAGCCTAGATTAGGTACCAGCCAGCCTTTCAATATTTTACAGAATGCATTTTGGAGAGTATGCACGGGAATTACATGACTTGATTCAACCCTTACGTTGTTGAAACTTCTACGGTCCGGACTAAGCGTTTCGCGTCGTCGTTTATTCCACGTACATCGAAGGACTCGAACAATTTGCCTGCTGCGGTCTTCCAATCCGATTATAATTTAGGTATCTTCAAGGCTAGAGTCAATAAGCTCTTAATAAACTCGTGCGCCTTACTATCAAAGACTGTATCACCGCTTACCATCAGGTGGAATCGCAGTCAAGCCTAACCTATACTATGTGTATTTATCAAACTTATTGTTGGAAACTGTATATTGCAGTTAGAATGATCTAGTCGATGATGGAGCACGCTTGTAAGAAGTAATCTATTCTCTGTCGATGCAAACTTAAGTACCATGATCTCAAAAAACACATATATTCTGCAGATCCCTTCTGTATTCCGTAACCCCATTTTTGCTGCAGACAAGGACCAGCCATTCACTTTGTCATTCCCAGATTTCACATAAAAAAATAGCGTCACATGCAAAAACAAAAAGCAACCGCCCATTCGAATCAATTTAGGTGCCTTTGTTTTTAAAGCTAGACGAGGTCGCAGCTGCGCTTAAGTATTTTTTAGGACTTAGAAAAGAAATAGCATTTCAGCTGAGCTTTTAAAAGGTTTAAACACAGTATTTTGAATTCCTTGTGTATTTTTTTAGGATTTTCTCTAGCTTTTGTTGATTCAGTCAAGCAGAAGATAATCTTTTACTTAAATGAATTTGCATGACTGGCTTTGGATTTAAGGCGTGGATACAATCAAGTTAAAATTTTCAATTTGTTTTATCTAGACTTTTTAACGTCAATTTACTGCAAGTCGTCTTCTCTCGGAGTGTGTTTACAATAATCCTTTTAAGTTTAATAGAAACTCAGGCACAGTCGCGATGTTTTTTAGATTTCAATCACAAGTATTTTTTTTGCCAAGGACCTTATTGATGTTGATATAGATACAAAGTTCAAGATCATGATTTATAAATAATTTAATTAGCTTTTTCTAACAATGCCTGAATAATAGCGATTATTCTACCAATAATCATGTCTGCCAATGACTTTATAGCCACAAGCCTAGACCAAAAAATTAGGAGGCTCTCGATAGGCGGCTGGATTTTGAGCTTCGTTCAGAAAGCAGTACTCCTGAACAAGCCTTTTATTGTTAGGAGGTTTCTCTCTTAAGAGCCCTAACCACCAGTAGCTTGGACCCTGTTGCGATAACAATGAGCTACTATTATTTAGGTTTTTATCTACACTAATGTTATAAAGAGGTAAAGTTTTTTTTTTTGTTTGTAGGAGGAAGTACTGAAAAAGGTATTTTTTTTTTGTTTGTAGTAGGTAATCTCTGGAAGTACTGATCTGATTGCTTACATTTTTTCACCGATAGTAAGCTGCTTTATTCCTGAGTGACATAGGCTATATATATTTTATGTACGGCGGGCGAAACCGCAGGTAAAAGCTAATATTTAAATAATATGCCAAACGTTTTGGGACTACATTAATATTGTGCGTACAGCTAAGGAGCGCAATTCCTTGCCGGAGTCTGAGTTTCTTGGTAGCTGGTCTAGGTCTTTAAGTCAAAAGTGAGTGGGCTACTTCTAGGCAAGCGTGCTCCATTGTCGGCCACATCATCGCTTTTCATCAGGTTTTCATCGGAAGATAGTGGTCAAGTACGATCTTACTAATTAAAAAAAAAAACAAATAAACGAAGATAATGATATTATTAAAAAGTAATACAAGTTTTAGACCGCAAAGATGTAACTAAATTTTATATATAGACGACTATTTCCTGCTAGCAACTTCGCCCGCGTTAAAGTCGGTTTCTCTATATAAACTTTGCACCCCCGTTTCATCTCCTTATGGGGTGAATTTCGAAAAAATTCATTCTTAGCGGATATCTACACCCTATAAGAAACCTACCTGCCAAATTTTAAGTTTGTAGATGTTATAGTTTCTAAGATTTCGTGATTAATCAGTGAGAGGTATTTCGCTTTTATATATCTAGATATCCTAGCCTTTTTCTCAATTCACCACCAGACAGTTTCTACAAATATTTAATAAGATAGACGACAAAATTATTGTTCCCAGCGGAGACAATACGCAGGTTCCAGACATTTCGTTTAAGATAAATATGAATAATTTGGACTTCATCCAGATGCAGGATTCATATCTGGTATTAATAATGCAGTGTTTGGCAAGATAAGTGGTTTCAAGTTTATTATTTACTGGCAGATTAATTTGTATTTTGTTTATGATTGTTTTTTTTATACGGGTAGGTATGTGATGTAGAGGAATGTGAAAAAGCATTTTCCGTCCATCATACTCTCAGAAAAAAATGTTTTTGATTTCGATCATTTTTAAATGCATTTGTATAGTTAAAGGTACCTATATTTTTTTTTATTCATTAACATTTACATAATAAATAATATATGACATTTATATGACAGATGGGGCAGTACAGTGCAGGGAGCAGTGGTGGCCGAGTGGTAATGGCCGCGAATTACGAGTTAAGTTGTGGATTCAAACCCAGCCAGGCGCGCATTACTTTGTGTGATTTATTTATCATCACTGCTCTCAAAACGGTGAAGGAAAACATCGTGAGGAAACCGGCATGTCCTAGAACCAAAAATTCGAAGACATGTGACATCCCCCAACCCGCACTGGGCTCGCGTAGTGGATTACGGCCCATTCCCTCTCCTAGAGAGGAGGCTTGAGTCCCAACAGTGGAAACATTATAAGGCCGAGTATGTATGTAAATGATAAATAACCTTTTTGATTTAGTTTTTATATGATTATTGACGAAAATCCTTTCTGGCAGATTGGTCAAGACCAGATACAAAGACAGCTGGAAAGAAATGGGTGATGCCTTCGATCAGATGTGGTACAAAATTAGCAAAACGAAATAAAGATAAAATAATAATGATGAGCAATATCAAGTTATCTTTGACGATATGTTACATGAATGGTCTCTACTAGAGTACATTTTTTCTTTTTGATTTAAGATTGTATTACCTATGTATTTAGACACTAATTTTAAATTTTACTGCACATAGTTTAGTGGAATGTTTTTTCGCCTTACTACTTCTTTGAATATTATTTTGTGTATTTTTTACCTATTTTTTTTTTCAAGTTATTTGTGCATGCTATGGTCTTCTGTAACTGAAAGAGTACATGTCAAAGATCCCTTGTACAATTTGTGATTTTATGTGTAACCTTTGTGGGAGCACTAATTATTTTTTTTTTTTTCTAATTCGACTATGGTAATTGAAAGCATAGCAAATTAAATTGATAGAGACACTTAATCATGTAACAGCTAATTGTAGTTTTTTTGACAAACGTATAGACATATTTGTAATTAAACAACCGTCTACAAAAACCACTAACAACATTCCTGTGGTATGAACCACACAAAACAGTCTTTCTAACAACGAAAATGCATTAAAACACGAGTGAAACCGTGATCAAAGCTTATATTTCAAGTTATTTGATAAATAGGTGCTCATCGGATTAGTAAGAGTGGTTCCACAAGTACTGGAATTGCTTAAATAATTGAAAATACGAAGGAATTTGACACCGAACCTTCGACGCACCAACCAAAACATGTTTTCGATTATTATCAATTTTACTAAGAAAGTAATTGTTGTACAACTTATTCGTTCACGTAATATAGTAACTAAACTCATTTATAATGAAGTACACACAACAAATAAATAAATTCCATAACTGCATAGAAATGAAACACGAAAATCTCAAAAAACAATTACGTGCACAACCATTAACTGTAACTGTCACCCCAACAATAAAAAATATTAAAATTAGAACTTACCTTAGTAAGAAAATGGCCAAAAACACACTAAAATGCACAATACACAGTATAGACACGGCAAATGAATACAGTACACAACAGTACACAGTTATTAATCACTGAACACACGTCGTTCGCGAGCGAAGGGAGAACGGAGACTAAGTAAGCGGCCGTGGTAGTCCGGAGTTGCTGCTTTTAAAATAAAAGCTCCCAAGAAAGCACTGGGTTTACCGTTTTCCCACAAACGGTAAACCCAGTGCTTTATTGGGAAAATGGTTTTGCTTTATGGGAGTATAATTATGAATTAAGGATCGCGTGTTTGACTTCTGTTCTTACAAAATATTAATGTTATTAATTTCTTTGTTCTGGTCATAATAAAAATCTCCGATCTACCAATAATCGTCTTCTACGATGTCCCACACACCGCTCTGGGTTTATCCAGTCCTCCTTCTTTGTCCAGGCGAACTCTCTTTGGAATGCGCTCCTGCCGAACATCAGGATGGCGTCCAGTCGGTTCACTTTTAAGGTGATGGCACGTCAGCACATTCGCAGGAAGTTGGTGTAATCATCACAGTGTTGGTTTGTTGGATTCGTTTTTCATAAATAGATTGTTGATTGCTATTTCTTTACCATTAAGCTGCACCTACCATGTTTTGTTTCTGCACCACCCTAAGGTCGACTGGTAGAAAATGCCTAAGGCATTAAGTCCGCCTTTGTACAGTGTTTACTACTAGTGCATAAAGTTTTAATAAATAAATAAATAATGTTTGATATATTTATAGTGGTAGGTTCGAGTATTTTTTTATTTTTACGTTTTTTTTTCTAGTGCTTGACTGCGATCCCACCTGATGGTAAGCAGTGATGCAAACGTTGATGGTGAGGCGCACTAGTTTATTAAGAGCCTATTCACTCTAACCTTGAAGACACCTAAATTATAATCGGATGCGTAGACCGCAGCAGGCAAATTGTTCCAGTCCTTCGATGTACTTGGTATAAACGACGAGGCGTATCGCTTAGTCCTGACCGCAGAGGTTTCAACAATGTATGGTGGGATACTCACCTTACGTCGGGTTGTCCGATGGTACAAATGAGATGGCGTGATCAAGTCATGCAATATTGTTTTAGTTTATTTATTTATTATTTATTTATTTGACAATTTATGCACACACAATAATAAAGGAAAGAAGAAAGAAACAGAAGAATAGTACAAAGGTGATGCTTATTTCTACAGAAATCTCTTCCAGCATACCTGCGAAAGGAAATAAATTTAAATTTTAGTATTTAAATTAACTTAGTAGTTCGTTGATCTTGTGGTCGCAAGCGCTACTGTTCAGTAAGAGATTCTGTGTCCGGTTCTTAGCTTAGGCAAACACCTAAGCTAAGAATTGAACCCAAAACCTCTACTACTAGGCTTGTGTTTATGTAGGTATCTACAGTTTAATAAAATGAGGTGTCACAGTTTAAATTATATTAATCGGTCTCGAAACTTTTTTTTCTTTAAAATCATCATTATCATTTAAGCTAAAAGACGTCCACTGTTGGACATAGCCCTCCCTCAAGCGTCACCACAACGACCGATCCTGTGCGTCTCGCATCCACCGCAATCCCGCGACTCTTACCAGATCGTCAGTCCACCTTGTGGGAGGCATTCCAATGCTGCGTTTTCCGGTGTGCGGTCGCCACTCTAAAACCTTTCGGCCCCATCGACCATCCGTTCTACGAAAAATGTGCCCTGCCCACTGCCACTTACGTTGGCGTTTCTTCGGGCTATGTTAGCGATCTTGGTTCTCTTGTGGATATTTTCATTTCTAATGGACCATGCCAGGAATCTCCTCCTGGAAAGGGCTGTCTTTCCATTGCCCTTTGGGTGACTGTAAGCCTTCTGATGAGGCTAAATTGTAAGCAACCTTGTTGCAATGCCATATGCCATATGTGTTATTAACGTAGTCCTAAGTCTTATTTACTAAAGATTACGTGTATTTACTCTATTTATATGTTAGTCTGTAAGGTATGTAACTATGGGCCAAGATGCCTGATAATAAATGATTTATTATTATTATTGTGTCATCACTGGCAACACGCACTGGTTACAGACTTTCGTCTTGAGACACTGTGGTATATTAGACGAGAAGATACGGCTTTAAAATATCACGTGATCATTTTGGGATGTGATAATAAATAAATATGATGACAAAAAAAAAATGAGATTTACTATTTTTTTTTAACTCTACCGCCTTCTAAATAATCTCACTACTTATATAATTTATTTTATTATAAGATTAGCTTCTACCAGTGGCATGAAATAAGGAAATATATTTTTATGTCACTCAGTGATAAAGGCATTCTAAATATTTGAATTCATTAATTTACAAACAAAAATCCAAATCTTTCCTCTTTATAATATTACTACTAGTTACAATAATCCTGTGGTATCCACGTTATCAGTGTGTTAGAGCAGTGGTGGCCGAGTGGTAACGGCTCCAACTTACGAGTTGTAAGCCGCGGGTTCAAACCCAGCCAGGCGCATTACTTTGTGTAATTTATTTCATCACCACTGCTCTCAAAACGGTGAAGAAAAACATCGTGAGGAAACCGGCATGTCCTAGAACCAAAAATTCGAAGGCATGTGACATCCACTAACCCGCACTGGGCCCGCGTGGTGGATTACGGCCCATTTTTTTCTCCTAGAGAGGTGGCCTGAGTCCCAGCAGTGGAAACATTGAAAGGCTCATTATGATGATGATTATGATCCACGTTACGAATTCCCTTTCCACACCCCAAAACCATTCATACACATTTTACCCACAAACTGGGGTAATTTTCCCCCCTTGCAACCCAGCCCCAGCTACCTGTACTACTCACACAGACACAAAGCTTTCACACGCCTCGTATACAGACAGAAGGGCGTCCCCCACACATACAAAGAAAGAGAGAGATAGTAAGACATATGTTAGTAATGTTAGAGGGAGATAGACGTACAGGATTTTAATGTATGAAGTTGAAGGGTGAGTAGAGTTCCTAGGTTTATGATATTTGACTGTTTTGATGTTTTTGAAGTGAGAGTTGGCTGAGTAAGCTAATTGGCGAGGTAGGGTTTGGGATGGGTGACCGTTTTTTACCATCGTCTTTAGTAAGAGGTATAGTAGCTGGTTCCAGCGACTTCGTTCGCGTCAGTAAAACAGCTGAATGACATTTGTTCTCAATTTCAAGAAGTTTTTTTTTCCAGGAACCCTACTTCTTTATCTAAAATAAAAGTTACTCTGTAAGTGTAAGTTATTCCCTGCAATACCAGCTATCCGTCAGTGAAAATCTCATCAAAATCGGTTCAGCCGTTTCGGAGATTAACCGGATCATACTTTTTTTCAAATTGCATTTTTGTTATAGGTATCAAATACCTAGAAAGAAAGAAAATCGGCCATAATCCACCCAGTGAGCCCAGTTCTGGTTGGTGGATGTCACATTACAAATCATTAAATTTTTGGTTCTTGGCCATGCTGGTTTCCTCACGATGTTTTCCTTCACCGTTTTTAAAACAGTGGTGTTGAAATAAATTACACAAAGTAATGCGCCTGGCTGGGTTTGAACCCGCGACCTACAACTCGTAATAGTCACCACTGGGGCCACCTCTGCTCACCCACCACAACAGTTATCAAATATACTTTTTTAATTTCAATTTTACTTTCCCACAGCTGGGCAAAAGCCTCCCTAACTTCTTCTAGGTATTCTCGAGTCACCTCAAACCAGCCCTTGCGGTAGGTTTCTAGGTCATCTCCTCACCTCTTCCCAAATATAAGGTAGCCAGCCTTTCAATATTTTACAGGATGCATTTTGGGGAGTGTGCGCGGGAATTACATGATTTGATTCCGCTATCATCACCTTTCTACAGATACCGGCACGGATCATGAGCGTTGACTTCTACAGTTCTATTAGCGCAGAAGCACGCAGAAGTGAAATATCGGGTCTCTTTAAGGGCCTATTACACCACTCGATTTCAGACAGTCTTAGTCGATGTCGCGTAGTGTAATAAGGGTTAGACCGGTCTTAGGTACTCGGAACAAAAAATAACACAGTTTGAATATTGTGTGCTGAATATCGCGTAGTGTAATAGGCCCTTTAGCGGTATGAAAAGAGATGCGGGAGCGGGGAGTGCAATCCTTGTACAGTGATTGGCTCGCCGATGTGTACGATGCGCAAAGCGATCCCCACTCTTTCGCCAAGCGCTCAAGATTCGTGCCGCTATCTGTACCGTCTGACACAACTCGACGTATGGCGAGAATCCACCTTTACATTGTTGCCACCTCTACGGTCCGGACTAAGCGTTTCGCCTCGTCGTTTATACCGCGTACATCGAAGGCCTAGAACAATTTTCCTGCTGTAGTCTAGGGTATATGTGAGTGCGCCTCACCATCAACGATTGCATCACTGTTTACCATCAGGTGGGTTCTATATTATTAAAAAAAGACATTTAAATTTCATTTACATGTACAGATATGTAGATTGGATAGATAACCCTAGCTATATCCCGTGGCTTCACTCGCGTCTTTGGTTACTACTCCACTCCAAGGGTTCCAATTGAAAAAAAAAAGTAGTTGGATAGCACATTTTTAACCGACTTCAAAAAAAAGGAGGAGGTTATCAATTAGGTTGCGTTTAAAAAAAAATCATGTGTGTTACCTCAGTACTCCGTCATAAATGGACCGATTTGCGAATTATTTTTTTCTCTTAAAGGGTATGCTTCCAGATTGGTCCCATTTTTTTCGATGATGGGATCCATGAGGAATCGAGGGAACTCGTAATTCAGTGTTTTTTTTTATAGCGATCTCGGTTATTTTAGTTTTTTTTTTTTTTATATCGAGAATGTTCTAGATAGCCTTTCTCATTAAATGGGCTATATTTTTTTTCTCAATTCGGAGATGACCTGGGCTCTCTAACATCAGTAAATGGGCTTTCCAACACTAAAAGAATTTTTCAATTCGAGCCAGTAGTTACTGAGACTGACGCGTTCAAACAAACAAACACTTCATCAGCTTTATGGCATTATATTGGTGTAGATTACATCTGTTTTTCGCAATGGTATATGTACAAAGAGACTGGTTACGTGCATAGTCCGGGAGCGAACTCCGGCCACCGTATAGGCGCGGGCTTGCTGACGACGGGCAATGGGTAGCCCGCCGTCCACTCGTCCTATAAGAATCGAGACCAAGTAGCCAAGCAGGGCTAATATCGAAGGATACTCGTAGTCCTGGAACGCAAAAGGCAACAGAAGGAACATAAGTGGAAAATCATCAAATTATTTCTCCTGCTCTAGGGCGGAGCTCAGTTGAAAGGCGTGCGAAGAGGCTAATTGGGGATCCAGATTTGGTTAACACCAATCTACAAAGCCTCGAGCACAGGCGCAGGGTAGCCAGCCTATCGGTATTGTACAGGTTGCATTTTGGAGAGTGTGCGCGGGAATTGCATGACTTGATTCCGCCATCTCCTTTCTACCATCGGACAACCGGACGAACAGCGAGTATCCACCCTTACGTTGTTGAAACTTCAACGGTCCGGACTAAGCGTTTCGCCTCGTCGTTTATACCGCGTACAGCGAAGGACACTGGAACAATTTGCCTGCTGCGGTCTTCCCGTCCAACTATAATTTAGGTGCCTTCAAGGCTAGAGTGAATAGGCTCTTAATAAACTAGTCCGCCTCACCATCAATGTTTGCATCACTGCTTACCATCAGGTGGGATCGCAGTCAAGCACTGGTCTATATCAATTTAAAAAAAAGGAGCGAGAGGGCGTGTCTAACTTTTACTGACTAAAACCACATCTATGTTCTTTTAGTTATCCTTTGCGTCCTTTGCTTTCCATCAGGTGGGATCGCAGTCAAGCACTGGTTTATACCATTTAAAAAAAAAAAAAACTCCACGGGTAACCCTAACCTCACAGAAGTCGACCCATGACCCCAGTAGGCTTCGGCCTTGCTGGGCTCCTACGGTTTTGCTGACATCTCTTTGAGGCGCGCGTGGTACACTACGCGTCGTCGACGACTAGGGCTCGGTCAGGACGGTTACCAGACGGCTGGACGACGAGTTACCCATTGCTCGTCATGGCTGAGGATAGACGAGTGTAGAAAAGGTAGAGGGAGGCCTCCGCCCAGAAGTAGGATACAATAAGCTAACTACAACTTACTTTTTATATAGAACACAGTCATTTTCAGTTTCTTTTTTATGGGGATGTAATACATTAACTTCATTGACGCAACCTGATCGCCAACCACGGCCTTAAATCTGCTATTACAATAGTGTCAGAATAGTCTACCATTGACATCATAATTGTTGAATTTTGACCAAGTTTGGTAATCTACTAATATAATGGCTTCATTATGACTTTCCAATGGTCAACCACTGACACTCCATTGAAAAAAATGGCATAGAATGGTAATCTCGTACATAATGACAAATGAATATTTGACGTATGCGGATAACTGCCAAAATTTTGACAGTTCCTTTGATCAGTGACCTACCATTAGAACGTCATTGTGCAGTCATTGCTTATAATTTGTTTCGAGACAGCTCGATTTTGTCATTCTACCACAAGATCATTGACCGATCAATGATCGACCATTATGAATTATCAGATTACGAACTTTTAGCAAAATGACAATGGGATCGTGTTGGAATGACGAATTTATAAAAAT
The DNA here is from genome assembly GCA_949316375.1 of Mythimna vitellina. Taxonomy (NCBI): domain Eukaryota; kingdom Metazoa; phylum Arthropoda; class Insecta; order Lepidoptera; family Noctuidae; genus Mythimna; species Mythimna vitellina. The sequence goes on along the minus strand of OX438713.1, from coordinate 11,436,700 downwards.
AGCAGACTTGGACCCCTGGTACCATAACGGGCTTACAACTTTGTGATTTTTCATAATACAGTTATGAAATTTTGTAAATAGATTCTTTGCATAAAAATACTAGACACGTGTTTCAGGTTTTGCTTATACTTAAACTGAAAATAAGGTTTAATATTTTTTTCAAATATATTAAACTAGCCGTTACAGAGAAAGAACATTGGCATTGGCACTGCTCGACAACTAGGGCCTTAATCAACACAACATACAGGCGAATCCACGGGCCGAAGCTAGTACTATCATGATGCATTCAGGTAGCAGTTTGCAAAATGTGGTTTGTTGGTAAATTCACTCTGGATATGACGTTGATATATTTTCGCTGTGAATTTTAAAGTAGTGGAATGTGGAGCTATTTATAATAGTAGACTAGCTGTATTTTGTGGTTCTGCCAGCAGTTAGAGGTGCGTTGATAATCTATACTTATAATAAATCTGTAGAAGTGAAAATTCTGTACATTGAAAATATCATAAAAATAAATCAAAATCAAAATCAAAAGCATTTTATTTAAAATGAACCATTTACAGGCTATTTTGAAATGTCATCAACAGGCTCCATACACACACACTATCACTGGGTGATAGTTAAAAAATATCTCAGAAAGGCATGCTCCCGGCTGAAAAGTATTTTAAGTGCTAACAAAAAAAAATTATAGAAATTAAATTGACTGTATGAAATGGTGTAAAAGGCATGTTTCAACTAGTTAACATTGGTGGACATCCCATCCATACGTACAAAGCGTTTTGGGAACATATTCACTGTGCGTACAGCTAAGGAGTGGAATTCCTTGCCGGAATATGTGTTTCCTGATAGCTACAACTTAGGGGTCTTTAGGTCAATCAAAATCAAAAAATCAAAATCAAAAAGCATTTATTTCAAATAAACCATTTACAGGCACTTTTGAAATGTCAAGAAGTCAGTCAGTCAGAAAAAAAAATGATGCTAATTGCACATTCCAAAGCGTAGATCTCTATGTAGAAGAATGTGCAAGAAACTCCATGGACACTCTTTTCAATCATGTTTTGTAATTACAGATATCTCTGTTACATGTTTCTTGTCACTATCATGTGAGAACAATGCAAATAAAAATAAAAACTAAATATAGATATTAAAATAGCAACTGGCAGCTAAGAGATGACCAGTCTCAACTGACAGCGCCCGTTCACGGACATGATGCGAATATTAGCACCACTCAGCTCAACCATTTTGCAATAAATGGTAATGTAATAATGGGGGTGTTACTAGACCGACACCGAACCCAAAAATGTGATTAAAAAAATTTTTGTCTGTCTGTCTGTTTGTTTAGGCATCACGCAAAAACTACCGGTTCGATTACAATGAAACTTGGTATAATTATTCTTTATTATCCTTGGCACCACACTGAGCACTTTTTATCCCGGAAAAGTAAATACAATAAAAAACAAACTTAATTTTGCGGTTTGATCCCTAGATCCAATTACTAATTAAATTCAATGGACTATCACACATGACGAAGATAATAAATAATATTTAATATTTTCGTATCTCAAAAAACGTAATAAAAACCATTTTCGACTTCTACGCGAACGAACTATCGGGCAAAAGCTAGTAATAATAATATTCCACAACTATCACACAACGCCGTCTAGTCCCTAGCTAAGCAGAGCTTTTGTTATGAGTACTAGACAACTGATAAACATACTTATAATATTTCTAAATACATACATATTATAGATAAACAACAAACAGTCTCTTGCATTTTAATTTTCGCTGTGCATGCGAAAAATATCAGCTCTATAAACATTATTTATTTGACGGCCATAAATTTAAACAAAATGGCGGCTATCTGTCAAAAGTCGTTTGCACGCCAGCCTTAATTGCCATGAAAAAAGCTATACATACATATATATTAAATCTGTAGAAGTTTTTAGTTGTGCGCGCATCACGTAAAATGTACGAAATCGATGTAGATAATTTTTTAACCGACTTCAAAAAGGAGGAGGTTTTTTTGTCCGGCTGTATGTATTTTTTTTTCAGAAATCAGAAATCATAAACGTTTATTTCAAATAGACCAATTACAGGCACTTTTGAATTGTCAAAATGTCGGTCAGTCAAAAAAGTGAAGCTAAATTGCACATTCCACGTAAAATGTACGAAATCGATGTAGATAATTTTTTAACCGACTTCAAAAAGGAGGTTCTATGTCCCGGCTGTATGTATTTTTTTTTCAGAAATCAGAAACGTTTATTTCAAATAGACCAATTACTTTTGAATTGTCAAAATGTCGGTCAGTCAAAAAAGTGAAGCTAAATTGCACGTTCCGAAGCGTAGATCTCTATGGAGAAGAACGTGCAAGAAACTCCATGGCACTCTTTTAAATCATATTATGAATTACATAAATCTTGGTTACATATTTTTTTATGTATGTTCAACGATTTCTCGGTCAATTGTGGACCGATTTTGAGAATACTTTTTTGATTGAAAAGGTAGAAATATTGTTATGAACTTCGTCTAATAAAAAATTGTTTAATTAATTTGCGCGGGAATTGCATGACATGATTCCGCCATCTCCTTTCTACCATCGGACAACCCGATGCACGGCAAGTATCCACCCTTACGTTGTTGAAATTTCAACGGTCCGGACTTACCGTTTCGCTTCGTCGTATATACCGCGTACATCGAAGGACTGGTACAATTTTCCTTCTGCGGTCTTCCCGTCCAACTATAATTTATGTGTCTTCAAGGCTAGAGTGAATAGGCTCTTAATAAACTAGTGCGCCTCACTATCAATGATTGCATCTCTGATTACCATCAGGTGGGATCGCAGTCAAGCACTAGATTATATTAAAAAAAAAACTTCGAAGTTAAGGAACGGAACTCCTCATAGGATCACAGCAGATCTGTCGTAACAAGTAAAATTGCTTTGTTTATACGTATACCTACGCGATGACTTTAAGTGCAACTAAAAAGTGTGAAATAAAAAACTTATTACAAAAAAAAAACAACCAACTTCTATGTAAAAAAGAATACTAAAAAGAGCAAAATAACTTTAATTTCGGAAGTCGGTGTTAAAAAACGAAAAGAAAAAACTATTATAGAAACACCGACTACCGAAATTAAAATTATTTTGCACTATTTAGTGTTTTTTTTTGCATTGAATTCGGTTGTATTTTTCTTTTTTTGGTAAAAAGTTTTTATACATTTCATTTGTGTGTAACTTGATATATTACTTAGGCTTTGCTGTTTTTAATTGATATAAACTAGTGATTGCCTGCGATCCCACTTGATGGAAAGCAGGGTTTCATCGCAATCGGTTGACTAAGTATATCGAAAGATATATACTACATTCATTGACTTTAGGCGGTACGAAGTTCGCCAGCTCAGCTAGTAGGTAATAAAGGTATGCATTTATTTATTTTTTGTTTTATTTTTCGAGGCGAGTAATCATTTAATGACTTTTGCGCTCTAGAGTGCAAAGAGAGGGACTTTTACTAAGTAAAACACACTTGTGTTCTTTCAGTTGCTCTTTACCTACGTTCCAGGACAACGGGTTTTTCTTTCAGAAGTCAACCCATGGCCTCAGTAGGCTTCGGCCCTGCTGGGCCCCTACGGTTTTGCTGACATCTGTTTGAGGTGCGCGTGGAACACTACGCGCCCTCGAGGAATTGGGCTCGGTCTGAACGGTTACCGGACGGCTGGTCGGCGAGCTACCCATTGCTCGTCGTCCGCAAGTCCACGCCTATGGTGGCTGGTAGTCGGGGTCGGGGTCCCAGGGGTTGGGCCGTGAATATGTCCGTTCCCTCACTTTGGTGCACGAGTGAGGGAACGGACATCCTCACGGCCTACTTTGCATTATGTAGGTATGTAAATATTATAATTTCTTTAGAGGTACCTACCTACCTAAACGCAATGTGTCAAAACATCCCGCAATTGGGCGAAAATTACGTATACAGGCCTTTCTCGTTTATCGCTCTTTCTCAATGCATCAAAATCCGTTGTATGATTTAGGAGGACTTAACGGATAAACAAACAAAAGTACACAGAAAACTACTTTATTCTTTAAGTTGTAAAGAGCGCCATCTCGTGTCATTTACAAGAAACATTAATGCATGGCTTTGTATTGGTTGGGTACAGCTTGGCATTCGACTTTTGAGAGTATGTAGTTCAGTTGGTTACCGATAGATGGCAATGTTCGAAGTTTAGATATTTCGTTTGCGGCGTTTCCAGTAAAGACGAATATGAACTTTAAATTCGGCTTATTAAGATTCTCAAAAATATCGTTATATAATGTATTTATTCATCTTATCTCGGCCTCAGCTGACCTCGAAAAACTTTTTAGAGGTATGTAGAACAGTGTGTAAAGTCGCGCAAACCTCCATTTAAAAGGAAGGATCCTCCAACCAGACGGGTTTGTCTGTTCTTGGCCAAGGGTGGATTTAAAGGTTGGGGCACGTGCCCCCGTGCCCAGGCGGTATTTTTTGTAGGTACTGTACAGATTCTATCGAAAGTATCCAAAACTTGGAAGAAAACTTATCAGAGTTGTGAAAATATGAATAAAAATTTGTAGAAAACTTGTGTAAATTTGAAGTATGATATTTCAAGTTAATGTTGTTTTTTTGGCCTATCCGCCCCTTGTGCCTCCCCCAGAAAAAATCCTAGATCCGCCCTTGATCCTGGCAACTGACTGAGTCTAAATTTTAATTTAAAATATTGTTCTATTCTATTCCTAAACGCGCGAAGAACTCATACCGTGATTTATAACTTTGGATTTTTAAGTTCCTGTATGGGAACATAGATGTCGCTACATTACTCATCTCCGGAGAGATCAACGGATATTTTTTTTATATTTTATGCGTTCTGGGCCAGTAGATTGGTTTCTTAAGTGTATAATCTATGGTCGGAACTGTCTGCGGTGATTAGTGTTGCCAACTATTATGTTAAACACAGTAGATATTATACTGTTTTTCACTACAGTGTACAAAATACTGTTTTCAGCATCAAAATGCTTAACACTATAATCGTGAGTGTTACAATTAGACGCTCACACAATTTTTTTTATCAATTCACAATAATAGTTTCAGAACGAATCGAATGAGGCCCTCATTTATTTTTCAATTCTAGATAATTATACTTAATTGTGGTAAAAGACTGTACACTATTAAGTTGTGCGAGAAACTTTAAAAAATATGTATTTAAAACATTTATCAAAATACTGTTCATTTTTCTAAAATAGGTAGGTACTGTTTAATATTCGTCTCAGATAAAAAATACTTTATTTCTTGTAAAAAAAAGTTGACAAACCTACCGGTGATGCCCCAGTAAGTCAGGGTGATGATGTCGCTGCAGGGTCCAGTGGGTTGAAGCAGTGCTGTGTTCAGCCTTCAAGATCCACCAACCCATCTTGTATCTATTACTATTTAGGCCCAAGTTTTTTCTAACATCATCTCTCTAGCCTTTTTCCCAGTAGCTTGGGGGCAGCCCGGGACTTACATTCACACTACCCGTGGCCTTACGAGATCCGCTGGATAGACTAATGGTCAGACTTTCTGACGTCTGACTATCTGTAAAGTTGTCAAAAAATAAAAGGCCCAAGGTACAAAAAAAAAAGAGCGACCACGTACAATGGTCCACATAGGACTAAGTGCGGAAACCATACCTAAAATAGAATAGAAACTCCGAGTGAACGCCGGCGTTCGCTCTCTCATTGTCTTTCTATTGTGTCTCTAATTAAGGTATCTTTTTGCGTATTTAACCTTTCGAAAAGGTTAAATACGTAAACAGAATACTCGCAATATACTCCATCATATTATTTTACACGCCAAAAATGTATGAATTTTTTTAAAACACTTTTTGGTAAGTATTAATTATTATTTTATTGTTTCTTTCAGTTTCGTTTCATGTTACAATCTCTAGGGTCTTTCTCAAATGTCAAAATGCGCCTTTTATTTTAAACGAGATCTACGAATGACAACCAGTTTTTATTTATTATAACATCGGTAGGGGATAGAAATAAAATATAAAACTATTTCATACAAAATATTTTTATTTTAATCAGTTATTCTACAAATACAGTGTAAATTAAATTTAAAAAACTTTGTAGAGATCATTTTAACTTTTAAACACATCACATTATAATATAAGGGCGAATGCTTGTGAATGTGTATGTATATTTATTACTTCTCCACGCTAGAACGGCTGAACGGATTGCGATGAAACTTCATACCAAGTGACCATTCTCATAAGTTGGGGTAACCCACCTGTTTGATAAGCTATTTTTTTTTTTAATTGATATAAACCAGTGCTTGACTGCGATCCCACCTGATGGTAAGAGGAAATGCAAACATTGATGGTGAGGCGCACTAGTTTATTAAGAGCCTATTCACTCTAGCCTTGAAGACACCAAAATTATATTTGGACGGGAAGACCGCAGCAGGCAATCAGGCAGGTTATCTTGCTATACTAGTGTGAGGGTAGATTGATAAAAAAATATGGCACATCAGTGACACAAGTTATCTATCAGTTAATTTCGTGATACTTGGTCATTTTTGGTTGACCATACTTTATGCACATAACGGTACAGAGGCGGACTTAATGCCTTAGGCATTTTCTACCAGTCAACCTTTGGGTGATGAAGAGAAAAATAGTGATAGTTGCAATAAAAGAGAGAAAAATAAAAAAGGTGAATATAAATAAAAAATAGGGTGGCACTGACATCGACGCACAAACGAATACCATGGTTCCAGTACATGATTCTGTACCCGGAGTGGTGAAATTTTTCGTTGGTTTTTTACTAATTAAAAAAAAATCTTTACGTTTTTTAATCTAGACTGCGTAATTAATTCCTAATTAATATAATATACCTATCAATTTGTTGTACAATTTTCTTGTACTACCTATTTTGTCAGAACAATGTAGGAGTCACTTTTGACTTTTGACATTTGATCGGCTGGAAATAGTAGCCGGACCAGCTCTCGCAACTAGTCGGCCCAGACCAGTCTCCGACTAGTTCGGCCAAACGATGCTCTCAATCCAGGACACATAGTTGAGCACCCTGGTGTAAATGCCAGGTTCTCCGACGAAGCCGCAAGCTTTGCCGAAGGAGGTGACTCCGACGACGGTGTACATGCATGAAATCTTCTTGTTTTTAATCTGGATTGGACCGCCGCTGTCGCCCTGGAAAAGAATTTCAATAAAATCAACTGGGACGTATTTTAAGTGTTCTCAAAAACGGAACCCTTATAGGATCACTTTATTTATTTATTTAAACTTCATGTACAGTGGTGGTACATAGGCGGACTTAACGCCACAAGGCATTCTCTACCAGTCAACCATTGGGTTAAAAAGGCAACACCGTGGTAGGTGTGCACAATAAATAAATAACAGAAATTTGAAATAGAGTTTAGTATCATTAAATTAAGTGGCTTATAATAATAAAATACGTATATATGCTAATATAATAAACTAATAAATATTATGACAAATAAGAAATCATTGTAATTAAATATAACAATTATGACGAAGTCCTAACTAAGGTTGAGAGGACTTCAAGTAGTAGTTCCGAATACACAGCAGTCGTGTAGTATCACTTTGTTGTACAACTGTCTGTCTGTAGCGACATCTATGGCGTCACATAAGAACTAATCCTGCATCGCGTAATCAAAGTTCTCCGCGCGATTAGAACATAAAGAACAGCCCGAAATCGTCTATCAGGCAGCTGCCTACCAGACATAACACTCGTCTGGTCGAAGGATCTTCCCTTTTCATCGGAGGTAGGCGGAACAGAGTGGGCTGTTCTATATGTTCTAATCGCGCGGAGTACTTTGATTGCGCGATGCAGGATTAGTTCTTATGTGACGCCATAGATGTCACTACATGTCTATTAAAACCCTTTTATCAGAGCGAAAGCTGCCTCTTTAATTGATTATATTAAACTAGTGTGAATTTTATAAAACGCTCCCACTCTAATGATATAGAGACTCCTTATCAATAGTAGGTAACCATATTTTATTCTTTTTTTGTTATTAGTGGCCAATTTTATTTTTGAGTAAACCGGGGCCCCAAGTCTGCTATTTTTATAAATTCGTAATTCCAACACGATTCCATTGTCATTTTGCTAAAAGTTCGTAATCTGCTAATTCATTATGATCGATCGTTGATCGGTCAATGGTCTCGTAATAGAGTTGTGGTAGAATGACAATATCGAGTTTATTAAAAGCAATGACTGCAAAATGACGTTCTAATGGTAGGTCACTGATCATGCGTCAGATATTCATTTGTCAATATTGACGAGATTACCATTCTATGGCACTTCTTTCAATGGAGTGTCAGTGGTCGACCATTGGAAAGTCATAATGACGCTATTATATTAGTAGACTAGCTTTTGCCCGCAACTTCGTCCGCGTAGAAGTCGAAAATGGTTTTATTAGGTTTTTTGAGATACGAAAATATGAAATATTATTTATTATCTTCGTAGTGTGTGATAGTCCATTGAATTGTATGGCGAGCGATATTGTATCTTAAGATAAAATATTACAGTATCTTAGTCGTGTGCAGCGTGTAGTGAACTCCACTGGGGGTGACGTAACCTACGACAAACTTATTATTTGCAGTTGGTACAGTAATCGGGTCTAGGGATCGAACCGCAAAATTAAGTTTGTTTTTTATTGTATGTACTTTTCCGGGATAAAAAGTACCCAGTGTGGCCCAGGATATTAAAGAATAATTATACCAAGTTTCATCGTAATAGAACCGGTAGTTTTTGGGTGATGCCTGAACAAACAGACAGACAAAAAATTTTTTAATCACATTTTTGGGTTCGGTGTCGGTCAAGTAACACCATATTTTTTTTTCATATTTTCAATGTACAGAATTATCACTTCTACAGATTTATTATAAGTGTAGATTACCAAACTTGTCAAAATCAACAATTATGAAATCAATGATAGACCATTTTGACACTATTGTAATAGCAGACTTGAGGCCCAGGTTTAATGCACGTACATTGTAATTCACTTAAAGTGTTTTTTACACACTTTAAAGCTCTTTTATATAGATGTCATACAACCATCACCTAAAGCAAGTTGTTCTGTCCCTAGGCGATTTAATGTAGTACTAGAGTTCCCTAGGAAGTAATGAGATTTGAATTTAGAGCGTCAAAAACCATAATTTTGAAAAAAAATATAGTACATTATGTGGCTTGGGAATAAAGCAGTGATTTTAAGTCGCGGGCGGCATATTGAATTTCGAAAGAAACGAAGGTTTCCATATTAATTCTCTCGCTATGCTCGGGAGTTAATTATTTAAATCCCTCTCTGGCGTTCGGGATTAAAACTTAGCATGACATGAAAAGGCATTATCGAGCAGGTGGTGTAAAAAAATATTTGAGTACTACCTAATATGAGTATGTCGATACTTTGAGGGTATCGGAACATCTCTAGTTGATAGTGTTGAAGCCCATACCTGGCAGGTATCCTTGGAAACATCTTTGTCTCCATAGCAGGTCTGCGACTGAGCAACAAAGCCTTGCTTCATGAGTCGAACTGGAGGGTATTTCTGCATGCACTCAGGTGTTGTAAACTTATGTAACACAACCTGTAAGAAAAAACAGAATTAATAATTATCCAAAACTATCACACAACGCCATCTAGTCCCAAACTAAGCAGAGCTTGTGCTATGAGTACTAGACAACTGATAAAATTGATATAAACCAGTGCTTGACTGCGATCCCACCTGATGGTAAGCGGAGATGCAATCATTGATGGTGAGGCGCACTAGTTTATTAAGAGCCTATTCACTCTAGCCTTGAAAACACCTAAATTATAGTTGGACGGGAAGACCGCAGCAGGCAGTTAAACGTTTCTAAATACATACATATTATAGATAAATTACGCCTAGACACAGAACAAATGATCGTGCTCATCACGCAAACATTTGTCTTAGTTGGGAATCGAACCCACGACCTCCGGCATAGCAGTCAGGGCCACTAACCACTAGACTAAGAGGCCAGTCAAGTTTAGTTCGGAATATCTGTACATCGAAATATTATTTTTCTACCCACCTTCTGCAAAACATTGGAAACGTCACCGCTGTATCTGGTGAGACCCCAGCCTGTCGCTTGAACCTTCTCTTCCGATCCTTCTGCAGGATCTCCAGTGGGAAGACACGCTGGCACGACGAACTGGTCCAATGCAATTCTATAATGTTAACAACCATTAATTGAAAAAAAATACAATAATGTCATTAAAAACACCATAAATAATTAAATAAAATAAAATACACAAAATAATAAAATAAAATATACACAAATGTTTTATCTTAGCCTAAATTTGGGTTTGGCTCCGGAGTGCTCAACGTGCAGCCTGGTCCAGCACCGCATTATCGGGCAATCCAGGTCCAGATGCATCCTCCAGGTGAACAGTTGAAGGTAGCTCGAACTGCCTCGTTTGCGGTGCATTAGCGACACAACTCTCTTGCGAATTATCGCCGCAAAACCATCTATGTTTGCGTCCGCAAACATACCCGACGCACTACAATAGTCAGGCAGCTTCATCAGCGCCCTGAAGGCATTATTATAGAGGATACGCAGGGTGTCATACGTTTTTTTTTTGTTGTTGATGTGACAATCATTTTTAAAGCAGTTTTCATATTTAATGATTGAATAATGATTGATCATTTATCCATCAAACTTATTCAGTTTTTTTTTAGTGATATAAACTATGCCTTATTCATCTAGGCTTGAGACAAAATGTAAATAAAGTAAACGATGTTTGGATGATGACTTTTGGGCAAGTTTTTTCGACGTGTTTGGATGCATTAATAACAGTGACCTTTTCTGTTAAATGCATTGGTGTTTTATTTACATGATTTTTCTTCGAAGATAAAGTGTAAGCGTTGCTAGGTTCAGGTTCACTCGTGTTTTTAAGCAACACTTTTTATGGTTTGTTTACTTTTTGTCTCACGGCTCCTTGAATATGTTATAGTGTTTAGCTGCGATCCCACCTGATGGTAAGCAGTAATGCAATGGTTGATGGTGAAGCGCGCTAGTTCATTAAGAGTCTACTCACTCTAGCCTCGAAGACGGGGCTCGGCATTCCCTTTCGAAGTCAACTCATGGCCCTGACTCGTGCTTGGTCTGGTTGATTACCAGAAGGCCGGACGGCCATCTACCCATTACTCGTCCGTCCGCAAGCCCACGTCTACGGTAGCTGGAAATCGAGATCGGGATCCTGATGGCTGCGACGTGAGGATGTCCGTTCCCTCACGCGTGGGGCCTCCTCTTTTGCTAGCAGTTCGACTTTGCAGAAGGAGGCGACCGCCTACCATTCCTCCTCGCTCCGGACCAGGACAGGAAGATGATGCAGGGTTGTACTTACGGTATTTCAGTCTCCACTAAGGCAATGTCGTTATATTTGGCAGGTGGCTTGTAATCTGGATGTTTGATGATGTTCTTCACTTTGTAGACCTTGGATCTGTCTGAGGAATCGCTTCGTCTCAATGCTCCTACTACGATGTATGTTATTGGGCCCCTGGAAAAATAAATCGCCATAGCATTGTAGATTTTTATTTTAATTTAAAGTAAAACCGCCAGAGTAGCGTTATTAAATGGCTTTTTCAAGAAAGTAAGAAAAAAATACAACATTATTTTTAGTATACGCGAAACCTGAATATAGTTTGTTCAGAATCATTAACTGAATCGATTCCAATAATTTTTACACCATGTTATATTTTTTTCCAAAAATATTTAAAAAGGTCACAAGTTGGACACCACCGACACTAAGTACAACAGAGGTCACGGCAGGTCATAGCGGGCGTTAATCGCCAGCGCACAGCTAGGATCGGGAGCAAAACCACCCCTCAGTTGTCCGGGTGGCCCGGTGACCATGTATTTATGTCGTCAACCGGGTATCTTAAGGGGCTTATAACTTTGTGATTTTTCATAATACAGTTATGAAATTTGTACATAGCTACTTTACATAAAAATACTAGACGTTTCGACATTTCAGCCGAAAGACGTCCACTGTTGGACATATGCCTCCCCAAGTGTTACCACACCACACCAGGTCATCAGTCCACCTTGTGTGAGGTCTTCCAAGACTGCATCTTCCGGTACGCGGTCGTCACTCTAGAACCTTTCGGCCCCATCGACAATTCTGTCCTACGAGCAATGAGCCCTGTCCACCGCCACTTCAGTTTGGCGACATTCTTTAGCGTCGCCATAACGACCGGTCCTGTGCTTCTCGCATCCATCGGATTCCCGCGACCCTTACCAGGTCATCGCATCGGTCTTCCTAATGGGAGGCAGCGCCAACGCTGTCTTCCGGTCACCATATCAGAACCTTTCAGCCCCATCGACCTGAGTCTGTTCGCGAGCAATGTGCCCTGCCCACTAGTAGGCACTAACTTGCAGCTTGATTATAAAGAGAGAAGGTATGCTCACAGATCTCTGCTCGCGATGCAGTGTCCAGCAGTTAGGATATATCGTTCGCTGATGATAGCTCCTCCGCATTGGTACTGCACATCTTCTAGCCTCTGTCCATAACCGATCATGACCTGGAAATAATTACGAAGAATGGTTATATTTTTTTCTTATGTTACTTCAAAAGTTTCCCACATGGTGGACCGATGACCTAGTGAGGGTCGCAGAAATCCGATGGATGCGAGACGCATAGAAGTGTTTGTTATGGTGACATTTGGGGGAGGCCTATCGTCTTTTCTTTCGGCTGATAGTTGGGACTCAGGCCTTCTCTCTAGAAGAGGGAATGGGCCGTAATCCACCACGCGGGCTCAGTGTGGACTGGTAGATGTCACATGTCTTCGAATTTTTGATTCTAGGACATGCCGGTTTCCTCACAATGTTTTCCTTCACCGTTTTGAGAGCAGTGGTGATGAAAATAAATTACACAAAGTAATGCGCCTGACTGGGTTTGAATATGACCTACTCATATGTCAGGGCTGTTAACACTCGTACAAAATACCATCATAAATGAAATCTCCAAAGTCCTCATCGATCGACCCATCGGTTGCGAACCCAGGTAGGCCGCTGCAAACACAACTTGGCAAAATGGGGTTTTATAGACCCATCGAATACTCAATGTGAGTGCGGAGCTCCTGTTGAAAACATGAGCCACATGTTGGAATGCTCCAGGTGTCCGTATACCTGCACTTTGGAGGATTTGATGAGTGCTACCGATGCTGCTATTAATGTTGCCAACTATTGGGCCCAAAAAGTTTGACGAGTTTACCATCGAATCGAAAAGAAGAAGAAGACTTTGTTCGAACACTTGCAAAAAAAAAAACTCGATGTCAAAGGTCACAAAAACGAGTTTTACGCGATTTTTAGCAAAACGGTAAGTTTCACCATAAAATTAAGTAGACAGAAGTTGTAGATCAGATAATTATCTACTAAAATGTCTCAACACTTTTTTTCCTAAGCGCCACCGTTTTTGAGATATAATGATTCAAAAAGTTGAAAGAGGTAATTGTCATAATATGCACACGTTTTCGTGCCACCTTTGAGGTAGTGTACTTAGCGTGTTTTTACGGTTCCGTACCACGAAATGAAAAAAAGGTACCCTTATAGGATCACTTTGTTGTCCGTCTGTCTGTCTATCTGTCTGTCTGTCAAAACCTCTTTATCTCGGAAAAGCGAGAGAGGTATCGAGTTGAAATTAACACCATATTCTCAAGTCTCCGGTTCCATAAAGCTGTAAAAAAATCAAACTTCAGAGTTAATGAAAAAAAAGATACGGCCGTTTGAGTCGATTCAATGAAGATGAAGGATTTATTTAATAAATGAAGGACATATTATTATTCGGGTACGTATCAAAATTCCGAATTTTAAAAGACCGAATTTTAAAATACCCATGGACGAAATCCCGATAATTGAAACGCCGAATGGTTGTATGGTCGAAAGTTTAAAATCCCGATAGTTCATTTGCCCGAAAGTTTAAAATACCGAAGTTTAAAAACCCTAAGTTTAAAGTCCCGAAATGGTCACCGTTTCCGAGAAAAACGATTTTTTGTAAACCTAACCTCAAAACACTTAAAAGTTACTTAAAAAGCGTAGTCGGGTAGGGTTTACAAAAAAAATAACCACGAAGGGTGTGGCGGAGTCTGTGTTCGCTCACTTCGCTCGCTCACTAGACTCCGCCACACCCTTCTAACCTAACCTGTCCGTATCAGGGTGCCCTAATGTCCCGAGCTTCAACAGGTACAATCACACCACCACCACCAGTAACACCAGCCACTGTGTTAGGATCATCAACGGGATCAATCTGCGAGCAACTTGGACGTAGCGCTCGCTTCGCTCGCTCGCAAAGTGATGGTTCATATAATCTGCCTGCGACATTTTTACGGAAGATTGTAGGTATGACTCGTTATTTTGAACTGGGTGAAATAGGTTAGGTTAGGTTAGAATTGTGACCAAGCGAGCGCGAGCCGAGCGAGCGTAGCAAGCAGCGCCGCAGAAGCGGCCGGCGAGCGCTACTTTTAAAAATAAAACAGATCAAAACTTTTTTCGAACTAAGTCGCCGTTCTTTGGGATTTCATCCATCGGTATTTCGTCCTTTCGGGCATTTGAACATCGGTATTTTGTGTTTCGATATAACGACTATCGGCATTTAAAACTTTCGGTATTATGAATTTCGGCGTTTTGGACGTCGGTATTTCAATCATAGGTATTATGAACTTTCGGGATTTTGATACGTACCCTATTATTCGGATAATCTTGATGCGCGGGGAGTGGACGCTAGATCCTCTTTTGCTCGCTCAAGGTCGCTGGCTTTTCGTGTCGCCTTTTGTTTTTCGTTTTGAGCGCTACGATTAATCGATATAGATATTTTAGTGGGTTCTTTATTTATACAGATCCCGGCATGAATCTTGAGCGCTGACTTTAACGTGCGCAGAAGTAAAATATCAGGTCTCTTTGGTGGTATGAAGTGAGACGCGGGGGCGGGGAGTGTCAGTGATTGGCTCGCCGCGCATCGCATCATAGACGTCACTCGTGATTGGTTCCCTGCGCTTGCTGCACGTACCTAACGACGACGAGTACACTTCCGTGCCGACCAGAACGAGGCGTGGTACCAACGTCAAACTCAAAATAATGAGACCCAAGACATTTTCGGTAGGAAAATCATCCAAACCCCGCTCTTGGGCAGAGCAGGAGATAGTGTCAGACTTTTACTGACTAAAAACTCACCCCTGTTCCTTCTTTGCCTTTCTTACCAGGGCCGTGTCTTCCTATCAGAAGCAGACCCTTAGTCCCAGTAGGCTTCGACCCTGCTGGGCTCCCACGCTTTGCTTAAGGCGCGCGTGGAACAGTACACGCCGTCGACGACTTGGGCTCGGTTCCGGATGGTTAACGGAAATCGAGACCGGAATCCAGCGGCGGCTGGGACGTGAGGACCGTTGCCTCATTCGTGAGGGTCGCCTTAAAGAAACTAATTACTTACCATGTGAGGGAACTCAAACTCTGCAGCGTCAGTGCCTCCAATGATCAGGTCATCGGCGTTGTGGTGGCAGCGGTTACTTCTGCTTAATTCTCCAGTTAATGCCACTCCCTTCTCGCAAGGATACACGTACTTCTCTTGGTACTCAATACATTCTGGAAATAGAGGATAAACCTTTCATCATCATCATTCATCATTTCAGCCGAAAGACGTCCACTGTTGGACATAGGCCTCCCGCAATAACCGGTCCTGTGCGTCTCGCATCAATCGGATTCCCACAGCCCTCACCAGATCATCTGTCCACCTTGTGGGAGGCCTTCCAACGTAGTGCGTATTTTCGTAGCGCGATCACCAATCCAGAAACTTTCGGTTCAATCAAAAATCTGCCCTCCTAGCCAAGTTACAACCGTTTCGTTTCGATTCTCTCTTCGTCAATCGCCTCGAGTAGGCCACGCCGCCGATTCCTGTGTTCTGACGTCATCTCAACGCTCAGTCACATGGTCAGAACAAAGGAATAGAAGGCGTGGCCTACTCGAGGAGATCGACGAAAAGAGAATCGAAACGAAACGGTTGTAACTTGGCTAGGGGGGCAGAACCTTTCGGCTCCATCGACCATCTGTTCTACGAGCAATGTGCCTTGCCCATTGCTACTTAATTTTGGCGATTCATTGGGTAAAATATACCGTTACATATTTTTATGTATTTGTAGGCAGATGATATTATATATAATTAACATGCAAATGTCAAAAACATGAAAAGGTAACCTAAATATCGCACGGTTGATCATAAAAAGACCTAAGTCAAAAACTGGTACTTGAAAATTTAATCTTAACTCTTATAATTTATGGTTCAATTTTAAAACATCCTTTTTTGACTTAGGTCTTTTTATGATAAAGCCTGAGATGTGTACCTAATTTTTATATTATTAGACTCCAACTACCATGAATTCGTTAGTAATTTATTTTATTATTGATAGTTGTGATTATTTATTTTTCTTGCTTTTTTTTATATAGCCTCTTTTTTATAATGTGAATGTGAGAACACTGTAGACTCCGCGAATTCTTAAATTACTTCCTATTACGACTCACTTTTTATTAAGATTATTTTTATTGTACTTTTTAGTACAATATTGACTGGTCTACACTGACCTTACATAATATCTGCTAATAGATACTGTAATATGGAAATATTGTAAGAATAACAATTTTTTTTTTAAAAGAGTAAGCATGGAGTTTCTTGCCGGTTCTTCTCCAAAGGAAACGACCAATTTGGAACTGTGCATTAGCTTCTGACATTTTATATGTACTCATGTAGGCCTATGTGAAATAAAAAACTTTTGTTGTTTTTTTGAGTTTTTAGAATGTTGGTAATTATTTCGACAAATTGAGAACCTCCTCCTTTTTTGAAGTCGGCTACAAAATTATTTTTTATTTTTATACTTTTTATGAAATATACATTTCGCTATCTATACTCGTACATGTCTGGACATACCTTAATAGATTTTTTTAAGGTGGGAAATCATCCAATGTCTTCTCCCGCTCTAAGGTGGAACAGGAGGGTGTACGTACGGTTTTGCTAACATCTCTATAAGGCGCGCATGAAACACTGCACGCCTTCGACGGCAAGCTACGCGTTACTCTATTATTATTATATCCTTTATTGTACACCAAATACAAAAATAAAAGGAAACTAAAAACTAAAACACATACGTACATACAATAGGCAATGGGTTCTATATTAAAGTACCGCTGCCAACCCTATTAATGAGATCGAATCACATTTTTTTATTGTTTTCCAATTCCAGCTATTCTTATTCACATTTTATTTCGGGTTTTCCCAACCCGCTAAGTCTAACCTTGTCGCATTACTCATGGCTAGAAACACTTCTAGTTATTTTCTTTACGTAGAACAACACTAATTTAATAAAGAGAATTACCCGAAGGTAGCTCAAAGGCTCAGAAAAGTATACAGTCCCTTAGCTGAAAACACCATGCAGTAAGGTTATGGAACTCTCTTCCGCCTAACATTCGAGATTTGCAAACAATTTCGCTCTTCAAATCTAAAGTAAAAGAGCACTATCTTTCCTCTCTAGTCTGTTAATTATATATGTATATACATTATGTATTTATTTTTAGTAAAGGCATATATAGTATAGAAGTATTTATTATTTTAATTTAAGATTTCACATTCTCTTCTTTAATTACTTCTACACACTATTGTCTACATTTCTTCGTATTTCTCCTTTCGCAGGTCTGCTGGAAGTAATTTCTTATTGGAAATAAGCAGTAGCTTTGTACAATTTTTATCAGAATGTATCTTCTTTCTTTATTCATGTGTTTACATAAATTATAAAATAAATAAATAAACACCGCATAAGTCATTTTTACCAACTTTACAGGAAACGAAAAAAACAGTGAGGTGTTGAGAGGCCAGCCGACTTGCACGCTGTCACTACTTTTCGAATTATGGCTTCTGATTGGCTGAAATCTATATCATGTCACCAGTGGTTAGACGCGCAATGAGCAGCTCCATCTAAAGGCATTCAAATGCGATTTTTTTTTTTTGAGTGGCCTCTCGCAGGTCAACCTAGGGGGTTGTCGGCTGCTTAACCGGACTTGCCTGTGGCGGCCTCGATTAAAGAATCAAAGCCTCCAGCCAGGGCTTACTTAAACTAACTTAAAAACTAAGCGACTACACGCTAAGGGCACCCCCTGTGGGGTACGGAACTCGGCTTAGGGCGTCGCTTGGGGGCAGCAAGGGACGAGCTGGGAAAACCGCCAATTTTCGACTTTACAGGAAACGAAAAAAACTGTGCGGTGTTGAGAGGCCAGCCGACTTGCACGCTATCACTATTTTTCGAATTATGGCTTTCGATTGGCTGAAACCAATTTGAATTTGAATGTGACCAATTTTTTCATGTTGACTGGCCTGTTGGTCTAGTGGTTAGTAGCCCTATCTGCTATGCCGGAGGTTGTGGTTTCGATTCCCACCCAGGACAAATGTTTGTGTGATGAGCACGATCATTTGTTCTGTGTCTGGGTGTGTATTTATGTATGTTTATCAGTTGTCTAGTACTCATAACACAAGCTCTGCTTAGTTTGGGACTAGACGGCGTTATGTGATAGTTGTGGAATATTATATTATATATATTATTATTGATGGTAAGACGCGCAATGAGCAGCTCCATTTAAAGGCATTCAAATGTGAAAACCACCAATTTTCGACTTGAGCGGTGTTGTAAGCTAAGGGATGATACCTAAGTATAAACATATACGTAGCATAATTCATCATCTTCCTGCCCTTGTCCCATCTTATTTGGGGTCGGCGCAACACGTTTTTTTCTTCCATTCTATCCTGTCAACCGTCATACTATCACTAACTTCCTTTTCTTTCATATCACTCTTCACACAATCCATCCATCTTTTCTTTGGCCTCCCTCTCCCTCTCCACCCATCTACATGTATACTCATAACTCTTTTAGTAACATGTGTTTCATCTCTCCTCTTTATATGACCATACCAAGACAAACGATTCCCCTTCAACTTTTCAGTCACTGGCGCCACTTTCAAACTTCCTCTAATATATTCATTTCTCACTTTATCCATTCTCGTCACACCACACATCCATCTCAACATTCTCATCTCTGCTACATGCAATCTTTTTTCATCCGTCTTTTTCACAGCCCAACATTCTGATCCGTACAGTATGACAGGTCTTATCACGGACTTGTAGATTTTACCCTTCAACTTGAGGGGTATCCGTGGGTCACAAATTGTTCCAGTGACCTGTCGCCATTTCATCCATGCTGTATTGATCCGATGTGATACGTCTCGGTCTACCTCGACATCTCCTTGGATAAGCGACCCGAGGTACCGAAAGCATATATATACGTAGCATAATTAGCCTTTTTAATGTTCCCACTGCTGGGACTCCGGTCTGCTCTCTAGGAGAGGACCACTTTCTCCCTCTCTATCATAACGATACTCGTACGGGTGCTATCAATTGAGACTAGGGTTTACTCCAATTTTTTATTTTTTTAATTACTCTATTTTTTTTAGGGTTCTGTTCCTGAAAGGAAAAAACGGAACCCTTATAGGATCACTTTGTTGTCCGTCAGTCTGTCTTTCTGTCAAGACATTTTATTTTAGGAACGAAGATTTTTTCGAATCGCAAAAAAGTTTTTTTTTGTGTCGTAACGACAAATTTACAGTTTTCAAATTTTTTCCTATACTTGTGTTATGAGACCTTGCTTCATGCCAAATGTCAAGATTTTCGGGAACAACCCTTTTCTTCTTCAAAGGGTAGTTTCCTTTAAGGGAAGTACCCTTTGAATTTTGATTCCCTTAAGAGTGTCAAAATATACATCTTTTTTTTCACTGCTTCTAGGGATTCTAGACCTGAGTATGTGATTTAAATTTCAACTCGATAGCTCCGCGCGTTCCCGGGATAAAGGGTCTTGACAGAAAGACGGACAACAAAGTGATCCTATAAGGGTTCTCTTTTTCCTTTTGAGGTACCTACGGAAACCTAAAAAATGTTGCGCCGGCCACAAATAACACGAGACAGGTCAGAAAGATGCCGATGAATACTATCTTTTCATTACTATAGGCACCTGGGCTTCTGCCAGGCTGATGGTCATCCCACATTCCTTGGTCTCTTCCACAAAAGTCCAGGAACCTCTGAAGGGTTACCCCCGATAAGAAAAAGGTCTTACTTACTATCAAAAGCCTTCTGTCCCGTCTTCTTGACCGTCAATGATTCCGGTATAGGTTCACACTGACCACCATTTGGATTGACAATTTCATAATCGTAGACTGGTGGTATATATTCAGTGGTACTGGTCGTTGAAGGTCTGAAATGATAAAGGTATCCTGTAAATCTTTATAATAATAAGTGCCGACCAGTTCTCGAAAATGACCATGCCACGTTGTACTGGGATCGGTCTATCATCACTGACAGGACTATTGTAGCCAATAAGCCGGATATAGTGGTGATAGACCGATTAGCGCGCCGCGCAGTGATAGTCGACGTCACCATTCCACATGACGAGAATCTCGTGAAAGCTGAGAAAGAGAAACAAATCAAATATCTCGACTTAGCACACGAGGTTGTCGACATGTGGAATGTGGACTCGGCTATCATTGTGCCGATTGTCGTGACCGCCAATGGCCTTATAGCCAAAAGCTTCGACGACCATCTGTCGAAGCTGTCGTTGCACGGTTGGATCAAGGGCCTGATACAGAAGGCAGTACTCCTAGATACGGCCCGCATTGTGAGGAGGTTCCTGCCTCTGGAGCCCTAACCACCGGTAGCTTGGACCCTGTTCCCGACACCGGCGGACAACTATTTTTTATATTTTTAAATGTTTTTTTATTTATATGTTTTTTAAAGAAATATTTAAAAATGTAATAAATATGTAAAAAAAATAAATGAATATAATAATAATATGTCTGGCTAACGGAGACTATTTGCATAGATACAACCTCGTAGCCAGGATTATCCACCAGCAACTTGCTCTTAAATACAATCCTGTTGAATCAGAAGTACCGTACTATAGGTATGTGTCCGACCCAGTTCTCGAGAATGGCATCATTACGTTGTATTGGGATCGATCTACCATCACTGACAGGACTATTGTTGCCAATAAGCCTGACATAGTGATGATAGATCGACTGGAGCGTCGCACAATGATTGTTGATATAGCGGTCCCTCATGACGAGAACCTTGTCAAAGCTGAGAAGGATAAACAAACTAAATATCTTGACCTGGCTCGCGAGGTTGTCGACATGTGGGAAGTGGACACAGCAGTCATTGTGCCGATAGTCGTGACGGCCAATGGCTTAATTGCCAAGAGCTTCGACAAACACCTTAGGAGGCTCGCGTTAGGCGGCTGGATCAAGGGGTTGATCCAGAAGGCGGTACTCCTGGACACGGCTCGTATTGTTAGGAGGTTCCTTTCTCTGGAGCCCTGACCGCCGGTAGCTGGGACCCTGTTTCCGATACCGGTGGGACACTATTATTTTTATTGAAATATTTTAAATATTTCAGTTTTAGTTTTTTTCGCTATTTCAGGTTGTTCCCATAGTAAAAGTTGTTCATAATGAGGAGTACAATGTCCCCTCGAATTTCTTAAAGTTAATTTTTTAACACCTTATATAAAAGGAGAAACTGACTGACTGACATATCAACGCACAGTCGAAACTACTGGAAATGCGGAGCGTGAAATTTTTATCAAGGTTACTTTTTATGACGTAGTTGAGTATTATGAGAGGATTTTCCAAAATTCAACCCCTAAGGGGATAGTAGAGCACACGGTGGAGGTGTGCCCCGCTTGGGCAGAGCAACGCCTTGTCCTCGTGGGGGCAATCGGCGGCGGCGATTTCTCGCGCCGGGCCTTGGTTCAGACCATGGTCCGGAGCGAGGAGGAGTGGCTGGCGGTCGCCTCCTTCTGCGAAGCAGTAATGCTAGCAAAGGAGGCGGCGGATCGCGTGAGGCAAAGTTCTTCACGCCCCAATCGCCGCCGGGATTTCGATCCCGATTTCCGGCCACCGAAGACGCGGGCTTGCGGACGGCGAGCAATGGGTAGCCCGCCGTCCGACCGTCCGGTAACCGTCCGGACCGAGCCCAAGTTGTCGACGGCGCGTATTGTTCCACGCGCGCCTCAGGGAGATGTCAGCAAATCGTAGGGGCCCAGCAGGGTCGAAGCCTACTAGGGCCACGGATAGTGTGAAAGCGAAACCCGGGGCCCTGGGATGAAGGCAACGAAGGAACAGGAGTAGGTTTTTAGTCAGTAAAAGTCTGACACTATCTCCCATTCCGCCCAAGAGCGGGATTTGTCATAAGATGAATTTACCACCCAATAAAAAAAAACCCCTAAGTGGATGAAACACCTCTTCAGATGATGTTTAAGAATGTACTTACCTTTTTGTGGTGGTAGCTACAGGGTTCTGTGGTGATATGCCATCTAAGCAGCAGACTATGGGATCTGTGTTCGCGAATGAGCATATCTGGTGACAAAGAAAAATAGTCATAGTCATAGCAATTTATTTGTAAGGGATTCTTACAAGTCATATACAGAATGTTAAATTATACTTAGTCAACAAATTAATGATTAAATCAAAGTCAAATAATAAAAAATGACAAACAAATAAAAGAAAATACAAGAAAAATACATAAATCGAAGTCAAATCACAAATTAAAATAAAAAACGATCCTATTAAAAGTCAACAATATTTTTTAGTACAAATTAATATTCGCGTCAAAGTTAAATTAAATTAAATCATAAATTCGTCAAAAGAATAAAAAGCTTGCTCGATAAGCCATTTTTCAAACGAGCTTTGAAGCTCCCTATAGTTGGGGCACCAGAAATAGCTACAGGCAGCTGGTTATAAACTGTCGGGTCCATAACATTATGTATACTAGCGGCCTCGACAGACGATAAAAGAAAAAAAAATTAGGACCCGATCGCACCACCATCTATCGGGTTCACTTGTATTTCAAACCATCCAGGGATCCACTCAAATATACATACAAAATATCGTCCAAATCGGTCAAGCCATTTAGAAGGAGTTAAGTGACAAACACACATACAGAAAAATTACACATATAAAGATAGATAGATAGGTTTCATTAAATACAACGTATTCAAATTAAATACGTGTCAATTAAAATATTAATGTTCTAAGCTCGTCATCATAATTCAATTAAAAGAAAACCACAAATGATTCGTGCAATTAATTCGTCTCTTAATTGATTTTTTGAGTCATCAAGGTAATAAAGAACCTTAGATTGTGCAGCCCTCCTAACCAAGGTACAACCGTTTCGTTTCAATTTTTTTTGCGTTGATCGCCTCGAGTCGGCCACGCCTCCTATTCCTTTGTTCTGACCACGTGACTAAGCGTTAAGATGACGTCACCCAAAGGGCAATGGAAAGGGCTATGCTCGGAGTTTCCTTGCGTGATCGAATCAGGAATGGGGATATCCGCAGGAGAACCAAGGTCATCGACATAGCACGAAGAATCGCCAAACTTAATTGGATTAACGGATAGGCGTTGAGGCCGAAAGGTTCTGGAATGGCAACCACGTACCAGAAGATGTAGCGTTGGAAAGCCTCCCACAAGGTGGACCGACGACCTGGTGAGAGTTGCGGTAATGCGGTGGATGCGAAACGCACAGGATCGGTCGTTGTGGAGACGCTTGAGGGAGGCCTATTTCCAACCGTGGACGTCTTTCGGCTGAAATGATGATGATGATGAAATGATTTATGACAGAACCATCAAAATTTATCCCGATCAACAACAACACTACATATTAAATCTTCGAATAGAACTCCAAGAACGTATAGAAAAAGGTGAGACAAAACTAATTATTATCAAATGACTTGTGCAATTAATTCGTTTCTTAATTGATTTTATGAAGACCTTCTATTAAAAATAAATGATATTTATTTTGTAAGTAGGTTTAAAAAAACACTTTTACACGTCAATTTTTGTTTTTGTCTTTTTAAACTAGATGAGGCCAGTGTTTCCTAGCTGACTACCCTGAGAAGAAACACCGAAACAAACTCAGGGGTCAAAGTCTCTTTTAAAGTACATAAAGTTAATATGTAATAGTCAAATCACATGAGAACCAAGCAGATTTGTCTGAGATGGTATTTTGAAGAAAGAACCATACAGATTTGAGTGAACCTGTCCAGTCAATGCAAGCAGTTGTCAGTATTCGTAAAGCTCAACGCGTAACAGATATATTTGTAATTACAAAACATGATTGAAAAGAGTGTCCATGGAGTTTCTTGCACATTCTTCTCCATAGAGATGTACGCTTTGGAATGTGCAATTACCATCATTTTTTCTGACTTATTTATGATTTATTTGAGAGATTTTTTATAGTTTATTTGAAATAAAATGACTTTGACTTTGCTCAACTCAGGACTACTATCCTTAGAAGTCCTGAGTTGGTCGTTGAGCTCCAGCTCAACGTACGTATCGAAAATGGTGAGACAAAACTAATAAATTATCAAATGACTTGTGCAATTAATTCGTTTCTTAATTGATTTTGTGAAGACCTTCAATTAAAAATAAATAATTTAGTTGATTTTCCTGTTGAAATGTGTTTTGTATGACGCCATGTTGAGGTCGATGAATTTAATCACCTTTATACTCTTGAAATATGCAATGTAGATACAGCACTAAACAACTTGTATCTATATTATATTTGAGTAAATAATAAATTTAAAAAAGAGGTAAAAATTAAAGGGGGATACAGAAAATTGAGCAGTGGTGGCCGAGTGGTAACGGCCCCGACTTACAAGTTGTAGATCGCGGGTTCAAACCCAGCCATGCGCATTACTTTGTGTAATTTATTTCATCACCACTGCTCTCGAAACGGTAAAGGAAAACATCGTGAGGAAACCAGCATGTCCTAGAACCAAAAATTCGAAGACATGTGACATCCACCAACCCGCACTGGGCCCGCGTGGTGGATTACGGCCCATTCCCTCTCCTAGAGAGGAGACCTGAGTCCCAGCAGTGGGAACATTATAAGGCCGACTATGCTATGTATGCTACAGAAAACGTTATTTTGTTAGCGTTTTTTTTTTTGTTTGAATTTAATATTAACAGATATCATTTCTGTGCGAGTCCGACTTGCACTTGGTCATATTTTCTTTTTTTATATTTATTCAATCTCTTAGCGTATCGTATGTATTCAATAAAAAAAACGTATATTATTTCAATTTATTATGAACTAGCGTTTATTTACTGTATTATTCAGAAAACAGTTGTTTCTGAGTGTTTTTAATAGTTTTATGGTTCAAATCAAAAATCAAAATCAAAAATATTTTCATTTCACATAGGCCTACATGGGCACTTATAAAACGTCAGAAGCTAGTGCACGGTTCCAAATTGGTTTCCTGTGGAGAAGAACCGGCAAGAAACTCCATGGTCCATGCTCCATTTAGAAAAAGTGGTTGATGTTACAATATTTTCATATTACTATTATGTAAGAATAATGTAGACCAGTCAACATTGTACCCAAAAACACAATAAAAATAATCATATTAAAAAAAGGGAGTCGTAATAGGAATTAATCTAAGAATTCGCGGAGTCTACAGTGTTCTCACATTCACATTATAAAAAAGAGGCTATATAAAAGAAAAAAGTTGACAACTGACTATTGCAAACATTCACCTTTATAATTATTTACTGTAATTTTAATATGAAATCTATCAATACATAAAACACTTAACATATATACACTTAAATAAAAAATCTAAAAGCTAAAATATGGCGTCAAAAAACTCCTCCGCATCGCTGTCGACTGGAAGTGTGCCCAAAAGGCTGGCGGCATTGCCACGTTGTATTGCCTTAATCTCTGACCGAGGTAAAAGCCAGCCCTTGGGTCACGCGAAGTGTCTACTAAGCGTTTGGATAGTTCTTTGAACAGCTTATGATAAAAAATAGTAAATACAAATGTTATTAATGTGGCATTCGTCCTCTAAGTTAAACTAAAAAGGGAAAAAGTGGAATTACAAGCACTAAAAATATCCTTTTAGAATTCTTTATTAACTTTCTAAAACGAATCAGCCATAGATATTTCATCCACCAACCCGCACTTATAACTACTATTTATAACTATTTCATTCCTGTTTTCAAAACTAGTCATCATCATCATCATCATTTCAGCCGAAAGACGTCCACTGTTGGACATGGGCCTCCCCCAAATGCCGCCACAATGACCGGTCCTGTGCGTCTCGCATTCATCGAATTCCCGCGACCCTCACCAGGTCATCGGTCCACCTTGTGGGAGGCCTTCCAACGCTGCGTTTTCCGGTACGTGGTCGCCATTCCAGAACCTTTCGTCCCCATCGACCATCTGTTCTGCGAGCAATGTGCCCTGCCCACTGCCACTTAAGTTTGGCGATTCTTCTTTCAAAACTAGTATAATCTAGAAAATGCCATGTGGGGTTACCATGACGTCCAAAGTAAGATTGCTTCATTCTTATTTCAGTGTGGGTAAGAGACAGAGCTATACAGGCTACCTAGCGCCATCTCTTACCCACTCAGGAAATAAGAATAAAACAATCTTACTTTAAACGTCATGGTACAGGTCTAAGGCCACGTTAGTAGTGGCACTCATTTTTGTATTATTTACATTCCTGCGGCATTTAAGAACTCGTTTGAAAATTATCATTAAGGCAAGGTACCCCGTACCACACTTAGGGACGAATTCAAAGCGGAAGCGGAAGGTGCGGAATCATTTGCTCCAACAATAGCAGAATCGTCTCAAAACTTTTTCCTTTACTTTATATTAATATATACGTATATATATTATATTAAATATATATGTATGTGCATTTTAATTATATGTATACTTTTTTTTAAATCTTTTTTTTCGTGTAAAATTTCATTTTAAGCACCTACCATATTGTCTTCACCACCCTAGGTTGACTGGTAGAGAATGCCTAAGGCATTAAGTCCGCCTTTGTACTTTATGTTGTATGAAGTTTAAATAAATAAATAAATTCACCAATAACTCTAATCGCGTTTTAATGTTTGATTCGTATAATCGCGTTTAGCCGCTGTCACTAGTGTCACTTGTCTGTATTTTTCTTTTGTTGTATTTTTACAAGTGACACTAGTGACAGCGGCTAAACGCGATTATGCGAGCCAAACGTTAAAACGCGATTAGTTTTATTGGTGAATTCCGCCCTTAGACAAAAAAATCCTTTGGCTTCTTAAACGTTACGGGATCTGATAAGCCCCTTACCGTCATAATGACAGTTTTTAAACGAGGTCTTAAACGCCCCGTACATTCCATTACTGGAAATGATACAAAAAAGAAGACTATTTCTGGACTAGGTTATACCAAAAAGGCGAGAGTTATGAGTGTGTAGTGTATACATATGTCTGTCACTTTTTTATGCTTAAACAGCTGAACGAATTTAGACGAAACTTGGCACATAGATAGAACATGTCCTGGAATAGCAGATAGAGTACTTTTATTTCGGGAATATGATTTCCACAATATGTAGTAGGTGAGGATTCCCTGGGCACCATTGTCTGCTCATTTCGTACACATCTGACGCTAAACACCTGTTTATTATTCGACATTTATCACACCACACATTAACATTTATATACATATATATATATTTATTTACCTTACACATTATACTTATACATCACACATATAATATGCTAATAAGTAAATAACTGCCGTTCACTCTCAATCAGGTTCAGTTGAAAACCAGCGTCAGGCAACTACCACTGATTGCCATGTAGTTGTCTGGCATTTTTTGCTGAACTGGACCTATTTGGCGCAGCCGTGAGACACACATTGTGTCAGAGCTTTTTTCTTAGTTGTCTTAATTTTTGTTTTTACAGTGTGTGTATCCATGCGTGCTAAATAAAATATTTTTCTTTCTTTCTTTCTTCTTTCTTATTTTTTCGGGATGTTTTGAGTGATAATCAGAGGTCGGAATTAGGTAGAGTTAAACATGTACTTACACCGATTTCATACAGCGAAAGAATAAAGTGGATATGCCTCAAATCCCGAGATTAATTTTAAAGAGCAGAATTTTTTTATGACGCTATCAGAAATATAGCAGAAAAAAATTCTTCCTGCATTAATGACGAGGAGTGAAGTGTGAACATAAAAATTTTATGTTAATTATCTTTGTTTTATTTATCATATCTATCTCTGAGGTTTTCATTACTATTTATTTGTAATATTGTTGGCCACACGGGATTTTTCATTAGAAATCCCGGGAAGATCCATATTAATATCAATATTTCGATGCAAGTATAACTCTACCTAATTCCGACCCCAGGTGATAATAAACATTAACATGTAAATATATTTCTCTAATATCCAATTTGTTTCAGTATGTTGTATTTTAATTATTTCGCAGGTGTAAAAATAGAGTAACCAACACGGGAATAAAGCTGTCTTTGTGTTGGGTGGCATGAATCCTCACTTTACTCCGGTTTCTAAATGAATTCCTTCACAGTACTACTCGGGAGGTTCATTATATAAATCCCTCACTGAGTTCGGGATTAAAACTTAGCAAACTTCGTTTCGTTCGGAATTCAACATGCCGCCCGCGACTTTAATACACTGCTTTATCCATAGCATAGCATAGCATAGTCGGCCTTATAATGTTCCCACTGTTGGGACTCAAGCCTCCTCTCTAGGAGAGGGAACGGGCCATAATCCGCCACGCGGGCCCAGTGCGGTTTGGTGGATGTCACATGTCTTCGAATTTTTGGTTCTAGGACATGCCGGTTTCCTCACGATGTTTTCCTTCACCGTTTTGAGAGCAGTGGTGATGAAATAAATTACACAAAGTAATGTGCCTGGCTGGGTTTGAACCCGCGACCTACAACTCGTAAGTCGGGGCCGTTACCACTCAGCCACCACTGCTCACACGCTGCTTTATTCACTAGTCACATAATCTACTATTATATATATATATATATATATTACCTGTGGATTTTTCCTGTTTCTTATATCATCAATGGCTGACTGGCATCTATTTATGTTTCTGCAAACACCTGGCTGGCCGGCTTTTGTGCATCCTTCACCTGCAAACAGGAAAGTCATATTTAATTATAACCTGGATGATTGGCTGATGGTCTAGTGGTGGCCATGACTGCTATGCCGGAGGTCGTGGGTTCGATTTCCACCCAAGACAAATGTTTTTGTGATGAGCACTATCATTTGATCTGTGTTTGGGTGTAATTTACCTTAATATGTATGTATTTAGAAATAAAAAGATTTGCATATATTGGGACTAGATTGCGTTCTGTCATCATCATCATCATCATTTCAGCCGATAGACGTCCACTGCTGGACATAGGCCTCCGCCAAATGTCGCCACAAAGAACGGTCCTGTGCGTCTCGCATCCATCGAATTCCCGCAACCTTCACCAGGTCATCGGTCCACCTTGTAGGGGGCCTTCCAACACTGCGTCTTCCGGTACGCGGTCGCCACTCCAGAACCTTGCGTTGTGTGATACGTGTGAAATCATATACTCGTATTATTATTAAATTTTGAGTTTTTTTTTTTTGAACTCACTAATCTCAATAAAAACTGATGCGAATCGAATGATTCATTTATTTCAAAGTAAAAATAAAGTTATAAATAAATGAGATGTTTACAATAATAAATCACTTTGAAGTTGAGGTCTAAATAATATAAATAAAATCGCGAAAACAATGTAATAAAAAGATAAAAATGTATATAATTAAATTAAGACAAAGATGAAGCAGTTAATAGACGGTTACACGATAATACAGTTAATAAAAAAGTCTATCAGGCAAGCCACATGTGCAGAAGTAGTCACTGCTAAACAAGTGTGTCTTCAACGTAGTCCCACGACATCGTAAAAGGGTCCTGAGCCTTTGGAAGGCGTACGAGGGGCGAAGCCAACTCACAGAAGCAGACACCATTTTATTTTGTTCTTTTAAGGGTTCCGTACCTCAAAGAGAAAAAACGGTCCGTCTGTCTGTATGTCTGTCTATCAAGACTCTTTATCTCGGGAACGCGTGGTGGTATTCAATCAAAATCAAATTAAAACCATATACTCAAGTCTACGGTCCCTTGAAGCTCTGAAAAAATTAAACTTCCAAGTTAACGAATAAAAAAGATACGGCCGTTTATGTCGCAAAAAACGTATATTTTGATAGTCTCAAAGGAATCAAAATCCATAGGGTACTTCCCGTTGATCCAGAATCTACACATTATATGCACAAAACGTGTTGGGAACACATTCATTGTGCGTACTAAGGTGTGGAATTCCCGGCAGGAGTCTGTGTTTCCTGATAGCTGTAACTTGGGGATCCTTAAGTCAAGAGTGAATAGGTTACTTCTAGGTAAACATGCTCCATCGTGGACCACATCATCGCTTTCAAACAGGCGTGACCATAGAAAGAGACAGTAGCCAAACTCAAGCCTATTAACTATATAAAAAACTGGGCAAGTGCGAGTCGGACTCGCGCCCTGAGGGTTCCGTTCAATCTACAATTCCTAAATGGTGCTATAAGACATTGCTTCATGCCAAATTTCAAGATTCTGGGTCAACGGAAAGTACCCTAAGGCGTCCATTACACGATAGGTTTTGCTGTCAGTTTTGCCTCAGTCAAATATTTTGACTGACGAAAAACTACCGTGTAATGCGATGATTGACGTTTGCATGATGAAAAACGTATGGCGATAAAATTCCGTAATTCAAAAATCATTCATGATTGATGGTTTTGATTGACGCTTACATGATCGTGTAATAGACGCCTAGGAATTTTGATTCCCTTGAGAGTTTCGAAATATAATTTTTTTGCGACATAAACGGCCGTACCTTTTTTTTGACATCTTCATGGGACCGCAGACTTGAGTATATGGTTTTAATTTCAATTCGATACCTCCACGCGTTCCCGAGATAAAGGGTCTTGACACACCGACGGACAACAAAGTGATCCTATAAGGGTTTCGTTTTCTTCCTTTTGAGGTACGGAACCCTAAAACTATTCAAAGTGGCTTGTAAAACGAGATTTGCATCTTTGACTGGTTTTGAAACTGGCTCTAGCCAGACTCAGGTACTTAAAAACTGTAAATGAGATATACAAAAGTCAATGACATGAGCTTCATCTGGTGTTGCAACAACGTCCTTTCTATTTTCCTGTCCTAGTGCAGTGGTAATGACCCTGACTCAGGGGCGCCGACTCCGTGGGTGCTCGGGGGCTCGAACACCCATGAGAAATAAACAGTGGGTGCCGAGCACCCCTGAGAATAGACATCAAGAAACAGATCAGTAATCGCCTTTTAGGTTACGTATAAATTATAATATTTCTTGATAATTTAAACTAGTTTAATTTTTATATAATGGTTTCATTTTATATTTTTACGCGTCACCGGTACATGGTGGACATTCCACCTATACGCACAAAACGTTTTGGGAACACATTCATTGTGCGTACAGCTAAGGAGTGGAATTCCTTGCCGGAATGTGTGTTTCCTGATAGCTACAACCCGGTAATCTTTAAGTCAAGAGTGAATAGGTTACTTCTAGGTAAGCGCGTTCCATCGTCGACCGCATCATCGCTTTCCATCAGGTGAGATGGCGGTCAAGCGCGAACCTATTGAGAATTAAAAAAAAAAAAAAAAATCAAACATAATTAGTAATTATGTACGCAGTATGTAAGTAGGACATTTATTTATTTGTCAGTCGATCAGTGTGCATTTCTCTTCTCACACTTCGCCACTTTTTCGAGTCACCAAATGATCTTGAGCACCCATAAGGTTTTCTAAGGTGAGATTTTCTCTAAGTTTTCCCCTGCTCTGACTTATGGGTTGCATGGAGTCAGTTCAAATCCAGGTAGGTTTGTGGCCCATTGGCGCTCCTAGAGAGAAGGCCTGAGTCCCAGCAGTGGGAACATTGTAAGGCTGATTATGCTCGTGCATTGTAAGGCATCAAAATACTTGAAAAGTGACTTGTCTATACCGTATTCATCTGGGCTTGAGACAAAATGTAAACACAGAAAGCAATGTAGGTCAAGTTCCTTTGGTCAAGTTTTTTTTTTTTTTTTTTAATTTATATAAACCAGTGCTTGACTGCGATCCCACCTGATGGTAAGCGGAGATGCAATCATTGATGGTCAGGCGCACTAGTTTATTAAGAGCCTATTCACTCTAGCCTTGAAGACACCCAAATTATAGTTGGACGGGAAGACCGCAGCAGGCAAATTTCTTAGTCGAGTTTTTTTAAGCACGAAAACGACAATGTAACAAAAAAACTTAACAAAACAAGAAACTTAATGAAAACAACAAAAATAATTTAAAAAATTCAACAATTCGACGAAAATATTTGAAAGCGGCACTCTCATATTTATAGTGAAAAAATAAAAAACCAAAAGGAACATCTCTCGTCTGGACGCGATTTGCAGTGGCCTGCCTATATGAAATGCACTAAATTGGTTGCGAAACCAGGTAGACCGCTGCAAACACTTGGCAAAATGGAGTTTTATAGACCCGTCGGATATTCAATGTGAGTGCGATGCTCCTGTTCAAAACATGAGCCACATATTAGAATGCCCCAAATTCCCATACACCTGCACATTGGAGGATTTGATAGTGCCACCGATGCTGCTATTAATGTAGCCACCTATTGGGCCCAAACAGTTTGACAAGTTTACCATCGAACCGAAAAGAAGAAGTGAAAAAATGGCGGATTATAACCCGCCCGATTAAAAAAGTCACATTTTAATCTAAAATGTTTGCAGTTTTTGAGGTCTTTAATTTAGTAGTAGTATATATGGTTTGTTTACCTTTTGTCTCACGACTCCCTGGAAGGGGTTATTTTTTCGGGTGAGAAATCATCTAATGACATCCCCCGCCCTTGGGCGGAGCGTGAGGGCTTGTCAGACTTTTACTGACTAAAACCCACTCCTGTTCCTTTTTTGCCAATATTCCAGTTCCCCGGAGATCTCTTTCGCATCACTCATGTCACCACGGTTCGGACGGTTACTGGATGGTCGGACGGCGAGCTACCCATTGCTCTCCGTCCGTAAGCCTGCGCCTACGGTAGCCGGAAATCGAGATCGGAATCGGCTGGGGAGGCCACCACCTGCTTTTCCTCGCTCCAGACGATGGCTTGTACCAAGACCTGGCCATAGATAGGGCATAAATCTTATTACTGTATTTTTTGCATTCAGTTTATTTACCGTTTCATTATCTAGTACTATTTACTTTATGATGATTCGAACGTTGACCTTCTGATCTTATTGTGGTTATCAATGTACAGTCTTATACATACTTATCAAATTGATGTTTATAGTACAATTGTATATAAAAAAAAACTTACAATTTCTGAGATTTTTTTTTGATATTATTGGAAATTCCAGTGACATTAGTACAGCATAGTCTAAGTGACTGGTTGGTAACCGGTCAAGGGGAAAACGGGATTCTATTATTAAGACTCG
This sequence comes from Mythimna vitellina, assembly GCA_949316375.1. NCBI lineage: Eukaryota > Metazoa > Arthropoda > Insecta > Lepidoptera > Noctuidae > Mythimna > Mythimna vitellina. Next base: position 11,403,269 of record OX438713.1, on the reverse strand, counting down.
GCTACCCGTCCGCGGGCTTGCGGACGGCGAGTAATGGGTGGCTCGCCGTCCGATCGTCCGGTAACCATCCGGACCGAGCTCAAGTCGTCAACGGCGCGTACTGTTCCACGCACGCCTCAAGGAGATGTCAGCAACTGTAAAGGCCCAGTAGGGTCGAAGCCTACTGGGGCCACGGGTAGTGTGAAAGCGAAGCCCGGGGCCCCGGGATGAAGGCAAAGAAGGAACAGGAGTGGGTTTTTAGTCAGTAAAAGTCTGACACTATCTCCCGCTCCGCCCAAGAGCGGGATTTGTCATAAGATGATTTTCCCACCTAGCCGTGATAGTTAGATAGTTGAAATTTTTACAGATGTATTTCTGTTGCCGCTATAATCAACAATAAAATAAATATTTAAGTTGGGCTTCCATACAAAAAACATGATTTCTTGCAGTTTTTCGCTACGGACGGTAGGGAACCCTTTGTGCACGAGTCTGACACGCACTTAGCTGGTTTGTTTTCTTTCATGTCGATTTGTCGGGTACGGAACCCTAAAAACGGTCAAGTGCGAGTCGGACTCACACACGAAGGTATTCGTACCGTCCGTAGCAAAAAAACAGGAAGAAAATCACGTTTGTTGTGTGGGAGCCTCCTTAAAAATATTTATTTTATTCTAGTATTTGTTGTTATAGCGGCAACAGAAATACATCATCTGTCAAAATTTCAACTGTCTAACTATCATGGTTTATGAGATACAGCTTAATTACAGACCGACGGACAGCAGAGTGATATCAATAGGGTCCCGTTTTTACCCTTTAGGTACGGAACCCTAAAAAAGTAACAGAAGGCACCAAAACAACTCAAAAAAAATAATTTTTTTTCAACATTTGACCCTGGAGTCTTCAAATGTTACCCTCTTTGTCTTTTTGTGAAGTATTTTTAACCTTTTGAGTACCGTAATTAGAGACATAATAGAAAGACAATGAGAGAGCGAACTGCGGTATTCGATGGGTTTTTTTTCTTTCTTTTAATTTAATTTTGACTATTTTCATTATTTTCATACCCATGTGATGGTTAAACATGGAGAACTTTATTATTCATTTTAAAAACAAAAACATGTATATTTTTACCCATGTTTGCAAATTAATAAATGATTTATGATTTTAATTTGATATAAACTAGTCAAAGTCAAAAGTTTTTTATTTCATTGGGCACTTAAAAAACGTCAGAAGCTGGTGCAGTGCTAGTGCTTGAATGCAGTCCAACTTGATGGTAAGCAGTGATGCAATCGTTGGTGGTGAGGCACACTAGTATATTAAGAGCTTATTCACTCCAGCCTTGAAGACACCCAAATTATAATCGGATGGGAAAACCTCAGCAGGCAAATTGCGAATACCGGCGTTTCTGATTACGGTATTCGAAACAACGCATTATTTTTCGGTAGATCTATCTCATCATCATCATCATTTCAGCCGATAGACGTCCACTGCTGGACATAGGCCTCCATCAAATGTCGCCACAATGAACGGTCCGCTTACAATTTGTTATTTTGTTTTTATTATAGATAGGTTCAAGTTTGACCACTATCTCACCACACATGATGGTAAGCGATGATGTGGCCGACGATGGAGCACGCTTGCCTTGAAGTAACTTATTCACTCTTGACTTAAAGACCCCTAGATTGTAGCTATCAGGAAACAGACTCAAGCAGGTACATTTTTTATGTTTACCGTTATCCCACCATACCAGTACTTAAATTTATTTATTTATTTAAACTTCATGTACAGTAGTGGTACATAGGCGGACTTAATGCCACAAAGCATTCTCTACCAGTCAACCATTGGGTTAAAAAGACAACACTGTGGTAGGTGTGCACAATAAATAAATAACAGATATTTTTGAAATAGAATGTAGAATGTAGTATGTAGAATGTATGCTATATCATTAGAATAAAGACGAAACAACTCACAAATATATGCGTAAACTGTTTTTTTTTAGTAACCATGTCACGGTCAATAACACTTAACGAAAAAAAAACAAACAAAACACAAGATGACATACCTTCGAATTGAGCTTCACTGACCAACACGTACACAAATAAAGTAAAAACTTTCAAAAACATGGTTTTTGATTGGAAAAACACATTTACACTGTATATAGTTTTGGGAAAAACAAGTTGGAAGTTCAATTGTGGTTTAATTTATGTGAAGTAAATAAAATACGTCTGTCTACTAGCTAGTACAGACGGAGACTAAAGGAAAAACATAATAATGTATTAAGTCGATGTTAAGGAAGGCGAGTCTAGAAGGCGGTTTGCGATTCATCACACTAATATTTTCTTATATATAAAAACTGGGCAAATTCGGTTGAGGGTTCCGTACAAACTTAAGTATGTGAATAGTTCAATTCCCGAAAGAAGTCTCGAAGATTTTTCTAAATCGCAAAAAGTGTTTTTTCGTGACGAAACTACAAATTAATAACCTTTTTTTTTTAAAGTTATGTGCTATGTTTGTCGTAAATAAACTATTTTTCTTTCTTTTCTTTCTTTCTATCTTCTGATTTTTTCCTATACTTAGATAGATAAAAAAATTATTCGTTTGTTCGTTTTATATTTGGGCTGTAAGACCTAGCTTCATGCTAAATTTAATTCTAGGTCACCGGCCCCTATGAATTGCGAGTCGAAATATATCTACGTTTTTTGCGACATAAACTGTCGTATTTTTTTTTCTTTAATTCAGAAGTTTGATTTTTTCACAGTTTCAAGGGACCGCAGACCTGAGTATATGGTTTTAATTTCAACTTGATATCTCCACGCGTTCCCGAGATAAAGGGTCTTGACAGACAGACAAACGGACAACAAACTGATCTTATAAGGGTTCCGTTATTTCCCTTTGAGGTACGGAACTCTAAAAATATCACGAGTTTTGTAATCTCGTGTGTTTGTTATCGAACTACTCCGAAACAGCTTGACCGATTTTTATGAGTTTTTTTTTTGTGTGTATTTGTTACGTCTCGGAATAGTTAATAATTAATAATAATTGGTATTTATTACCAGAAATACTACTACTAGTATTGACGTATTTCTGAAAATATAATAGTTATGTCATTATCATCATTTCAGCCGAAAGACGTCCACTGTTGGACATAGGCCTTCCCCAAGCGTTGTGACAACGCCCGATCCTGTGCGTCTCGCATCCATCGCATTCCCGCGACTCCCACCAGGTCATCAGTCCACCTTGTAAAAGGCCTTCAAACGCTGCGTCTTCGTTCAGCGCGAACGAAACGATTGTAACTTGGCTAGGGGGCCTGTTCTGCAAGCAATATGCCCTGCCCACTGCCACTTAAGTTTGGCGATTTTTCAGCCTGTCGGTGACCTTGGTTTTCTTGCGGATATCTTCATTTCTGTATTTAAATAATTATGTATTTATTAGCAAACACATACAGTTGTACATTTTTATTATTATTATTTGGTAAGACACACTAGCAGCTATGAGCTGATGCGTGTGTTTCATATAGTGTGGAGATGTTTTGTCGGTCCAATCGATTTTTAAAGCAGTTCAATGTGGAAGCTTTCACAACACTTTCCGGGAGTCTGTTTTGCCGTTTTAACTCGGTAAGGTTTTTTTTAGGTGGGAAAATCTTCTTTTGACAAATCCCGCTCTTGTGCGGAGCGGGAGATAGTGTCAGACTTTTACTGACTAAAAACCCACTCCGATTCCTTCGTTGCCTTCGTCCCAGGGCCTCGGGTTTCGTTTTCACACTACCCACGGCCCTAGTAGGCTTCGACCCTACTGGGCCCCTACGATTTGCTGACATCTCCCTGAGGCGCGCGTGGAACAATACGTGCCGTCGACGACTTGGGCTCGGTCCGGACGGTTAAAGGACAGTCGGACGGCGGGCTACCCATTGCTCGCCGTCCGCACCTACGGTGACCGGAAATCGGGATCGGAAGGTGTGAGGACCGTTGCCTCACGCGATCGGCATCCTCCTTTGCTAGCATTATTGCTTCGCAGAAAAGGGCGACCGCTTGCCACTCTTCTTCGCTCCGGACCATGTCCTGGGCGTGTATCAAGGCTCGGCGCGAGAGATCGCCAGAGCTCTGTCTGCCATGCTGCGACTAGTCGAGGCAGCGGAGTTTTGCCCCGGCGTGGCATCTCCATGAGCAGATCGTGCATGTGTGCAAGGACTGTTGCCTCCAGATCCCATGGTGAACTCGGTTAGGTTAGGTTTTTCTTGCTTCAAAGGCTTCTTTTTGGATGCATTTCCCAATAACTTGAAGCAATATCCTCGTAAATGTTTGTCGGCATTCAGTGTGTAAAGGTCTTGAATGCTGGGCACATCGTAGTATTCTGTGATTATTTTATAAGTCTCAATAAGCTTGCCCCTTTGTCTACGTGATTCCAGTGTGATAAGGTCAAGGTCTTTAAGGTGCTCTTCATAAGATAGATTGCGAATGGTAGGGACCATTTCTGTTGCCCTTATCTGAACATATTCGATTAGAGTGATGTCTTTCTTAAAATATGTGTCCCAGATGACATTAAAATGTACATGACAAGCAAAAGGTAATATTTTAACAAAGTTGAGGCGGATTCACTAAGGGACAAAATGTCCCCGACATGACGCGCATCGTTGTCAAATTGTCCCCCAACATGACACGCATCGTTGTCAAATTGTCCCCCAACATGACACGCATCGTTGTCAAATTGTCCCCCAACTAGACACGCATCGTTGTCAAATTGACCCCCAACATGACACGCACCGTTGTCAAATTGTCCCCCAACATGACATGCACCGTTGTCAAATTGTCCCCCAACATGACACGCACCGTTGTCAATTTGTCCCCCAACATGACACGCATCGATGTCAATATGTCCCCGAAACTGACACGCACCGTTGTCAAATTGTCCCCCAACATGACACGCACCGTTGTCAATTTGTCCCCCAACATGACACGCATCGATGTCAATATGTCCCCGAAACTGACAAGCATCGTTGTCAAATTGTCCAACAATATATCACGCATCGATGAGTAGTGATGGCCGAGTGGTAACGGCCCCAACTTGCGAGTTGTAGGTCCCGGTTTAAAACCCGGCGCATTACTTTGTGTAATTTATTTCATTACCACTGCTCTAAAATAGAGGGTCAGGACGAGATAATTTGTAAAGGAGTCAAGAAGCGGCTACGGTGATAGCGCATTCATATTTATATGGGTGGGCTGTGTCCGCAGCCGTCTCCTTGCGATTCTACCCATATGATATGATGTCGGTGGGGCCATCTGTGGTTGAAGGGTGCTCTCAAAACGGTGAAGGAAAACATCGTGAGGAAACCGGCATGTCCTAGAACCAAAAATTCGAAGACATGTGACATTCACCAACTCGCACTGGGTCTAGGTAGTGGATTACGGACCATGCCCTCTTCTAGAGAAGAAGTCTGAGTCCCAGCAGTAGGACATTGAAAAGCTGCTTAAGCTTATTATATGCTATATGTGACTCATCACGAGAATGCATTGTAAATGTTGTAAGATGTTGGAAGGCAAGCTGTGGGACAGTGCAAAGTTGCAGCGGCACGTAGATCGGCTGAATAGATTCGTCTGTGTGCAACATCTCATTCTGTGTACCAACATATTTGAAAGTTGGCCTAAATATTAATTAAGAAAAACATAAAGATTGTCATTATTTGTTTTCAGAACTACCCCCAGGACTGGGACAATTTGCCTGCTGCGGTCTTCCAGTCTAATTATTTATAGGTGTCTTGCAAGGCTAGAGGGAATAGGCTCTTAATAAACTAGCACGCCTCACCATCAATGATTGCATCACTGTTTACCATCAGGTGGGATCGCAGTCAAGAACTGGTTTATATCAATTTAAAAAAAGAACAATTTCTCCTAAATTGTTCTTTTGTTTTAAAAATTGAATGGAGGCTCCTTATTTAAAAAAAAATCATTCATTAAAATTCATAATAAAAGACTGTCATTATTCGCTTTTCAAAACTACCCTCTAAATACGCTTCAAGAGTTATTAAAATTGTCAAAAAATAAAAGGCCCATTTTGACATCTGTCAAAACGAATACTTAAATACACAAAAAGAACACTTGCAATATATTCCATCATATTATGTAAAACGCCGAAAAAAAAAATGTATTTCTTTTTAAATGCTTTTTGTAATTCATTATTATTTTATTGTTTCTTTCAGTTTCGTTCCAATTTACAATCCAGGGTATTTCTCAAATGTCAAAACGGGCCTTAATTTTTTAACCAGTTTTAAGTCCCGCGATATTCTGGGGTAACTAACAGAGATTTAGGGCCTGCACTCACTTGAGACAAGACTGTCTTAGACAGAATTGTCTACGACGACGTCGCAGACTTGTCTGCGACAAGACTGTTTTGAGAAGTCCAGTGTTGCCAAGTTACACTAACTTCACTAGAGTCGACTTTTTAACCCACCAGAAAACCACTAACAAAAAATTACCCCACACACAAAATCGCAAAATTTCTTATATTGTGTTGTACGAAATAAAATATGCAGGCATATAAGTTTTTAGTTTCCTTTAATAATAAGTGATAGAAATGAACAATCAGTTGATCAAAATACCATTTGAGAGTAAATAAACGTTAGTAGGTAATTCAACGTACAATTTATTCAATAACAGCTATGTATTAATTCGTCTTCAGACGAATTATTTTTGTTTGCACTATCATCGTCGGTATCATATTGACAAAATTATGGATTCTATGGTGCTAATTTACACCCGAATTATCGCATTTTTAGTAAGAAATTGAATTTTACTAAAGCACTAGAAAAATCCACTAGCCACTAACCACCAGTTTTAGTGGAAAATCCACTAAGTTGGCAACACTGGCCGTACGCCGCTAGACTGTTTTGTCTTGATTGTGACGTAGACAAAACAGACAATCTATATTTCTGAATCATGTGAACCACATTGAAAAAAATTAAAGATTATTATTAAATTAAAGACCTTTCCATCCTATATCCTCATCCTTTCCATTATATTCATGAAGTAGCCGTATGTATAAAAGTCAATGAAAATCTATTTGATAAACTTAAATCAAAAATACATATGTCGCAAGCTTAATCATAAAGAGACCAAACTCAAAAAGAGGGTATTTCAATCTAAATAATATGTTTTAAAAAATAAGGTTAAAATGTCAAATTTCGAGTTACTCATTTTCGAGTTACATCCCTTTTTGACAAGAGGTGACTAGATGGTTGCAAACCAACGTCCCAACCAAGGTAACCTTGCTGGTTTCAATCTGTATAGACGCAACATAAACGAAATACATAAACCAAGATCACCTTGGTTGGAACGCTAGTTTGCAATCATCTGGTCACCCCTTACAGCGTCCCAACAGGTGACCTTGCTAGTTTTAATCCGTGTCATTGTAATCCATGACCATCAACGCCCTTGGTTGGGAGGCGCGTTTTCCCAACTACCGAACGTGTTGGCGCTTGGTTTACATCCATGAAGCCGCAACACAAACCAAACACATAAACCAAGGTCACCTTGGTTGGAATGCTAGTTTGCAACCGTCTGGTCACCCCTTAAACGGGCAATATATTAAAAATATCTAACGTACCACATAAAACGGCTCAGTTTGACAATAGTTTCTTTGGTATAACATCAAAAATTTACAATAAAATGCCTATTGACATTTTGAGCACTAAAAACCTTCCAATATTAAAATATAAATTTCGTAATTTCTCAATCGATAAAGCTTACTACACGATCCAGGATCTCCAAAATGATTGAATAATTTTATTATTTATTTATTTATTATATTCTTTATTGTACACCAATACATATACAAAAGGACACTAAACTAAGACACATACGTACATACAATGGGTGGCCTTATCGCATTCCGCGATATCTTCCAGGCAACCTGGAATGGACAGTAAATTGCCTGGATAAGAAATGGGGCTGTCATTGGTGTGACAGAACCAGCATTAAACACAATATATTATAATAGATACACAAATACATACATATGCTATATGTATGTATGTTATTATGTATTTTTGACATTTATAATTCTTTTGACTCGATTAATTTTGAATATTTGATTGAATTTTAGTATAATTTGTAATTTATTTTTGTATGCGGAATTGGCAAAACATATTGAAACTATAATTTATTACTAAGTCTTAAGATGTGCATATAATATAAAGACATTGTGATGAAAACATTCTCAAGAACGAATTACTGACATAGTGCTAGTTTTGTATATGTCACTGGAAAGGCCAATGCCAAGTGCCAAGGCAAACTATTTGCATGATTTACTTTTTTCTTTTCGCCATAAAATGAAACCTAAGTTATATGTTAGAGGCTAATACAAGAAATCAATAGCAAAAAGAACCAGGACTTTAAACCGTAATCGAATGGAGATCCGTATAAAAGCATTGCTAGTACATTTTAATGAAATAGATATATAATACGTAATTTTTTGAGGTTTCCATTGATAGAATAGATAAAATTGTTTATTGTTAATTTTTTTCACACTCGCAGTTTTTCATCACTAAAACTAGTAAAGAAGAAATAAGTGATAAACGAATCGAAAAGATAGAAGTTAATGTTATGATAGTGATTGACACTATTTAATACGTATTCATCGTAAAAACCGAAACTATATATATTTAACAATGGAAAGCTTAAAATATCAAACGTACAGTATTTTTATTTAAGAAAAATAACGCCTGATAAAAAACTATAGCAATATACTAAATAGCCTCTAAATTCGTTTGGTTACGGTTGGTAAACATAATTCTTTTTGCTATTGATTTATCATACAGTCCTTTAAAATATGGCTAAGGTTTCACTTTTGGCGAAAAGAAAAAATATACATACCAGCAATGTATGGGAAAATTTTAATTCCCCTTTGCAGACGCTATATGATTGTAACAAAACTTTATCTATTAAATTATAGTTTCTCGATATATTATAAAAAAATCGTTTTGTGTACGATAATTCACCGTGTCTTATTTAGGAAAAATTGTTTTCACTTTCTTGCGATATTTTACATTCTTATATATACTAGATAATTAAATATAAATAAATATCGGCTCACAGCCACTCCTTGACAGCTGTCTCTCGACCAGCCTCAATCAGTAAAGCCCACGCAGTACATAACTGGAGATGACAATAAACAAATACAGTCAATACAAGGTTGACCAGATGGTTGTAATCCAGTGTCCCAACAGGAGTGACCTTGCTAGTTTCAATCCGTGTAGACAGCAGTGGTAATCCATGACCTTCAACGCCCTTGGTTTGCGAGCGCGTTTTCCCCTGCGACCGTGTTGGTGCAAGGTTTAAGAGGTGACTAGACGGTTGCAAACTAGCGTTCCAACCAAGGTCACCTTGGTTTATATGATTGGTTTGTGTTTCGGCTACATGGATATAAACCACGTGCCAACATGTTTAGTAGTTGGGAAAACGCGCCTCCCAACCAAGGGCGTTGAAGTTCATGTATTACAACTGCTGTCTACACGGATTAAAACTAGTAAGGTCACCTTGGTTGGGACGTTGGTTTTGCAATCGTTTGGTCACCCCTTTACATTCATGTAACGTGTGACCAGACGGTTGCAAACTAGCGTTCCAACCAAGGTGACTTTGGTTTATTTGTTCGGTTTGTGTTGCGCCTACATGAATGTAAACCACGCACCAACACGTTCGATGGTTGGGAAAACGCGCTCACTAACCAAGGGCGTTGAAGTTCATGGATTACAACTGCTGTCTACATGGATTGAAACTAGCAAAGTCACCTCGGTTGGAACGTTGGTTTGCAATTGTGTGGTTGCCCCTTTACATCCATGTATCGAGTGACCAGACGGTTGCAAACTAGCGTTCTGTTCTATATCCTCGAATTTCATGATAAGATCATAACAATATTGCTACGGGACCAACTTAGAAGCATAACCTTTCAATCAAAAAAAAATATTTTCAAAATCGGGAAATCGGTGAACATACATAAAAAAAACATATATTCACCCGAAAATAGGACCTCGCCAGCATACATACACCTTTATAAATGACCAACAAACAAGTTTTTCATGTCTTCGAGTCTAATCTGCGTAGCGTCACAGACTCACTTTAATAGCTAAATTATAACGCCAATTAACTCTGATGACATCATGTATTATATTAACCATTTTTGTGTTTATGATATACAACAATATTATTGCTACCGGGAAAACCTCACAGTTAGGGCTATATTTGACCGGGACACTGTGGCGGCGCAACCCGTCGCTATCAACAAAATGTATAGAGCTCTATAAAGAGTTACTCACCTGCCCCCCTAGCCAAGTTACGATCGTTTCGTTAGCGTCGAACGCCTCGAGTAGGCCACGCCTCCGATGCCTTTGTTCTGACGTCATCTTAACGCTCAGTCACGTGGTCAGATCAAAGGAATCGGAGGCGTGGCCTACTCGAAGCGTTCGACGCAAACAAAACGATCGTAACTTGGCTAGGAGGGCTGGTGTCTGTTTGGTTGCGCAACCAATTTGACGGCGCGACCATCTTGGACGCGTGAACTTAAGGTCCATTTTGAGACTGTCTCAGTGTAGCGACTCTAGTGTCTGTATGGTGTCTAGTTTGGTAGCTTACGGACACCATGGCGGCGCAACTGGTCACGCCGCAATGGTGTCCCGGTGAAATATAGTCCTTAAGGTCTTATTTACATAGCGTTGGTAAGATGACAGCAGGATGAAAATATGCATCTTTAAGATGAGAGAAATGGAATGGTTACATTGTTTGAATCCGACATCCACCATCGTATAGCAATTGTAGTGTAGTCTATACACCTGATTTCTATATCTTACCTTGTAAGAGCTCACTGTGCCTGTAACTTTGTACACAAAAATGTTTTCATAAAAAAAATTGTCCCCCCCTTTTTAAGGTAGGGGATATCATCTAATGACTTCTCTAATTCAGACGCTAGCACGGAGCAAAAGGGCGTGTCAGACTTTTACTAACTAACACCACACCTGTATCCTTCAGTAGCACTTTGCAGTCTAAGACCAGGTTTCTTTTTCAGAAAATCCTCCGGCCCTAGCAGGCATTGGCCCTACTGGGCTTCTACGAGTTTGCTGACGTCTCTTTGAGGCGCACGTGAAACACTATGTGCCGTTGACGACTCAGGCTCGGTTCGGACGGTTACCGGACGAACGGATGGCGAGCTACCCATTGCTCGTCGTCCACAAACCCACGCCTACGGTGGTCGAAAATTGAGGTCGGGGTCCCGGTGGCTGAGACTTGAGGAAGTCCGTTCCCTCACGCGTGTGGCCGCCTCCTTGGCTAGCATTACTGCTTCGCACACTCTTCTTTGCTCCGGACAATGGCTTTTACCAGGGCCCGGCGCGAGATAACTGCCGTCATCTTGCAGCTCACCTAAGGCCTCATAATAACATGGTAAGTAATATAACAACAAAGGAAATTAGTATTAAATTATGTCCAGTGGTGACTAACTAAGTACATGGATTATATATTTCCAAGTAAGTTTTCCTTAATCATTGAATAAGGAATTAACTAACATACTCATTTGAAAATGGTCCTCATCAGAAGACTTAAAGTTACACAAAGGGCTATGGAAAGGGCTAAGCTCGGTGTTTCCTAGCGTAATAGCATTGGGAATGAAGATATCGGCAGGAGAACCAAGTTTACTGACATAGCCCGAAGAATTGCCAAACTTAAGTGGCAGTGGGCAGGGCATATTGCTCGCAGAGTAAACGGTTGATGGGGTCGAAAGGCTCTGGAGTCTCGATCACGTACCGGAAGAGGCAGCGTTGAAAGGTCGATGGTTTGGTGAGGGTCGCGAAGTTCGATGGATGTGATACGCATGTTGGGTTATATGCAGGTCCGGTTGTTGTGGCGACGTTTGGGGAGGCCTATGTCCAAACAGTGGACGTCTTTCAGCAGAAATGATGATGATGATGACAGCTAAAGAGTGGAATTCTTTACCGGAGTCTGTGTTTCCTAATAGCTACAACGGGGGGTCTTTAAGTCAAGAGTGAATATTAATAGAGAGTGAATAGTGAGTGGTACTTAAATTCTAGGAAAGCGTGCTCCGCCATCGACCTCATCGTCGCTTTCCACCAGGTGAGATAGTGTTGACGCATCGACTGCTGCCACCAACGATGCGTCGACTGCTGCCGTCAATTCGTGTCGACGGCTAGAGTTACCTCTGCTGTTGGCAAAATGCTGCTCGTGTATATAAGCTCTTAGTTGTACGCACAATCACATTCATTGTTCTCAAAACGATAAAGAAGAATTTAGCATTTAAAAACCAAGATCTGTATTATTTTCCTCATGCGGAACTGCAGTTACAATGCTCAAGACGATAATAACAAGTTTCATGTTAAAATATACGAAAACTTTCCTGTATCACTTACATGACTCATGGGACATAAAAAAAAAAACTTAAGCGATTATACTTTATTTTTTGCTTCGATACGTTCGAAGTAACGGTATCCACATTAACTGTGGCATCTAACTGCCTGGTCACGACTTTGGTCTTAGCGTCGAGCGGCGCGGCGAGCGGGGCGGCATTGGTAAGCGGCCGCTCGGCACTATGAGCGGCGTCTCGTGGCGTGCTTGCGGGCCCTGAAAGAATACCAGCGCTGCGTTATTTATCGTTTTAAATAACGCAGCATTTGCTGAGTTAGTAGTAGTTAGTATATGCTTTTAATTTCAACTCGATACCTCCACGCGTTCCCGAGATAAAGGGTCTTGACAGACAGACAGACGGACCACTCTGTGAATGATCCTATAAGGGTTCCGTTTTTTCCTTTTGAGGTACGGAACCCTATTATCAGCAGTTGTACGACAATAGTAGCAACAGGCGTTGGCGGTTCGCGGGAACGTGTTGGCTCGCAAATTTTTTCGTTGTACCGATCAGGTCAAAATAACTTTGTTTAAAGCGTACTGCCAAGGCCTGTATACGGGAAGTCTGTGGTTCAACAGTTCACGTGGGACGCTAAGCGCCTTGCGCGTCCAATATAATAATGTTTTAAGGATGATGTTGAAACTCCCTCGTTTCTGTAATGCCTCGGGGATGTTTGCCTAATCGCGTATATATGGTTTTCATGCGATCATCAGAAAAAAGGTGGCATCGCTTGTAAGTAGGATTCGGGGGAATGACAATAGCATCCTGAAAGTCGTTGCAGAGGATTCGAGAGTTCCTGTGCTGAGGCATCTCATGAGGAATCATTGTCCGCCTGAAGTGCCTCGTAAGTACATGGCTCACTAATTTTGTCAGTTGTAATTTGTTGTCTGATGAAATTATAGTTACTAATCCTAGTGTTTAAGTTTTAGCATATAAATTACTAACAAAAATGGTTCCATTGTTGTCCAAAAATTAAACAATTTATTATTATTTTCACTTCATTGGTTTAATATACATATAAATTATATTTTTAAATATTTTTTAACAAGATCAGATAAAAAAAAAAACATTTAAAAATATAAAAAATAGTAGTCCGCCGGTGTCGGGAGCAGGGTCCAAGCTACTGGTGGTTAGGGCTCCAGAGACAGGAACCTCCTCACAATGCGAGCCGTATCGAGGAGTACTGCCTTCTGTATCAGGCCCTTGATCCAGCAGCGTAACGACAGCTTCGACAGATGGTCGTCGAAGCTTTTGGCTATAAGGCCGTTGGCGGTCACGACAATCGGCACAATGATAGCCGAGTCCACATTCCACATGTCGACAACCTCGTGTGCCAAGTCGATATTATTATTATTATAAGCTCCCTAACCTTTCCCAACTAGCTTTTTTTTTTTTTTTTTTTTTTTTTTTTTTATTCGGTGGGAAAATCATCCTAATGACATCCCCGCTCTTGGGCGGAGCGAGAGATAGTGTCAGACTCTTACTGACTAAAAACCCACTCCTGTTCCTTCGTTGCCTTCGTCCCAGGGCCCCGGGTTCCGCTTTCACACTACCCGTGGCCCCAGTAGGCTTCGACCCTGCTGGGCCCCTACGATTTGCTGACATCTCCTTGAGGCGCGCGTGGAACAAAACGCGCCGTCGACGACTTGGGCTCGGTCCGGACGGTTACCGGACGGTCAGACGGCGAGCCACCCATAGCTCGGCGTCTGCAAGCCCGCGCCTACGGTGGCCGGAAATCGGGATCGGAATCCCGGCGGCGGTTGGAGCGTAAGGACCGTTGCCTCACGCGATCGGCCGCCTCCTTAGCTAGCATTACTGCTTCGCAGAAGGAGGCGACCGCCTGCCACTCCTCCTCGCTCCGGAGCATGGCCTGAACCAAGGCCCGGCGCGAGAGATCACCGCCGCCGATTGCCCCCACGAGGACACGGCGTTGCTCTGCCCAAGCGGGGCACACCTCCACCGTGTTCCCAACTAGCTTGGGGTCAGCTTCCAGTCTAACCAGGAGCGACTGAACACCCGTGTTTTACATGAAGCGACAGCATCAGACCTGCACAACCCAGTTACTGGGCAACACGACACTTCTTGGATAGACTGATGGTCACACTTTCTGGCGTCTGACCACCTGTAACGACTGTCAAAGCTCTACGAATGACAACCGGCACCAACAACTTTACGTGCTCTCTTTTTTTTTAAATTGGTATAAACCAGTGCTTGACTGCGATCCCACCTGATGGTAAGCAGAGATGCAATGATTGATGGTCAGGCGCACTAGTTTATTAAGAGCCTATTCACTCTAGCCTTGAATACACCTAAATTATAGTTGGACGGGAAGACCGCAGCAGGCAAATTGTTCCAGTCCTTCGATGTACGCGGTATAAACGACGAAGCGAAACGCTTAGTCCGGACCGTTGAAGTTTCAAGAACGTAAGGGTGGATACTCGCCGTTCGTCGGGTCGTCCGATGGTAGAAAGGAGATGGCGGAATCAAGTCATGCAATTCCCGCGCACACTCTCCAAAATGTAACCTGTAAAATACCGATAGGCTGGCTACCCTGCGCCTTCCAAGCTAAGGGGTGTCAATAATATCCTAGATAAACATAGAAAAGTATACGTAAATTGAAAAATTCACATCGGTAGTTACTTGCCAGGGTTCGAAACCGCAAGTTCATGCATGAGAGGCGGGTGCCTAACCTTTGGGCCATCACTAACGATCAATACCTATATATTATTGTATATTATTTTATTTTGATTATTATTTTTTTTTTATTCTTGAGAGGCTCGCGCTTGACCGCTATCTCACCTGATGGAAAGCGACGATGCGGTCGACGATGGAACACGCTTACCTAGAAGTAACCTATTCACTCTTGACTAAAAGATTCCCGGGTTCTAGCCATCAGGAAACACAGATTCTGGCAAGGAATTCCACTCCTTAGCTGTACGCACAATGAATGTGTAATTTTAATATTTTATTTTTATTGATTGAATTTAAATAATTACAGTCTTATTTTATTATCTAAATGCGTATAAATAATTTCAATTTAATTAAAAATTAATTATTTGCATTTTATATGATTTTAATTATACAAGTGATTGTTTTTATATATTTTTTTTTTATATTGGTATATGAGTCAATGTTACTTGCAATAAATAAAATTATTATTATATAATAATGAACGATTTATGAATTTACGTAATTCGGGAAACTACCTGAATAAAGTTATATCATTAGGGTTTTTCCCCCGACTCACACTGACACCAGACAATTACAAACTCTTATCTTACGGGGAATTCCCGTGCATTGATTTAGTGACATATTTCTTTTATTGTTTATTTATTTAATTAGATCTCCAACAAAGGATACACAGTAACTACATTAAAAATTACAAATATTACGAGGGGTCTTTTAGCGTGTGCTCCTTCAGTTCCAGGAGACCACAGGATGCACATATAACTAGATGAAAAAATAATACGTATTAAAAATTAGAGTCAAACTACATTTTGAATTAAAATTATAAATTATACAATTAGACTGACATGAAAACGGCAATAAATTAAATCTTAACTTATAAAATAACAATTAAAAATTAGATTTAAAATGATATATTATAATATTAGAATTTATATGATTAATTCTTTAGATTGATTATTTTTTATTCTTTCTTTATTTTTTAGAGCGTTTATTGCACAAAAAAAAAATGCATTAGGGCTTTTTATGGGCTTCAACCGGATGAATCCTGCAGGCCAATATTTAAAAAACTGGATTTGTTACCATTGCCGTCACTATATATATTGGAAATCTGTATGTTTGTGTGGAGGCACAAAGAGTTGTTCACTAAAGCAATCG
The DNA here is from genome assembly GCA_949316375.1 of Mythimna vitellina. Taxonomy (NCBI): domain Eukaryota; kingdom Metazoa; phylum Arthropoda; class Insecta; order Lepidoptera; family Noctuidae; genus Mythimna; species Mythimna vitellina. The sequence goes on along the minus strand of OX438713.1, from coordinate 11,387,057 downwards.
ATCTTAATTCTCGAAGCCGTCGGGACCCCCACAGGCTCGCGTTAGATGTTTTACCTAGGCTTGCAAAATATAACAAAAGCTGCATGTCTATGTGTGTCCGGATATTCAATAAGATACCAGAGGAATTTAAAATATTAAATATAAGATTGTTCAAAAGCAAATTATATAAATGGTTATCTGATAATAGCTTTTATAGTGTTAAGGAGTTTCTAGAGCATAAAATCAGACAGTGACAGTGGTTGTATGTTGTTATCAAGTATGTAAATTTGCACGCTTATAATCATGAAGCAAAACATGTAGGACCTACCAGTGTATTATCATCTTGTATACCATGTTTTATGCAAATAAAATATTATTATTATTCCATTCATTTATTTTCTTTTACATATTTATTACATTTTTAAATATTTCTTTAAAAAACATATAAATAAGAAAAACATTTAAAAATATAAAAAATAGTTGTCCGCCGGTGTCGGGAACAGGGTCCAAGCTACCGGTGGTTAGGGCTCCAGAGACAGGAACCTCCTCACAATGCGGGCCGTATCTAGGAGTACTGCCTTCTGTATCAGGCCCTTGATCCAACCGTGCAACGACAACTTCGACAGATGGTCGTCGAAGCTTTTGGCTATAAGGCCATTGGCGGTCACGACAATCGGCACAATGATAGCCGAGTCCACATTCCACATGTCGACAACCTCGTGTGCTAAGTCGAGATATTTGATTTGTTTCTCTTTCTCAGCTTTCACGAGATTCTCGTCATGTGGAATGGTGACGTCGACTATCATTGCGCGGCGCGCTAATCGATCTATCACCACCATATCCGGCTTATTGGCTACAATAGTCCGGTCAGTAATGATAGACCGATCCCAGTACAACGTGACATGGTCATTTTCGAGAACTGGGTCGGGCACATACCTGTAGTATGGTACCTCCGAATCCACAAGGTTGTATTTCAAAGCAAGTTGCTGGTGAATAATCCTGGCTACTTGATTATGTCTGTGCAAGTACTCGCCGTTAGCCAGACGAGAACAACCAGAGATAATATGTCTGATGGACTCACCAGGACGATGGCATGCCCGACACACGTCAACCGTCCCGTCCCTCATAATATGTCTCCGGTAGTTGTTCGTTAAGATAACTTCGTCCATAATTGCACAGACAAAACCTTCAGTTTCTCCGAAGAGGTCGCTGAAACGTAACCAGGCCACGGATGCCGAGAAATCTACATCAGGCTCATGAAGAGCCCGATAGAAGCGCCCGTGGAGCTCCTTGCCTTTCCACACTTCCTTGCGGTCATCAGTAGTAAGTACCACAGGTTTGCGCCAGTTCTCTTTAGCCATGGATAACGGGGTGAGTCCCTTGTCCATTGCGACCACATCGCGGTGTATACCCACGTCGGTTTTGAGAAAGTATTCTCTGAGGCTGCACACCTCGCGGTTGTGTAGAGTCTTTGCGTTCAAAAAACCTCGACCTCCACACTTCCGCGGGATGTACAGTCTCATCACCGACGATCGTGGGTGATGCATCCGATTTGCGGTCAGCAATGTACGGACCCGTCTATCCAGAGCTTCTAGCTCGGTCTGAGTCCATTTGAGTATGCCGAAAGAGTACATTAAAACCGGCATGACCCAACCGTTGAAGGCGCGCACCTTATTTCCACCTGACAGAAGGCTGTTTAGAACCTTCTTCAGGCGGCCAAAGAAACGCTCCTTCAACGTTTGCTTCATGTCAGCAACGTTAATGCCTAACGCTTCCGACATACCCAAATACTTATAGGTCTCGGTCGAGGAGAGGGATCTAAGGTGTATGGAATCTGAGAGTTGAATCCCCTCAGATTCCATAATCTTCCCTCGCTTTACATGCATGACTGCACATTTATCCACACCAAATTCCATCCTGATGGCACTACTGAAAGTTTCAGTTACCTTCAGTAGTTCCATCAGTTGCAAATTGTTGTGGGCAAAAAGTTTCAAATCATCCATGTAAAGAAGGTGAGATAGAACCTGACCACCTCTTCTCAACCGATAGCCTAGACCTGAATTCTCCAGCAACGTGCTTAGAGGATTCAGGGCTAAGCAAAACCAAAGTGGACTCAAACTGTCGCCCTGGAATATTCCCCGTTTAATCCATATTGGTTCATCATTCTCTTGGATCGGTCGACATCCTGGATAGCGAAGGACTGTTTTCCATTGCCTCATACATGACTCAAGGAAGGTGCGTAGAGTTGCATCTATTTTATACAACTCCAACACCCTCATGAGCCATGTATGGGGAACAGAGTCATAGGCCTTCTTATAATCTATCCAGCATGTCGACAGATCCTTGTGGGATCGACGAACCTGTTGGCTTATGGCCATGTCAATGAGGAGTAGCTCCTTAGTACCACGGGACCCATTCTTACATCCGTTCTGAGAGGCAGACATAATCAAGTTTTTCTCTATATGTACGTTAATTTTTGCTCTCAGAATGGATGTAAGAAGTTTATAGACCGTCGACAAACATGTAATCGGTCTATAATTCTTGGGTTCCGTGGGACTACCTGTCTTATGGAGCAGGTGGGTAATACCAGTTGTTAGAAACTGAGGTAGCGACCCAGATTCTAAAGATGACTGGAATTGCGACGCTAGATGTGCGTGTGAGCTACTGTACCATTTTAACCAAAAGTTGTGCAGTCCGTCCGTACCTGGAGACTTCCAATTAGGTAACGGACGAACTGCACTGGCTACGTCTAATGGGGTAATCATAATTTTTTCCATTTCTGGTACAGCTACGCACACGCGCTCGACATCACGCATCCAGTCACCCTCAGTGTGACAGACGGGCACCGACCAAATGCTGCGCCAGAATGCATTCGTGGTGGCATCATCCGGGCGGAGCACGTCAATCACACTATGATCAGGTCGCTCCCAAGCTCTATACACCCACCTCTCATCGCTCTGAAACATGCGATTCTGCGAGTACCGATCAACCCGCCGCTTATACCGGCGAATGCGGCTCGCCCATGCACAAACCTTCTGCTTCAGGAAGTCGATGCGCTCTGTGGCACGAGACATGTATTCTTGAGGGCTGATACCAGTCCCCAAAAACGCACGCCTCACAAAGCGCATCACTCGTGGTCGTGTATTACCCTCCCTGAAGCAGTATAGTTTGCCGATGAGTACCCTGGCCCCATCGATACGCTTCTCGATCCTGCACTGCCAGGCTGGTACAGCAGGCTTTGGTCGAATAGTTCCATCAGAATTAGGAAACTTGATTTTGGCTAAACGACATGCCGCAACAGCCCCACAATACAGGATTGAGTGCGTATCAACTAGGTTCTCGCTACTCTCAAAGATGTTCTTAAGCAGCGAGTCCAAAGCACACACCAGCGCCCTATTTTTTTTGTGCATGGGTAACCGTGGCAAACGGGGCCAAAGCTCAGTCGGAGTTGATCTGTACTCGCGAAGCGCATCCTCCAGTGCGCTCCTCAGTCGATTATTATTATTATTATTATTATTAATAAGTATAGGACTAGTCAGAGAAAAAGGAACACAGGTATATACATACATCGTTATGGTGGTGGTCAAGATATTTTTGTATTTTGAGAGTGGCAGATTGCATGTAGCGGAGATGAGAATGTTGAGATGGATGTGTGGTGTGACGAGAACGGATAAAGTGAGAAATGAATATATTAGGGGAAGTTTGAAAGTGGCGCCAGTGTCTGAAAAGTTGAAAGGGAATCATATGTCTTGGTATGGTCATGTGAAGAGGAGGGATGAAACGCATGTTACTAAAAGAGTTATGAGTATACATGTGGATGGGTGGAGAGGGAGAGGGAGGCCAAAGAAAAGATGGATGGATTGTGTGAATTGATATGAAAGAAAAGGAAGTTAGTGATAGTATGACGGTTGACAGGATAGAATGGAAGAAAAAACTTTTTACAAAAAAAGTATAACCGACTTCACTAAAAAAACACTATAAAAGGATCAAAATAACTTTAATTTCGGAAGTCGGTGTTTCTCGGTATTATTTGTTTTTATTTCACACTTTTTAGTTGCGATACACTTATAAACAGACATCAAATGTTACTTTTTTGACTGTAAAACTTAAGTTCTCAATGAAAATACTAAAATCACTATAATATTTGAGGAATTCCCTCGTTTTCGCCAAGATTCCATCATCAGATCCCGACTTGGTGACTATGGGACCATTCGGGAAGCATATCCTTTTCAACAAACAAAGAATTTTTCAAATCGGTTGGCAAGCGACGAAGTTATGCGTGAACAAACATAAAAAAAAAAAATACAAACATCCGAATTGAGAACCTCCTCCTTTTTTAGAAGTCGGTTAAAAAAAACGTGTTGCGCCGACTCCAAATAAGATGGGACAAGGGCAGGAAGATGATGATGAGAGTGGCAGGGTTATGTCTAGGTTGAAACGCTTCGATAAATCGTTGTACTGTGTGTTGGCGTATTAAGAAGATCATATTCCATTTTTAGGGTTCCGTACCAAAAAGGTAAAACGGGACCCTATTACTAAGATGTCGCTATCCGTCAGTCTGTCCGTCTGTCACCAGGCTGTATCTCATGACCTGATAGCTATACTCTATCTGTTTAGGTAATAAACTAAATGTAAACAATATTGACACGTCTGTTATGTAAAAGTTGTCTAAAAATGTTTACAATTTGTTATTTACCTATACCGATGTCTGGTAATTCACTCATCATCATCATCATTTCAGCCGATAGACGTCCACATGCTGGACATAGACCTCCCCCAAATGTCGCCACAATGAACGGTCCTGTGCGTGTCGCATCAATCGGATTCCCGCAACCTTCACCAGGTCATCGGTCCACCTTGTGAGAGGCTTTCCAACGCTGCGTCTTCCGGTACGTGGTCGCTATTCCAGAACCTTTCGTCCCCATCGACCATCTGTTCTGCGAGCAATGTGCCCCGCCCACTGCCACATAAGTTTGGCGATTCTTCGGGCTATGTCCGTAACCTTGGTTCAACTTTGTATCTAAGTATATATTCCTAAGGTCCTGTGCGTCTCAAATACTTCAGATTACCGCAACCTTCACTAGGCCATCGGTCCACCTTTTAGGGGGCCTCCCAACACTGCACGCGTGATGTATGTCGCCAGGTTCAGTCGTCGAAGGTTGATCGATCCCGCCCGGAGATTCTTAGCACCCCAGACCCCAGGGCTGCACCCGTCCACGCTAGTACAACCGCTGGAGTAGCCGGGCACTTGGGGCCTATTTTTTGTTGCATTATGCATTTGGGGGGCTTGGACCACGGACCACAACCCGCCACGCTGGTCCAGTCCGTGTTTGGCGGGTCGCCATAGCCTCGTTTGTTGGTCAGCAGGGTGCACCACGTGCAGGTGAGTTTGGCTTGGTTCCCGATAGGTGTTGATTTGGACCCCCTATACACCCCAGCAACTAACTAAATTTAAATAATCTTTGTATGTCTTTTATACGATTTTTTTTTAAATAAAATGACATCATAGTCATAGTAGTTTATTGGTAAGGGATTTTACAAGTCATATATAGAATGTTTAATTATACTTAGTCAACAAATTAATGCATAGCATAGCATAGTCGGCCTTATAATGTTCCCACTGCTGGGACTCAGACCTCCTCTCTAGGAGAGGGAATGGGCCGTAATCCACCACGCGGGCCCAGTGCGGATTGGTGAATGTCACACATGTCTTCGAATTTTTGGTTCTAGAACATGCCGGTTTCCTCACGATGTTTTCCTTCACCACTGCTCACAAAAGCAGTGCAGCAAATAAATTACACAAAGTAATGCGCCTGACTGAGTTCGAACCCGCGACCTACAACTCGTAAGTCGGGGCCGTTACCACTCGGCCACCACTGCAAATTAATGATTACATAACAATGTCAAATAATAAAAAATGTCAACAAAATAGAAGAAACACACATAAATCGAAGTCAAATCACCAATTAAAATAAAAAAAATTCAATCCTATTAAAAGTCACAATAATTTTTGGTCCAAATTAATATTCGCGTTAAAGTTAAATTAAATTAAATCATGAATTCGTTAAAAGAATAAAAAGCTTGAGCATCTAGATTGTTTACGTTTAGTCAACTACCAAAAAAAAAACAAAAATGGAAAATAAACAAATGGAGTTGGTTTAGACATTTGTAATTTTCACAGTTCATGTATTTCTGTTGCCGCTATAACAACAAATACTTGAAATAGAATAAAATATATAAATAATTAAGTGGAGTTCCTTTAAAGCAAGTGTATTTTTTTTTGCCATTCATTGCTATGGACAGTACGAACCCTACGTGCGCGAGTTGTTTGTGTATCTTATTTTGTCTTCAAAAAAAAAGTAAAACCGACTTCGCCGAAAAATAAAACTCACAAACGATCAAAATAACTTTATTTCGGAAGTCGGTGTTTTTGGAATTGTTTTTTTTTTATTGAACATCGACAAGAGATAGTAATAATAATAATTCCACAACTATCACACAACGCCGTCTAGCCCCAAACTAAGCAGAGCTTCTGTTATGAGTACTGGACGACTGACAAACATACTTATATATTTCTAAATACATATTATAGATAAATTACACCTAGATACAGAACAAATGATCGTGCTCATCACACAAACATTTGTCCTGGGTGTGAATCGAACCCACGACCTCTGGCATAGCAGTCAGGGCCACTAACCACTAGACCAACAAGCCAGTCTAATATAAAAATAGTATCTCATAACTATCTTCATTGTGATATCTATGTGAGTGTGAAGTTCCGTTGGCTATTTCTGGTCTTCTTCACCAGTTCCACTTCAACAAATGTTACTTTTTGACTATAAATTCTCAGGTTTCTAACAAAATACCAAAATCACTATATAGTTGCCTATAAAATTTGAGGAGTTCCCTCGATTACTCATAGATTCCATAATCAGAATTAAAAAAAAATGGGACAATTCTGGAAGTATATCTCTTAGAACAAAAAAAAAAAGTGCAAGTGCGAGTTTTACTCGCGCACTGAGAGTTCTATAAAAATGTACCTTTGAAAACAGTTCGATTTCCGAATTGAGTTACGAAGATTTTTTCGAATGGAAAAAAAAGGTTTTTTTTTGTAACTTAATTAAAAATTTACAGTTTTCAGATTTTTTCCCATACTTGTGCTATGAGACCTTGCTTCACGCCAAATTTCAGGATTCAAGGTCAACGGGAAGTACCCTATGAATTTTGATTCCCTTGAGTGTCGAAATATGCGTTTTTTTGTGACATAAACGGCCGTATCTTTTTTTTCGTGAACTCAGAAGTCGTGATTTTTTTACAGCTTCATGGGACTTAATTTCAACTCAATACCTCCATGCGTTACCGAGACAAAAGGGTCTTGACAGACAGACAGAGACGGACAACAAAGTGATCCTATAAAGGTTCCTTTTTTCCTTTTGAGGTACGGAACTCAAAAAATTTGCAAATTGGTCCATAAACGACGGAGTTCTGAGGTAACAAACATAAAAAAAAACAATCGAATTGAGTTTTTTTTTTAAGTATATTATTAAAAAGAAACATCGAGCATTTTATTGAAAAACATAATCTTTTTCTTGAAGCCACCGAAGGAAAATAAAATCGAAAAAATTAAAAGAGTTTTTGTCAAACGGAGATTTTAAATTATGGTAAAAAGAATTAAACTCTAATTTATGAAGATTGTTTTAAAATTTACCTGCTATCGAACTGAACCTGCTTCTATGTATATATAAAAGGAAAAACTGACTGTCCAACATATCAACGCACAGCCGAAACTACTGGAGCTAGCTAGGAGCGAGAAGGGGAATGATACTTTTCTCATACATTGCTGGCATGTAGTTTTTTTCTTTTCGCCATAAGTGAAACCTAGGTCATATCTTAAAAGACTGTTTAATAAATGAATAGCAAAAATAATTATGTCTACCAACCAATTTAGAGACAATTTAGTATATTGCTATAGTTTGTTATCAGGCGTTATTTTTCTTAAATAAAAATAGGTACTGCATGTCTGATGTTTTAAGTTTCCTATCCCAAGTTAAATTAAGTTAGTTAAGTTAAGTAAGGTAAGTTAGTTAAGTTAGTTAAGTTTTAGTTTCGGTTCTTATGGTGAGTACGCATTAAATAGTGTCATATATTTTATCAATGGAAACCTCAAAATATTACGTATTACGTTTCTATTTCATTATAATACTATAACGAAAATAGGTAACGCCTGATAAAAATATACTAGCAATGCTTCGATACGTATCTTTGTTCGGTTACGGTTTAAAGACCTGGTTCTTGTTGCTATTGCTTTTTCCTCGTATTGGCCTCTAACATATAAACTAAGTTTCATTACTGCCTTTGCACGTTTCCTTTTATGATGCAGTCGCGCAGTAAAAGCAAGAAAAACGAAGGAAGCGAAGGGCAAGAAGTGGTTTCATCCGTACCAACACTCAAAGGTTCAGTTGAAAGTAAGTGGTAAGTGTCAGGCAACAGCTACATTATTGTCGGACATTATTCTGAACCGACATAGCACTAAGAATCGCCAAACTTAAGTGACAATGGGCAGGGCACATTGCTCGTAGAACGGATGGCCGTTGGGGCCGAAAGGTTCTAGAATGGCGACCACGTACCAGAAGACGTAGCGTTGGAAGGCCTCCTACAAGGTGGACCGATGACCTGGTAACGGTTGCGGGAGTACGATGGATGCGAGACGCACGGGATCATTCATTGTGGCGGTACTTGGGGAAGGCCTATGTCCAGCAGTGGACGTCTTTCGGCTGAAATGATGATGATGATTCTGAACCACGGGTAGTGTGAAAGCGAAACCCGAGGCCCTGGCACGAAGGCAAAGAAGGAACAGGAGTGGGTTTTTAGTCAGTAAAAGTCTGACACTATCTCCCGCTCCGCCCAAGAATGGGATTTGTCATAAGATGATTTTTCCACCCAATAAAAAAAAAGACATTATTATGAACTGGACCTATTTGGCACAGTCGTGAGACACATCCTTGTGGTTCAGGGTAGAATAGCGACAGCGACTGTCGCAACCTAGTGCTGGGCACGCCATAATTATGGCGGTCCCCTCTTTGAGGAGTGGCTGGAAAGACGTCACAGCGTCCTCTCTCAAAAACTCCGAGCATAGCCATTTCTATTGCCCTTTGGGTGACTGTAAGCCTTCTGATGAGGCCCATTGTGAGTGACTACGTTTTAATAATAATAATAATATAGCCGGTATTATCCACCAGCAACTTGCTCTTAAATACAATCTTCTGAAATCAGAAATACCGTACTATAGGTATGTGCCCGACCCAGTTCTCGAGAATGGCAGCGTCACATTATATTGGGATCGATCTATCATCACTGACAGGACTATTGTTGCCAATAAGGCAGATATAGCGATCCTTCATGACGAGAACCTCGTGAAAGCTGAGAAAGATAAACAAACTAAATATCTTGATTTGGCTTTCGAGGTTGTCGACATGTGGGAAGTGGATAGAGCAATCATTGTGCCGATAGTCGTAACGGCCGATGGCTTAATAGCTAAGAGCCTCGAACAACATCTAAGGAGGCTCTCGTTGGGCAGCTGGATCAAGAGCCTGATCCAGAAAGCAGTACTCCTGGACACGGCGTGCATCGTTAGGAGATTCCTCTCTCAGAAGCCCGGACCACCGGTAGCTTGGACCCTGTTCCCGATGCCGGTGGGCTACTATTTTTTATATTTTTAAATAATAATAATGTATATAAAATAATAATATTCCACAACCATCACACAACGTCATCTGGTCTCAAGCTAAGCAGAGCTTGTGTTATGAGTACTAGACAACTGATAAACATACTTATATATTTCTAAATAAATACATAATATTGATAAATTACACCCAGACACAGAACAAATGATCGTGCTCATCACAAAAACATTTGTCCTGGGTGGGAATCGAACCCACAACCTCTGGCATAGCAGTCAGGGCCACTAACCACTAGACCAACAGGCCATTCCAAATTTTTTTTTAAATTTTTAATTGAGATATTTAAAATACAATTTATATGAGATGTTAGTGAAGACATGGAATAATAATAATAATCATTTTATTTTCAGGCATCAGAGGCCCATAGAAAAAATACATAAAATAATCTTAAACAATAATAAACTAATACATATTATAAAAACAAAACTTGAAACATGAAACATGATCAGCCTTTCAATGTTCCCACTGTTGGGACTCAGGCCTCCTCTCTAGGAGAGGGAACGGGCCGTAATCCACCACGCGGGCCCAGTGCGGGTTGGTGAAACAAAACTTATTTAACTATAATTATACACGTAATGTGGTCGGCGTGGTGTTGCGCTGCGAGGTGTCGCATAACCGTCCTCGGAAACGTCGGTATACGACACTTATCGGCCAGAAGTCTACTTTTAAGAAGGTCTGTAGAGAGCTGGTGGGTTGGAACTCGTACCACGAACAACCACTGACCACGATGGTTTTAGAACCATATTTCATCAGCGCAAAACGACAGTGCAAAATCTTAATTAGAGATAATCTTCTGACATCTATACTAATATTATAAAGAGGTAAACTTTGTTTGTTTGTAATGAATAGGCTCAAAAATTACTGAACCGATTTTAAAAATTCTTTCACCATTCGAAAGCTACGTTATCCACGAGTAACATATGCTATATTTTATTTTGGAAAAAAATAGGGTTCCGTAAGATATTTAAGTTTTTCGGACACAAGGTGTAAAAAGTCAACCAGAAAAGTTACTTATTTTGCATACGCTGCCTAAACTATAAAAGATAGAACCATAAAATGTTCTAATTAATTGTAGATCTTATAAATATCTACCAAAGTGTGTTAGGAGAAACCTACTTTCACGCGGGCGAAGCCGCTGGCAGAAGCTAGTTTTTTTTTTTTTTTTTTTTTTTTTTTTTTTTTTTTTTTTTTTTTTTTTTTTTTTTTTTTTTTAATTGATATAAACCAGTGCTTGACTGCGATCCCACCTGATGGTAAGCGGAGATGCAATCATTGATGGTCAGGCGCACCAGTTTATTAAGAGCCTATTCACACTAGCCTTGAAGACACCTAAATTATAGCTGGATGGGAAGACCGCAGCAGGCAAATTGTTCCAGTCCTTCGATGTACGCGGTATAAACGATGAAGCGAAACGCTTAGTCCGGACCGTTGAAGTTTCAACAACGTAAGGGTGGATACTCGCTGTTCGTCGGGTTGTCCGATGGTAGAAAGGAGATGGCGGAATCAAGTCATGCAATTCCCGCGCACACTCTCCAAAATGTAACCTATAAAATACCGATAGGCTGGCTACTCTGCGCCTGTGCTCGAGGCTTTGAAGATTGGACTTAACCAAATCTGGATCCCCAATTAGCCACTTCGCACGCCTTTCCACTGAGTCCAAAGCTGAGTTAAATTATAAAAAGACTGTGGATCTTCTGCTGGGTATCTCACGGTGTTAATGCTCTTATTCACATTTGTCCATAGACTGGTATGCTATAGTTACATTTACTCAGTACAAACTCACACACACTCTACACTTACACACACTTTACACCTACACCTACACCGACGTATGTCACCTATTCCGCGAATGTTAATCACACTCAACGCTCTCCTTGAATCCTGTCCTAGACTAGATCTATTCGCTGATGAATGGAAGCAGATACTGACAGAATGTCTGGTGATTTGCAAGAAGACTGAGTGAGAGGTTTAGTTATTTTTAGTAGACAGCATACGCTTTTATAATAAGCTGCCAAAGGTGGTGACTGAACTTAGCGAAGGAAAGTTCAAAACCCATATTAAGCGTGTCCTAACTAAAAAAGCGTATTATAAGGTTAAAGACTATGTCGAAGACACGCTTGTTTGGCAATGACTGCTTCTGCACATGTGGCCCCCTGGTAGCTCATAATATTTTGTAAATTTATCTATTGACTGCTCCACATTTGTTGTAATATATACATTGCTTTTGCAATATTTTTTATTTTTTATTTATTTATTATTATTTATATTGTTAACATATTATTTATTAATAATTGTAATTATTTATTTTACTTGCTTTTATTTATATAGCCTCTTTTTTATAATGTGAATGTGAGAACACTGTAGACTCCGCGAATTCTTAGGTTCCTTTTTATTATGATTATTTTTATTGTACTTTATTGACCAGTCTACACTGTCCTTACATAATAAATCCAATATATTGTAAACAGAAAATATTATATCAACAAATTCTTTTTTAAAAGAGTAATAGGAAACTCCATAGGATACGACCAATTTGGAACCGTGCACTAGCTTCTGACGTTTTATAAGTGCCCATGTAGGCCTATGTGAAATAAAAATCTTTGACTTTGACTTTGACTTTGATCTGTGTTATATTTTCTGTTTTATTTTCTGTTTTTTATCTGTGTCATAATGTATTTAACATAATTTCTAACTATTGTAATCAGTGTAATTGGCATTTTGTCGTTCTGGTTGAATAAAAAATAAATAAATAAATAAACCTATACACACTCACCATATAGTTTTGTTTTCTTATTATGTTTTTTTTTTCTTAAGTAGACTAGTTTCTTTTTTCGTAGCTACCACTTGGTTACTGTTTGAATTGTAGTTTTTTTTTTTAATATAGTTATGGCTTTGTTTGTTACGGAGAATCACTGACTCCTAAGTTACAGGCCCACACCTAGTTTAGAAGTCAGAGTACCTATCTATATAATTGTGACCTTGTAATAAGCATATATGTTTTTTTTTTAATTGATATAAACCAGTGCTTGACTGCGATTCCACCTGATTGTAAGCGGAGATGCAATCATTGATGGTCAGGCGCACTAGTTTATTAAGAGCCTATTCACTCTAGCCTTGAAGACACCTATATTATAGTTGGACGGAAAGACCGCAGCAGGCAGATTGTTCCAGTCCTTCGATGTACGCGGTATAAACGACGAAGCGAAACGCTTAGTCCGGACCGTTGAAGTTTCAACAACGTAAGGGTGGATACTCGCTGTTCGTCGGCTTGTCCGATGGTAGAAAGGAGATGGCGGAATCAAGTCATGCAGTTCCCGCGCACACTCTCCAATATGTAACCTGTTCATAGTTTTTATGATGTAAATGCTGTATTTTTTTGTGTGAAATAAAAGTTATTTATTATTATTGTATTTATCTATCTATCACTGGTCATAGACTTTCGTCTTGAGACACACAGATAGACTAAATATATGATTATGTATTAAAAATCAAGTTATAAAACGACACTAAAGTTAATCAAAATATACTCAATAGTCAAGTAAAGAACAAAAATGAAAAAGGAAAATTATGCTATTTTATTTTTTATTTTATTTATTTAACATTGGACACGACCGAGAGCTATTTGGAAGGCCATAAAATCTGTCAATGTCATTTAAACATCTTCAAAAAACGAAAAGAAATAAAACGAGTCCTATTTAAAAATACATTAATGGTGCGTTTCCATTGACACGGAGCTGGACGGAGTGGAGAAGCCGAAAATTCGCCAATCACAGTGCTTGAAAGCTTCACTCTTCCTCCGTGGAGACAGTGTAAGAGCTGAGTGGAGCTGAGCGGACTTTAGAATAAAACAAATGAATACGCGGCTTCCAGCCGCACAGAACGGAGTGGGTGCCGAGAGCACGAAGCGAAAGGTAGCTCAAATCCACTCCATTCCACCATCATTATCATCATTTCAGCGACCAAGTCATTACAACCAAGTGTCGCCATAACGAATGATCCTGTGTGTCTCCCATTCATTGGATTCCCGCGACCCTCAATAGGTCATTGGTCTTCCTTGTGGCCTTCCAACGCTGTGTCTTCCGGTACGTGATCGCCACTGCAGAACCTTTCGGCCCCATCGACCTAGTTCTGCGAGCGATGTGTCTTGCCCACTACTACTTGATTTTATTTGGGTTATATGGCTATGGTTATATGGCTATGGTTCTCCTGCGGATATCTTCATTTCTGATGCGATCACGCAAGGAAACTACGAGCATAGCCCTTCCCGGATTCCGTCCCGCTACGCTTCAATGAAAACACTTGTCATTTTGGACTGCTCATCTCCACTCCACATCGCTCCACTTCGTTGTAGTGGAAACGTATCCTTAGAATCCGATTTTAATATGTACATATTAAAACTGGTACTGGGATATTGTTGCACAAAACAAAAACAAGATATATGTCATGCCATATCTAGTTTTCTTTATATTATGTCAGATCAGAATATATTCGTCTTCTTAGTAAGCGTTCATCCTTTGCTACGTACGGACGTGTCGAAAAAAAATACCATTAAAAAAAAAGTGAATCGGAAAGAACGGAAAGTCCAACGGTGCGGAAAGTCGGTCTTTCCAAATATTATTACTTGTGAAGTTCGTGTTTTTAAACAACAAAAAAATTATGATTTTAAAAGTATTTCTTTTATTTACGACTGCCGTGTTTGGCCAATTCCAGTTTGAAGGTGGGTTTTTTAGACTTTAGTTTTGTTCTTTTTTGCATTAAGAATTTGAACATACTATTATATTGTATCCCTGATTTATTCCGTTTTAATACCACTCAACTAATACCAATGGTATTTGTTTGAACCCGTGTTTATGATCTATTTCGAACGGATACCATTGTTTATTACATTGTTTTTTGTGTGTGCCGGTTGGTATCGAGTTGAAATTAATACCATATACGTAAATTTATAGTCTCTTGAAGCTGTGAAAAAATCAGACCTCTGAATTAACGCCAACAAAAGATACGGCCGTTTATGTACCAAAAAACGTATATTTCGTTTGTGTCAAGGGAATCAAAATTCATTGTGTACTTCCCATTGACCTAGAATCCTGAAATTTGGTATGAAGCAAGCTCTGTTAGCACAAGTATAGGAAAAAATCTGAAAACTGTAAATTTGGACTTATGTCACAAAAAAAAACTTTTTTTTGCGATTCGGAAAAATCTTCGAACTTAATTCGAGAATTGAAAGTGTTTTCATAGACAAGTTTGTACGTAACCCTCAGTGCGCGATTCCGACTCGCACTTGCCTAGTTTTTTAACCGACTTCTAAAAAAGGAGGAGGTTCTCAATTCGGATGTTTGTATTTTTTTTTATGTTTGTTCGCGCATAACTTCGTCGCTTGCCAACCGATTTGAAAAATTCTTTGTTTGTTGGAAAGGGTATACTTCCCAAATGGTCCCATAGTCACCAATTCGGGATCTGATGATGGAATCTTGGCGATATCGAGGGAACTCTTCAAATATTATAGGCAACCATATAGTGATTTTAGTATTTTCATCGAGAACTTAAGCATTTACAGTCAAAAAGTAACATTTGATGTCTGTTTATAAGTGTATCGCAACTAAAAAGTGTGAAATAAAAAACTTTTTACAAAAAAAATATAACCGACTACACTAAAAAAACACAAAAAAGGATCAAAATAACTTTAATTTCGGAAGTCGGTGTTAAATAAGACACAAATAATACCGAGAAACACCGACTTCCGAAATTAAAGTTATTTTGATCCTTTTAGTGTTTTTTTAATGAAGTCGGTTATATTTTTTTTGTAAAAAGTTTTTTATTAACGTAACACATCGGATCAACGCAGGATGGATGAAATGGCGACAGGTCACTGGAACAACTTGTGACCCACGGATGCCCCCCAAGTTGAAGGGTAAAATCTACAAGTCCGTGATAAGGCCTGTCATACTGTATGGATCAGAATGTTGGGCTGTGAAAAAGACGGATGAAAAAAGATTGCATGTAGCGGAGATGAGAATGTTAAGATGGATGTGTGGTGTGACGAGAATGGATAAAGTGAGAAATGAATATATTAGGGGAAGTTTGAAAGTGGCGCCAGTGACTGAAAAGTTGAAAGGGAATCGTTTGTCTTGGTATGGTCATGTGAAGAGGAGGGATGAAACGCATGTTACTAAAAGAGTTATGAGTTTACATGTGGATGGATGGAGAGGAAGAGGGAGACCAAAGAAAAGATGGATGGATTGTGTGAACAGTGATATGAAAGAAAAGGAAGTTAGTGATAGCATGACGAGTAACAGGGCAGAGTGGAAGAAAAAAACGTGTTGCGCCGACCCCAAATAATACGGGATAAGAGCAGGAAGATGATGATGTAAAAAGTTTTTTATTCTAGTTCAGTACATAAATAATACTCTTCAATTTGTCCACAGGTGATCTCTGCTACAAAGATGGCGTCGAAGGCGTTTGTATTAGCTTAAGACAATGCAGGAGTGCTCAAGAAGATAGGAAACTCAGGAAAAATCCTCAGGTGTGTTTTTTTATTATTGATAAACTCGTGTTTGATCACCATCATACCTGATGGTAAGCGATGATGTGGCCGACGATGGAGCCAGCTTGCCTAGAAGTAAGGGGCGTCTATAAATTACGTGAGGTGTTTTTTTGAATTTTCTGTAACTCCCTCCCCTCCTGGTGAGATGTCGTGAGATTTTATTCAACCCCTCCCCCATACCCCAATCTCACGTGAGATTTTTCGAAATGTCGGTTTCTTGCGTTGGATTGTTATGGTAAAAAGAAAAACAAATTGCTTAGTGGTTTTATTTACGACTAGTTAAGACTAGTTATCAATATTGCTGAAAGTTATAAGTGTAATAAAAATTTAACAATAGAATACTTAAATCGTAACTGTGATTAAATAAAGAATATCTACTCTAATTCAGTCCATTATTTTCTTTCTCGTAATCTTAATCGTATTACGATTACGCTTAAGAAAATATTAAGCATGTACAATCAGGATTAAATGGACCAAAAGAGTATATTTTTTTTTTTGTTTCAATCAAAAAAAAAATTGCGTGATATTTGCCGAGACCCCCTCTCTCTCCAACGTAAGATTTGCCTGCTGCGGTCTTCCCGTCCAACTATAATTTAGGTGTCTTCAATCCTAGAGTGAATAGGCTCTTAATAAACTAGTGCGCCTGACCATCAATGATTGCATCTCCGCTTACCATCAGGTGGGATCGCAGTCAAGCACTGGTTTATATCAATTTAAAAAAAAAAAAAAGATTAGATGAGATTTGACTCGACCCTCCCCCTCCTTAAAAATCTCACGTAATTTATGGACGCCCCCTAACCTATTCTCTCTTGACCTAAAGACCTTTAGGTTGTACCAGGAAACACTGACTTCAGCATGGAATTCCACTCCATCTGTTCATTAAGGTACGTCATGGAAATAAGAGAGCTACTGTGGTCCTGGAACGCAAAGAGCAACGAAGGACATAAGTGGGTTTTAAGCAGTAAAATTCTGACACGCCCTCTCGCCCCACTCTAAAGCGGGAGATAAATAATAATGATATTTATGGGTTCGATTCCCACCCAGGACAAATGTTTGTGTGATGAGCACGATCATTTGTTCTGTGTCTGGGTGTAATTTATCTATATATGTATGTATTTAGAAATATATAAGTATGTTTATCAGTTGTCTAGTACCCATAACACAAGCTCTGCTTAGCTTGGGACTAGACGGCGTTGTGTGATAGTTGTGGAATATTATATTATATTATATAGTGGTGATAGATCGATTAGCGCGCAATGATTGTCGATCTTACCATCCCACATGACGAGTATCTCGGTAAAGCTGAGAAAGAGAAACAAAGAAATATCTTGACTCAGCATACGAGGTTGTCGCCATGTGGAATGTGAACTCGGCTTTCACTGTGCCGATTGTTGTGACCGTCAATGACTTGATGGCCAAAAACTTCGACGACCATCTGTCGAAGCTGTCGTTGCGCGGTAGGATCAAGGGCCTAATACAGAAGGCAGTACTCCTCGATACGGGTCGCATTGTGAGGAGGTTCCTGTCTCTGGAGCCCTAACCACCGGTAGCTTGGACCCTAATCTCGACACCGGCGAATTTTTTATATATGTATTTGGCATATCTGCAACATATTACGTGTCTGATTATTTTGTGTATATGGTCTTTGTAATTGTATATGTTTTTTTTTTGTTATTTTATTGTGTGTGTGTGCTATAATCCTGGGAGAGCAGTGGTGGCCGAGTGGTAACAGCCCCGACTTACAAGTTGTAGGTCGCGGGTTCAAACCTAGCTAGGCGCATTACTTTGTCTAATTTATTTCATCACCACTGCTCTCAAAACGGTGAAGGAAAACATCGTGAGGAAACCGGCATGTCCTAGAACCAAAAAATTCGAAGACATGTGACATCCACCAACCCGCACTGGGCCCGCGTGGTGGATTATGGCCCATTCCCTCTCCTAGAGAGGAGGCCTGAGTCCCAACAGTGGGAACATTATAAGGCCGACTATGCTATATGCTATGCTATAGTCCTGTGATGGTTGTTTTAAATCCGAAAAATCTTCGAAAATATTCACTTAAATTACATGCTGTAACGGGCCATATTGATCTATATTAAATACAAAGGCAGAATAATAAATAATAATCACGTACTTTTGATAACGATTAAAGCTGTATACCTTAAAATCGTTTTGTAAATAAGCCATTATTTCTTGTAAAAAGTAAAAGATAAAAAATGGTTATTGTGGGTTTTTCCTATAAGATAGAGACATATACCATTGCAGATTTTTTTTGTAGACCTTTTTATGGTGTACAATACTGTAGTACATTATTTTGATCTATCTCCTAGAGTTCCGCCAGCGTTTGCAATGTAAGCGCAGAAAAATTGAGTTTATATACGACATCACTTTAGAAACCTCTAAAATTATCAGTGTTTTTCTACAATATTATACATGTATTATACATATAAACCTTCCTCTTGAATTACTTTATCTATTAAACTAAACCGCATAAAAATCCGTTGCGTAGTTTCTAATATCTAAGCATACATAGGGACAGACAGCGGGAAACGACTTTATTTTATGCTATGTAGTGATTACAAATTGGCAATTTAAAATAATTACAGTGTATTCGATTCCACACACGTAACTGTTTAAGGAAAAATGGGTTGAAAATTAATGTTGTGGTAATTTTGTATTTAGTTGAGTAATATGGTAAACAAAACTCAATAATATATTGGAATTCATCTATTAGTTAGGTTACTTCATTATTAAATTTCGATTTGTATGAATCACAGCCATATTACGTGTAATCATAGCTAAAACTTATACTTTGGCGGGCCAGATCTTGCCAAGGTGCAATATTATTCGTGACTTGGGCGTCCATCACAACACTACGTTAATTTTTGATGTACACATTGATACAATTGTGTGGACCTATTTGGCGCAGCCGTGAGACACACGCAGACAAAATTTTTTTTAATCACATTTTTGGGTTCGTTGTCGGTCTAGTAACACCCCCTGCCATTTTTTTTTTTTTAATATTTTCAATGTACAGAATTTACACCTCTACAGATTTATTATAAGTATAGATTTCTGTATCCTACTTAAGTAAAGAGCAAAGCTTTTGTTTTGTGCTCACACCATTTTTTAATTTATTCTAATGTCTATACGTGAGGACTTGCAATTTGGTTTTGGTGGTTTTATTAGCTGTAAGTCTTCCATGTACTCAATAAATAAATAAATTACAAGTTGGCGCGTCGGATTGAAAAACGCCGCCGTGATATAGTGTGGCTACCTCACGTCTAGCCGGATTGTAGTGGCAGTATGTTCCACTAAGCAGCGCCCAACGTTTTCGTGCGTTTCGGCGAGTTCGTGCAAATATATCAAACCAACTGCTCGTGTCCACTTCGCTTCACTCATCGCCGCAGCGCACCCACGTGCCGTTGGTCACGTAGGCCTCCGCAACAAAGAATTAATTTAATAATATAATCCACAACTGTCACACAACGCCATCTAGTCCCAAACTAAGCAGAGCGTGTACTATATAGAGTACTAGAAAACTGATAAACATACATATATAATTTTAAATACATAAATTATAGATAAATTACACCCAGACACAGAACAAATGATCGTGCTCATTACACAAACAGACCACTTGACCAACAGGCCAGTCAATACTATCAATTGTTTCTTCAAACCGCGCCGCATCGCTTCGCATTCGCGTCGTAACGCACACGTAAGTGTAGTAAACAAGTAGATAGTAGCTAACCATTTTTTCTTTTTTTCTCCACAGCTGTGTTCAAATGAAAATAACAATCCAATAGTCTGCTGTGTGGACAGGAAGCCTGATGTACCTGTGACATCTGCAAAGCCTACGAGGTAAGCTAACAACTTACTAAGATGTTTCATCATCATCATCATCATCATTTCAGCCGAAAGACGTCCACTGTTGGACATAGGCCTCCCCCAAATGCCGCCACAATGACCGGTCTTGTGCGACTCGCATCCATCGGATTCCCGCGACCCTCACCAGGTCATCGGTCCACCTTGTGGGAGGCCTTCCAATGCTGCGTCTTCCGGTACGTGGTCGCCATTCCAGAACCTTTCGTCCCCATCGACCATCTGTTCTGCGAGCAACGTGCCCTGCCCACTGTCACTTAAGTTTGGCGATTCTTCGGGCTATGTCTGTAACCTTGGTTCTCCTGCGGATATCCTCATTTCTGACGCTAAAGTAAGACACTGAGATGTTTAAAGAATACTAACTATAAATTCAAAACATTTGTAAAGCGAAAACTTTGCCAAAAGGCTTTTTACACTATAAAGGACTATGTTGAGGACAAAAAGGCTTGGGATTGACCTGCTCCAGTACGCACTACAACTGTTGTCTTATTTTTCTCTTTTGTTTATATTTTCAATTGTGCTTTTTATTATTATTATTTTTTTACAATTTGATATTGTAGATTATTTTTATTTTGCAATTTATATATTTTTTTAAATTATTTTTTTAAATCAATATTTACTTTACTAAGTATTACATTTTGTAAATTATATATTTCCTTTTATTATTGTGAACGTGAGGACAATGTTGATTGCTTTTTTTTCCTTTTCAAATGCTTGCATTGTCTGGACAGGTCCACTCAAATCTGTATGGTTCTTGCTTCAAGAGACCATCTCAGACAAATCTGTATGGTTCTCATGTGATTTGACCATTACATATTAACTGTATGGACTTTAAAAGAGACTTTGACCCCTGAGTTTGTTTCGGTGTTTCTTCTCAGGGTTGGAAACACCGGCCTCATCTAGTTTAAAATGACGAAAAAAAAAAAAATTACGTGTAAAAGTGTTTTTTTAAACCTACTTACAAAATAAATATCATTTATCGTTTAACATCCAGAAGTCCAAACTCGAGGTTTGCCAACAAGCAAATGGAGCGCAGTATAGATGTTAAATTAATGATCGAGTTCGAAACACTACATTGCGCTCCAAAACCCTGAAACTTGATAGGATACAACACAGGACTTTCCTAGCATAGGGGACATTATTCACAAAATATATAAAAAGAACTTTAAACTTATATGTAAAATGTCATGTATTTAATGCTAGCAAATGAGGCGGCCGATCGCGTGAGGCAACGGTCCTCATGCTCCGACCGCCGTCGAAATTCCGATCCCGATTTCCGGCCATAGCAGGCGCGGGCTTGCGGACGGCGAGCATTGGGTAACTCGCCGTCCGACCGTCCGGTAACCGTCCGGACCGAGCCCAAGTCGTCGACTGCGCGTACTGTTTCACGCGCTTCAAGGAGATATCAGCAACTGTAGGGGCCCAGCAGGGTCGAAGCCTACTGGGGCCAAGGGTCTGATTCTGAAAGGAAGACTCGGCTCCGGTACGAAAGGCAACGAAGGAACAGGAGTGGGTTTTTAGTCAGTAAAAGTCTGACACTATCTCTCGCTCCGCCCAAGAGCGGGGGATGTCATAAGATGATATTCCAACCGAAAAAAAAAAACATGTCATGTATTTTCTTTTCTTTTGGGCAATAAATAATTTATTATTATTATTATACCAGCACGCATACTTTCGTTGGGCCCTGGTTCGGGCTATGGTCCGGAGCGAGGAGGAATGGCAGGCGGTCGCCTCCTTCTGCGAAGCGGTAATGCTAGCAAAGGAGGAGGCTGCACGCGTGAGGGAACGAAGGTCCTCACGCCCTAGCCGCCCTAATTCCGACCCCGACTACCAGCCACGGTAGACGCGGGCTTGCGGACGTCGAGCAATGGGTGGCTCGCCGTTCGGCTGTTCGGTAATTAACCGGTCCGAGCCCAGTCGTCAACAGCGCGTAGTGATCCACGCGCTCCTTGGGGCCCAGTAGGGCCGATGCCCGTTAGCTAGGACCGCGGAGAATTTCTGAAAAGGAAACCCGTAGTCCTAGAACGCAAATTGAAGGACACAGGTGTGGTTTTAGTCAGTAAAAGTCTGACATGCCCTCACGCTCCACCCAGAGCGCGAGAAGTCATTTGAATGACTTCCTACCTTAAAAAAAAGCACGCATACTTTCAGTAAAGACATTAATATATTTTCTCATTTCAGACCACCGCCACCGGTTCAAGAGAATTTCGAGGACCAATGTGAAAAGCTGCCTGAAGCATACGCTCCGGCGAAGACTGGACAGAAGGCTTTTGACAGTATGTTCAATAATATGTTAACTAAATACACTTACTCGAAAACCCGTAATTTACTGTTGTTCGCACTAGTACGGAAAAGTGTGAGTGTTCGCACCGCCACGATTTTATTACATTTATCGTATCAGGCTGGGCGCTAAGCGAGCATTGACATAAATAAGCTACACGAATGATGGTGTTTGAGCTACACGAATACTGACAAATGCTTGCACTGACTGGACAGGTCCACTCAAATCTGTATGGTTCTTTCTTCAAAAGACCATCTCAGACAAATCTGCACTGTACTCATGTGATTTGACCATTACATATTAACTGTATGGACTTTAAAAGAGACTTTGACCCCTGAGTTTGTTTCGGTGTTTCTTCTCAGGGTAGTCAGCTAGGAAACACCGGCCTCATCTAGTTTAAAATGACAAAAAAAATTGACGTGTAAAAGTGTTTTTTTAAACCTACTTACAAAATATATATCATTTATCATATCATTTATCATTTATCATAAACCTATATAAATATAACCCTTACTTAAACTAACAAATTGATACAAATGTATTTGTGTGATAATTTGGCTTTTTACAAATATTATACTATATGCCACGGTAGTTTCAAACTACCGTGACCGTTACCTACTATTATTATGATGTTTTTCTCCACAAACATTTTATATCCTTGCAGAATGTATAGAGTACCAACAGAAGTATGTATATCCCTGCGCGAGAGGAGTGGACATCCTGGGATCCGTGAGCAGACAGAGCCATTGCCATCACGTAACTGATGTGCTCATCACCGGAGGAACTGATGCTGCGCAGTACGAGTTCCCTCACATGGTAAGACCAAGGATAAAGCATCATCTACCAAGCCATTTTATCTCATCTTCATCATTTCAGTCGAAAAAGTGGACATCCACTGTTTGACATAGGCCTTCCCCAGTGTCGCTGTAATCCCCAC
Source organism: Mythimna vitellina (assembly GCA_949316375.1). Lineage (NCBI taxonomy): Eukaryota > Metazoa > Arthropoda > Insecta > Lepidoptera > Noctuidae > Mythimna > Mythimna vitellina. The sequence goes on along the minus strand of OX438713.1, from coordinate 11,363,691 downwards.
CAGGCGACCCTCACCAGGTCATCAGCCTACCTTGTAAGAGGCCTTCCAACGCTGCATCTTCCGGTACGCGGTCGACACTCCAGAACCTTTCAGCTCCATCAACCATCAGTTCTGCAAGCAATGTGCCGTGCATACTGCCACTTAAGTTTGGCGATTCTTCGGGCTACGTCAGCAACTTTGGTTCTCCTGCGGTTATCTTCATTTCTTATATAATCGCACAAGGAAATTCCGAGCATAGCCCTTTGCATTGCTCTTTGGGTGACTTTAAGTCTTCTGATGAGGTCTATTCTAAGCGTCCACGTTTCGGAGTCCTATATCATCGCTGGCAACAAGCACTGGTCATAGACTTCCGTCTTGAGACACACAGGGAGGCGTCATTTCTCCGAAACTGTTCACGGCCGCAATGGAGGATGTCTTTAAGGTTCTAAAATGAGGACTAGGCATTAATGTCAATGGCGCGTGCATCACTCACCTTCTGTTTGCCGATGACATGGTAATCATGACTGAGATTTCGGAGGAGCTCAGTACAATGCTCGGTGAACTCAGTAGAGGTTTCCAAAGAGTGGGAATTAAAATTAACATGGAAAAAACCAAAGACGTAGTTAACATCCATGTAGCACACACTCCTATCAAGATCGGAGACTCTACACTTGAAGTTGTGGACAACTACGATTACCAGGGGCCCAAGTCTGCTATTTTTATAAATTCATCATTCCAACACGATCCCATTGTCATTTTGCTAAAACTTCGTAATCTGCAAATTCATAATGATCGATCATTGATCGGTCAATGGTCTCGTAATAGAGTTGTAGTAGAATGACAATATCGAGCTTATTAAAAGCAATGCAGTCATTGCTTTTAATTTATTCTGCAGTCACAATGGAGTTCTAATGGTAGGACACTGATCAACGGAACTGTCAAAATTTTAGCAGATTACCACATACGTCAGACATTAATTTGTCAATATGTACGAGAAAACCATTCTATGGACAGAAATAATGACGCCATTACATTAGTAGATTACCAAACTTGTCAAAATCAATAATTATGAAATCAGTGATACACCATTCTGACACTATTGTAATAGCAGACTTGAGGCCCGGCCTCAAGTCTGATAATTGTTGATTTTGACAAGTTTGGTAGATAATCTACTAATATAATGGCGTCATTATGACTTTCCAATGGTCAACCACTGACACTCCATTGAAAGAAGTGGCATAGAATCGTAATCCCGTACGGCGTACATATTGACAAATGAATATCTGACATGCGATAATCTGCAAAAAAATTGACAGTTCTTTTGATCAGTGACCTGTCATTAGAACGTCATTGTAAAGTCATTGCTTTTCATAAGCTCGATATTGTCATTCTACCACAACTCTAGTACAAGACCATTGACCGATCAATGAACGATCATTATGAATTAGCAGATTACAAACTTAGCAAAATTACAATGGGATCGTGTTGGAATGACGAATTTATAAAAATAGCAGACTTGGACCCCTGGTAATCGTAGTTGTCCACAACTTCAAGTGTAGAGTCTCCGATCTTGATAGGAGTAGGTGCTACATGGATGTTAACTACGTCTTTGGTTTTGTCCATGTTCATTTTAAGTCCCACTCTTTGAGAAGCTCTACTGAGTTCACCGAGCATTGTACTGAGCTCCTCCAAAATCTCAGCCATGATTACCATGTCATCGGCAAACAGAAGGTGAGTGATGCACGCGCCGTTGACATTAATGCCTAGTCCTCATTTCAGAACCTTAAAGACATCCTCCATTGCGGCCGTGAACAGTTTCGGAGAAATAACGTCTCTCTGTGTGTCTCAAGACGAAAGTCTATGACGAGTGGTTGTTGCCAGTGATGATATAGGGCCCTTGGGGTTCAGTTGGGTAGTTCTAACTTCAAGAAAGAGGTCAATCGTCGAATCCAACTCGGCTGCTTTCATTATTATCTTTTAACTATAATCTTTTGTTAAATTACCAATCATTTTGGTAATTTATTATAGATATAATAATCTATAATAAATTACCAAAATGTATAAGAAATGAAGATAATGTGACTTATTACTCTATTGAAGAATTTTTAAATGATAAACTATGACATTATCAGCTCTTTATTATTTACTGTTACCATTGACATCTATTTGAAATTGATTATAGTTTATTAATGTATTTGTTTTTAATATTACATTTATTTGACATTATTTACTATATTACCATTGACATGTATTTGAAATTGATTATAATTTGCTAATTTGTTTGTTTTTAATATTACATTTATTTGACATTATTTACTAGATTACCATTGACATGTATTTGAAATTGATTATAATTTGCTAATTTGTTTGTGTTTAATATTACATTTATTTGACATTATTTACTATAATTTGACATTGCATTGTATGGATTCAGACTTATTACTCACTAAAAGACTAATATATTGGTACACCAATTTCATTGGTAGGACATAGAGCACGACTCAAATATTTATTAAAGACCTTTATTGTAATACCTATGTTCACAAATAAAGATTGATTGATTGATTGATTGATTGTTTTCAGGTCATGCTTGGCTACGGGCAGTTAGACTCAATTCAGTGGCTCTGTGGTGGAGCTATCATCAGTGAACGGTTTATATTGACTGCGGGGCATTGCATATCGTTGGGAAAAAAGTGAGTGGTCTAGAGATTATTAATCATCATCTTCCTGCCCTTGTCCCATCTTATTTGGGGTCGGCGCAACACGTTTTTTTCTTCCATTCTGTCCTGTCAACCGTCATACTATCACTAACTTCCTTTTCTTTCATATCACTGTTCACACAATCCATCCATCTTTTCTTTGGCCTCCCTCTCCCTCTCCACCCACCCATATGTATACTCATAACTCTTTTAGTAACATGCGTTTCATCTCTCCTCTTTACATGGCCATACCAAGATAAACGATTCCTTTTCAACTTTTCAGTCACTGGCGCCACTTCCAAACTTCCTCTAATATATTCATTTCTCACTTTATCCATTCTCGTCACGCCACACATCCATCTCAACATTCTCATATCCGCTACATGCAATCTTTTTTTATCCGTCTTTTTCACAGCCCAACATTCTGATCCATACAGTATGACAGGTTTTATCACGGACTTGTAGATTATTATCATTCAAAATAACTTTTCAATACCCTTACTCGACAATCCGCTCCTATCCCTAACGCTAGTGCGGAAAAGTGCGCGAGCTCGCCCGGCCACAATTCATTTTATTTATTCTACCTATCAGGCTGGACGCTAAGCGATTTCTGCGAGTCGGGCGTCAACCCCCGTTTATTATTGAATAGAATAGAATAGTATTTATTCGATGCAGGCAATATAATAAGCAACAACACAAAAAAAAGTACAGATTTACAATATAGTTGCGCTGAGCGTGCCCGAACCGAAAGGGTCGCCAACTCAGCAATTGCTGGGCGTCAGACACCCAGCACTGATTTTCAGCTGGCACCCCGCAGTGACGCACAGATGATGGTAAATAAAATATAACATATACATAAACCTTTATAAATATAACCCTTACTTAAACTAAAAAAAATGATACAAGTGTATTTGTGTGATTATTTTGCTTTTTACAAATATGCCACGGTAGTTACAAAATATCTTGCTCACTATACCCACTATATTCAACAATAATATAATGTCAAGCGACGCGATGATCACCGTGATGACGTATAAACGAGACAGACTCCGTTGCACCGGCGCGGCTCGACAATTAGCTGCCACCTTGGTCTAAGACAAATAAAATATAAATCTAGGCGTAAAATAATTTTGGCTTCCAGATATGATATAAGTTAAAGTGCAAGGGTTTAGATTACAATTGGAAAGGAGTTAGGTGAACCAAAACAAAAGTGAAGTGACAATGTGGTTCCTGGCGACACAGATGTTACGCGCTCGTACGTCGCTCGCGTAAATACAGCCTACCCACAATACCTATTGAAAAACGTCGTTAGATAAACGTGAAAATTTGTCACCCCTCGCCTGCGGCTCGGACGAATTCCATTCGTTGGCCACCTTATTATAAAATCTTTGCATGTTTTTTTAATTTCATATTTTTTGCTTTCAGTGACCCCGTTACTTACATTGCAGTCGGGGTGTTGAAGCGTAGCGAGGCTAAGGATCAGTCCAAACTCTACAAAGTGAAGAAAATAATCCCTCACCCGCAGTACAAGTCACCGAACCGATACAATGATATTGCCTTATTAGAGACAGAAAGAGTGTGAGTATTAAACATTCAAAGCATTTATTTATTTGGATCTCCTTTTTTTATGTATGGCCTCTCCCAGGTCAACCTAGGAGGTTGTCGGCTGCTTAACCGGTCTTGCCTGTGGCGGCCTCGATTAAATAAAGAATCAAAGCCTCCAGCCAGGGCTTACTTAACTAACTTAAAAACTAAGCGACTACGCGCTAAGGGCACCCCCTGTGGGGTACGGACCTCGGCTTAGGGCGTCGCTGGGGGGGGGGGGGGCAGCAAGGGACGAGCTGGATCAAAAAGATTTAATTATTATTGATCGGGGATTTTTAAAACTACGGCTCAGCGACGCGGGCTGGCTCGAGCAAGGGACGGGGAGGACGTTTAAAAGATTGTCGCAGCGGGCCTCGGCGGCGAGGATGGAAAGACGGCGGTGTTTGGATCTCCAACAAAGGTCAGACAGATACAGTAGGAATCACTTGGCATAGGGTCCTTTAATGTGTGTGTGTGTGTGTGTGTGTGTGTTTTGTGTGTGATGTGTGTGTGTGTGTGTGTGTGTGTGTGTGTGTGTGTGTGTGTGATTCAGTTACAGGAGACCACAGCATGCACATATCTAGATGTAAGATAGAAAAATTATAAATTCACAAAAAATACTAAACAGATAAGACTAAAAATATATTCCAATAAATTAAGTATGTCAAACTAGTTTCTACCAGTGGCTTCACCCACTTTAAAGTACGTTTCTCCATACAAACTTTGGACCCCCATTTCATACCCTTAGGGGGTGAATTTTGGAAAATCCTCTCTTAGTGCTCGCCTACGTCATAAAAGGAAACCTTGTGCATAATTTCACGCTCCTAGTTTCAGTAGTTTCGACTGTGCGTTGATATGTCAGTCAGTCAGTTTCTCCTTTTATATATAGATTAAAACTAAAAAAATTGGGTCCAGTTACAAAGGTCAAACTGAATTAAACAATTGGAGTGACAATAATAAATAGGTCATGGGTACGCCAGCTGTGCGAGAAATACAAAGGTGCGCATAAAAACTTGCACATGGTATTCATTGACCTCGAAAAGGCATACGACCGGGTACCTCGTGAGGTTCTGTGGTGGGCCCTTAAGGAGAAAGGTGTGCCTGGGAAGTATGTGCAGTTGATCCGAGCGATGTACAGTCGATGCAGTACCCAAGTCCGATCTACAGTGGGCACCACTGGCCGCTTTAATGTGGCTGTCGGCTTACACCAAGGGTCGGCTCTCAGCCCTAACCTCTTCCTGATGATAATGGACGCTCTGACGTCGGGCATTCAGGAAGAGGCTCCCTGGTGTATGTTGTTTGCAGATGACATCGTGTTGGTTGCCGAGAGTGGCCTAGAGGTCCAGAACAGTTTGGAGGTGTGGTGGCATAGACTGGAGAGTGTTGACCTGAAATTGAGTAGAACAAAAACGGAATACTTGTTCTGCGATTTTGGCGGTCTCTCCAATCCAGTGCCTTTAGGTCTCGCTGGAACGCCCATACCGATCTGCTCCGACTTTCGGTACCTCGGGTCACTCATCCAAGGGGATGGTGAGGTAGACCGGGACGTAACACATCGGATCAACGCAGTATGGATGAAATGGCGACAGGTTACGGGAATATCTTGTGACCCACGGATGCCTCTCAAGTTGAAGGGTAAAATCTACAAGTCCGTGATAAGGCCTGTCATACTGTATGGATCAGAATGTTGGGCTGTAAAAAAGACGGATGAAAAAAGATTGCACGTAGCGGAGATGAGAATGTTAAGATGGATGTGTGGTGTGACGAGAATGGATAAAGTGAGTGAATATATTAGGGGAAGTTTGAAAGTGGCGCCAGTGACTGAAAAGTTGAAAGATCGCCCATTGTGACACTCTATTAATGTTAATTTCCTAATGTAAATTGTATTTTTGGTGTACAATAAATAATATCTATCTATCTATCTATCTATGTTAATGTAAAAACAACGAGCCACGAGAAGAATCTTCACGGAATGTTTCGCACAGTTTTGAAATTGTTACCAAACCAACGGGGATTTTTTTTTTTGTTCGCTGGACACACATAACTTTTTGGATGGATGGATGGAGATTAGGATGGTTATACAAATAATTGACGTTCATCATCATCAACAGTGGACGTTTTTCGGCTGAATTGAACATCATTTCAGCCGAAAGACGTCCACTGTTGGACATAGGCCTCGCCCAAATGCCACCACAATGACCGATCCTGTGCGTCTCGCATCCGTCGAATTCCCGCGACCCTCACTAGGTCATCGTTCCACCTTGTGGGAGGCCTTCCAACGCTGCGTCTTCCGGTACGTGGTCGCCATTCCAGAACATTTCGTCCCCTTCGACCATTTGTTCTGCGAGCAATGTGCCCTGCCCATTGGCACTCAAGTTTCTTCGGGCGAATAATTGACGTTAAAAAAATGAATAAATGATAATGAATGAATATATTAGGGGAAGTTTGAAAGTGGTGCCAGTGACTGAAAAGTTGAAAGGGAATCGTTTGTCTTGGTATGGTCATGTGAAGAGGCGGGATGAAACGCATGTTACTAAAAGAGTTATGAGTTTACATGTGGATGGATGGAGAGGGTGAGGGAGGCCAAAGAAAAGATGGATGGATTGTGTGAAGAGTGATATGAAAGAAAAGGAAGATAATGATAGCATGACGAGTGACAGGGCAGAGTGGAAGAAAAAAACGTGTTGCGCCGACCCCAAATAACACGGGACAAGGGCAGGATGATGATGATGATGATGATGGGTTAATTTGAAATAATATTATGAATTAAAAAATTAGTAACAATCGTTAAAATTATAACTTATAAAATAATAATTAGAATTGTAAAATTACTCTTGCTTACTCAGTAGCCGAAACTGATTATTTAAATTTCAACCTTCCCCAAGACTTTTTAGGAAAGTAAAAGATCGGCCTCTCCATACATAATTATAAACTTGATTGGACAGTTTGTATGAAGAGGCCGATTTTCGATGGTTCCCGAAAAAAAAATGAGTGACATATCAACGCACAGCTGAAACTACTTGGACTAGGAGTATGAAATTGCAAGCACTGAGAGAGGAGATTCCCACAAATATACTCCAACGGGATGAAATAGGGTTTCAAAGTTTTTATGGAAAAATCTCCTTTCACGCGGGCAAAGCCACTGGTGCAAGCCTGTATTTATATAAAAGAAGAAACTGACTGATTGACATATCAACGCACAGCCGAAATTATTGGGACTAGGCACGCAAAATTTTTCACAAACCTTCCTTGTAAGACGTAAGCAAGCTCTAAGAAAGGGGTTTTAGAAATTCAACCTCTGAAGATATTTCTTTTTTAAATTGATATAAACTAGTGCTTGACTGCGATCCCACCTGATGGTAAGCAGTGATGCAATCGTTGATGGTGAGGCGCACTTGTTTATTATAAGCCTATTCACTCTAGCTTTGAAGACACCTAAATTATAATCGGACGGGAACACCGCAGCAGGCAAATTGTTACAGTCCTTCGATGTACGCGGTATAAACAACGACGCAAAGTGCTTAGTCAGGACCGTAAAGGTGTTAACAATGTAAGGGTGCAATCGTCGTACGTTGTGTTGTCCAATGGTAGAAAGGCAATGGCAGAATCAAGTCAAGTAATTCCCGTAGAAATGTAGGTCTCCCGCCATCTGTCAATTTGTATGAAAAATCTTATTTAGTTCCCCGAAGAATCGCCAAACTTAAGTGGCAGTGGGCAGGATACATTGCTCGCAGAACAGATAGTCGATGGGGCCAAAATGTTCTGGAGTGGCGACCACGTACAAGAAGACGCTACGTTAAAAGGGCTTCGAAAAAAAATCCACAGGGCACGAGAAGTGTTTAGGGGTCAAAAGATAGCAGATGACCCCTCCCGTCGACCATTTCAATTTGACGCACGATCCACCAAACACTGTATATTCGCAGGAGAACCAAAGTTACCGACATAGCCCGAAGAATCGTCAAACTTAAATGGAAGTGGGCAAGCATATTGCTTGAAAAATAGATGGTCAATGGGGATGATAAGTTCTGGAGTGGCAACCACGTACCGGAAGACGTAGCATTGGAAGGCCTCCCACAAGGTGGAATGATGAACAAGTGAGGGTCGCGGGAATCCGATGGATGCGAGATGCACAGAACTGGTCGTGGGGGCATTTAGGGGAAGCCTAGGTTCAACAGTGAACGTCTTTTGGCTGAAATGATGATGATGATGAACTTATTTATATTGCAGTATGGACCTGGATCAGTTCACAGTCCCAGCGTGTCTCCATGTCGGAGATGTCAACGACACCAAGGTTCTGGCAGCAGGGTGGGGGCTCACTCACGACAAGGGGAACCCGAGTGAAATTTTGCAGAAGGTTTGTAGCATTTACAATCATTATTTTTGATAGCCTTGCGTTTGACCACTATCTCACCTGATGATAAGCAATTATGTGGCTAATGATGGAACACGTTTGCCTAATAGTAGCTAACCTATTCACTCTTGACTTAAAGACCCTAGGTAGTAGCTTTTGGGTAGGCATGTGTAATTCTTTACTAAACCGACTGACTATTCCGAAACATTTTAGTGTTCCGAAATATTGGAACAGCAGTAATATTTTGAATGCATAATTTGGAACCATTGGAACACTGAAACACTCTTTACTTTAAGTGACCTGCTGTCTTTTTTAAATTCAAATTAAAACGTAAATAATGTCAATTTTAATGAACTGAACTAAAAACATCTGCTTTAAATTATTCTTAAATCAAAATTCAATTAAACCAAACTGGTGGTGTATATGGCGCAACGTAACAGATCACGATTCATAACATTCAATGTCTGTGTTTGTATCTTTTGAGCTGTTGTTCTAAATGTTCCGTTTGTATCTTGTGAGCCGATGTTTCAAATGTTCCGTTTGTATCTGGGCTTGCGTATCGATAGCACCCTGAACTGGCGTACTCAAGTTGTTAGTGTTAGTCAGAGGGTTACGGGAGTGCTGCGGGCCTTGTATCGTCTTAAAAACTTTTTGCCATCGAACACGAAGGCAATGCTTGTGCAGACCCTAATTTTTCCTATCATCGATTATGGCGATGTGTGTTACTATGACCTGAATGCAGATCTCCTCAATAAACTCGACCGTCTTCTAAATTACTGCATTCGATTTGTTTTCAATCTGCGCAAATATGATCATGTCTCTGCACATCGATCGCTTCTAAAGTGGTTGCCCATACGTCAGCGCAGAGAGCAACGGGCACTCACTACGTTGTTTTCATTTCTTAATTCTCCCAATTCTCCTAGTTATTTAGCCCCTCACTTTCAATACATTTGCGCCAACCACAATAAAAATCTACGCTCATCTCATAACCGTCTTCTACTATGTCCTACTCATCGCACTGACTTTCTTCACTGTTCTTTCTTTGTTCAGGCTATTTCTCTGTGGAATGCGCTCCCCCAAGAGGTCAGGATGGTTACAAACCGATTAAGATTCAAGATTGAGGTTCGCGAGCATATTCGTAAGAAGTTGGCAGTAGTATCATCACAACGTTAATGTTTCTCTGTTTGTCGATTTGGACCAATTTTTGTTTTTTTTTTATTATATATATTTAGTTTATTAAATTAAGTATATATTATGTAATATATATTATATTTATTGTATTGTATCTGTGATTCATTTGCATATCTTTTTATATTAACCTTTTTTTTTTTTCTCTCTCTCTTTTATTGCACCTACCACTATTCTTCTCTGCATCACCCAAAGGTTGACTGGTAGAAAATGCCTAAGGCATTAAGTCCGCCTCTGTACCTTTATGTGCATGAAGTGTTAAATAAATAAATAAATAAAATAAATAAATAAATATCTTTTGAGCTGTTGTTCCAATAGTTCCGTTTGTATCTTGTGACCCGATGTTTCAAATGTTCCTTTTGTATCTTTTGAGCCGTTGAAGGAATGGAAGGAGGCCTCTGCCCAGGTGTGGGACAGTATAGGATAGATATAATAGCTCTGTTGTGGACATGGTTGATTACTATGAGTTGGAAGTAAGGGACATTCCTTCTCTTACAAAGTATGTGGTTTTGGTTTTACGGGGTATCTTAAATAATCCACAAACACTAGAATCGAGAGCAGTGGTGGCCGAGAAAACGGCCCCGACTCACAAGTTGTAGGTCGCGGGTTCAAACCCAGCCAGGCGCATTACTTTGTTTAATTTATTTCATCACCACTGCTCTCAATACGGTGAAGGAAAACATCGTGAGGAAACCGGCATGTCCTAGAACCAAAAATTCGAAGACATGTGACATCCACCAACCCGCACTGGGCCCGCGTGGTGGATTACGGCCCATTCCCTCTCCTAGAGAGGAGGCCTGAGTCCCAACAGTGAGAACATTATAAGGCCGACTATGCTATGCTATACTAGAATCGTTGAGATTGCTCGTTCCAAACAGTAGGCGCTCAGGACCGAGGGAAAGGTTGTTTAAAGTCCCGGCAGTCCGTACAAATCTGTTAAAGTTCGCACCCGTGACTCGGGAGGTTGAAATACTTAATAGCGTCTCTCTGCAGTTAGCTGTTTTTTCTTGCACATTGGTGGAATTTGAGAGGGTAACACTAAGTGTGTTGCCCTCTGTGTAACTTATGCCGGTTCTCCAGGGCGCTGCTTGAGACTAATCATCGACTATCATGTATGTATGTTGCCTACTACACTAATGGATATTTGATCAGTCTATGAGTGGCGTCTCTGAGTGCGGCTATTTTGCGACTACATTTGTTATCTTGGGTAACCTGTAAAAACAATTGTATCATCATCATCTTCCTGCCCTTGTCCCGTTTTATTTGGGTCGGCGCAACACGTTTTTTTCTTCCATTCTGTCCTGTCACTCGTCACGCTATCACTAACTCCCCTTTCTTTCATATCACTTCTCACACAATCTATCCTCCTTTTCTTTAGCCTCCCTCTCCCTCTCCACCCATCAACATGTAAACTTATAACTCTTTTAACAACATGCGTTTCATCTCTCCTCTTTACATGACCATACCAAGACAAACGATTCCCTTTCAACTTTTCAGTCACTGGCGTCACTTTCAAACTTTCTCTAATATGCTAATTTCTCACATTATTCACTCTCGTCACACCGCACAAAACAATTGTATGTATTAATAAATAAAATGTAACAATATTTTTTTTTTGATTTGCATACTTAAATCTAAAAATCTTTTTATTCCGCAGGTCGTCTTGACAAAATTCGAGGAGCGGGAATGTATTCAAAAGTACCAACCTTTCCGTCTAATGACGAGAGGTTTCGAAGAACTGACGCAGAGCTGCTATGGAGACGAGGATCTTTCTACGACATACGAGGACCGGAAAGAGTACAAGGACACTTGCAAGGTAAGAACTGGGGGCTTACCATGACGTACTAAATTGTCAGTCATGCGTTTGAGAAAGAAGAACGGAGCTATACACCCTATATAGCTCCATCTCTTTAACAGTTCAGTTTAGGTCGTCAAATGAATCGCGTTAGAGCTGGTCGTAGCATTGCTGTATGATGCCACATTTGAACTAAAAGACAAAATCCTTGCAAGCAGTATTAGGGCCTGCGGACACTTGAGACAAGACTGTCTCAGACTTGTCTACGAAACCGCAGACTTGTCTGCGACAATGCACGAACGTTCCAGTGCAATTTAGTTTCACTATAATAAATAATAATAAACATTTTATATCAGGAAATTATTCCCTTAGTATAAATTACAAATTACATAAAATTATAGATTACAAAAATAAAATTAAAATTACATTACTCAATTTTACATTAATAATAATTTTTATTAATTAAGTAGTTTGTACAAGGCATACAAATCATTGCATTAAAAAAACTTTTTACAAAAAAAATATAACCGACTTCACTAAAAAAAACACTATAAAAGGATCAAAATAACTTTAATTTCGGAAGTCGGTGTTTCTCGGTATTATTTGTATCTTATTTAACACCGACTTCCGAAATTAAAGTTATTTTGTAGTGTTTTTTTTAGTGAAGTCGGTTATATTTTTTTTGTAAAAAGTTTTTTATTTCACACTTTTTAGTTGCGATACACTTATAAACAGACATCAAATGTTACTTTTCTGACTGTAAATGCTTAAGTTCTCGATGAAAATACTAAAATCACTACATATTTGAGGAATTCCCTCGTTTTCGCCAAGATTCCATCATCAGATCCCGACTTGGTGACTATGGGACCATTCTGGAAGCATACCCTTTCCAACAAACAAAGAATTTTTCAAATCGGTTGGCAAGCGACGAAGTTATGCGCGAACAAACATAAAAAAAAAAATACAAACATCCGAATTGAGAACCTCCTCCTTTTTTAGAAGTCGGTTAAAAATAAGGTTATAATCGTTATGAGATTATTAGGTTCTAAGGATAAGAAAATACAAGATACCCCATGGACCCTCTTTTAAATCATATAAAGAGTTACATAAATCTTGGTTACCTACATATTTTTTGTCGCTACTATTTTGTGAGCACAATTTAAATAAATAACGGAAGAACAAAAAAAAAATAACAAATAGAAATAGAAATAGAAGTTGAAGGGGAATCGTTTGTCTTGGTATGGTCATGTAAAGAGGAGAGATGAAACACATGTTACTAAAAGAGTTATGAGTTTACATGTGGATGGGTGGAGAGGGAGGCCAAAGAAAAGATGGATGGATTGTGTGAACAGTGATATGAAAGAAAAGGAAGTTAGTGATAGTATGACTTTTGACAGGATAGAATGGAAGAAAAAAACGTGTTGCGCCGACCCCAAATAAAATGGGACAAGGGCAGGAAGATGATGAAATAGAAATAGAAATAAGCCTCTAGAGCAGCTAAGAGATGACCAGTCTCTCTTGACGGCACCCGTTCACGAGCATGACGTGTGCATCAGCCCCACTCAGGTCAACCATTTTGAAGGCTACTTTTTTTTATTTTTTTATTCTCGATAGGTTCGCGCTTGACCGCTATCTCACCTGATGGAAAGTAACGATGCGGTCGACGATGGAACGCGCTTACCTAGAAGTAACCTATTCACTCTTGACTTAAAGATTCTTGGATTTTAGCTATCAGGAAACACAGATTCTGGCAAGGAATTCCACTTCTTAGCTGTAGGCACAATGAATGTGTTCCCAAAACGTTTTGTGCGTATAGGTGGGATGTCCACCATGTACCGGTGGCGCGTTGCCGAACGCCTGGTGGTCCGATAATGGAACGGGCTATGCGGAATTAGGTTATGCAATTCCGACGCTCACTACTTCGAATTAAACACAGGCACAGGCGCAGGGTAGCCAGCCTATCGGTATTTTACAGGTTACATTTTGGAGAGTGTGCGCGGGAACTGCATGACTTGATTCCGCCATCTCCTTTCTACCATCGGACAAACCGACGAACGGCGAGTATCCACCCTTACGTTGTTGAAACTTCAACGGTCCGGTCTAAGCGTTTCGCTTCGTCGTTTATACCGCGTACATCGAAGGACTGGAACAATTTGCCTGCTACGGTCTTCCCGTCCAACTATAATTTAGGTGTCTTCAAGGCTAGAGTGAATAGGCTCTTAATAAACTGGTGCGCCTCACCATCAACGATTGCATCTCCGCTTACCATCAGGTGGGATCGCAGTCAAGCACTGGTTGATATCAATTAAAAAAAAAAAAAAAACTTTCTAAACATGATCTGATATTATTTTTCTTTTCTTCAAGGGTGACAGCGGCGGTCCAATTCAGATCAAGGACAGGAAGATTCACTGCATGTACACGATTGTAGGAGTAACGTCAGTTGGAAAATCCAGTTGTGGGAACGGCCACAAGCCAGCTGTCTACACCAGAGTGGCCCAGTTTCTACCATGGATTGAGAGCATTGTTTGGCCTAATTAAGAGACTTAATAAGTCATGAACTTAGATTTAAATTAACATAGGTGCAATAAAAAAAAATCATAAAAGTATCAACTAGATTTTTATTTTGATATTGAATGTCCTTCATTTGAATGACATTGCATTGCAAGCGGTCGCCTCCTTCTGCGAAGCAGTAATGTTAGCGAAGGAACGGATATCCTCACGCCTCAGCCGCTGGGACCCGGACCCCTGTTTCCAGTCACTGTAGGCGTGGGCTTACGGATGACGAGCATTGGGTATGTAGCTGTCCTGTAACCGACCGGACCGACCTCTAGTCGTCGAAGGCGCGTAGTGTTCCACGCGCGCCTCAAAGAGATGTCAGCATACCGTAGGGGTCCAGCAGGATCGAAGCCTATTGGGGGCTGCTTCTGAAAGGAAGACTCGGCCCTGGTATAAAAGGCAACGAAGGGAGATGAGTGGGTTTTTAGTCAGTAAAAGTCTGACACCCCGTCTCTCTCCGTCCAAGAGCGAGGAATGTCATTGGATGACTTAAAAAACGAAAAAAAAAATACCAAAGCCGAAATACAATATAATAAGTGACATGAGCCACCATCAATTATAATAACTTAATTTAAAGGTAAATAAAATGAATTTGAATAATTCATAAGATAATGTAGATATGTCACCAAAAATCTCCAAAAGACTCCGTATGATTTTAATAAATTATATATTAATAATGACAATAAATTATATTATAATAATTTTTCGATATATTACAAAAAAAATCGTTTTGTATGCAATAAATCACATCCAAATTGATTAATTTCCAACATAACTGTGTATTATTTAGATGTACAATTTCTCGCAATATTTTAAAATCTTACGGTGTTTGCAATATTTCGGTGGTAGATACACCTATTATTATTATTTTTGTATCGTCAATTCATCATCATCTTCCTGCCCTTGTCCCATGTTATTTGGGGTCAGCGCAACACGTTTTTTTCTTCCACTCTGCCCTGTCAATCGTCATGTTATCACTAACTTCCTTTTCTTTCATATCACTCTTCACACAATCCATCCATCTTTTCTTTGGTCTCCCTCTCCCTCTCCATCTATCCACACGTAAACTCATAACTCTTTTAGTAACATGCGTTTCATCCCATGACCATACCGAGTGAAACGATTCCCTTTCAACTTTTCAGTCACTGGCACCACTTTCAAACTTCCCCTAATATATTCATTCATTATCATTTATTCATTTTTTTAACGTCAATTATTCGCCCGAAGAAACTTAAGTGCCAATGGGCAGGGCACATTGCTCGCAGAACAAATGGTCGAAGGTAGACGTAATTGTCCACAACTTCGAGTAAGTATATAATCTCCAATCTTGATAGGAGTGGCTGCCACATGGCTGTGGCAATGGGCAGGGCACATTGCTCGCAGAACAAATGGTCGAAGGGGACGAAATGTTCTGGAATGGCGACCACGTACCGGAAGACGCAGCGTTGGAAGGCCTCCCACAAGGTGGAACGATGACCTGGTGAGGGTCGCGGGAATTCGACGGATGCGAGACGCACAGGACCGGTCATTGTGGCGATATTTGGGGGAGGCCTATGTCCAACAGTGTATGTGGACGTCTTTCGGCTGAAATGATGATCATTTCAGCCGAAAAAACGTCCACTGTTGATGATGATGCTGAACGTCAACTATTTGTATAACCATCCTAACCTCCATCCATCCATCCATCCAGAAAGTTATGTATGTCCAGCGAACAAAAAAAATAATCCCCGTTGGTTTGGTAACAATTTCAAAACTGGGCGAAACTTTCCGTGAAGATTCTTCTCGTGGCTCGTTGTTTTTACATTAACATACTGATACATAAAAAGACTTGTTATCAAACTTCTATGTCAACGTAATCTAATGATAATCGTTTATGCTCCGTTTAAGTGCATATTAAAGGAAATCAAGCCCTATAGCGTACTGGGCACGCCACAATTATGGCGGTAAGTCCCCTCTTTGAGGTGTGGTTGGAAAGACCTCACGGCGTCCTCACCTTCCGCATGACGCAGGTCCTCACCGGACACGGTAAGTTCGGGAAGTTCCTGCACCGGATTCGTGTGGAAACAACGCCCTGGTGTCGCCACTGTGTGGATCGCCCGGAGGACACGGTAGAGCACACGGTGGAGGTATGCCCCGCTTGGGCAGAGCAACGCCATATTCTCGTGGGGGCAATCGGCGGCGGCGATCTCTCGCGCCGGGCCTTGGTTCAGGCCATGGTCCGGAGCGAGGAGGAATGGCAGGCGGCCGCCTCCTTCTGTCGACGTCAATGGTCCTTACGCTCCAACCGCCGCCGGGATTCCGATCCTGATTTCCGGCCACCGTAGGCACGGGCTTGCGGACGGCGAGCAATGGGTAGCCCGCCGTCCGACCGTGCGGTAACCGTCCGGACCGAGCCCAAGTCGTCGACGGCGCGTATTGTTCCACGCGCGCCTCAGGGAGATGTCAGCAAATCATAGGGGCCCAGCAGGGTCGAAGCCTGCTCGAAATATACGTTTTTTGGGATATAAACGGCCGTATCTTTTTTCATTGATTTTTTCATAGCTTCAAGGGACCGCAGACTTGAGTATATGGTTTTAACTTCAACTCGATACCTCCAAGCGATCCCGAGATAAAGGGTCTTGACTGACAGACAAACTGACAACAAAATTATCCTATAAGGGTTCCGTTTTTTCCGTTTGATGTACGGAAACCTAAAAATAGATTAAAATAGTTTATTCTCATCAAGACAATAGAGTCACATAGCATAGTCGGCCTTATAATGTTCCCACTGCTGGGACTCTACACTGCGGGTTGGTGGATGTCACATGTCTTCGAATTTTTGGTACTAGGTCATGCCGGTTTCCTCACGATGTTTTCCTTCACCGTTTTCAGAGCAGTGGTAATGAAATAAATTACACAAAGTAATGCGCCTGGCTGGGTTTGAACCCGCGACTTACAACTTGTAAATCGGGGCCGTTACCACTCGCCTACCACTGCTCTACAGACAGACGTTAAAGTTTACCAAAGGGAAATGGGCGCGCCATAATCACAGTGACAAGTTAATTCTTTAAGGAGTGGCTAGAGCGGCAACGCGGCGTCCTCACCTTCCGCATGATGCAGGTCCTCAACGGACACGGCGAGTTTGGGAGGTTTCTGCATCACATTCGGGCGGAAGAAACGCCCGGCTGTCACCATTGTGTGGACCGCCCGAAGGACACGGTGGAGCATATGGTGGAGGTGTGCCCCATTTGGGCGGGGCACCGCTGTGTCCTCGTGGAGGCAATCAGCGGCAGCGACCTGTCACGCCTGGTGAAAGGAAACCCCGGATCCCTGGAACGAAGGCAAAGAAGGAACAGGGGTGGGTTGTGGTCAGTAAAAGTCTGACACGCCCTCCACCCAGAGTGATAGAAATCATTGGATGATTAAAAAAAGAAACCCAGGGTAGTGGAAGGGGCTATGTGCGGGGTTTTCCTGCGAGATCACAGCAGAAATGAAGATATTATACGCAGGAGAACCAAGGTTACCGACATAGCTCAAAGAATTGGACAAGACACACTACTCGCAGAACAGATGGTAGATGGAGACGAAAGGTTTTGGAGTGGCGACCACGTACCGGAAGACACAGCGTTGGAAGGCTTCCCACTTGGTAGACCGATGACCTGGTGAGGGTAGCAGGAATCCGATGGATGCGAGACGCACATTTATTTATTTATTCAATATAAACAGAACGGCCGAAGCCAATTACACCATTTAAACACATACAGAAAAAAAAAATATAAAACAATAATTGAAATTAAAATCAGAAGCCAGAAGTCACGCAGGACTTTTATTGGGACCTATTTAATAAATATTACACACAGTCATTCATCTCACAAAATTTCATACATTCTGACAGTATCATCTTCCATTCTTCACCAAACATGTCAAAATCGGTGTTTTTGTCTAGGAGAGCATTAAGCGTAGAGAGTGTCCGCGGTATGGGTGATTTGGAGTGAGCAACTGTACGACTCTTCGGAACTGCCAGGAGCCGATGCTTCCTGCCACGGCTGTAGTTGTTTGGCACATACAAATTACAGAGAAGGTTTTGTAGATCAGGAGCATCTATAATTCCCCTGAGTATTTTGAATGCTACAATCATCTGGTCGCGTGACCGTCTAGCTTCTAAGGAATTGAAACCCAAGCAACCCAGCAGGAATTTCGTGGGATATAAAAAAGGATAATAGCCATAAAGACGTTTATAAAGATTCCTTAGGAATGCTTTTTGCACTTTTTCCAAAGTTAATATATATTGTTTTTCAAAAGGATTCCAAACGCATGCACTTGACTCAAGCTTGCTACGGACTAATGCACCGAAAACAAGTTTGATGACATGGGGACTGTGAAAATCGCGACAGTTTCTTAAAACAAAACCAAGACGTCTAAAAGACTCCTTGGCGGTAGATCTTATATGGTTGTGAAAGGTGAGTTTCTGGTCAAATGTGACTCCCAGGTCTTTCATAGCATCAGTTCGTGCAATAAGATTATTATCAAGTTTATATCTGAAGTATAATGGGCGTCGCATTCGACCAAAAGTCATTACATAACACTTTGAGGTATTAAAGTCCATTTGGTTATCCAAACTCCACTTATACACTGAGTCTATATCAGCTTGCAGGGCCAGGCAATCAAACTCGGATTTTATTTCATAGTAAAGTTTTAAGTCATCGGCATATAAGAGGCATTTGGCATTTTTAATAACGTTAGGTAGGTCATTAACCATCAAAATGAAAAGGAGAGGACCAAGCACCGAACCTTGGCTTACTCCTGAGCGAGTGTGATACGGAAGTGACTCGTACAGTCCTAGTCTCACAAATTGCTGTCGATCTCGTAAATAGTCTGCAAGAAGCCGAAGAAGTCCTGGAGCAACACCTATCGCACTGAGCTTTGATAGCAGGACGTCATTGTTGACTCTATCAAATGCCTTTCGAAAGTCAAAGTATAGGACATCGACCTGACGTCGGCGATCAAGACTGGTGGAAATAGAGTCAACAAGTGTCAGCAGATTAGAGTTGACTGACCTTTTAGTGCGAAAGCCATGCTGCTCATTACAAAGATGCTGTTTCACCTGACTGTAAATACTATCGTGTAGGACATTCTCGAAAACTTTCGCTGCAGAAGATAGTATAGCTATCGGGCGATATTCATCTACAGATGATTTATTTAAAGATTTCGGTATAGGAGTTACGCGCGACAACTTCCACTGGGATGGATAAACTCCAGTTTTTAATGCTAAGTTGAAGATGTAGCTAAGGGGCAAAGTAAGAAACTTCTTAGCCTGTTTTAGGAACCATGGAGGTATATTATCAGGACCAATTGAACTATCAGATTTTATCTTATCTATTCCTTTGCTTATATCATTCTCAGTGAAATTGAGTATATTAATATAGTTACTGACATTGCATTTGCTTGGATGGGCTACATTCTCCGGATCTAATTTTGGTACTTCAGTTTGGAAAACACTCGCGAAATATTCTGCGAAAGCTTCAGCGGCCTCAACCCCACTGCAAGTTTTCCCTTTATGTGTTACATTAGGTTCGAATCCCCCTTTTGACCGAAGGTTGGATACATGCCGCCAAAATTCTTTGGGGTTTTTCTTAATGTTTCCTTCAATGCACCTAATGTAAGAGTCATAAGCAGTGGCAATACGAGTTTTTAGGCTAGTCATTAATTCTGAAAACTCTTTATATATTAAATCACATTTGCTTCGTTTCCAGGCTGAATGTAGTTTAACTTTTGTCTGTATATCTCTGATAATATCATAAGTAAACCAGGTGGGATACCTTCTAGTTGCTTTATTGCTTCGGGTTTTTTTAGGGATACAAGTATCAAAAAGATTGTAAATGATATTGTAAAAACTTTGAGTGCATGTGCGTACGTCGTTGGATGAGGTAACATCATCCCAAGAAACCTCAGATAGTAGATCAAAGAGTAGGTTGAAGTTACATTTTTTAAAGTTCCAGTCCTTTTTACGATCGATATTACTGGGTTGAATTTTGTCACATTGATCAG
This sequence comes from Mythimna vitellina, assembly GCA_949316375.1. Lineage (NCBI taxonomy): Eukaryota > Metazoa > Arthropoda > Insecta > Lepidoptera > Noctuidae > Mythimna > Mythimna vitellina. The sequence continues at coordinate 11,343,512 of OX438713.1, read as the reverse complement.
ATGACTGTAGCATTACCTGGATGTCCAATGGCGGATGATACGCATCAGGTGGCACTAAACCTTCAGTCGCTGTCACAGTAACTTCATGTATACTTGCGCTGTCCTGTACTAAAACAACATCTAACATACTCCCATGCAAGTTTTGAACGATGTTCCTTTCACACAAATTAGAAAAAGTTAAAAAGTAACAATAGTAATTATTAATATTTAAAGAAGCACTATTTAAGTTCAGGTCACCAAAGATTAAAACCGTACCTTTTAAACCATTGACAAAACTTTCTACTTTAGTGAACCATCTCATATAGTCATCGTCCGTCGCACTTGGTTTTATATATACAACACAAACGTACACAGGGCGGCCGTGCCATGTGAAACTCGCCCAAAGGTCCTCACCGTTGTCAGTTTCAAGTTCAGGTCTTCGGTGCAGAACGACAGGAGCGCGCGCCATGAGCAGCACACCACCACACGGTGTACCTCTGTCACGCCGCAACACATTCCAATCGCTGTTCAGTAGCTCAGAGTCTTCAACAGAGGTATCAAGGAACGTCTCGGTGGCCGCTATGAGATCTTGTTCAGTTATATGCAGATTATTTCGCCATTGACAGAACTTAGTTTTAAGTCCTCGAACGTTCTGGTATATACAATTAATTTTAGTGTTTTTATTGCTTGCCCTGCGTGTTACGAAAGGGCCGTATGTCAGTAGTAAGATTCGGGTCAGAACCACGGTTTGGAAGGCCAAGTTTTCCGCGGTTAATCCATGTATTGATCCTAGCATTAATGTGCCATACGTCTACAGAGAAGCATTTATCAAAGAAAGCTATAGGTACTCCAATTTTATAAGACTTGTAATTCCCTTTTGGATTAAGTTCTTCCACTATACAAGTACCAGTGAGGCATATTCTTTTAAGGTATTCGGTGATCTCGGTGGCTGTGGACGCCATGTTCCATACAAGTGCGTAAGTACTTACATGTACTATGTGTAAAATTTGTAAGTTTTACAGTTTTTAACTGTCGGGTGTAAAATTTTCCTATGAAGGGTTCGTTTTTTGCAGTACACACGCACAGCGGGCACGGAGTCCTATACTATGACGTAAACCCGGTCCGGATCGGACGTCGGGAACGGGAGTTATGGCCGAAAAATGGATGAAAAAGGTGATTTTTTATGAAAATTTCGAAAACAAATTTTGAAAATGGACCTAATTTGACTTTTCTGTTACAGGTATCCCGTAGAACGAGCGAATGCGCGTCCGTTGGCGTTTCCAGAACAGACTTAGGTCAATTAGGAAGACTGTTATAAAAAATTTAAGTTTTGAATAAATTGAAAATTGGTTTTTCCTAAGTAAAAAGTTTTCTTTTGGAAAATTGTCAAATATTTTGTGATAATCGTATAGGGCTCACTGAGCCGCGTTCAAAAATGTACGACAGTTGTATGTTTGCTGTATGTAAAAGGTCTGAAATAATTGGTTAGGTTAGGTTAGGTTTTTTTTTTTTTTTTTTTTTATTTTTTAATCGAAAGGCCCCCTGCTATACAAGTTTTGCAGGGACGTAATAAAGAGCTGTAGTTCCATTGAGGTTCAGTCATTATATTAGCTAATCATTGAATTAAAATAAAATAGTCATTATAAATAATGGCTTAAAATAAATAATCATAATTTTCCACACACATGGCCAGATGTTGTGGTTACACTCGGGGGAGGCCTATGTCCAATAGTGGACGTCTTTCGGCTGAAATGATGATGAACTTCCTAATCAAAATACTAGTGTAATGTAGTTTTATATTCATCAGCTTTGTGCCTTCAATTTCGCAAGTTTGTGTAAGTAAAGTATTTTTTTTTCTTTGGGAAAATCATCATAACGTTTATAGACTAAAAACCTACTTCTGTTCCTTCGTTGTCTTTGATACCAGGGCCGCGTCTTCCTTTCAGAAGCAAACCCTTGGCCCCAGTAGGCTTCGTCCCTGCTGGGCCCATACGGTTTGCTGACATCTCCTTGGGGCGCGCGTGGAACAGTACGCGTCTTCGATGACTTGGGCTCGGTCCGGACAGTTACCGGACGGTTGGACGACGAGCTACCCATTGCTCGCCGTCTGCAAGCCCGCCTCTACGGTGGTCGGAAATCGGGAACTTTTAATGACACTATTACACTGTTCGAGAGCAGTGGTGGCCGAGTGGTAACGACCCTGACTTACGAGTTGTAGGTCGCGGGTTCAAACCCATCCAGGCGCATTACTTTGTGTAATTTATTTCATCACCACTGCTCTCAAAACGGTGAAGGAAAACATCGTGAGGAAACCGGCATGTCCAAGAACCAAAAATTCGAAGACCACCAACCCGTACTGGGCCCGCATGGTGGATTACGGCCCATTCCCTCTCCTAGAGAGAAGGCTTGAGTCCCAACAGTGGGAACATTATAAGGCCGACTATGCTATATTACACTGTTAGAAAAGGAGGTAACTAATTTGATGACGCTGTGTGTAGAGATGGGATGTAAATACCCAAATTGGGTATAAACCGGATATTTACCGGGTAAATTACCCAAAAGCGTTGGTAAAAACAATAACCGCTTATACAGAATAACGGTTTAGTAAATACCTACCATTTAGGTATTTATCCAGTTAAATACTGAAGTTGAAGTAAGCTTCCTTGGTTCAGCTTTACCATTTTGTGCCTGTTGCTGTGGAGACTCTGGGCAGTTGGAGTACGGAGGCAAAGTGTTTTGTGGGGGATTTAGGCCGTAGGCTCGTAGGTCGTTCTTGGTGCAAAGGATGGCCATCGCTATTCTGCGAGGTAATGCGGCCAGTACCAAGTCACTCACTTCAAGTATCTGGGCCACTGGGTCACCGAGGACCTTAAAGATGATATGGATGTGGAGAGGGAACGCAGGGCGTTGTATGTTCGCTGTAATATGTTGGCTCGCAGATTCGCACGGTGTACTGTACAAGTCAAGGTCACACTATTTAGAGCTTTCTGCCAGACCTTTTACACGTGCAGTTTGTGGGCCAAATACACGCGGAGGATATACGACGCCCTGCGTGTGCAATATTGGTTGTTTATTGACGTGTGACATTTAATTTATTTGTGAAATGATAATTCTTTTGTATTTAAATGTACTCTAATACAATACACATGTAACGTATCTCAAAGATTCGCCGTCCTCGGCATACTCTCCTCACCCCGATGACCCTATTACCCTGCTCCAAGAGAGCCGTAGGGAAACTAGTATAATTCGCAGACCTTACAGACCGCCGTCCTTCCGTCCTCGCCGCCGAGGCCCGCCGCGACAATCCCATAAACGTCCTCCCCGTCCCTTGCTCGAGCCAGCCCGCGTCGCTGAGCCTGTAGTATGAAAAAAAACCCCGTTAATAATAATAAATTCTGTTCGATCCAGCTCGTCCCTTGCTGCCCCCCCCCCCCCCAGCCGAGGTCCGTACCCCACAGGGGGTGCCCTTAGCGTGTAGTCGCTTAGTTTTTAAGTTAGTTATGTAAGCCCTGGCTGGAGGCTTTGATTGTATAATCGAGGCCGCCACAGGCAAGTCCGGTTAAGCAGCCGACAACCTCCTAGGTTGACCTGCGAGAGGCCACTCACAAAAAAAAAAATTATCATCATCATCATCTTCCTGCCCTTGTCCCGTGTTATTTGGGGTCGGCGCAACACGTTTTTTTCTTCCACTCTGCCCTGTCACTCGTCATGCTATCACTAACTTCCTTTTCTTTCATATCACTCTTCACACAATCCATCTACTCTAATACAATACACATGTAAATAAAATTTAATACGTTAAATACTTATGCAATCGGGTACTTTGGGTATTTATCGGACAGATACCCATCTCTAGCTGTGTGTTTCACCAACTCGGTTCTTAACCTTTTGAATGTCTTATGTTACACAGTTCGACATAAGCAATTGTCTTTCTATTGTGTCTCTAAATAAGGCATTCAAAGAGTTAATTAAGGTAAGCGATTAACCACTATTCGTAACTTTAGGCTACTGTCAAGGTACTTACAGTTATTCACACATACAAGTCACTTACGTGTCCGTGTCCCTTCGAGCTCTATTAATTAACACTATCAAATCACAGTAGTTATCACTTTCAATCACTTTGATCACACTTTGATCACACTAAATCACTTAATAATTAGTCTTTGATGCACTCGTCGCCAACAGTCGGGTACTCTGGGTATTTATCGGACAGATACCCATCTCTAGCCGTGTGTATCACCAACTCGGTTCTTAAAATAGACTTAATTGTCGTCGATCTACAGCAAGATACACGTGTGCAGTTTCTAACAAAACTGTCGGGTAATTTGGGTTTTTATCGGACAGATACCCATCTCTAGCCGTGTGTATCACCAACTCGGTTCTTAAAATAGATTTAGTTCTCGTCTATATACAGAAAGATAAGCGTGTGCGGTTGGTTACAAAACCTGTTCTCCTGAAGTGGTGTGTTGTTTTATTTATTCGTAAATATTTTATAAATAAATACTTGTGATAATAAAGTCAAAAGGTTTGTGGTATCTTCTTTGATTACGTTTTTTTTTTTCTAAAAAATACTGGTCTTGAAATAATATGGTACAGAGTGGATATTGAGGTATCCATGTCGTGGCTACATCTTTTTTTTTTTAATTGATATAAACCAGTGCTTGACTGCGATCCCACCTGATGGTAAGCGGAAATGCAATCATTGATGGTCAGGCGCACTAGTTTATTAAGAGCCTATTCACTCTAGCCTTGAAAACACCTAAATTATAGTTGGACGGGAAGACCGCAGCAGGCAAATTGTTGCAGTCCTTCGATGTACGCGGTATAAACGACGAAGCAATACGCTTAGTCCGGACCGTTGAAGTTTCAACAACTTAAGGGTGGATACTTGCTGTATATCTTAGAATTTGATCACTTCTTGATATAGCCAAGTAAAACTAGCCAGAACGTTTTAAGTTTGATGATATTAGGCGTTTAAAGTATGAAATGCCGTTTTTTAATTGAAGTTCTATATCTTTGGATTGACTTGGAATCATAACTTCAAATAAATTTTATATTGAAGGTTTTTTTTAAGTTGGGAAAATCATCTAATGACAAATCTCGCTCTTGGGCAGAGTGGGAGATAATGTCAGTATTTTACTGACTAAAAACCCACTCCTGTTCCTTCTTTGCTTTCATCCCGGGACCCCGGACTTCGCTTTCACACTACCCGTGGCCCCAGTAGGCTTCGACCCTGCTGGGCTGCTACAATTTGCTGACATCTCCCCGAAGCGCGCGTAGAACAGTACGCGCCGTCGACGACTTGGGCTCAGTCCGGACGGTTATCTGACGGTCGGACGGCTAGCCACTCATTACACGCCGTCCGCAAGCCCGCGCCTACGGTGGCTTTATATTAAAGGTACGTTATTCTTTTTACAAAATTAGGTATTTATTGGTTTCTTTGTGTTTTTTTGGTTTCTGTAATATCGCAGTACTTGTAACTATTTTTGTATGAAATATAAGAAAACTCGTATTATTTTGTAATATGAGTTCTACCGTGGAAACAATGTGTCTCAAGCGGTATGCAATATTGATGATGTATACGGACTTAAAACTGCTAATGAATGGGATGTCTATTTTTGTTCCAATCACTTTCACGTGGGAAATTTTGTCTCACGAATAACTTTTCTCCTCAGTGCAGTAACAAGACAAAATTGCCAAAACGAAAGCTATTAAACCAAGAGCACAAAGTTATTTTATTTGAAGAAAGTCGTAGGTATACATAATTGATATTGCATGCCCTTTGAAATGCATAGTTTCTATGTTGGAACTCTTATTTATTTATTAAAACTTCATGCAACACAATAGTACAAAGGCGGACTTAATGCCTTAGGCATTCTCTACCAGTCAACCTAGGGTGGTAAAGAGAAAATGTGGCAGGTGCATAAAAATACAAAAGAATATTACGAAAATAAGAGTTTAAAAGTATATATATAATTTGAAAAAAACTTTTTTCTTTTAGCTTTTATGGTTATAAGATGTGACTGCGATATTACAGAAAATACAAAACACAAAGAATCCAATAAAAGCTAATTTCGGAATAAGATTAGAGTACCTTTAATATAAAGTTTATTTGAACTTATATTTCCAAATCAATCCAAAGATATATCACTTCAAAGCAACCCTTTTAATAAAAAAGGCAATTTCATACTTATTTAACAGGAACAATTTACATTGTATTTGATACATTATTAATATACAAACATGCGATAAAGGGAAAAAAATAAAATTAAAACATGAATACGTGCTTAAAACGAAAATAAAAATATTTACAAAATAGGTAATTGGATATTATAATATTAAATGGTTAAGTCCAATCTACAAAGCCTCGAGCACAGGCGCAGGGTAGCCAGCCTATCGGTATTTTACAGGTTACATTTTGGAGAGTGTGCGCGGGAATTGCATGACTTGATTCCGACATCTCCTTTCTACCATCGGACAACCCGACGAACGGCGACTATCGACCCTTACGTTGTTGAAACTTCAACGGTCCGGACTAAGCGTTTCGCTTCGTCGTTTATACCGCGTACATCGAAGGACTGGAACAATTTGCCTGCTGCGGTCTTCCCGTCCGATTATAATTTAGGTGTCTTCAAGGCTAGAGTGAATAGGCTCTTAATAAACTAGTGCGCCTGACCATCAATGATTGCATCTCCGCTTACCATCAGGTGGGATCGCAGTCAAGCACTGGTTTATATCAATTAAAAAATATATATATATAATTCGTCTAAAGAAGACTCTCTCAAACAGAAATGCTTTGAGCTTTGTCTTAAAAGAGCTAGTGTACAACAAATCCTTCAAATCCGCCGGCAGTTTATAAATATTTGTACAGCTTAGTGGGATTTTAGTCAGTAAAAGTCTGACACTATCTCTCGCTCCGCCCAAGAGCGGGATTTGTCATAAGATGATATTCCAACCCAATAAAAAAAAAAATCCCTATCATTTCAATCTCTATTTGGCCTACTTCCTACAAATCTTACATCAAAGATATGACAAGTGTTATCGACAAAAATTAATCTTAAAATTTAGTTACATAAATTCCTGAATATCGATTAAGATATAATCTACTTATTTATGTAATTCTTTTATCTTAACTGATATTTTTTTTATTACTAGTTGCTGCTAGTGATGTTACCCGCGTGATAGGACAAAATTATCTTCAGTAAACTTACTCTCACGATAAAAAGTATCCTATGAGCTATACCAGAACATAGTCTACACGTGTGCCAAGTTTCATCGAAATCAGTTCAGCCGTTTGAGCGTGAAGAAGTAACAAACATACACATGTTATTCTATAGTTTTTAGATAATATTATTCTCTCACTTTGGAATGCGCTCCCGTTGAATATCAGGATGGCATCCAGTCGGTTCTCTATTAAGGTAATGACTAGGGCTTTCAATACCGGATTTTTTCAATACCGGTATTAGTGTGATCAAAACCGTGAGAATTACGAAAATATTTAAAAAATAATAAAATAAAATAAAAATATTTTATTTCAGACAAAACAGTCCTTAAAAGTTGTTAGTAACAAGAAAATAACTTATAACTAATGTTAGTAATACTCCAGGACTATAAATTTTAGAGACACTATTTACCCCTGTGCACAGTAGGCTCACCGGTCTCGCAACACATGGAGTTCAGTGAACCTACTGAGCAGAACAGTGTCGGTTCTCTCGCCAATCATCCTCAAGATGCTGTTCGGGCTCCCTCGTACTCGTCGCACCACTGACGCCACTTTTTTGCGCATAATTGCATAAAAGTCATCTACGTTGGCGTCAGGAAACATGCCGGATGCACTGCAATATCGAGGAAGCCTAAACAGAGCCCACCAGAGCCCCCTTTAAACCTGAAAATGTTTTTTTTTTTATTTTCGCGTCAGACTTTCTTATGGTTACTTTCTGAAAATAATAATACAAAACTCTCTGGATAGTAATAATAAAGTGGAAAATACAAACATAACACTCATTTTTTAAGCAATCGCTTAAAAATGTTTGAAGAGTTATGAGTATACATGTGGATGGGTGGAGAGGGAGAGGGAGGTCAAAGAAAAGATGGATGGATTGTGTGAACAGTGATATGAAAGAAAAGGAAGTTAGTGATATCATACTATCACTAACTAACGGTTGACAAGATAGAATGGGAGAAAAAAACGTGTTGCGCCGACCCCAAATAGTAAAAGTCTGACACTATCTCCCACTCCGCCCAAATCCCGCGATTTGTCATAAGATGATTTTCCCACCCAATAAAAAAAAACCTACGTATAAAATAAATATCGAAAAGATGGATGGATTGTGTGAACAGTGATATGAAAGAAAAGGAAGTTAGTGATAGTATGACGGTTGACAGGATAGAATGGAAGAAAAAAACGTATTGCGCCGACCCCAAATAAGATGGGACAAGGGCAGGAAGATGATGATGATGATGCTTAAAAATGTTTGTTTAGTTTGCAGATTTTACGAAGTCATATATATATATATATATATATATTATCACGATACGTGTGACATTTAATTTAATAAGAATTATCATTTCAGAATTAAATTAAATGTCACACGTCAATAAACAACCCGCCCCTGATCGTTCCCGGTGCAAAAGTGCCCATAACACTGGCCGCATTACCTCGCTGAATAGCGATGGCCTTCCTTTGCACCAAGAACGACCCGGACCTGGAGTCACCCGTTGCCTCCCCGAGCCTACGGCTCAAATCCCCCACAAAACACTTTGCCTCCGTACTCCAACTGCCCAGAGTCTCCACAGCAACAGGCACAAAATGGTAAAGCTGAACCAAGGAAGCGTACTTCAGCCTTTTTTTATTTGTAGAGTTACTGTAATTGGCTGTCTCATTGTAATTAATCATTTAAATATTCCTAGTAATGAAATAGCCATGCTAGGTTTTAATTTCATTCTACATCTTGGCGAGGCAATCAAGCTTAGAAGTTACTAGGTCAATATTATAATAGTTTTACGGGAAGGTGACCTACGCGATTAAATTCTTATGAATAGCTAGTCTTTGTGTAATTTATTTCATCACCACTGCTCTCAAAACGGTGAAGGAAAACATCGTGAGGAAACCGGCATGTCCTAGAACCAAAAATTCGAAGACAACCCGCACTGGGCCCGCGCGCCCTCTCCTAGAGAGGAGACCTGAATCCCAAGAGTGGGAACATTATAAGGCCGACTATGCCATGCTATGCTAGCTGGTTATATCATCATCATTTCAGCCGAAGGACGTCCACTGTTGGACATAGGCCTCCCCCAAGTGTCGACACAACGAACGGCCCTGTGCGTCTCGCATCCGTTGCATTCCCGCGACTCTCACCAGGTTATCGGTTTACCTTGTTGGGAGAACGCACCAACGCTGCGTTAGAGACCTTGTGTTAGCTACACATGGTCTCGGTTCGCTTCGGCTCTGCTGGGTTTCATCAGTTTTGCTGACATCTCTTTGAGGCCCGCGTGGTACACTACGCACCTCAAAGAGAGCGCCCATTTCTCGTCGTCAAGTCCACGCCTATAGTGGCTGGACATCGGGGTCGGATCTCGGTGGCTGGGGCGTAAGGAAGTCCGTTCCTTCACGCATGCGGCCGCCTCATTTGCTAGCATTACTGCTTCACAGAAGCAGGCGACCGCATGCCAGTCCTTCTCACCCTGGACCATGACCTGTACCAAAGCCCGGCGCGAGAAGTCGTTGCCGCCGATCGCCCCACGATGACGTAGCGGTTTCGCAGTTTCACCCCGGCGTTGCATTTCCATGCGCAAATCGTGCATACGTGCAAGGGCTGTTGCCTCCAGGGGCCCAAGTCTGCTATTTTTGTAAATTCGTCATTCCAACACGATCCCACTGTCATTTTGCTAAAAGTTCGTAATCTGCTAATTCATAATGATCGATCATTGATCGGAAATGGTCGTAAAGTTGTGGTAGAACGACAATATCGAGCTTATTAAAAGCCTGACTGAACAATGACGTTCTAATGTTAGGTCACTGATCAAAGGAACTGTTAAAATTTTAGCAGATTACTGCATACGCCAGACATTCATTTGTCAATATGTACGAGATTACCATTCTATGCCACTTCTTTCAATGGAGTGTCATTGGTTGACCATTGGAAAGTCATTATGACGCCATTATATTAATAGATTACGAAACTTGTCAAAATCAACAATTATGAAATCAATGATAGACCATTCTGACACTATTGTAGTAGCAGACTTGGCAGGCTAGAAAGGAGGCTTGCCGCTTCGCGGGAGATCGTGCGTGCGTTTTAAGCCCGCGAGGACTCTTTGAAACAATCCTGCTACCCACATTTGCCTTACTTGAACTAGGGTTTCCTCTTACAAGACTTATTAAACACTTTTATGTCTCTTCACAGATTGAGATAAGCAGTTAGGAAGCAAAGAGTCGTATCTCTAACAACAAGATGCTCAGAAACCCTCTCTATAGATACGGAAATGAAGACGGGAGAGTTCCAGCTCATCTCAATTTGGCTAAAGAAATCTATGATACCATGATAAAAAGTAAGGATCTTGTAGCAATGGTGAGTAAAAGTTTTTTTCTTTTCGAGGTTGATATCATCATGGATAAGTGTTATTATGGCCCAGTGGTTAAGACACTCGCCCCTTACGCATAAGGTTGCGTCAGAAAATAGATAGGTACAGAAGTCACTACATACAAAGCGCACTCGAGCAACGCACACAGATTCCGCACACCGACACGATATCTCGGCTCAATTCAGCTCAATGCGAGCTCGAGTGACGTCATCTCAACGCTCAGTCACGTAGTCAGAACAATGGAATCGGAGGCGTGGCCTACTCGAGGCGTTCGGCGCGAACGAAACGATTGTAACTTGGCTAGGGGGGCAGATGTTTTGGTAGCTTCTGAAGTTCGATTTACTGTCAAACCGCCATATATATTCCTCAATGAAAAGTTATCTGACTATTGACAATTCGGCCTTTAGTTTATCTAGGACATTACTGATAACCCGTACCTCGGAAAGCACTTATGCGTTAATCTTTGACAGTCGTTACAAGTAGCCAGAACTACTACACACATACTTTAAAATTAATAATACGTAGGTACTCAAAAACCTGTTAGGTTAAAGGTTTTATTTATTTATTTAAACTTCATGTACAGTAGTGGTACATAGGCGGACTTAATGCAACAAGGCATTCTCTACCAGTCAACCTTTGGGTTAAAAAGACAACACTGTGGTAGGCTTGCACAATAAACAAATAACAGAAAATTCAAACAGAATAAATAAAATAAAAAATAAGTTATTTGTAATAATAAAACATATGGTAAAATTATAAACTAATAAATACTATGAAAAATATCAAATCATTAAGAGAACTTAATAATAATTCTGACGAAGACCAAACTAAAGTTGAGAGGACTTCAAGTAGTAGTTCCGAATTTTACGCTTAAAGGAAAACTTACTTTCAGCTTTTTTGATGTCAAGGGGAAGCACAGGTTTTGTGACCTTGTCAAAATTATTTTTTGCAATGATTCTAGTTACAGCGTGGCCATTCAAAACTAGTATTTATTAATTTACACTATCTACAATAATTAGCATATATAGCATATAGTCGGCCTTATAATGTTCCCACTGCTGGGACTCAGGCCTCCTCTCTAGGAGAGGGAATGGGCCGTAATCCACCACGCGGGCCCAGTGCGGGTTGGTGGATGTCACATGCCTTCGAATTTTTGGTTCTAGGACATGCCGGTTTCCTCACGATGTTTTCCTTCACCGTTTTGAACAGTAGTGATGAAATAAATTACATAAAGTAATGCGCCTGGCTGGGTTTGAACCCGCGACCTACAACTTGTAAGTCGGGGCCGTTACCACTCGGCCACCACTGCTCTACAATAATTACCAACTATATTATAGGTGTCTTCAAGGCTAGAGTGAATAGGCTCTTAATAAACTAGTGCGCCTGACCATCAATGATTGCATCTCCGCTTACCATCAGGTGGGATCGCAGTCAAGCACTGGTTTATATCAATTTAAAAAAAAAAACACTAATATTACAAAGAGGTAAAGTTTTTTATATTTTATTTTTAGGGTTCCGTACCTCAAAAGGAAAAACCCTCATACGATCACTTTGTTGTCTGTCCATCTGTCTGTCTTTAGACTTCTGCCACAATACTTTGAAGAATCTTTATTTAGGGTTCCGTACCTCAAAAGAAAAAAAAACGGAACCCTTATAGGATCACTTGGTTGTCCGTCCGTCTGTCTGTCTGTCTGTCAAGACCTCTTATATCGGAAACACGTGGAGGTATCGCGTTAAAATTAAAACCATACTAAGAACTGTGGGAGCAGTGGTGGCCCCGACTTACGAGTTGTAAGGTGTGGGTTCAAACCCACCTAAGGGCATTACTTTGTGTAATTTATTTCATCATCACTGCTCTCAAAACGGTGAATGAAAACATCGTGAGGAAACCGGCATGTTTTAGAACAAAAAAATCAAAGACATGTGACATTAACCAACCCGCACTGGGCCCGCGTGGTGGATTACGGCCCATTTCCTCTCCTGGAGAGGTAGTCTGAAAATTACAAGGCCGATTATGAAAGGAAGAAAAGAAAAAAGTAAAGTGTTTTATGCTATAGCTTCTTCCTAACTACTTTTTATGCTATTTTTAGGGTTCCGTAGCTCAAAAGGAAAAAACATGGAACCCTTATAGGATCACTTTGTTGTCCGTCCATCTGTCAGTCTCAAGATCCTTTATCTCGGTAGCGCGTGGAGGTATCAATTGAAATTAAAACCATACACTCAAATCTGACGACTAACGTGGTCGCTTACAATGGGCCTCATCAGAAAACTCAAAGTCACTCAAAGGGCAATGGAAAGGGCTATGCTCGGAGTTTCCTTGCGTGATCGAATCAGAAATGAAGATATCCGCAGGAGAACCAAGGTCACCGACATAGCACGGAGAATCGCCAAACTTAAGTGGCAATGGGCAGGGCACATTGCTCGCAGAACGGATGGCCGTTGGGGCCGAAAGTGTACAGTGATTGGCTCGCCGATGTGTACGATGCGCAAAGCAATCTCCGCTCTTTCGCCGAACGCTCAAGATTCGTGCCGCTATTTGTATATTTCGACACTTTCGAGGGAATAAAAATTCATAGGGTACTTCCCGTTGACTCAGAATCCTGAAATTTAGCATAAAACAAGGGCTTATAGCACAAGTATAGGAATACATCTGAAAATTTTAAATTTGTTGGTACATCACATTTTTTTCTTTTTTTGCAATTCTGTTTAATTGATGTTTCAAAATCAATTGTTCACAGATAAACGCGGACACAGAAGAGCAAATATCATATGGAGAGTTAGCACAAATGACAGCTGATATCGCTCTCTCACTCACTCGTATAGGCGTTGAAAAGGGAGAGGTGGTGTGCATATGCTGCGAGAAGAACTTCGAGTATCTACCTACTGTAGTGGGGATCATGTGCGCAGGAGCAACTTTTGCTCCATTGGATCCAACTTATGGCAGCTGTAAGTAGTTTTTAACCATCATCATCATCATCATCTGCCTGCCCTTTTCCCATCTTATTTGGGGTAATAATAATAATAATAATATTCTACAACTATCACACAACGCCATCTAGTCCCAAGCTAAGCAGAGCTTGTGTTAAGAGTACTAGACAACTGATAAACATACTTAAATATTTCTAAACACATACATATTATAGATAAATTACACCCAAACACAGAACAAATGATTGTGCTCATCACACAAACATTTGTCCTGGGTGGGAATCGAACCCACGACCTCCGGCATAGCAGTCAGGGCCACTAGACTAACAGGGTCGGCGCAACACGTTTTTTTCTTCCATTCTATCCTGTCAACCGTCATACTATCACTAACTTCCTTTTCTTTCATATCACTGTTCACACAATCCATCCATCTTTTCTTTGGCCTCCCTCTCCCTCTCCACCCATCCACATGTATACTCATAACTCTTTTAGTAAAATGCGTTTCATCTCTCCTCTTTACATGACCATATCAAGACAAACGATGTAAGTAGTTTTTAACCCATCATCAGATAATATATATTCCTATCAGGTAATTGTCTCGTTGGCCTCGTCAGTCACAACATGAACATGGCAGTTGAGAGTTTGCCATGCTCACTCAAATATCTCACTGATGGTAGCGCGTTGGATCATTCGGTTCCCTTCAAATTGGTTGAATTGAGTGGTGCTAATATATGCGTCATGTTCGTGAACGGGCGCTGTCAGTTGAGACTGGTCATCCCTTAGCTGCCAGTGGCTTATTTTAATTTCTATATTTAGAATTTGTTTTTTTTTACTTTTTTAGGGTTCCGTACCACGTACAATTTTTATTTTATATTATGAGAATGTAATGTAATAATATTTTAATTTCATAATTTCATAATACAATTGAATAATAATAATGTTTAATAATGTAATTTAATCTAAAATTGAAGTTATTACTGATGTTATTTTAATTTAATTTATTTTTAATTTATTCCCAGTATATTAGTTTTTAATTTTAGTTCTTATATTGTAATGACCATTTCCAGTTTTAACCTAATTCTAATCTTTAATTAATAAGACCTAATATAAATGCTGTGCATGCCTTTAAGTGACTTTTTTTTACCCAGGATACCCTCGTAAATGTGTTGTAGTCAATGTGTTGGAAATAAGTCGTTGGTATGCCTATATAAATAAATAAATTATTTTTCCTTTGAATAGTTCTCTACTCTCACTCGATCGAAGCCGTGTTTCTCGCCAGGAAGCTATATGAACAAGTTCAGGGTTCTAATCAAGTATTTCTTCATCCACAGTTCCTCTCCTCCATCGCGTCAAGATAGCACGTCCAAAAGTCGTGTTCTGTTCCCTCTCTGCATACAAAACTCACAGAGCAACATTTGAGGAAGTCGGCAGCATCAAGCAATACGTTATATACGGGGACGAGGGAGCTGATGGTGCTGTACTCTTCAAGGTATTTTTTTTAGGTTGTAAAATCATCCGATGACATTTCCGGCTTGGGGTTTGGACTAAAAACCCACTCCTGTTCCTTTTTTGCCTTGGTCTCAGGGCCCCGAATTTCACTTTCACACTAGTAAAAGGAGTTTTTAAAATCAAAGTCAAAGTCAAAGTTTTTTATTTCACATAGGCCTACATGGGCACTAATAAAACGCCAGAAGCTAGTGCACGGTTCCAAATTGGTCGTTTCCTATGGAGAAGAACCGGCAAGAAACTCCATGGATACTCTTTTAAAAAAGAATTTGTTGTTACAATATTTCCATATTACAGCTTATGTAGATATTATGTAAGGACAGTGTAGACTGGTCAATATTGTACTATAAAGTATAATAAAAATAATCATAATAAAAAGGAACCTAAGAATTCGCGGAGTCTACAGTGTTCTCACATTCACATTATAAAAAAGAGGCTATATAAATAAAAGCAAGTAAAATAAATAATTACAATTATTAATAAATGATACGTTAACAAAAAAAAAAATAAAAAAATATTGCATTACTTAATACACTTAATCCAAAACCCGCAGTTATTCCTACCGCTTTTTAGCACGCAACTTACTGTTTTTTGCGATAGTGCGGAAAAGTCCTGGAAAAAAGACTGCCAAGATAAAATGGGAGTGGGTGGGTCAGGTCAGCCATATGCACCCTGGGGCCCAAGTCTGCTATTTTTATAAACTCGTCATTCCAACACGATCCGATTTTGCTAAAAGTTCGTAATCTGATAATTCATAATGGTCGATCATTGATCGGGCAATGATAAATTACACCCAGACACAAAACTAATAATTGTGTTCATCACACAAACATTTGTCCTGGGTGGGAATCATCATCTTGCTAATCATCATCTTCCTGCCCTTGTCCCGTTTTATTTGGGATCGGCGCAACACGTTTTTTCTTCTATTCTGTCCTGTCCTTCGTCACGCTATCACTACCTCCCTTTTCTTTCATATCACTCTTCACACAATCCATTCATCTTTTCTTTGGTATCTCTCTTCCTCTCCATCCATCCACATGTAAACTCGTAACTCTTTTAGTAACATGCGTTTCATCCCTCCTCTTCACATGACCACACCAAAACAAACGATTCCCTTTCAACTTTTCAGTCACTGGCGCCACTTTCAAACATCCCCTAATATACTCATTTCTCACTTTATCCATTCTCGTCACACCACACATCCATCTTAGCATTCTCATCTCCGCTACGTACAATCTTTTTTCATCCGTCTTTTTCACAGCCTAACATTCTGATCCATACAGTAGTGAAGCACGCTTGCCTATAAATAACCATAATTTATTCTGCTTTTTTTTATTCTTGATAGGTTCGCGCTTGACCGCTATCTCACCTGATGGAAAGCGACGATGCGGTCGACAATGGAGCGCGCTTACCTAGAAGTAACCTATTCACTCTTGACTTAAAGATTCCCGGATTGTAGCCATCAGAAACACAGATTCTGGCAACGAATTCCACTCCTTAGCTGTACGCACAATGAATGTGTTCCCAAAGCGTTTTGTGCGTATAGGTAGCATATCTACCATGTACCGGTGGCGCATCGCCGTACGCCTGGTGGTCCGATGATGGAAGGGGCTAGGCGGAATTAGGTTATGCAATTCCGATGCACACTCCCTGAAATGCAACCGGTAGAAAACCCACAGGCTTGCAACTCGGCGTCGATGCTCAAGACTTTGAAGCCTCGACTCAACGAGTGCATCATTGCCAATGATCCTCCTGGCTCACCTCTCAATTCCCTCAAGTGCATCAAGCTGGTATCGGGCAGATCCGTTCCAAAGATTAGAGCAGTACTCCATACACGATCGAACTTGCACTTGATAAAGTTTGAGCAGCTGTTCCAGCGTGAAGTACTGTTGACATTAAGGGTTTTTCTTTCTTTCAAGGATTTTCTGAAGGAGTCCGTGAAGCTTGAAGACTTTCAGCCAGTGCCTGTGAACGGATGGGAAGACGTGCCCTTCATAGTATTCTCTTCAGGGACTACTGGTCTACCAAAAGGCGCTCCTGTAACGCATTTGGGTTTCTTGTTGAATTCGCAGGCTATAGTGTCGGATGAGTGAGTATTATAGCATATTATTTAATTATTACACAATTATTAACAATACAAAAACATAATTAGGGTAGGGTAGATAGGTAGGAGCAGTGGTGGCCAAGTGGTAACGGCCCCGACTTACAAGTTGTAGGTCGCAGGTTCAAACCCTGCCAGGCGCATAACTTTGTGTAATTTATTTCATCACCACTGCTCTCAAAACGGTGAAGGAAAACATCGTGAGGAAACCGGCATGTCCTATGAACCAAAAATTCGAAGACATGTGACATCCACCAACCCGCACTGGGCCCGCGTGGTGGATTACGGCCCATTCCCTCTCCTAGAGAGGAGGCCTGAGACCCAGCAGTGGGAACATTATAAGGCCGACTAAGCTAAGCTAGATAGGTAGGTGGGATATCTACCCACCTACCTATCTAAGTAGGGAGGGTACGTAGGTAACTAAACAAGGTAGAGTAGGGTAGGGTATTTTATTTATAGTGAAGTTGTTTGACTGCACTCCAACTTGATGGTAAGTGATGCAATCGTTGGTGGTGACGCGCACTAGTTTATTAAGCGCCTATTCACTCTAGCCTTGAAGACACCTAAATTATAGTTGGACGGGAAGACCGCTGCAGGAAAATTACTCCCATACGTCGACGTGCGTGGTATAAACGATGAGGCGAAAGGCTTAGTCCGCACCGTAGAGATGTTAACAACGTAAGGGTGGACATTTAACGTACGTCGGGTTGTCTGACGGTAGAAAGGTGATGGTGGAATCAAGTCATATAATTTCTGCACACACTCTCCAAAATGCATCCTGTACAATACCGAAACCGACCGAGTTTACTAAGTTTAAACCTCCTAATGATCTTGTCGAGCCGTCGGAGAGCCTATCTCCTGGACACGAGTTGCCATGGCCTACCTGGAAGACTCTAAACAGACTCCGCACCCAAGTTGGGCGCACCAAAGATAATCTCCACAGATGGGGGTTCTCGGACGGTTCCGACCTTCAGTGTTTGTGCAGCGTCTCTCCGCAGATCATATCCCACCTTCGATCCTTCATCACGTTCCCTGTTACCTGTTCACGTAGGGACCTAATGACAGCATCAGTGGACGGCATTGCCGTGGCCGAATACTGGGCCAGGCAAGGAATTTAACTAGTTTTGCCATCGATACCCTAAGAAGAATACCGAAAGGCTGGCTACCCAACGCCTGTAGATTGCCAAGACTGTAGATTGGTGTTAACCAAATCTGGATCACCAATCCGCCTCTTCACCCGCCTTTCTACCGAGTCCAAAACTGCCAGATGGTATTTTGCAGCACCAGCCCATATGTGGCTGCAGTACAACACATACGATTGGAACTGTGCTTTTTTATTCTGGATAGGTTCGCGCTTGACCGCTATCTCACCTGATGGACGCGACGATGCGGTCAACGATGGAGCACGCTTACCTAGAAGTAAGCTATTCACTTTTGACTTAAAGATTTCCGAGTTACCAGAATCTGTGTTTCTTGATGACTAAACACAGATTCTGGCAAGGAATTCCACTCCTTAGCTGTACACACAATGAATGTGTTCCCAAAACGTTTTGTGCGTATAGGTGGGATGTCCACCATATACCGGTGGCGCCTTGCCGTACGCCTGGTGGTCCATCTGATGCGATCATATACAAGGACACTTTAGGCCTTCTCATGTGGCCCATTGTGACCACGTTTCAGAGCAATATGTCTTCACTGGCAACACGTACCGGTCATAGGCTTTTCGTTTTCTGTGGTATGTTGGACGAGAAGATACCGCGCAGCTTTTCGGTTTCCGCGACGTGAAATCATACAATGACTTCTCTCGCTCTTGAGTGGGACGAGAAGGCGTGTAAGACTATACTGATTAAAACCCACTCCTGTGATCCTTCTTTGCCTTGCGTTCCAGGGCCCCGGGGTTCACTTTCACTTACGGCCCCATTAGATTTCGACCCTACAATTTGCTGACATCTCCTTGAGGCGCACGTGGAACACTATCGACGACTTATGCTCGGTCCGGAAGGTTACTGGACGGCGTGCTACCCATCGCTCGCCGCCCGCAAGCCTACGCCTACGGTGGCTGGATATCAGGATCGGGATCCTGACGACTAGGGCGTAAAGACCGTTGCCTCACGCGTGCGGCCTCCTCTTTTGCTAGCATTACTGCTTCGCAGAAGGAGGCGACCGCCTGCAACTCCTCTTCGTTCCAGACCATGGCCTGTACCAAGGCCCGGCGCGTGAGATCGCCGCCACCGATCGCCCCCACGAGGACACGGCGTTACTCTTCCCATGCAGGGTTCTCGATCGGGATCCTGACGGCTGGGGCGTGAGGGCCGTTCCCGCACGAGTGTGGCCACCTCCTTTGCTAGCTAAGTACTTATTTGTTGGATTATCCTTGATGCAGAGTACTATTCTCTTCCCTTCCAGGTTTACAGGTGCAAGTGTTTATTTTACAAGAGAATTCTTCTACACATATGGTCTGATGTATGGACTTGCCTGTCTAAGAGTGGCTGCTACACTGGTGTACAATACTAGCGGTGGAGAAAAAGTAATGCTGGAGGCTATTCAGAAGTATAAGGTAATATTATTAAGTTCTCTTAACGATTTGATATTTTTCATAGTATTTATTAGTTAATAATTTTAGCATTTATAGGGTGACTTGTAATTAGTGACCGATACTTAAACACGACATTGTACTCGTGATTACAAACAACTTTCCCAAAGAAACTTTTTTACTTTTTGATCTAGTAGTTAACAACTGAAACGTAGGTACATACACTGATTACGTACACCGCTGGGTTCGCAAGCCGCGTGGGTGTTCTATCACTATTGTAGGTACGACGGCATCACGCGGCTAACAGCTGAGCGGTCGCTTGTCACAGGCGCGCGCGTATACAGCTTTAGATTCAAACAGCCGTTTTGTTATTGTGATAAAACTATTAAGTATATAAAAAAAAGTTTCTTTGAGAAAGTTGTTTGTGATCATGAGTACAATCATGTGTTTAAGTATCGGTCACTAATTACCAGTCACCTTATACATATAAGGTCCCATTAAAATAGTGGGTCAAATTTTAACATAGCGTTCAGTACGTCTAACCAAACATATCCAAGAAAAAAAAACAGTGATTAAAGTATTTTTATTTTGACCTATATAAAATAATAAATGGCACTCAAGAATAAAGACATCCAATAAGGGTAGGTACTTAAACTCGCGCCACGCACCGCGCGTCGAGCGCTTAGTTCATTGAACCCCGAGCGAACGTCGAACGTCCGGTCGCTGTTTCTAATTACCTACGCTACTCAATCGTAATAGTTGTCTACACACTGCATTTTTAGGATAGTGTTGCTAGTCTGGATAAGTAGAAGATAGTAAGTACGCGCAACTCAAGAACAGGCTACCATCGAGTGTGTATAAACTTTCCTCGAACACACATGATTATGAACCGTCTAGTTGCCTAAGAAAAGATTCTAATTTCCCAACACGCTTTACCAGGCTTTGGACTGTCTAATTGCGTGCTGAACTGTTATCAAGGTGTCAAAGCTATTGCAGTATGTAAGTTGTAAATAAACAAGCGCGCAGTGGAAACAGTGTACTGATATGAATCATTTTTGATTATTTTAAATTTCGATAACAGTAAAACACTGATTCAGGCGTGTTTAAACATTAGAATCAGCCCTATTTACAGTAATTAATTGAAATACTACTTACTCTACGCCGGTAGGTTTAGATTAATTGTTGAACATGCCTACTGTTTTGTTCAATGTACTTGCGGGCGCGTTTAATTATGTGTCTTTTCATTTTTAAAAGAGTGTCTTCACTTTTAGTTCCTGCACACGAGTGTAATGATACGGGTGGAGGCCTTCATCACGAAGGAGTTACCACACGTAAAAATCACTGACATCGAATACACTACCAGCATCGGCCGTGCTCGCCGTGGGGTGTCGTCTAAAGTCTAAAATGTCTTCTTCAAGATGCACTGCATAGCGCGGTCTTCCTGCGTCAACCGCTGGTGGCATGAAGGTGCCTTAATCACGATGGCGCTGTACTGCTCCCAGTATTGTCGCAAGGCTCGGCCGCCTTCCAAATCTTTCATGGTAAAGGATTGGGCTTGTCGTATGCTATTTCCAAGTATTCTTGATTGGTGTACGCGTAATAAGGCATTGTTGTCGATTGTGATAACTACCTAGGTACGTAATAACACTCACACACTTACATTCGACGTTCGCGAAACATGTTACCGTCTCGGTTGCAGGACGAAAACTGAAATTGCGTCATCATTGTCATTTACGGCAAGCGCGGGACGCGGGCGCCTGCGAAAGGCTATGTTAGAGTGAGAAGGCACGAATTGATCAATGAACGCGGCGGCCGGTGACGTCGCGTAGGTATTTTGTAGTATTAAGAGATGTGTTTATGCATCGGGTAACCAACATTTTTAGTAAATCGTTAGCTGTTTTTTTTTTTCATTGTAAGTAAGTATGTACAGTTTATTTTTTTTTACCATTGTCTTTATTTAGGTGGTCTGAATGATTTCTAAAAGTTTGTCCCACTATTTTAATGGGACCTTATATGTATTTTATTATTATAAATAACTTATTTTTTATTTTATTTTTTCTGTTTGAATTATCTGTTATTTGTTTATTGTGCAAGCCTACCACAGTGTTGTCTTTTTAACTCAATGGTTGACTGGTAGAGAATGCCTTGTTGCATTAAGTCCGCCTATGTACCACTACTGTACATGAAGTTTAAATAAATAAATAAGGTACAACCACTTAACTAACCACTCTATATACATGTTGTCTTCTGACGGTCGGGAAATACGACCGTTGCCGAACAGTGACGAAGATTTTTACAAATTCTTTATTTAATTAGACTTTCAAATACAGACTTATAACTACTTATGATATATAGATATGTCGGAGAAGTCAATAGTACGGAAGCTTAAGAACGAATGAACGAGCTAAGTGAAAAGTGACACATGTCACTTTGACAGAATCCGTACTGACGTTTGCACGAACCGAACAAATAAAAGTGCCGACCGCAGAGTGGCGGCGCTCTTTCCTGTGTCGGCAGCCGTGCCATGAACATAGACTGTCGGAGACTGTTTCACGGCTCGTTGTGTGAAGTGAATACCTAAAGCTTGCATTATAATAAATCAGTTGTATGATCTGGAATAGTTTGTTTATTGCTCGATACCCAGCCATCGCCCACAAAACAGAGTCCCTGGACAGAGCTTCAATGATGATCGGCATCCTTGCGCCGACAGATATATATGCAGCTCGCAACGAGTGAGAGAACGAATCCCATTCTATACTAGGAACTAACTTGTGCTATGGTAGGGACAGTTCCACCACCCACTTGCAACCCACTTACATCGATCAACGCATTGCAGCTCTAAGTATTTGAGGTCAATGGTCTCCCAAAATAGGCAAGCCTGTAAAATGGGAGTCAGTGTGAAGACAATTGAAAACATGCAAAATGATATACCACACAATGTATTGTATTTGAATGAGGTGGTTTTGTGTTTGGTGTGACAGTGCGAGTGTCGAAGCGTGTGAGTTAAGGTGAGTGTATGTGTTGTAATTGTGAGTGTGTCATAATGGTGGACAAATGTTAATACTATATATTCTATGCGCATTATCACTCTGGGAGACCTGTAATTCTTTGTGATATGCAACAATTTTCACACATGGCCATATTCTAGTCCCAAACTAAGCAGAGCTTGTGCTATGAGCACTAGACAACTGATAAACATATCTATATATTTCTAAATACATACGTGATATTATAGATAAATTATTACACCCAAACATAGAACAATGATTGTGCTCATCACACAAACATTTTGTCTTGGGTGGGAATCGAACCCTTGACCTTCGGCTTAGCAGTCAGGGCCACTAACCACTAAACTTACAGGCCAGTCATTTATTTAACTGTGTTAGGCTGACCGCACACTTGAGACAAGACAGTCTTTAGACGTGTCACAGGCAAAATTGTCTGACAACAACAAAAATTGCACAACGACAAGTCTGTCTAACGACAGTCGGCTTCCATTTTTGACCGATTTCTAAAAAAAGGAGGAGGTTATCAATTCGGTTACATTTTTTTCTTTTTTTTTAAGTGTGTTACCTCAGAATTCGTTTATGGACCGATTTGCAATTTTTTTTCCCCCTTAATCCCATTAATTACGGAGTTCCCGTGCCTAACTTCCGGCTCCATCATCAGATCAGTTCAATAGTACCTTATAGCCAAAGTGCATCTCATAACAATTCTAATAAGTCCAATCACGGCTAGGTTACATGATTAATTACGGAGTTCCTGTGCCTAACTTCCGGTTCCATCATCAGATCAATTCAATAGTACCTTATAGCCAAAGTGAATCTCATAACAATTCTAATAAGTCCAATCACGGCTAGGCTACATGATTAATTACGGAATTACTGTGCCTACCTTCCAGCATCATCATCAGATCACTTTGATGATACTATTATCAACATAATTATATACAGAATCATTTATTTATTTATATTGACATAGTTACTTAACTATATTCATTGTGAAATCTATGTGAGTTTTTGTACATAGATTCTTTACATAAAAATATTAGGCTGGTGTATCGGGTTTCGCTTATATAGGACATAGCGTTATGTTAATATGTCTTATTTAAATTTCCAGATAAAAATCTTGCAGCTAACACCAATGATCATCACAGAGCTGATCAAGTCGGTCATATTGGACAGCTATGACATCAGCTCCGTGGAGTACATCGTGTCATCAAGTACTTACATTCGAGAGGAGGCTGTTAACGCTATAAAACAGAGGTACGATTTTTTTATCAGTCAGTCGTGCGAGCGAGAGAGAGGGATGG
Organism: Mythimna vitellina; assembly: GCA_949316375.1. Lineage (NCBI taxonomy): Eukaryota > Metazoa > Arthropoda > Insecta > Lepidoptera > Noctuidae > Mythimna > Mythimna vitellina. The sequence continues at coordinate 11,319,569 of OX438713.1, read as the reverse complement.
AGCTATATACCCTATATAGCTCCATCGCTTTAACAATGCAGCCTAGTTCTCTAGCCTTAGAGATGTAGCGACATCTATGGCGTCAAATAGGAACTAATCCTGCATCGCGCAATCAAAGTTCTCCGCGCGATTAGAACATATAGAACAGCCCGAAATCATCTATCGGGCAGCTGCCCACCAGACATAACACCCGTCTGACCGGAGGATCCTCCCTTTGCAACGGAGGTTTGCGGGACTTTACTCTCTGTTCCACCTACCTCCAAAAAGACATATTATTATAACCGAATGGCAAGACCATTGCAGGTGCCATGGGTTCGCTTCTAAAAGGAAAATCCGGCCCTGTTATGAAAAGCAAAGAAGGGACAGGAGTGAGTTTTTAGTCAGTAAAAGTCTGACACACCCTTCTGCTCCGCCCAAGAGCGAGATATGTCATTAGATGATATAGGTACCCATCTAAAAAAACCACTGCAGGCAATTTGTTCCAGTCCTTCGATGTACGCGGTATAAACGACAAGGTGAAACGCTTAGTCCAGACCGTAGAGGTGTTAACAACGTAAGGGTGGACACTCACCGTACGTTGGGTCACGAAATAGATAGGTGCAGAAGTCAATCTTATGTATGTACTTCACTTTTCATACCTACGCTCGGCGATCGCGCTAGGGTCAGCGCGTGGCGCCCAACTATCCGAGTGCGACCGGGCGCGGTGATAAATGCCCACCTAATCTGAATTGTAAAAATATTACATGGCCACAAAATTATCTTCTCTTTCACGGAGCGGGGTCTGTTCCGTGTTACGTTAAAACAAACCATCAAAATACAATTAAATATCTACTTACCTCTCTGAAACAACTGGTAGCATAAAACGTCAATTCACAGTTTAATGTTGAATTTAAACAACCGTACACTGAACAGTTAGAATAAGGTTTTTTTTTGTTGGTCCAATTTTCCACAAAAAAAAAGTTCACAGACGCGTGTCACAAACGGATAGCACTCGAGCTCGCATTGAGCTGAATTGAGCCGAGATATCGTGTCTGTGAGCGGTGTCTGTGTGTGCGTTGCTCGAGCGCGCTTTGTATGTAGATTGACTTAATCTGTAACTTTCTATTTTGTGGTAGGGTTGTCCAATGGTAAAAAGGCAGAATCAAGTAATAAGTAATAAGAAAGGCAGAATCAAGTAATAAGTAATAAGAAAGGCAGAATCAAGTAATTTAAATATTTATTCATTTTTATCTTTCAGGATACCAAATCTGGTATCTGTTCTTCAGTTATACGGAATGTCTGAAGGTGGCAGTGTTTGCAACAACATGAACTGTCCCAAAGGTCCCAAGCCTGGAAGCTCTGGTATGCCCTGCTACGGATTTGTGATCAAGGTAAGCATTTTTCTCAATTCAAACGCTTTGGCTATCTATTAGGTTAACTGCCATGTCAGCCAACGGTGCCTGACAGACTCGGGCCCTCATCTGTGCGTCACTGCGGGGGGGGGGGACTGAAAACCAGCGACGCGTAGCAAATGCTAAGGTGGTCACGCTCGGAGCATTCTGTACTTTCGTTCTTTATACCTCAAAAGGAAAAAAACAGAACCCTTATAGGATCACTTCATTGTCCATCTGTATGTCTGTCTGTGAAGACCTTATCTCAGAAACGCGTGGAGGCATCGAGTTGAAATTAAAACCGTATTCTCAAGACTGTAGTCCCTTGAAGCTGTAAAAAAATCAAACTTCTAAGTTAACGGAAAAAAGATACGGCCGTTTATCACGCAAAAAACGTACATTTCAACAGTCTCAAAGGAATCAGAATTCATAGGGTACTTCCCGTTGACCCAGAATCCAGAAATTTGGCATGAAGCAAGGTCTTATAGTATAGATAGAGAACTATATTTTCTATGACCAAAATTTATATTTGTCATCAAGTTGTATCACCTAATAAATAGATCTATCGCCACGAAATATTTTCGTTCTCAGATAAACAAAAATTGTTCCCAGTTATGAATTATCAAATTAATGTTAATATATGTGTAAAATAAGAGATCGATAACCAATAAAATTATATTGCATTACATGAATATAAACTTCGTTCTTATAATAACAGTTTTGTTACTTAAATAATAGCTCTGTGCTCAGAATGGTAGATCTGTCACCAAATAAATCGATTATCGATCCCTGACTGCGACTCCTTTTTATTTGATATTTTGTCACCAATACAGTAGTAACATTTTATTTCGTTCAGATATTAAATTAATAGTATTCGTTACCAATTTAATACATCAATTTATAATTTTAATGAAAAAATGATCAAAGGGGCGGAGACAAATTGGCGCGCTTTAAAAAGTGTTTTATCTATTATTCTGCTAGCCATAAGCCAGCTATTTTAAACCAGCGCTGATTGTTCAGTGGTAATTATTTTAAACAATAAATATTGATTATTTGGACTTTAATTGTTTTATTTACTACTCTGCTAAAAATTTTATTTAAATATAATTTATACTACCAGTGGAAATTTAAAACCTTGGGAGTCTAGTTAAGTAGCAGAATCTTTTGGTTGAAACGATGATGACAACCCTAATTTTTTATTTGAACTTAATGCAATTTTCTAGTAACATAATATGATTTATTGGTGATCTCTTTAAATTAGTTTGCTTAAATACTTATTAGGACACACCTATTATAATACATACAAAAACATCTATTTGGTACTAGACCTTATATCTCAGGATTTTAGGTGATTTATTGTGGAACTGATTTTGCATTGTTTGGTGACTACATTTTGGTGACAGATCTACTATTTTGAGGACAATCCCTATTATTTAAGAAACACAAAACTAATTAAATTGGTGATAGCTTAAATGATACCCGTATAGATATAGGAATGAATGTGAAAACTGTAAATTTGCAGTTACGTCACAAAGAAAACTTTGTTGCAATTCGGAAAATCTTCGTAACTCAATTCGGGAATTGAACTGTTTTTATAAGTAAGTTTGTGCAGAACCCTCAGTACGTGAGTCCGACTCACACTTGCCCTGTTTTTTACTTTGTGTTTGTAACCGTTGTGCTGGGTCTGTCCCGAATAAAAGTATTATCTATACTCATTATTTATTCAGCCCATGTCAGCTATTGGTGACTGACAACAACTCATCAAATTTAAATGAACACAGTGTGCCTTCTGGCAATTCGCGAAAACTTAAGCCCGTGTTTCACTGAGACCCCATGGCGGTGCAGCCAGTTCGCGCAGTTAAGAAAATGCACGCATTTCTATGATGTGTACCTCACCTTGCCTGGCCATATATTTTTTTGACATCATGACTTGGCTACGCCGCTATGGCCCCTACAGTAAAAGGATTTTCGTCAGAAATGATTGTGGCTGAACATTTATCTAACTACATCTACAGACAGATACAGTTTTCGTTTTTTTTTCTTATCAGGTTGTTGACTTGAAGACCAGAGCACCTTTGGGTCCTAACCAGCTAGGGGAGATTTGTATCAAGGGACCAAGTGTAATGAAAGGTACGTATGGAGTTGTCATCATTTCAGCCGAAAGACGTCCACTGATTGACACATGCCTTCCCATGTGTCGCTGAAACGATCGATCCTATGCGTCTCGCATCCATTGGCTTCCCACGACCCTCACCAGGTCATAGGTCTACCTTATTTCAGGCCATCCAGCGATGCGTCTTCTAATAGGTACGCGGTCGTCACTACAGAACTTTTCGGCCCAATCGACCATTTGTTTTGCGAGCGAGGCGTTGATGGGTCAAAGTCAGGACTTTGCTTTTTATAAATACATCGAAGGCCTGGAACAATTTGCCTGCTGCGGTCTACCCGTCCAACTATAATTTAGGTGTCTTCAAGGCTAGAGTGAATAGGCTCTTAATAAACTAGTGCGCCTGACCATCAATGATTGCATCTCCGCTTACCATCAGGTGGGATCGCAGTCAAGCACTGGTTTATATTAAAAAAACAGACTAGCTGTCCCGACGAACTTCGTACCGCCTAATGGAGTAAGGATAACGCCATCTCCTGGCATTACCAGAACAGCATAATTCATTTTATAATGACATTTTAATTAGAGATGGCGTTGTATTCGGACTTTTTTATTCGTATTTTTTTCCATTTTTTCTCACCGATCAAACCTTCCCTCGACAATCAAAAATATTTCAAGACCAAAATTAGCCAAATCGGTTCAGCCGTTCTCGAGTTTCAGCGAGACTAACGAACAGCTATTCATTTTAGATTAATTTAGTAAATAGGTACTAAAATTTAATCTAATTTTATAACTTTACTTTGTGTAATTTATTTCATCACCACTGCTCTCAAAACGGTGAAGGAAAACATCGTGAGGAAACCGGCATGTCCTAGAACCAAAAAAATTCAAAGATATGTGACATTCACCAATCCGCACTGGGCCGGCGTGGTGGATTACGGCCCATACCCTCTCCTACACAGGAGGCCTGAGTCCCAGCAGTGGGAACATTAAAAAGGCTGATTATGCTATTATGCTTTTAACAGTCCAGTTTAGGTCGTCAAGTGGATGGCGTTAACAGTTCGTGGTAGGGGCCTCTGGTCGTTGGATCCTCCTTTTTCAATAGAGATTTACGGGACTTTACTTGCTAAGCTCGGAGTTTCCTTGCGTGATCGAATCAGAAATAAAGATATCCGCAAGAGAACCAAGGTTACCGACATAGCACGAAGAATCGCCAAACTTAAGTGGCAATGGGCAGGGCACATTGCTCGCAGAACAGATGGCCGTTGGGGCCGAAAAGTTCTGGAGTGGCGACCGCGTACCGGAAGACGCAGTGTTGGAAGGCCCCCTACAAGGTGGACCGATGACCTGGTGAAGGTTGCGGGAATCCGATGGAGGCGAGACGCACAGGACCGTTCTTTGTGGCGACATTTGGGGGAGGCCTATGTCCAGCAGTGGACGTCTATCGGCTGAAATGATGATGATGATGATGATGACTCGCTGTACCACAAACCTTAGTAGCTTGTCGACACTGATAATAACTTCCGAGTTTTTTCAGCATATCTTAACAATGTGAACCTGGACTGCAAGGACGGGGAAGGGTTCCAGATGACAGGAGACGTTGGCTACTATGATGACGATGGATACTTCTTCATCATCAACAGAATTAAGGAGCTAATCAAGTTTAATGATATCAGTGTGAGTTTACAACCTTTATGCTTGATGGGAAATCATTCTATGACTTCTCCTGTTCTAGGGTGAATAGATGAGGGCGGACTTTTACTGACTATAATCCACTTGAGTCCTTCAGTTGCCCTTTGCGTTCTGAGACCACAGTTTTCCTCTCAGAAATTCCCCGTGGCTCTGCTGGGCCACTACGCGACTTGGGCTATACTGGACGGGCGGACGGCGTGCTATCCATTACTCGTAGTCCACAAACCCTCGCCTAATGTGGCCTGAAATCGCCCTGTAACTTCTGAAACTTTTACCTTTGCCATCAGTTTTAATAACTCCAGAGTCTTCATTATCTGGTTATGGCAGTCCAACACTGAGGCCTCTCCATTTGTGACCAGCAACTTACCTGCCATCCTGCGAAGACAGACCTTGAGAATATATCACTTTACGTTTGCCAATATGTGGTCTCCACTTAGGGAAACGTCCAGCTCATCAGCTATCGTGGTTAGCCCATTGCTCCTTCAACTTTTGACCTTTTTCTTTAGACTTCTGCCACAATACTTTGAAGAATCTTTTTTTAGGGTTCCGTACCTCAAAAGAAAAAAAAAACGGAACCCTTATAGGATCACTTGGTTGTCCGTCCGTCTGTCTGTCTATCTGTCAAGACCCTTTATCTCGGGAACGCGTGGAGGAATCAAGTTGAAATTAATACCATATACTCAAATTTACGATGCTTTGAAACTGTGAAAAAATCAAACTTCTTCAAAATTCATAGGGTACTTCTCATTCACTTAGAATCCTGAAATTTGGCATGAAACCAGGTCTCATAACATAAGTATATGAAAAAATCTAAAACTGTTTTGTGGTTAGTTACATCACAAAAAAAATAATTCTTTGTGATTTGAAAAAATGTTCGAGACTCGTTTTGGGAATCGCACTCTTTACATAGGTAAGTTTGTACGGAACCCTCAAAGTGCGAGTCCGACTCGCACTTGCCCGGTTTATTTTTTATTTTTGATAGGCTCCCCCTTGACCACTATCTCACCTGATGGAAAGCGACGATGTGGTCGAAGATAAAGTGAGCTTTCCTAGAAGTAACAAATTCACTCATGACTCAAAGACCATCAGGTTTTAGCTATCAGGAAACATAGACCCGGACAATCTTTAATTGATTTCTTTTTTGTCAGATACCACCAGCAGAATTTGAAGCGTTGCTTCTGCAGCATCCTTCTGTCCGTGAAGTTGGAGTAGCGGGTAAGCCACATCCGAAGCACGGAGAAGTTCCTGTGGCTTTCATTGTACTGCAGCCAGGATGTACTGCAACTGAAGAGGAACTGATAAAGCATTTGGATAGCAGGGTAAGCTGAATATACGTCTGTCTCCGATCAAGATCGGAGACTCTGCTCTCGAAGCTGTAGACGATTACGTTTACCTGGGACAGACAATCCAGTTGGGTAGGTCCAACTTTGAGAAAGAGGTCAATCGTCGAATCCGATTCGGCTGGGCAGCGTTCGGGGAGCTGCGCGGTAACTTCTCGTCCAATATACCACAGTGTCTCAAGACGAAAGTCTATGTGTGTCTGTCAACCAATGCGTGTTGCCAGTGATGACATTTGGCACTGAAACGTGGTCGCTTGCAATAGGCCTCATCAGAAGGCTTACAGTCACCCAAAGGGCAATGGAAAGGGCTATGCTCGGATTTTCCTTGTGTGATCGTATCAGGAATGAAGATATCCGCCGGAGAACCAAGGTCGCCGACATAGCCCGAAGAATCGCCAAACTTAAGTGACAGTCCAACGCTGCATCTTCCGATACGCAGTCTCTATTCCAGAACCTTTCGGCCTCTCGGACCTTTCAGGGAAGTACCTAAATCCTAAAAACAAATTGGATGAATAGACAAATCTTCTGTTCCCAGGTAACCTTCAGGATGCGTCTAGCCGGTGGAGTCCGATTCGTTGACAGTCTACCACGAGGCGCTGGTGAAAAACTTGACAGAAAAGACTTGGTGCAGAGATTGATAGATGAAGATGCCAATTGAGATGATTAATTGTTGTAATGTTGTACAGATACCGGCACGGATCTTGAGCGCTGACTTCTACAGTTCTACTTGCGCAGAAACACGCAGAATTGAAATATCAGGTCTCTTTAGTGGTATGAAAAGAGATGCGGGGGCGGGAAGTGCAATCCTTGTACAGTGATTGGCTCGCCGAATTGTACGATGCGCAAAGCGATCCCCGCTCTTTCAAAACACAAATTTCCACAGAGTCCACCATTAAAAGTAGTCCAAAAGATATTTGAATTGGTAGGATTAGGTGTAATGTAGTGTATTTGCGCGAATTTGGCTTTCGCAGAGATTATTCTAACGGCCGATATAGCTTTAAAAATTTTGATAAAATCATTAGACAGCCAAGACACGATATCTGCAAAGCAACTGGCAAATTCATTGAAAAGGAGAATTAAAGAGAGACGGCTGTATACTGTTGTCGGTGCCTTACAATATTTACACAACCCTAATGATATTTTTTAATGAGTTTATGTTGTTAATTTAATTATCTAAAGTTCATGTTAATGTTATATTAAAAATGATTATGTGAATTTCGGGAAAAATGACTGATGCCTAAAGGTTTTGTGGATTATTTTATTTGATTTTATTCTGTCGTGCTGTGAATTGAGCGAATAAATATATATTTTAAATTATTTATGCTTTTTATTTCAGATATATCAAATCAACTTAAAACACTTGAAACTTCGAAAAATCCGGATAATCCGGATTTTTATCGGACAAGAGTACAGAAGTTTTCGGATTTCTAAAAAGTGCGGATTTTGCAATCCCTATCTCAGTTTTTTTTTTTATGTAGGTATGTTTACCGATTTCTGAGTCAATAGAAGTATTAACGTAATATAGCCAAGTTACAATCGTATCGTTCGCGTCGAACGCCTCGAGTAGGCCACATCTCCGATTCCTTTGTTCTGACGTCATCTCAACGCTCAGTCACGTGGTCAGAACAAAAGAATCGGAGCCGTGGCCTACTGGAGGCGTTCGGCGCGAACGAAACGGTTGTAACTTGGCTAGGGGGGCTGGTGCGTTTGCTAATTTTATCGATAGAAAGCTGCTTTATTCCTGAGTGACATAGGCTATATTTTATGTACGCGGTCAAAGCCGCGAGCAAAAGCTAGTAATAAGATATTTAATAAATAATCAAATTTGGATTATTTTTTTTTTTTGTCTTTTAATTTATTTATTGGTAACAAAAAAATTACATACAATCAGAAAGAAGCAAAAGCTTATATTATAATAATTCCTTAAAACTAAAATCACAAATAAGATGTCATTTTAACAATATACAAAAGTGTAGAACTATTAGAGCTCACAGAATACAGACCTTTCTATGATAACTTTATTTATTTATATATACTTTATTGTACACCAAGATAATAAATTATACATTGAGTCTTATATTTAAAAATATACAATAAAGTATTTGAAATTAAAGTCGTTTAATCAATGATTCAGTTATTTTTTTATAGTTTTATCTTTTTCTTTATTCATTTTTAAACATATAGAAATGAATATATTAGAGGAAGTTTGAAAGTGGCGCCAGTGACTGAAAAGTTGAAGGAGAATCGTTTGTCTTGGTATGGTCATGTAAAGAGGAGAGATGAAACACATGTTACTAAAAGTGTTATGAGTATACATGTGGATGGGTGGAGAGGGAGAGGGAGGCCAAAGAAAAGATGGATAGATTGTGTGAACAGTGATATGAAAGAAAAAGGAAGTTAGTGATAGTATGACGGTTGACAGGATAGAATGGAAGAAAAAAACGTGTTGTGCCGACCTCAAATAAGATGGGACAAGGGCAGGAAGATGATGATGATAACAAAAAAACTGGTTAGATAAATAAATGATCGGTTTGCTATTACCAAATATATTAATACATAAATAAATAAATAGAATTTATTATAGACCGTGTCTTAGACATAGGCGCGTCAAATGTGTACCATGGTGCGTCGATGTCTCAATGTGAGTCCATAAAGCTAGCACATGATTCTAGACCCCCAGTGGTTTTTTTTTATTGGGTGGGAAAATCATCTTATGACAAATACCGATCTTGGGCGGAACGGGAAATAGTGTCAGACTTTTACTGACTAAAAACCCAATCCTGTTCCGTCTTTGCCTTCGTCCCAAGGCTCGGGTTTCACTTTCACACTACCCGTGGCCCCAGTAGGCAAGATCCCCCAGTGGTTTTTTTTTTTACTGGGTGGGAAAATCATCTTATGACAAATCTCGCTCTTGGGCGAAGCGGAAGAAAGTGTCAGACTTTTACTGACTAAAAACCCACTCCTGTTACTTCCTTGCCTTCGTCCCAGGGCCGGGGTTTCACTTTCACCCGTGGCCGCAGTAGGCAAGACCCCCCAAGAAGTCAAGGCAAGACCCCCCAAGAAGTCAAGACCCCCCAAGAAGTCTTCAAGAAGAAGAGAAGAGTGGTGGAATTTTTAGTCGGATTTATCACATTTAAAAAAAAACCTTTAAATTTTTATTCTTGTTATTGGAATTGATTAGTATAACCATGTTACCGATAGCGGCACGAATCTTGAGCGCTCGGCGAAAGAGTGGGGATCGCTTTGCACATCGTACACATCGGCGAGCCAATCACTGTTCAAAGATTGCACTGCACTCCCCGCCCCCGTGTATCTTTTCATACCACTAAAGAGACTCGATATTTCACTTCTGCGTGCTTCTGTTCAAGTAGAACTGTAGAAGTCAGCGCTCAAGATCCGTGCCGGTATCTATAATAGTTAAGAATTTTAAAAAAAATTAGAAAAACGCTGTCGAAAAAAATTCTACCACTGAGGGGTCTAGAGTCATGTACTGGACCATACACGTTCCTATGTCGATGTCAGAGACACGGTGTATGCTACAAACTTGGTTGTTTGCAACAATTTAGTGACACCAACAATGGCATCAAAATACCTATTCCATTTCACACCTGGCCTTAGCACCCAGCAACCGTTTGAAAAGGTCGTAACACTATGTACTCGGCCAGACTGCAAGCGAACACGGGGAGGGCGCGGTGCGAGAAACTCAAATATGAACACGTTGATAGAGGCACTCATTTTGTATATTTATTTATTTAATTTCCATATAAAAAAAAACTGATTTTCATCCGTATCTGCACTTTAAGGTTCAGTTGAAAACCAGCGTCAGGCAACTGCTGCGTAGTTGTCTGGCATTATGCTGAACTGGACCTATTTGGCGTAGCCGTGAGACGTATTTTTTTATTGTTAATTTTATTTCTCCTTATTTTTTTATTTATTTTTTTAAGTTTAATTTTAGTTGTAAAACAATTATTTGTTAATTAATTAATCATGGTGTGCCAAATAAACATAGTTTCTTTCTTCTTTCTTTCATTTTTGTATTATTTCCATTCCTGTGGTTTTTTTTTCGGTGGGAAAATCATCTTATGACATCCCCCGCTCTTGGGCGGAGCGCGAGATAGTTTTAGACTTTCACTGACTAAAAACCCACTCCAGTTCCTTCGTCGCCTTTCGTACCGGGGCCGAGTCTTCCTTTCAGAATCAGACCCTTGGCCCCAGTAGGCTTCGACCCTGCTGGGCCCCTACAGTTGCTGACATCTCCTCGAGGCGCGTGAAACAGTACGCGCCGTTGACGACTTGGGCTTGGTCCGGACGGTTAACGGACGGTCGGACGACGAGTTATCGTTGCTGTGGTACGGGGCGTTTAAGACCTCATTTGAAATCTATCACTATTGCTATTAGGGGGTTATTAGACCACGCGAAGGCGAAAACTAAGTTTGTTTTTTGCCAACATGCGGTACGAGGTCAAAGTGACCCCGTGTTAAAGTACATACACCACTGCATTCTGTTTTAATAGGGCATCTTAGATTTATATGCATCTCTTTCCTAAACAAAACCAAATTGTAGGCTATCTTTTTGACATTAGACAATATACGAGGGGTATTAGACCTCGTTCTGTACTGAACATGTCAAAAACCTCATTTGAGTGTACATAGCGGGCGAACGAGTGCGGGACGCACGCGGGCAACTTGCACCATAGCTCGTTCATACAAATAGCCGCAGTGAGTGCGCGGGCGGCGAATGGCAACCCGCGCGGAAGTGGGTATCTCAAACCAGTTCGAACTAAACGCGCGCGTTGTTATGATGGATTAAAGGACACAGCGATTCCAGAGGCAACGATGCAGTGTACGAACTCGCCAGAAGGGATTCGAGTATGGCGGCGATGGGGTCTAAACCCATTATTCCGCTCCCCTTCAGATACCTTCACAATCTGGTAAGGAAAGGCACCAGAGATCTACACCGCAAACTATGGGCAGACTATAGTGAGTACAGGCAGGTCAAAGAGGCGCTTCCCTTTACTCATGGCCGCTTAACGATACAGGCTCTACAATTGACTAAACCTTAGTTGCGCAAGGCTCACTGGCGGCTAAAATAACCACGAGACCTTCAATAAGCACCTGTATATCAAAGGAGTAACAGACAGCCCACTCTGCAGAGCCTGCATGGAGGAGGATGAGACAGCATCTCATCTGTTTCTGAGCTGCCCAGTGGTCGCTGGATATCAGGGCAATGTACTTCGAAAACCTTCACGAAATGGTCAGTAACACCAAGGCGCTTCTGGTCTTTCTTGAGGAGCTGTAATGAATGATACATTGGTCCCACCCGTACGCTAGAAATGTAGAGTTGTGGACACTAGCCCGTAATACAAAAGGTAAAAACAAATACAATATGATAGCTCGAATGGAGACAGGCAAATTCCGACGTTCCTACACCTGCACCGCTCCCCGCAACACGCTGCCAGTCTGGCCAAAACACTATTTCTCATAAATCTCAATTGGCATCCTCATCTATCACTCTCTGCAGCAATTCTTTTCTGTCCATTTTATCAGCACCATTTCGCGGAAGGCGGTCGATGAAGCGGACTCCACCGGCTAGACGCATTCTGAAGGTTACCTGAGAACAGAAGATTTGTTTATTCATCTTAGCAAGAAAAACAGTTTATTTACGCGAAATTATGCAATCTTAAAACTAGCTAACAAACATAATCAATGGATAGGGAAGATATGCGTCACATCCGCGCAATACGGCTGAACGCTCAGCATAAATCTACGGCTTCACGCATAATGCGATGAGCTCACAGCGCTGGTTTTCAGCGTGGGCCGGTGGCGGTGTCGACATAAAGATAGATAGTTGTATAACCTCCCTTTGCCTCTCTATGTATACTCATAGCTCTTTTAGTTACACGAGTTTCACCCCTCCTCTTACATGACCATACCAAGACAAACGATTCCCTTTTAACTTTTCATTTCTCACTTTATCCATTCTCATCACACCACACATCCATCTCATCCATCATCATCTCTCCGCTACATGCAATCTTTTTTCATCCATCTTTTCTTTTGAAACAGTAATTTGGTCCCTCGTTTCATCCTCTTAAAGGGTTAATTTTGGAAAATCCTCTCTCATTGCTCGCTTACTTCATAAAAGGAAACTTTGTGCAAAATTTCACGTTTCTAGTCTCTGTAGTTTCGGCTCTGCGTTGATATGTCAGTCAGTCAGTTTCTCTATCACTACATAGTATAAAACAAAGTTGCTTTTCGTGTCTGTCTGTCCCTATGTATGCGTAGATCTTTAAAACTTCGCAACGGATTTTGATGCGGTTTTCTTTAATAGATAGATTGATTCAAGAAGAAGGTTTATATGTATAATACACGCACAATATAGTAGAGAAACACGGATGATTTTAGAGGTTTCTATTGTGATGTCGTAATTAAACACTTTTTTTGCTATTACATTGCAAACGCTGGCTGAACCCTAAGAGATAGATCAAAATAATGTACTATTCATCATCACCATCATCATCATTTCAGCCGAAAGACGTCCACTGTTGGACATAGGCCTCCCCAAATGCCGCCACAATGACCGGTCCTGTGCGTCTCGCATCCATCGAATTCCCGCGACCCTCACCAGGTCATCGGTCCACCTTGTGGGAGGCCTTCCAACGCTGCGTCTTCCGGTACGTGGTCGCCATTCCAGAACCTTTCGTCCCCATCGACCATCTGTTTTGCGAGCAATGTGCCCTGCCCACTGCCACTTAAGTTTGGCGATTCTTCGGACTACAGTATTGTACGACTTAAAAAGGTCTACAAAAAAAGGTCTGCAATGGTATAGGTCTATCTTTTAGGTGCAACCCACAATGATCAGCATTGCACCCGTGCGAAGCCGGGCATATAAACTAGCGACCCGCCCCGCTAGTTTATATATATAGATAAAAACTCGTATTGTATATACAGCTTACCCTGCTATTCACATGGTTGACGAGTTCCTCTTCAGTGGCAGTACATCCTGGCTGCAGCACAATAAAAGCCACAGGAACTTCTCCATGGCTTGGATGTGGCTTTCCCACAACTCCTGCTTCACGGACTGAAGGATGCTGCAGAAGCAATGCTTCAAATTCTGCTGGTGCAATCTGTTACGACAAAATGGAGTAAAATCAATTAATTCCTTGAAGGAAGAATAGGAGTGAGAAGAACATGGCCTAATGGAGTTTCTTACACATTCTTCTTCATAGAGATCTACGCTTTGCAATGGGCAAGTAAGCATTTTAGTGAATGACCGAGTTCTTGACAGTTCAAAAGTGCCTGTAAATAGTTTATCCATACTTATAATAAATCTGTAGAAGTGAAAATTCAATACATTGAAAATATTAAAAAAATAAATGGGAGGGGGTGTTACTGGACCGACACCGAACCCAAAAATGTGATAAATTATTTTATTCGGCTAGCGGTATTTTTATTTTTGGTCAGAAGAACATTGCTCGCAGAACAGGTTCCTCGGGGTTAGAAGGTGTGGCGACCACGTATCAGAAGACACAGCGTTGACACGGTCTCCTACAAAGTGGACCGACGACCTGGTGAGGATCGTGGGAATCCAATGGATGCGAGACGCACAAGAACTGTTATTATGGTGACACTTGCGGAAGGCCTATGTCCAGTAGAGGACTTCTTTCGGCTGAAATGATGTTGAAATGTTTACAGGTTGTCTTTGATATTGACGCACAAACGAATATCATGGATCCAGTACATGATTCTGAACACCCCAGTTATGGAATTTTTCGTCGGTTTTTCCTATATTTTTTTTTAAATCTTTGTTTTTTAATTTAAACTGTATAAAATCGTTATTCTAACTTTTTTATTGAAAAAATGAATCAATTACTTTTAAAATTAAAAATACCATCGGGCTTGTTAGAATTAGAATAACGATTTTATCTACCCCGATGACTTTTTAATTAATTCATTTTTAATTCAATTTTTTTTCTTCTAAATCTAAATATACATATCATCGGGGATGGTTAGAATAACGATTTAATACAGTTTAAATTGAAAAAAAAAACAGACTAATAATTAATTAAAACATATAGAAAAGCACTGACAAAAATTTCCACCAGTCCTTCAGTTGGGAAAGTGCATTGTGGACATCTCTTTGACTCGTATCCGTTTGTGCGTCGATGTCAGACACCCTGTATATGTATATTGTATCATCATCATCATCATTTCAGCCGAAAGACATCCACTGTTGGACATAGGCAAATGTCGCCACAATGACCGGTCCTGTGCGTCTCGCATCCATCGGATTCCCGCGACCCTCACCAGGTCATCGGTCCACCTTGTGGAAGGCCTTCCAACGCTGCGTCTTCCGGTACGTGGTCGCTATTCCAGAACCTTTCGTTCCCATCAACCATCTGTTCTGCGAGCAATGTGCCCTGCCCACTTCCACTTAAGTTTGGCGATTCTTCGGGCTATGTCCGTAACCTTGGTTCTCCTGCGAATATCCTCATTTCTGACGCGATCACGCAAGGAAACTCCGAGCATAGCCCTTTCCATTGCCCCTTGAGTAACTTTAAGCCTTCTGATGAGGCCCATTGTAAGCGACCACGTTTCGGAGCCATATGTCATCACTGATAACACGCACTGGTCATAAGACTTTTGTCTTGAGACACTGGTATATTGGACGGGAATACACCGCGCTGCTTCCCGAACGCTGCCCAGCCGAGTCGGATTCAACGATTGACCTCTTTCTCGAAGTTAGATCTACCCAACTGGATGTATATTGTATACTCACAGAGATATCGTTAAACTTGATGAGCTCCTTAATCCTGTTGACGATGTAGAAGTATCCATCGTCATCATAGTAGCCAACGTCTCCGGTCTTGAGGAACCCTTCTTCGTCCTTGGAATCAGGGTTTACGTTATTTAGATATGCTGAAAAACAAAACGAAATAATCAGTGTTGGTAAGTTTCCAACTTGTAATTTTTCTCAAGCATCATCGACTGGGCTTGCGGACGGCGAGCTACCCGTGGCTCGCCGTCCATCGTCAACCATCCGGTAACCGTCCGGACCGAGCCCAAGTCGTTGACGGCGCGTAGTGTTCCACGCGTGCCTCAAGGAGATGTCAGCAACCGTAGGGGTCCAGTAGAGTCGAAGCCTACTGGGGCCAAGGGTCTGATTATGAAAGGAAGACACGGCCCCGGTACGAAAGGCAACGAGGGAACAGGAGAGGGTTTTTAGTCAGTGAAAGTCAGACACTATCTCGCGCTTCGCCCAAGAGCGGGGGATGTCATTGGATGACTTTCCCGCTGAAAAAAAAAGCATCATCGACTATTTGGGTTAAATGAAATGTCCTGTTCTTTCGTGTCAGAAATTTATTTACCAAAACTCACTCCTGTTCCTTTTTGCCCTCGTTCCAGGGCCCCAGGGTTCTCCTTCACATCACTCATGGCCCCAGTAGGCTTTGACCCTGCTGGGCCCTTTGGAACACTACGTACTGTCGATGACTTGGGCTCGGTCCGGACAGTTACCAGACGGTCGGACGGCGAGTTGCCCATTGCTCGCCGTCCGCAAACCTGACACTTGGGTCCTTCAGTTGCCATTTGCATTCTAGGATCACGGGTTTCCTTTTCGAAAATTTTCCGTGAACTTAGCAGACATCGGCCAAAAGAGTTCCGGTGCCTACCTTCCATCTTCATCATCAGATCAGTTCGATATGGATATATCGAACTTCCCCTTCTTCTTTCAGTCATTCATCGACTACACGTATAAACAAAGCCATTTTACTTGTTACAACAGTTCTGCTATGATCCTATGAGGAGTTCCATTCCATATCTTAGAAATTCCTCATCAGTTCATAACAATATTTCTATGGGACTTACTCGGAAGCATATTCTTTCAATCAAAAAAATAATTTTCAAAATCCGTCAACTATTGACCGAGAAATCGGTGAACATACATTAAAAAAAATACATACATCCGAACATAGAACCTCCTTCTTTTTGAAGTCGGTAAAAGCCGAGCCAAAGCTAGTTGAGACGCATGTTAGTTTTTCTGTTTTCTAAGTCTCAACTTGTTTTTCTACGTTGTGTGTATCTATGTATGTGGGCCAAATATATATTTTTTCTTTATGTCCTTCTTTCTTTTGTTCTTTCTTTCTTTCTTTCTAGAAAAGGCTAGGGATATGATGACAAATACGTACCTTTCACGACACTAGGTCCCTTGATACAGATCTCCCCTCGCTGGTTAGGGCCCAAAGGTTCCCTGGTCTCCAAGTCAACAACCTGTAAAGAAAATAAATGTATAAGTCAAAATCTGTATAGATATAGTGGGGACTTAAATCATCATCTTCCTGCCCTTGTCCCGTGTTATTTGGACACGTTTTTTTCTTCCACTCTGCCCTGTCACTCGTCATGCTATCACTAACTTCCTTTTCTTTCATATCACTCTTCACACAATCCATCCATCTTTTCTTTGGTCTCCCTTTAGTGGGGACTTAAATACTGGCCACAAATATTGTAACCTTATTGGTAATTACAGTTTTGAGCCGTTTGGGGTCGAAACGCTTGGGTCATGGGGTCCGAGTGCGCGTCTCCTTTTCAAGGAAATTTCACGCCGTCTGATCGACACTGCGTGACCAGAGGGCTGGCTCGTTCTTCGCCCAAAGAATTAGCATTGCCATTCAACGTGGCAATGCTGCCAGACTTCTGGGCACATTTTCGGATGACAGCGATGTGGAGGAGTACTACGACGCCTGAGTGTATTTTTTTTTTGTGTGTGGCCTCTCGCAGGTCAACTTAGGAGGTTTTCGGCTGCTTAACCGGTCTTGCCTGTGGCGGCCTCGATTATAGAATCAAAGCCTCCAGCCAGGGCTTACTTAAGCTATCTTAAAAACTAAGCGACTACACGCTAAGGGCACCCCCTGTGGGGTACGGACCTCGGCTTAGGGCGTCGCTGGGGGGGGGGGGGGAGTTCAGCAAAGGACGAGCTGGATCGAACAGAATTTATTATTATTAACGGGGATTTTTTTTATACTATAGGCTCAGCGACGCGGGCTGGCTCGAGCAAGGGACGGGGAGGACGTTTATGGGATTGTCGCGGCGGGCCTCGGCGGCGAGGACGGAAGGACGGCGGTCTGTAAGGTCTGCGAATTATACTGGTTTCTCTACGGCTCTCTTGGAGCAGGGTAATAGGGTCATCGGGGGTGAGGAGAGTATGCCGAGGACGGCGAATCTTAGAGATGCGGGAGGGTTCATATCGAGCGGCCGATGCGATAAGGGGGTTGCGGTGTTTCACAGCAGTATCGAAGAAATATATTTAGGTTTAGTATAATAGTAGGTATTTATAGTTAGAAGACTGTCTCTTTTTACTCGGCTACGATGGGTTATGATTTTGACAGACTATGTAGGTATGTATGTAAGTATGTTCATGTGTTCCCTCGTAGCTCCTAATCTACTTATTGGAACTCGATATATGAGGTATCGTTAGAACCTTAATTGTTCGCTGAACATAGGCTACGTGACTAGTCACAAAAATCAATATGGCGCCCTCTAGCGGACAAAAAGTAATGTGTGTAAACCTTTTTGGGAATCATTTGAAAGGGCTTCACTTGTACGTTTCCAATATATAGACAATAAAGCAAAGCAAAGCAAGCAATCATTACTCAATATTAAAATAACGCCCTCTAGCGGACAAAAAGTCACGTGTTAAATTTAACATCAAAATTGATTAAAGAAAAACAAAAAGGAAAAAACTAAAACCCGACTACGACAAAAAGAAAACGCTGAAAAACGACTTTTGGACATAGGCCTCCCCCAAATGTCGCCATAATGATCGGTCCTGTGCGTGTCACGTCCATCGGATTCCCGTGACCCTCACCAGGTCATCGGTCCACCTTGTGGGAGGCTTTCTAACACTGCGTCTTCCGGTATGATCATTCCAGAACCTTTCCTCCCCATCGACCATCGGTTCTGCGAGCAATGATGATGGTTTCTTAAAAAAAATATTAAATTACCACCTCAACATTTGCTGGGCGTCAGACATCTAGCGTTGTTTTTCACTTGGCGAGGACCTGAGTCTGTCAGGCACCAATGACATGGCAGTTAACCTGATAGATAACCAACGCGACTAACTTCAAAAAAGTCTTACCTTTATCACAAATCCATAGCAAGGTGTCCCAGAGCTTCCAGGCCTATAATCCTTGGGGCTGTTCAACTCGCTGCAAATACTGCCAGCTTCAGACATTCCATACATCTGCAGAACTGACAACAGGTTCGGCATCCTGGAAGATGAGAATTCATTAATGCAACTGTTACTTGCAAGCATTAACAATACTTTAGTACAGACTAGCTTCTGTCAGCGGCTTCGCCCAAAGAAGTTTTTCATCGTACAAACTTTGGACCCCCGTTTCATTTTTCGCGTTGTGGAACGCGTTGCCAGTGCCAATTAGGCAAGCCCAATCACTAGCTTCTTTCAAAAACCTAGTCAAAGATCATTTCCTTTCACTCTAATGGCTATCCTGCCTCTACCTAAATTCAGTTCTTCCGTCACTAACCCACCTTATTGTTCTTTTCTTTTTCCATCTCTTTGTATGAAATTGTGTAGCTTATAATATTTATATATATATAATATTTATATGTTATCTTTTATATATAATAGCTATATTACATCTATGTACAGTCTAAGCCGAGGTCCTTACCCCACAGGGGGTGCCCTTAGCGTGTAGTCGCTTAGTTTTTAAGTTAGTTTAAGTAAGCCCTGGCTGGAGGCTTTGATTCTATAATCGAGGCCGCCACAGGCAAGTCCGGTTAAGCAGCCGACAACCTCCCAGGTTGACCTTCGCGAGGCAACCCAAAAAAAAAACTTTAAACGTCATGGTACAGGTCCTAGTCTTAGTAGTTTAGGCTGTGCGTTGATATGTTAGTCAGTCAGTTTCTCCTTTTATATATATATATAGATTTACAACATACGTACCTAAAGAACTATATAATTTCTCAACCTATTGTTTGTTTCATTATGTATCTGTACTTTTTGGTAAATAAACATAATAGTATTATTATTTATTTCTTATAATTTACAAAAAAAAAATAACCGGGATTATGCGAGTCGGACTCGCGCACTGAGGGTTCCGTACACACTTTCCTATGAAAACAGTTCAAGTCCCAAATTGGGTTATGAAGAATATCGCAAAAAAAAAATTGTGACACTACAAATTTACAGTTTTCAGGTTGTTTCAGAGTTTTAAGAGCAGTGGCCGAGTGTTAACAGCTTCGACTTACGAGTTGCAGGTCGCGGGTTCAAACCCAGCCAGGCGCATTACTTGGTGTAATTTGTTTCATCACCACTGCTTTCAAAACGGTGAAAGAAAACATCGTGAGGAAACCGGCAGGAATCTACCAACCCGCACTGAGCCCGCGTGGTGGATTACGGTCCATTCCCTCTCCTAGAGAGGAGGCCTGAGTCCCAACAGTGGGAACATTATAAGGCCGACTATGCTATGCTACTAGGTTGTTTCCTATACTTATGCTATAAAACCTTGCTCGTGCCAAATTTATAGGGGTTTATAGGGGAAAGTACCCTATAAATTTTGATTCCCTTGAGAGTGTCGTAATATACGTTTTTTGCGACATAAACGGCCGTATCTTTTTTCCCGTTAATTTAGAAGTTTGATTTTTCACAGCTTCAAGAGACTGCAGACCTGAGTAAGTATATGATTTAATTTTTCAGCTGGATACTGTTTTTTTTTTTTAATTGATATAAACCAGTGCTTGACTGCGATCCCACCTGATGGTAAGCGGAGATGCAATCATTGATGGTCAGGCGCACTAGTTTATGAAGAGCCTATTCACTCTTGCCTTCACTTTCCCGCGTTCTCGAGATAAACGGTCTTGACAAACAGACAGACAGACGGACAACAAAGTGATCCTCTTACCTCTGTTTAATAGCGTTGACAGCTTCCTCTCGAACGTAAGTACTAGAGGACACGATGTACTCCACGGAGCTGACGTCATAGTTGTCCAAAATGACCGACTTAATCAGCTCTGTAACACTCACAGGTGCTAGCTGTAAGACTTTTAACTGAAAATAAAAAATCATCATCATCATCATCTTCCTGCCCTTGTCCCGTGTTATTTGGGGTCGGCGCAACACGTTTTTTTCTTCCACTCTGCCCTGTCACTCGTCATGCTATCACTAACCTCATTTTCTTTCATATCACTCTTTACACAATCCATCCATCTTTTCTTTGGTCTCCCTCTCCCTCTCCATCCATCCACATGAAAACTCATAACTCTTTTAGTAACATGCATCCCATCCCTCCTCTTCACATGACCATACCAAGACAAACGATTCCCTTTCAACTTTTCAGTCACTGGCGCCACTTTCAAACTTCCCTTAATATATTCATTTCTCACTTTATCTATAATAAAAAATATGGCACGTAAAGGATTTGTTTTATAGGCTCAAGGTTTAAGGAGAGGCGCCCCACCCGCCTGGACCCTGACTTCAATTTTTAGCCATCGTATACGCCTACGGTGGCTGGAAATCGGGGTTTGCGTGCGTTACAAAGATAACTTTTGTATTTATTACTATACACATCATCTTATAACAATAAACAAAAAGAACAGCCTAGCCAAGTTACACCGTTTCATTTCGATTCTCTTTTCGTTGATCGCCTCGAGTCGGCCACGCCTGGAAAATTTACATTTTCAAATGTCGCTCGTAATTTGACGAAATTGCAGTGCGCACTGGACGCCATATTTACTCTGTGGTCGCGAGTTCGTAACGCCAGTTGACTTTATAAACAAATGCGCTGATATTCACTCAGTATGGCCAAGCAGTTGACAGTTGACAACTGTCACTTTAGTTTACACAGCCGAATGACGTAATAACATAGTGGCTACTGTTTCATGGTGATAAAAAACAGATAAAAAAGACTGAAATTTTTATTTAGTTATTTTATGAACTAAAACTAACAATTACCGACTACTTTTTGCCTAAGCCAACTTAATAATTTATTTTTAGATATTTTCTTACAGAGTAAAATAAATGTCCTATTGTGACAAATTTTCGTGGAAAATTTTGGAATTGCGTTTTTTTTTATTTACTTTTGACTACATAAATATTATGATCGGTAACTTTTTTTTTATATTATTAAAAAATAGTGGTGTAATTTACCTTGTACTTCTGAACAGCCTCCAGCATTGCTTTTTGTCCAACAGCAATATTGTACACTATTGTAGCGGCCACTCTCAGACAGGCTAGTCCGTAAAACAGGCCATATGAATAGTAGAATTCCCTGGAATTATATATACCAACGCCTGTGTACCTGGAATGTAAGAGAATTATTTATTTATTAGCTTTTGCCCGCGACTTCGTCCGCGTAGAAGTCGAAAATGGTTTTACTAGGTTTTTTGAGATACAAAAATATGAAATATTATTTATTATCTTCGTCGTGTGTGATAGTCCATTGAATTGTATGGCGAGCGATATTGTATTTTAAGATAAAATATTATAGTATCATAGCCGTATGCAGCGCCCCTTAGTGAACTCCACTGCGGGTGACGTAACCTACGACAAACTTATTATACGCGGTTGGTACAGTAATCGGGTCTAGGGATCGAACCGCAAAATTAAGTTTGTTTTTTATTGTATATACTTTTCCGGGATAAAAAGTACCCAGTGTGGTGCCCAGGATATTAAAGAATAATTATACCAAGTTTCATCGTAATCGAACTGGTAGTTTTTACCTGATGCCTGAACCAACATACAGACAAAAAAAATTTTTATCACATTTTTGGGTTCGGTGTCGGTCTAGTAACATCCCCTGCCATTTATTTTTTTGATATTTTCAATGTAAGTACAGAATTTTCACTTCTACAGATTTATTATAAGTATAGAATAGATTTATTTACAAATGGGTGAGGCTGAGGCTGGACGCCTGACGGAAGTCAATGGCGGTAAAGGTGGTGCGAAAATCTGATCATGTTCGCGAGGCAAAGTTGGCCAGAGATCGAGGTTTGGAAGGGGGAAGAGGAAGTCTTTGCCCAGGGGGAAACACAATAGGCTATTTCAAAAACAAAATGGAAAAACAATTACTCAAAAACGAAAAGTCCTTGCGGGCATCGACCCTACTGGTTTTGCTGACATCTCTTTTAGAACCGCGGTGAACACTATGTGCCTCGGGCTTGGTGTTTTCCGGACGACCAGCCCCCCTAGCCAAGTTACGATCGTTTCGTTTGCGTCGAACGCCTCGAGTAGGCCACGCCTCTGATTCCTTTGTTCTGACGTCATCTCAACGCTCAGTCACGTGGTCAGACTCATGGTGTTTGACGCAAACGAAACGATCGTAACTTGGCTAGGGGGGCAGGGTTCCGTGCCGTCAGTAGCAAAAACGATAAAGAAAATTACGTTTGTTATATGGGAGATCCACTTAAATAAGTACTTATTTTATTCAGTTTTTAGTATTTGTTGTTATAGTGGCAACAAAAATACATCATCTATGAAATTTTCAACTGTCTAGCTATCACGTTTCATGAGATACAGCTTGATGACAGACGGACGGACAGCGGTGTCTTAGTAATACAAGGGGTCCGGTTTTACCCTTTGGCTACGGAACCCTAAAAAATAAAGTAAACAAAAGAAAAAAAGGGAAAATAAGGGGAAATAAAAACAAAATCTTTTTTTAAGTGAGATACCATCAAATAAATTCCCTCGCTCTAAGTGGAACGAAAGGGAGTGTTAGAAACCCACAAATGTTCCTTTAGTTGCCCTTTGCGAAACCGAAGAAAGCCGTGAATAATTCCTTCATAAAACCCTGGAGAGCAGTGGTGGCCGAGTGGTAACGGCCCCGACTTACGAGTTGTAGGTCGCGGATTAAAACCCAGCCAGGCGCATTACTTTGTGTAATTTATTTTATCACCACTGCTCTCAAACGGTGAAGGAAAACATCGTGAGGCAACCGGCATGTCCTAGAACCAATAATTCGAAGACACGTGACATCCACCAACCCGCACTAGGCCCGCGTGGTGAATTACGGCCCATTCCCTCTCCTAGAGATTAAGCCTGAGTCCCAGCAGTGGGAACATTGAAAGGCTGATTATGCTGCAACCCGTTTTGCTTGACCGTACGAAGCGCTTTTATGTAACGAGGTCTTATTAAGGTTAACCGGTTTTTCCAATGCACTCATGAGGTCAATAGTCACCTAGCTTGGTAATTTGCATGATCGAAACGCGGCCATATTCTAGGAATAGCGATTTTTCCTACAGAAGATCGATTTTTTTTATATCGATTCGAATCAAAGTCTAAAAAATCCATTTAGTAATAAAGCTGCCTACCTATTTAGTAATAATCATGGATCGCAGTCAAGCACTAATATAACGTTTAAAAAAAAAAAACCGGGGAATTCCGAGTCGGACTCGCGCTTTGAGGATTCCGTACAAACTTACCTATGAAAATTTCTGAATTGAGCTATGAAGAATTGTCCGAATAGCAAAAAGTTTTTTTTTCTTGTGACGTAACTACAAATTTACAGTTTTCAGATTTTTCCCTATACTTGTACTATAAGACCTTGCTTTATGCCAAATTTCAGAATTCTAGGTGAACGGAAAGTACCCTATCAATTTTGACTCCCTTGAGAGTGTCGAACGACACGTTTTTTGTGACATAAACGGCCGTATCTTTTTTTTGCCTACTCGAGTGTAGGGTTTTAACTTCAACTCGATACCTCCACACGTTCCCGTGTCAAAGAGTTTTGACAGATAGACAGACAGACAGATTTGTTGGTTACACTGCAGATGATGAAGCCTAAAAAACACGGTACAGAAGAATCTACAGTGCAAATGTATTTCTTGATGAATGAGTACAACAGTGAGTGGGTGTACAATATTCACATAAAAATAGTTTAAGGAAAACAGGTGCTTTGAACGTTTTTAAATTAAATCACGGTTGTATTCTGTAGAAAAAAAAATTGAATCTCGATTCACGAAGCACATTTTTTTTTTATTGGTTGGGAAAATCATCTTATGACAAATCCAGCTCTTAGGTGGAGCGAGAAATAGTGTCAGACTTTTACTGACTAAAAACCCAGTCCTGTTCTTTCGTTGCCTTCATCCCAGGGCCCCGGGTTTCGTTTTCACACTACCCATGGCCCCAGTAGGCTTCGACCCTGCTGGGCCCCTACGATTGCTGACATCTCCCTGAGGCGCGCGTGGAACAATACGCGCCGTCGACAACTTGGGCTCGGTCCGGACGGTTACCGGACGGTCGAACGGCGGGCTACCCATTGCTCGCCGTCCGCAAGCCCGCGCCAACGGTGGCCGGAAATCGGGATCGGAATCCCAGCGGCGGTTGGAGCGTGAAGACCGTTGCCTAACGCGATCGGCCGCCTCCTTTGCTAGCATTACTGCTTCGCAGAAGGAGGCAACCGCCTGCCACTCCTCCTCGCTCTGGACCATGGCCTGTACCAAGGCCCGGCGCCAGAGATCGCCGCCGCTTTTACGAAGCACATGCACAAAACACACAATTTCGATTGCAAATTAACGTTTTGTTACTTATTATACATACACCCCTATTTTTTACTGATCATATTTTTGTAGTCAAAACTAAAAAAAAACCCAAAATGATCCACGAAAATTTGTCTAATTGGATAAAAATTTATCTAGATGGACGTGTATTTGGTGAATACCTAAGTGTGTGCGGTGAGTTCACGAAGGTGTATGTTCAGGACTCATTTTATTTGGTTTGTAAGAAAGACAATATAAATAAAGGATAGTTTCGCATACGGCGGGTGCGCAGGAATCCTGCCCCGCCGTATAACAGGTACCTTGTTTGATCTGACCTTCCAATCTGTAGTACATTGACATCGAAATTTTCTTAGTTTTTTGTTTGTTTGGGATTATATGTAAATGGACAATGGCCAGAACGCCACTCCACGCCACGCACGGCAGTGACCCCTTAATTTTTTTTATTTTTTATTGATATAAACCAGTGCTTGACTGCGATCCCACCTGATGGTAAGCGGAGATGCAATCATTGATGGTCAGGCGCACTAGTTTATTAAGAGCCTATTCACTCTAGCCTTGAAGACACCTATATTATAGTTGGACGGGAAGACCGCAGCAGGTAAATTTTTCCAGTCCTTCGATGTACGCGGTATAAACGACGAAGCGAAACGCTTAGTCCGGACCGTTGAAGTTTCAACAACATAAGGTAATATCCAGAACGTCAACTAATAAAGTTTATATTTCAGAGAGAGAAGCTTGTGAACAAAAGTGACAAGTGACACATGTCACTTTGACAGAACCCGAGCTGACGTTTGCACGAACCGAGCAGATTCCGAACGCAGAGATGCGGGGCTCTTTCCTCTGTCGGCAGCCGTGCGAACAACATCTAATTTGAGGACTGTCTCACAGCTCGTTGTGAAGTAAATACACAATGCTTGAATCATAATAAATCAATTGTATGATCTGGATCAGTTTGTTTATTGCTCGTTACTCAGCCATCGCCTTCAAAATAGAAACTCCACTTAACTGATGACGTACATATTAGCGTTATGCAACCTCTAAATATTAACCGACTGTAGTAATTTTTGGTATAAAAACACTTTGCATGAGTGGTATCAAGAATTCGAGCAAAGTCAACAATCGAAAATTTAAAAAAACATGAAACACCCTATAAAGCTCCATGCCTTTAACAGTTCAGTTTAGATTAAGACATAGGCCTCCCCACGTGTCACCACAACAAACGGTCCTGACACCATCGGATTCCCGCGTCCCTCACTAGGTACACAGTCCACCTTGTGGGAGATCTTCGAACACTGCGTCTTCCGCTACGCAGTCGCCACTCCAGCCCCCCTAGCCAAGTTATGATCGTTTAGTTTGCGTTGAACGCCTCGAGTAGGCCACGCCTCCGATTCCTTTTTTCTGACGTCATCTCAACGCTCAGTCAAATGGTCAGAACAAAGAAATAGGAGGCGGGGCGTACTCGAGGCGTTCGACGCAAATGAAACGATCGTAACTTGGCTAGGGGGCAGGACCGTTTGGCCCCAACGACCATCTTTTTAGGTAGACAGTTTTTTCTTTTTAGGTAGGAAACCATCCAATGACTGACCTGTTGGTCTAGTGGTTTGTGGCCCTGACTGCTATGCCGGAGGTCGTGGGTTCGATTCCCACCCAGGACAAACGTTTGTGTGATGAGCACGGTCATTCGTTCTGTGTCTGGGTGTAATTTATCTATAATATGTATGTATTTAGAAATATATAAGTATGTTTATCAGTTGTCTAGTACTCATAACACAAGCTCTGCTTAGCTTGAGACTTGACGGCGTTGTGTGACAGTTGTGGAATATTATTATATTATATAATATAATGACTTCTCGCATTCTAAGGCGGAGCAGGAGAATGTGTCAGACTTTTACAGACTAAACTCCTTTGTTCCTTCTTTGTCTTGCATCCCAGGACCCCAGGGTTCCCTTTCTAACAACCCATGGCCCCAGTACTTTGCTGCGCCTCTATGGTTTTGCTGACATTTCTTTGAGGTGCACGTAGAACGCACGCACCATCGTCGACAACTGGCACTCAGTCTAGACGCCGAGCTACCTATTGCTCGTCGTCCACAAGCCTAACCTAAGGCTATAGTATTACAATAATACTCACGCATCCGACACTATAGTCTGGGTATTCAATGCAAAACCCAAATGATTTACAGGTACACCTTTCGGTAGACCAGTAGTTCCTGAGGAGTACACTATGAGAACCAAGTCTTCCCATCCGTTCACAGGCACTGGTTCAAAGTCTTCAAGCTTCGCAGTCTCCGACAGAAAATCCTAGAAAAAAATAAAAACATTCAAAATTACTAAAAATAATTATATTTCTATTATTTTTCTGTTTTTAGGGTTCCATACCTCAAAAGGAAAAAACTGAAGCCTTATAGGATCACTTTTTGTCATCCGTCTGTCTGTCTGTCAAGACCCTTTATCGTGGGAACGCGTGGAGGTATCGAATTGAAATTAAAACCATATACTGTGAAAAAATCAAACTACTAAGTTAAATTAAAAAAAAAACTTATGTATTTAGTTCATACCTCCACGCGTTCCCAAGATAAAGGGTCTTGACAGACTGACAACAAAGTGATCCTATAAGGGTTCCGTTTTTTCCTTTTGAGGTACGAAGCCCCAAAAACTGACCAATATAAAAGAAACTCCACTAAGAAATTTGTCTATCTATCTATCAATATCTATATCTATCTATCAAAGTATAGTTTCCGCACGTGTGAGTCGGACTCGCGCACTGAGGGTTCCGGACAAACTTACCTATGAAAACAGTTCAATTCCCGAATCCAGTTACGAAGATTTTTCCGAATCGCAAAAAAAGTTTTTTATGTGACGTAAATACAAATTTACAGTTTTCAGATTTTTTCCTATAGATATGTTATGAGACCTTGCTTCATGCCAAATTTCAGGATTCTAGGTCAACGGGAAATACCCTATGAATTTTGATTCCCTTGAGAGTGTCAAAATACATGTTTTTTGCGACATAAACAGCAGAATATTTTTTTTCCGT
The DNA here is from genome assembly GCA_949316375.1 of Mythimna vitellina. Lineage (NCBI taxonomy): Eukaryota > Metazoa > Arthropoda > Insecta > Lepidoptera > Noctuidae > Mythimna > Mythimna vitellina. Next base: position 11,291,518 of record OX438713.1, on the reverse strand, counting down.
TAACTCAGATGTTTAATTTTTTCACATCTTTTATAAACCGCATATATGAGTATATGGTTTTAATTTCAACTCCATACGTCCACGCGTTCCCAAAATAATGGGTTTGACAGACAGACAGACAGACGGACGGACAACAAAGTGATCCTATAAGGGTTCAATTTTTTACTTCTGAGGTACGAAACCCTAAAAACTGACCAATATAAAAGAAACTCCACTAAGAAATTTGTCTATCTATCTATCTATCAGAGTATGTTTTCCGCACTTAGTCCTATGCGGACCATTGTGCGTGAGCCATGGCGGTCATAACCTTTGATGGTCTTATTTCAACCAGCCCTCCTCTCTCCAAAACCTGATTAGGCCTCCCAGATTTATCAGGGCATCTGTGAAGGAATTCAGGGATCCCAGTGTTAGCATGCGTGTATTAGTGACATCTGTGCAGTCAAGAAGCACATGCGCAATTATCTCCTCTTTCTCCAAGCAAGCTCTGCACAGTAGACTGTCTGTAATGCCTATTATGTGGAGATTCTTATTCAGTTTGCAGTGTGCAGTGATGGTCTCCGCTGCCAAGCGCAGGCTGCCTGTCGTATAAGGAAAAAATTGGGCAAGTGTGAGTCGGACTCGTGCACTGAGGGTTCTGTACACACTTACCTATGAAAACAGTTCAATTCCCGAATTGAATTACGAAGATTTTTCCGAATCGTAAAAAAAGTTTTTTTTTTATGACGTAACTACAAATTTACAGTTTTCAGATTTTTTCTCATAGATGTGCCATGAGATCTTGCTTCATGCCAAATTTCAGAATTCTATGTACGCTATGAATTTTGATTCCCTTGAGAGTGTCGAAATACACGTTTTTTACGACATAAACGGCCGTATCTGTTTTTTTCATTAACTCAGAAGTTTGATTTTCCACAGCTTCAAGGGACCGCAGACCTGAGTATATGGTGTTAATTTCAACTCGATACCTCCGCGCGTTCTCAAGATAAAGGGTCTTGACAGAAAGACAGACAGAGAGACTGACGGACGGACAACAAAATGATCCTATAAGGGTTCCGTTTTTCCTTTTGAGGTACGAAACCCTAAAAACGTGTCATTAAGTACCTTGAAGAGTACAGCACCATCAGCTCCCTCGTCTCCGTATATAACGTATTGCTTGATGCTGCCGACTTCCTCAAATGTTGCTTTGTGAGTTTTGTATGCAGAGAGGGAACAGAACATGACTTTTGGACGTGCTATCTTGAGTCGATGGAGGAGAGGAACTGTGAAAGAAAGAAAGAAAGAAAATATGTTTATTTGGCACCATGATTAATTAACAAATAAATGATTTAAAACTAAAACTAAACTTAAAAAAAAAATAAGGAGAAATAAAATTAACAATAAAAAATATGTCTCACGGCTACGCCAAATAGGTCCAGGTCAGCATAATGCCAGACAACTACGCAGCAGTTGCCTGACGCTGGTTTTCAACTGAACCTTAGAGTGCAGATACGGATGAAAATCAGTTATTTATATGGAAATTAAATAAATAAATATCTGTATATGATTTATCACTTTCTATACATTAATATATTCATATATATATACACAGGTATATAAATATGCATATATTAATGTATAGAAATGTATGGGGGGATTTAGGCCGTAGGCTCTGGGACGCAACAGGTGACTCCCGGTCCGGGTCGTTCTTGGTGCAAAGGATGGCCATCGCTATCCAGCGAGGTAATGCGGCCAGTATTATGGGCACTTTTGCACCGGGAACGATCAGGGGCGGGTTGTATATTGACGTGTGACTTTTTGAAACATTGATAAAATTATTGAGTTATATCAACGAATTATTTAATAATATTATTGTAAATTATTATTATTACCATTGAATAGCATTAATAAATCTTAGTTTATGTATAGAAAGTGATAAATCATAAATAGATGTTTAGTGTTAAATGTGTAGGTATGTAGATGTGGATGAAGAAATACTTGATTAGAGTCTTAAACTAGTTTATAAAGATTTTTTTCGTATTTATTTATTAAATAAATACACTATCTTTACAAGCTAAACCTAATACAATAGTGGTTCCCAAACCAAAAAAAATAATTGAAAAATAGTCATCATCTTACACTAACATTTGCCTAAAAATCTAAAACAACACTAAACTCTATTACAATATATACTACTAACTATAAAAATAAAAGAAGTTAATAAAAAATAAAAGAAAAGATATCGCTATCTCACCTGATGGAAAGCGACGATGCGATCGACAATGGAGCGCGCTTACCTAGAAGTAACCTATTCACTCTTGACTTAAAGATTCCCGGGTTGTAGCCATCAGCCATCAGCCATCATCAATGAATGTGCTCACAAAACGTTCTGTGCACATATAAATACGCACAAAACGTTTTGGGAACACATACATTGTGCGTACAGCTAAGGAGTGGAATTCCTTGCCGGAATCTGTGTTTCCTAATGGCTATAATCTTTAAGTCAAGAGTGAATAGGTTACTTATAGGTAAGCGCGCTCCATCGTCGACCGCATCGTCGCTTTCCATCAGGTGAGATAGCGGTCAAGCGCGAACCTATCAAGAATAAAAAAAACTATTTACAAAAAAAAGATAACCGACTTCACAAAAAAAAAACACTAAAAGGATCAAAATAACTTTAATTTCGGAAGTCGGTGTTTCTCGGTATTATTTGCATCTTATTTAACATTATATCTCATGACAATTCCAATTAATCCAAACACTACTAGGTTACATTGTTTTATTATGAAGTTCCTGTGTCTACCTTCACCTTGTGGCTCCAACATCAGATCAGTTAGATAGTACCTTATAGCCAAAGTGCATCTCATGACAATTCTAATAAGCCCAAACACGGCTAGGTTACATTGATTTATGACTGAGTTCCAGTGCCTACCTTCTGGCTCCATCATCATCATCAGATCAATTTGATGATACGATTTTCAACGGAACTATTCAGAACCATTAATTTATTTGTATTATCATAGTCGCTTAACTATCTTCATTTTGATATCTATGCGAGTATGAAGTTCCGTTGACCATTTCTGGTCTTCTTCATCAGTTCCACTTCATCAAATGTTACTTTTTGACTGTAAATGCTTAAGTTCTCGATGAAAATACCAAAATCACTATGCAGTTGCCTATAAAATTTGAGGAGTTCCCTCGATTTCGCCAAGATTCCATCATCAGATCCTGACTTGATGACTATGGGACCATTTAGGAAGTATACCCTTTCTTACAAAAAAATTTTTTTTCAGATCGGTTGGCAAGCGACGAAGTTATGCGCGAACAAACATAAAAAAAAATACAAACATCCGAATTGAGAACCTCCTCCTTTTTTAGAAGTCGGTTAAAAAAAGAAAACATCGTGAAGAAACTGGCATGTCTTAGAACAAAAAATTTGTAGACATGTGACATCCACCAACCCGCACTGGGCCCGCGTGGTGGATGGTGGGGTCTGAGTCCAACAGTGGGAATATTATAAGGCTTATTATGCTAATGAATAAATAAACAAATAATTCTGATGACCATTTAACAATCACTTACAGCTGCCATAAGTTGGATCCATGGGAGAAAACGTTGCGCCCGCGCACATGATCCCCACCACAGTAGGTAGATACACGAAACTCTTGGAACTGCAAATACACACCACCTCTCCCTTTTTAACGCCTATACGTGTGAGTGAGAGAGCAATATCAGCTGTCATTTGTGCTAACTCTCCATAAGATATTTGTTCGTCTGTGTCCGCGTTTATCTGTAAAGAAAAAGGAGACGTTCAATAAATGTATGGAGCTTGGGCCAAAAATAATTAAATAATTGAACAGCAATTTGACTTATACAGTCTGAAAGAGCGTAATTATCTTGATTTTTTGAGCATTAAATTTTTTGTTTTTTTTTTATTCTCGATAGGTTCGCGCTTGACCGCCATCTCACCTGATGGAAAGCGACGATGCGGTCGACGATGGAACGCGCTTACCTAGAAGTAACCTATTCACTCTTGACTTAAAGATTCCCGGGTTGTAGCCATCAAGAAACACACATTCCGGCAAGGAATTCCACTCCTTAGCTGTACGCACAATGAATGTGTTCCCAAAGCGTAAAATTTTACAGACCTTTATTATTATTATTTTGGAGTGAAGTGGATAAAATATAATATAAATGACATTACATATTTACGCTGTCATATTTCACGTAAGGGTGTTTTACATTAATAATTGTGAATTTATCGAAAAATTTTGTATGGAAAATGAAAACAAAAAAGATAATTGAAAAATAATTCATATGCCATGTGATTCTTTAAGATGGTCTGATTTATAGCCTAGAGTTATGGGATATAAAAAAACACGTTGTAGACATGCTGATACATAAATAAAAATACATCCCACATTTAGTTGTCATCACATTTATATCATGGTTTAAAAAAAATATAAATAAAAAAGCCAAATGTCAATAAAATGTCAATAATGTCAATAAAATGTAAATAATATCAATAAAACGTGAATAATGTCAATAAGTAATATCAATAAATCCAGATGTGACGTGACATGACAAAATGTCGAATATAAGTACACTTCTTTGAATTCAATAAAAATATAATAACATTAAGAATTAATTTAACTATTATTATTATTAATTTCTAAGTTCGTAGTACTTGCCCTTAATACCGGGCAAGTACCTACGTGCCTCATGCATGAGAGGCGGGTGCCTTAACCACTAGTCCATCACGATACTTATCCATGAGGATAATCTAACCCCAAAAAAAAAACACAAAAAATTTACTTACGATTGCAGTAATATCCTTATTTTTAACCATGCAATCGTAGACTTCTTTACCAAAATTGAGATGAGCCGGAACTCTCCCGTCCTCACTCCCGTACCTATAGAGAGGGTTTCTGAGCATCTTGGTCTTGGAGACGACTCTTTGCTTCCAAACTGCTTATCTGCAAAAAAACGAACAAGTTTTAAAAAACGGTGCAGATCGGTATGGGCTTTCCAGCGAGAGTCAAGGGCACAGGACTGGAGAGTACGCTGGAATCGCAGAATAAGTATTCGGCTTTGGTTTGGATCATAGTTATAAGAAAGGAGGAGATATGTTTAGTAGTAAAAAATGTACCTGAACAGGATGTCTCCAGTTTCCCTACCACCGCCGACACTACTACACATGCAACAATAGTTACGCAGTCGCGCACACATCCGCAATTCATAAATCAGTTCATACTACACAGTCAATTATAAACCTTATAATCCTAAAAACAGCATGTATTTTCCATGCACCGTACAACTTACGCACACATAAAATGTCGATGTGCTATGTGTTGAAGTGATATTTTTTATATTTCTACGGTTTGGATAATTGAGAAATACTGGAGAGTCTTTGCCACCACACCTCCAATCTACTCTAGACCTTTAGGTCATACCTGGTAAACAGCATACACCAGATAGCTTCTTCCTCGATCCTCCTCGGTCTGACAAGACCGTAAATTATCATCAGGAAGCAGTAAGGGCCGAGAGCCGACCCTTGATGTAAGCCTACAGACTCATTGAAGCTGCCATTGGTGCCCACTGCAGATAGGACTTGGACTGTACAACAATCGGATTGACGGCAATGCTTCCCAAGCACACCTTTCTCATTTGTGTATATTAGAGTTTATTTTTACCTATTAACCTGCTCCATCTTTGTTTTTTGACTGGCCTGTTGGTCTAGTTGTCAGTGGCCCTGACTACTATGCCAGAGGTCGTCGGTTCGATTCCCACCCAGGACAAATGTTTGTGTGATGAGCACGATCATTTGCTCTGTGTCTGGGTGGAATTTATCTCATCATCATCATCATCATCTTCCTGCCCTTATCCCGTATTATTTGGGGTCGGCGCAACACGTTTTTTTCTTCCACTCTGCCCTGTTACTCGTCATGCTATCACTAACTTCCTTTTCTTTCATATCACTCTTCACACAATCCATCCATCTTTTCTTTGGTCTTCCTCTCCCTCTCCATCCATCCACATGTAAACTCATAACTCTTTTAGTAACATGCGTTTCATCCCTCCTCTTCACATGACCATACCAAGACAAACGATTCCCTTTCAACTTTTCAGTCACTGGCGCCACTTTCAAACTTGGTGGAATTTATCTATAATATGTATTTAGAAATATATGTTTATCAGTTGTCTAGTACTCATAACACAAGCTCTGCTTAGTTTGGAACTAGATGGCGTTGTGTGAAAGTTGTGGAATATTATTATTATAATATATACATTTCTTTTTTTAACACATGGCTTTTGCAATATTTTTTGAATTATTTAAACTTCAACTACCTTAAATTCGTAAGTAATTTATTTTGTTAACATCTCACTTATTGATCGTTGTAATTATTCATATTTTATTACTTTTTTTTTACAGTCTCTTTTTACAATGTAAATGTGAGAAAACTGTAGACTCCACTAATTCTTTGATTACTTCCTATTACGACTCACTTTTTTTTTTAATATGATTATTTTTGTTTTACTTTTTAGTACAATATTGACCAGTCTACACTGTCCTTACATAATATCTACTTATGCTGTAATATGAAAATATTGTAATCAACCACGTTTTTAAATGAGTAACCATGGAGTTTCTTGCCGGTTCTTCTCCATAGGAAACAACCAATTCGGAACCGTGCACTAGCTTCTGACGTTTTATAAGTGCCCATGTAGGCCTATGTGAAATAAAAAATTTTTGACTTTGACTTTTGACTTTGAATGGAAGAAAAAAACGTGTTGCGCTGACTACAAACAACACGGAACAAGGTCAGAAATGAGACTATTATAGAGGCCTACTGCGCATGCGTTCAGCAAACACGATTAACCTTAGTCTAAACTATAGAGTAGCTACTGACACGAATAGTAAAAAAAATATTTGATAGATAAAAAAAACCTAAATAGATTACGTCCGAGGTATTCGGAAAACAAACAGAATGATTTATTGTGTCTATCCAAATACTGGTATATATTTTTATCATATAATACCGTTACCAGTTTATAGAAAAATGTCAAAGGCCGTTTATAATAATAATAATATTCTACAACTATCACACAACGCCGTCTAGTCTCAAGCGTGTCTCAAGCTAAGCAGAGCTTGTGTTATGAGTACTAGACCACTGCCCCCCTAAACAAGTTACGATCGTTTCGTTTCCATCGAACAACTCGAGTAGGCCTCGTCTCCGATTTCTTTGTTTTGACGTCATCTTAACGCTCAGTCACGTGGTCAGAACAAAGGAATCGGAGGCATGGCCTACTCGTCGCGTTCGGCACGAACGATACGATCGTAACTTGGCTAGGGGGGCTGGTAAATATTCTTATATATTTCTAAATACATACATATTATAGATAAAATACACCCAGACACAGAACAAATGATCGTATTCTTCACACAAACATTTATGCTGGATGGGAATCAAACCCACGACCTTTGGCATAGCAGTCAAGGCCACTGACCACTACACCAAGAGGTCAGTCAAAAAAAAAAAAAGTCACATGTCTTCGAATTTTTTGGTTCTAGGAAACCGGTTCCTCACAATGTTTTCCTTCACCGTTTTGAGAGCAGTGGTGATGAAATAAATTATACAAAGCAATGCGCCTGGCTAGGTTTACCACTCGGCCACCAGTGCTATTAAATAAACGAACAGAAAATATTTATCCACATACTCATTTTTCTCTTATATATTTATCTATATTCTTCTCATGCTAAGAATCTGCGTTCTTCTAACAATCTTCTACTGCTTTGTCCTTCTCATACTTCTGACTTTGTTCATTCTTCCTTTCATATACAGTCCATACTTCTTTGGAATGCGCTTCCTCTCGACATCAGGTCGGCCACCAGTCTATATACATTTAAGCCGATGTTGCGAAATTACTTTCTGCACAAATAGTGAAGTCGTCTCAATAACCAATTTTTTTGCTTTATATAAATATACAGGGTTATTTGTAAAACACCGGCAACCTCTCAGCACTATGTTGAGAACATCATAAACAACAATTTTTGTACTATGACTTTTCAAAATTTATCACACATTGGTTCATCAGATTTTCATACAAAAATAAGAATATTTAAATTGAACGTTCTAAACGTTACGAAGTCTATGCGAAGCTAGCCATAGTACAATAGTGGAGGGGAGCGGGGAGTGCTCGGGGGGCGTAAGTGGGTACAGCAAAATACAGAGTTGAAATGTGTTAGATAGAACAATGAAATCTTGAAGGTTTGTTTTTGTTAAATCTATTATGTTTTGTAAAAAGTCATAGAACAAAAGTTGTTGTTTATGATGTAAGTAATATAGTCCTGCAAGGTTGTTGGTGTTTTAAAAATAACCCTGTATATGTATATATTATATTAAATTATATATGTATGTTTATTTTTTTTAAATATAATATATACTTTTAAACTCTAATTTTCGTAATATTCTTTTGTATTTTTATGCACTTGCCACATTTTCTCTTTACCACCCTAGGTTGACTGGTAGAGAATGCCTAAGGCATTAAGTCCGCCTTTGTACTTTTGTGTTGTATGAAGTTTTAATAAATAAATAATAATCGTAGACACCCAGTGATTAAATAGAAATCTATTGATGAAAGATTTTTTAATATCAAAACAGATAATAAACACTGGTTCAAACCAATACCAGTGGTATTAGATAAATCTAATTTTCTTAGCGCACGCAAAATAATGACTTTTATAGGCTAAATTTTTATACCTTGGGTTACATTTTTCCAATTTCCTCCAAAAGTTTGCCCCTTTGTCACGAGCCAAATACGAATTATTAATCATATAGCACTATCGGAGGATATATTTGGGCAAAACCTGCCGAAATTTTTAGAAGCAGCTCAAATAATTATTGAGGAAGGTCTGGACATTACATCCTAATTAATTGTAAATTATCATAACTATGTACTTACATACTTGTTATAATAAGTGTTAGTTATAACATCGCCTTGGACTTATCTGTAAAGGTGTTATAATGTAATAAATAAATAAATAAATTTAGGTAGGAATCTGTATTTTTTTTAAATATAATAATAGCTTATTTTATACCGTAAATATGTAGCTTTCTAATGATGAAAGAATTTTGAAAATCGGTCGAGTAGTTTTTGAGTTACATCGTAACAAACAAATCAATACTCTTTGTAATATTAGTTTAGATATAGATAATGATCCTAAAAAAATATTCGAATAAAAACTAAACTTTATCTGCTTATTGAGTATCGATTTAACCTTTAACTCCCTCCGTCGGATATATCCGACAAACACTCTCGCGTTTATTCCACTACGGTCGCACATCCACGACCAAATACTCCATCTCGTCAGCTCTTCTGTCACCTATGGGGATTGAAGAGCTAAACGAGATTGAGTACCCAGTCGCTAACACGATCCTGGTGAACAGGACGCGAAAACACACGTCGGACCAAACCGACGATAGCGATTAAAGAATTAAACAAAAAAAAAAAAATTTCAAATCTCATACTTTTTTTTAGAAACAGTAAAAGAAAAATAATAAAAAAAATAAAAAAAAGATACTCACCAATCTTTTTTCACAAATCTAATTATCACAAATATAAATTATAAAAATGTATCCGGTCAAACACAATCGCACACTATTAAAAAACAAAACAGGTTTTTCTCACGAACTGGACACGTCAACCCACTGTGCTCAACTGACACCAATTAAACAATTACTTTAAGTGTACCCAGTTTATTTATCAGCTCAGAGGTCAAGTTATTTCGCTTAATTTAATTATAATAGTTAACTAACTATAATTACAGTTTAATAAAATAATAAAAACCCTATTCTCATTACAACTAACATTTTTATTTTTTTTTATTTAAGTAATCGTATTTTGTTTTAAGTACTTAATCTAAGTTAATTTAATCTAGGATTTGAATTATGAATTTATTTCAGAACATTTTATTTTCATTTTAATTAAATTAATTCATAATTTTTATTCCCATTCTATTATAATTTGATTGACATGCGTAATTGTAATCAAGTTTAATTTTGACATTACTTATATTTTATTATTTAACCTTTAATATTGGATGAAAAAAGATTGCATGTAGCGGTGATGAGAATGTTAAGATGGATGTGTGGTGTGACGAGAATGGATAAAGTGAGAAATGAATATATTAGGGGAAGTTTGAAAGTGGCGCCAGTAACTGAAAAGTTGAAAGGGAATCGTTTGTCTTGGTATGGTCATGTGAAGAGGAGGGATGAAACGCATGTTACTAAAAGAGTTATGAGTTTACATGTGGATGGATGGAGAGGGAGAGGGAGACCAAAGAAAAGATGGATGGATTGTGTGAAGAGTGATATGAAAGAAAAGGAAGTTAGTGATAGCATGAGAGTGACAGGGCAGAGTGGAAGAAAAAAACGTGTTGCGCCGACCCCAAATAACACGGGACAAGGGCAGGAAGATGATGATGACCTTTAATATTGTTTTTTTTTTCTATACGTCTTATCATGCCAATTACTTTTATTTTATTTTTTCATTATTTAGAGCCATGTTCGCTCGTTTATGAATAAGCTGTGGTTGCCTATAATTGAGTGTTCATTAAAGGACCAGATTACGTGTAAGAATCAAATATTATTTCTAAGTTTTTATTTTTTAACACTCGTCGATGATAAATAAATAAATAAAATAAAATAAAAATAATGTGGCGTCCCAAAACTCTTCCACATCGCTGTCTTTTATCGGTGATCGGACTTTGTTATTGTTTGTGGTAAATATAGTTATCTGCTAGTAAGGGCCTGCGCACACTTGAGACAAGACTGTCTTAGATAGAATTGTCTACGATGTCGCAGACTGTTTTGAGACGTCCAGTGTTGCCAACAGTTACACTAACTTACCACTAGAGTCAACTTTTAAAACCAGCAGAAAACCACTAAGAAAAAATTATCCCATACAAAAAACCGCAAAATTTCCCACTAAAAAATGTGTGTTGTACGAAATAAAATAAGTAGGCATATAGGTTACTAGTTTCCTTTAATAATCAGTTATAAAAATTAACAATCAGTTGATCAAAATACCATTTGTGGGTAAATTAACATTAGTAAGTAAATCAAAATACAAATTATTCAATAACAGCTATGTATGTGTATGTGTGTATGTGTATTCGTCTTCAGACGATTCATTTTTTTTTGCGCCATCATCGTTGGTATCAGATTGATAATTATGGATTCTATGGTACTGATTTACACCCGAGTGATCGCATTTTTACTAAAGCACTAGAAAAATCCACTAGCCACTAAAACCAATATTTCGCTATTAAATGGAGGGTTAAAACCACCAGCTATAGTGAAAATCCACCAAGTTGGCAACACTGGCCGTACACCGCTAGACTGTTTTGTCTTGATACTGTGCGCCGTGACGTACAATTCGTTCCAAATAAGAATAGGATCGATTGCCATGTAGTGGCGTCACGTCATAATGTGAAATCGAAGAAACTTATGGTAAACAAAACAATAATTTTTTAAAATTTAATTTATTTAGGAACTGTGAACGAAAAAAGTTTAATCAGCTCATCTCCGAGTTTTTAAATTTTGCCCAATTTTTGCGATTTGACAGAATGACGTGACGTCACAACATGGCAATCGATTCTATTTTTATTTGGAACACATTGTAGACAAAACAGTCTTGTCTTGTTGGACAAGTGTGCCTAAGACAGTCTTGTCTCAAGTGTGCGCAGGTCCTAAATCGGTGTGCACCAAATAACCTTTTCTGAATTTGAATGCATAAAGTCGCAGTGGGGGCTTTGTTTTATAATATGTAGGGATAAGTTGTATGACTTTATGCTTTTAGCTTCTACTAAAATAAAATTGAAAAGAAAAAAAAAACCGGTCAAGCTCGAGTCGAATAAGCTCATGAAGGGTTCCATCTAAACAAAGATTCAAAGATTTATAGCTTTTTATTTTAAACTAGCTTCAACCAGCGCATTTTTTGTTTTAGTAAATGAAAAATGCTAGCTGCTGCCCTCAGCTCCGCTCGTGTTTAAGTCACGTTTTGACTGGCCTGTTGGTCTAGTTGTTAGTGGCCCTAATTGCTGTGCTGAAGGTCGTGGAATCGATTCCCACCCGGGATAGATGTTTTTGCGATAAGCACGATTATTTGTTCTATGTCTGGGTGTAATTTATTTATATTATGTATCTTATGTATGTAGTATTTAGTATGTTTATCAGTTGCCTAGTTGTCATGCTCCCTCAAATGTCTCGCTGATGGTGGCACGTGTTATTGGGTCATTCGGTTCCCTTCAAAATAATTGAGCTGAAGTGTGGCTGATGCACGCGTCATTCTCGTGAATGGGTGCCGTCAGTTGAGACTGGTCATCTCTTAGCTGCCAGTGGCTTAATTCAATTTCTATCTTTTAATTAGTTTTTTTTTTTGTATATTACTTATCTACATTGTGTTCACATAATAGAAGCAACAAGAAATATGTAACCAAGATATTTCATTTAACCCCAAGCGAATGCGTTCGCTCTCTCATTGTCTTCCTATTGTGTCTCTAATTACCGTATTCGAAAGGTTAAATGTAACTCACAATAAACATAATTTAAAAGAGTGTCCATGGAGTTTCTTGCACGTTCTTCTCCATAGAGATCTACGCTTTGGAACGTGCAATTTAGCTTCACTTTTTTTGTTTTTGGACTGCCCTACATTTGACTATTCAAAAGTGCCTGTAAATGGTCTATTTGAAATAAATGCTTTTGACTTTGACTAGTACTCATAACACAAGCTCTACTGAGCTCGAGACTAGACAGCGTTGTGTGATAGTTGTGGAATAAAAAGTAAAAAATTGTCCAAAGGAATAAACCTACACCCAGGATAAAATGTATCCTATGTGCTATTTCAAGAAACGGTCTACATGTGAGCCAAATTTAATTGAAATCTGTTCAGCCATTCGAGTGTAAAGAAGTAATAAACATAAACACACACATTCAAAAACTTTCACATTTATAATAACCTATGAAATTGCCGTTTTTTAAAACGGGTTGCTTTGAAGTGTATATCTTTGAATTGACTTGGAAAAATATAAGTTCAAATACCCTATAACCCCTATGCTTTTATAGGGGCCTATGCCCTTATAGGGGGCCTGTAACGAAGGCAAAGAAGGAACAGGAGTGGGTTTTAGTCAGTAAAAGTCTGAAACTTCCTCTCGCACCGCCTAAATGCGGGAGATATTATTAGATGACTTCCCACCTAAAAAAAAAATTTGTTAAGTCATTTTAAACCAAGCGAGTTATTCCCTGAGTACCCCGATCTCCGAGGACCCCTGTCCCGGAGAACCCCAATTTATTTTTATCTTGACAAACTCAAAAGTGGCTAGGGTTTCGTACAAACTCACTTATGTAAATAATTCAATTCGCGAAGATTTTTCCGAATCACTATTTTTTTTTTGTGACGTAGGTAACAACAAATTAACTGTTTTCGGAATTATTCCTTTATCTGTGCTATAAGACCTTGCTTCATGGCAAATTACGGAATTCCAGGCCAACGAGATGTACCCTATCAATTTTGATTCCCTGGAGAGTGTCGAAATACACGTTTTTATACGAAATAAACGGCCGCATCTTTTTTTTCCGTTGAATCTGAAGTTTGGTTTTTTCACAGACTCAAAGGCCGCAGACTTGAGTATATGGTTTCAATTTCAACTCGATACCTCCACGCGTTTCCGAGATAAAGGGTATTGAAAGACAGACAGACGACAGACGGACGGACAACAAAGTAATCCTATAAGGGTTCCTTTCCTTTTGAGGTACGTAACCCTAAAAATACGAAAAGACAGTCTGACTATCAGATTTATTTTTTTAAATGTAGTGTTTTTTATAATTTGTAAATGGTAAACATTAAAAATAATCTTTCAACGTGCTAAATTAGTATAACGCCAAATTATTCTTCCCACAGTAATTTGATAATTATACCTAATTAACTTTAGTAAAAAAATATTAAAAAAACAAAATATAAACAATTCTCATAAGACTTTTTAGGCCGCTTGTACACGTTAAGAAAAGTCGCCGGGCCTATGCAGGAACTCGCGTCGTTTTTACACACGAACTGTGTACACTGCTTTGGCATTAACCAAGAATAAAATCCTGTCTGCGCTAGACACGACGCGTGAATTTGCTATGATGCGGTAGGGGGGCGGAGGCGGCGAGGGGGTGCCACGATCAATTTTCGTGGATAGATCCGACAAAATTCAAAGGTTAACTGGTAGAGAATGTCTTGTTGCATTAAGTCCGCCTATGTACCATTACTGTACATGAAGTTTAAATAAATAAATAAATTCTTATCGTGTGCATGATACATTGGTTTTGTATATCGTGTCTGCGGAGACACGGTTTTTTTTTATGTGGGAAAATCATCTAATGACAAATCCCGCTCTTGAGCGGCGTGGGAGATAGTGTCAGACTTTTACTGACTAAAAACCCACTCCTGTTCCTTCGTTGCGTTCTTCCCAGGGCCCCGGGTTTCGTTTTCACACTACCCATGGCCCCAGTAGTCGACCTACGACCCTACTGGGCCTCTATGATTTGCTGATATCTCCCTGAGGCGCGCGTGGAACAATACGCGCCGTCGACGACTTGGCCTCGGTCCGGACGGTTACCGGACGGTCGGACGGCGGGCTACCCATTGCTCGCCGTCCGCGCCTACGGTGGCCGGAAATCGGGATCGGAATCCCGGCGGCGACTGAGGCGTGAAGACCGTTGCCTCACGCGATCGGCCACCTCCTTTGCTAGCATTACTGCTTCGCAGAAGGAGGCGACCGCTTGCCACTCCTCCTCGCTCCGGACCATGGCCTGTACCAAGGCACGGCGCGAGAGATCACCGCCGCCGATCGCCCCCACGTGGACACGGCGGTGCTCTGCCCAAGCGGTGCACACCTCCACCGTATGCTCCACCGTGTCCTCCGGGCGGTCCACACAGTGGCGACACCCGGGCGTCGCTTCCGAACGAATCCGGTGCAGGAACTTCCCGTGAGAACCTGCGTCATGCGGAAGGTGAGGACTCCGTGAGGTCTTTCCAACCACGCCTGAAACAGTACTGGGTCGTGACAGTCGCTGTCGCCATTTCGCCATAAGATCCCGCTGCAGACACGGTGAAGTTTCTTAGCGTGTACAAGCACCCTTAGGCGATCAGAGCACTATTTTACAAAGTACTACTAAAAAAAATTAATGCAATATGTCTTTCTTCATAGTCCTCTGTTAGTTTTGCGATAGTTGAAAATACTACACATTCAAGTGCTTGTTTTGTCGTATACCGTACAAATTGAAAAAGATAGAAAAAAGAAAAAAAAGGACGTATGAGGACAAGAGAACATAGGTGGGGTTTTAGTCAGTAAAAGTCTAACACGTCCTCTTGCTCCGCCCTAGAGCGTGAGAAATCATTGGATGATTTTCCACCTCAAAAAAGTAGGAGTGGTAGGTGGTCCCCACGTGCAAGCACGAGGCAATGGTCCTCGCGCCCCAGCCACCGGGAGTCCGATCCCGATTTCCAGCTACCGTAGCGCGGGCTTGCGGACGGCGAGCAATGGGTGGCTCGCCATACGACCGTTCGGTAACGGTCCGGACCGAGCCCAAGTCGTCGACGGCGTGTACTGTTCCACGCGCGCCTCAAGGAGATGTCAGCAAACCGTAGGGGCCCAGCAGGATCGAAGCCTACTGGGGCCACGGGTAGTGTGAAAGTGAAACCCGGGGCCCTGGGACGAAGGCAAAGAAGGAAAAGGAGTGGGTTTTCAGTCAGTAAAAGTCTGACACTATCTCTCGCTCCGCCCAAGAGCTGAATTTGTCATAAGATGATTAACCTACCTAAAAAAAACCTCAAAAAAGTGATTAAACAAATATTTGTAAAAAATATAGGTACTTATAACATTAATATCAATTGTACAATATTAGATAGGTACATACCATAGAAATATAAATGATAAATATGTGTAGTGCATACAAGATAAAATTGCACAATCTTAGGGTTCCGTACCCAAATGGGGGCCAACGGGACTCTATTGCGATCCTTCGCTGTCGGTCCGTCTGTCTATCTGGGGCCCAAGTCTGCTATTTTTCGATCATTGATCGGTCAATTGTCTCGTAATAGAGTTGTGGTTCTCATGGTGGAATGGCGACAGCGACTATCGCAACCCAGTGCTGGGCACGCCATAATCATGGCGGTACTTCCCCTCTTTGAGGAGTGGCTGGAAAGGCAACACGGCGTCCTTACCTTCCGCATGACGCAGGTCCTTACCGGACATGGTAAGTTGGGGAGGTTCCTGCACCGGATCAGTGCGGAAGAAACGCCCGGGTGTCACCATTGCGTAGACCGCCCGGAGGACACGGTGGATCACACAGTAGAGGTGTGCCCCGCTTGGGCAGAGCAACGCCGTGTCCTCTGGGGGGCAATCGGCGGTGGCGATCTCTCGCGTCGTTCCTTGGTACAGGCCATGGTCCGGAGCGAGGATGAGTGGCAGGCGGTCGCCTCCTTCTGCGAAGCAGTAATGCTAGCAAAAGAGGCGGCCGATCGCGTGAGGCAACGGTCCTCACGCCCCAACCGCCGCCGGGACTCCGATCCCGATTTCCGGCCACCGTAGGCGCGGGCTTGCGGACGGCGAGCAATGGGTGGTTCGCCGTCCGACCGTCCGGTAACCGTCCGGACCGAGCCCAAGTCGTCAACGGCGCGTACTGTTTCACGCGCACCTCAAGGAGATGTCAGCAAATGTAGGGGCCCAACAGGGTCGAAGCCTACTTGGGCCAAGGGTCTGATTCTGAAAGGAAGACTCGGCCCCGGTACGAAAGGCAGCGAGGGAACGGGTGTGGGTTTTTAGTCGGTAAAAGTCTGACACTATCTCCCGCCCCGCCCAAGAGCGGGGGATGTCATAAGATGATTTTCCCACCGGAAAAAAAAAAAAGAATAGAGTTGTGGTAGAATGACAATATCGAGGTTATTAAAAGCAATGACTGCACAATGTCGTTCTAATGGTAGGTCACTGATCATGAACAAAAATGGTTCCATTGTTGTCCGAAAATTAAACAATTTATTATTGTAGTACGGAACCCTTCGTCTGCGAGTCTGACTCGCACTTGGCCAATTTTTTTAATGCTATCTATCGGTAACTCTCGATTATCGTAAGTACTGATTACGGACATGCCATGGCATGACAGGGCATGTTTAAACGTTAACATTTGATGATAATATATCGTCAAACGAGGCCATATCATTATAATAATTATAATAATATTCCACAACTATCACACAACGCCGTCTAGTCTCAAGCTAAGCAGAGCTTGTGTTATGATTACTAGACAACTGATAAAGATACTTATATATTTCTAAATATATACATATTATAGATAAATTACACCCAGACACAGAACAAACGATTGTGCTCATCACACAAACATTTGTCCTAGGTGGGAATCGAACCCATTTATTTATTTATTTATTTATTTATTTATTTATTTACAGTTAATTAAAACGGTATACCCACTTACATTAATTAACATAGATTTTTTTAAACTTATAAGATTAAATACAATACTACATATTAACATGGAACAGTGGACACCCTCGCATACTGCCTCTCACAGAACACCAGACAAACACGTCTTATTAAACACGTCTTCCCATGACCCCCGCATAGCAGTCAGGGCCACTAAACACTAGACCAACAGGCCAGTTAATCACCAGGACCCCGAGGTTTCGAGAGCAGTATACAGCATTGCTCGTATCGTCAAACGGCGCAATATTTTTCAATAATTACTTTATTTTTTATTAATTATTATTACGACAAACTTATTATTTACGGTTGGTACAGTAATCGGGTCTAGGGATCGAACCGCAAAATTAAGTTTGTTTTTTATTGTATATACTTTTCCGGGATAAAAGTACCCAGTGTGGTGCCCAGGATATTAAAGAATAATTATACCAAGTGTTATCGTAATCGAACCGGTAGTTTTTGCGTGATGCCTGAACAAACAGACAGACAGAAAAAAAAAAATTAATCACATTTTTGGGTTTGCTGTCGGTCTAGTAACATCATCATCATCTTCCTGCCCTTGTCCCGTCTTATTTGGGGTCGGCACAACACGTTTTTTTCTTCAATTCTATCCTGTCAACCGTCATACTATCACTAACTTCCTTTTCTTTCATATCACTGTTCACACAATCCATCCATCTTTTTTTTGGTCTCCCTCTCCCTCTCCACCCATCCACATGTATATTCATAACTCTTTAGGGGGTCTAGTAACACCCCTGCCATTTATATTTTTGATATTTTCAATGTACAGAATTTTCACTTCTACAGATTTATTATAAGTATAGATTACTTCGCCTTCATAATTGTATTCCATATACATTAATGTATTTTATTTTCTTAAAATATAGTTATTTTATCTCTTGAAGGGGATGCAACTCGACATACATTTTCTCTGTTTTTCATAAAATCGCTCTTACGCGATTATGACGTTATTACACATTTTTCATTAGATATTTTGGAAACACAGTATCTTTTGGATATTGTCTAGGCTTCTACTGAAATCAATTAATAAATTTGTGTAAAACTAATCCAGTAAAGACCTCTGAAAATCTGCTATTTTGCATGAATTTTGACACTTCATAATTTATTCAAAAATTAAAAAGTCAAAACAGTATAACAATAGAAGCCTTGCAAATTTAATCAAAATTCTGAATGACGACAATTTTTTTTCAAAAAGTTTTATCCTTTCAAAAACCGTAATTAGAGAAACAATGGAAAGATAATGAGCGAGCGAACGCGCCGTAAGGGACCGCAGACCTGGGCCTCAAGTCTGCTATTACAATAGTGTCAGAATGGTCTATCATTGATTTCATAATTGTTGATTCTGACAAGTTTTGGTAATCTACTAATATAATGGCGTCATTATAGCATGGTTTCCGAAGACTACGACTTTCCAGTTGTCAACCACTGACACTCCATTGAAAGAAATGGCATAGAATGGTAATCTCGTACATAATGACAAATAAATGTCTGACGTATACGGTAATCTGCTAAAATTTTGACAGTTCCTTTGACCAGTGACCTACTATTAGAATGTCATTGTGCAGTCATTGTTCTTAATAAGCTCGATATTGTCATTTTACCACAACTCTAATACGAGACCATTGACCGATCAATGATGGATCATTATGAATTAGCAGATTACGAACTTTTATCAAAATTACAATGGGATCGTGTTGGAATGACGAATTTATAAAAATAGCAGACTTGAGCCCCTGAGTATATACTAAGTGTAGTGTTTTTAATTGCAATTCGATACCTTCACGCGTTCCCGAGATAAAGGGTCTTGACAGACAGACAGTCAGACGGACGGACAACAAAGTGATCCTATATCTGATCTATGGCTGCTGGTAGATTTAATGTACCCAGAGTCACCAATTACTTTGGTGACAGCACACTAAAAAAGAGAATACCATACCTATTGAACAGTCTGCCGGCAGACATAAGGAGTGAAACAAACACAAATAGATTTAGACGCAAATTGAAATTATATTATTTAGAAATGTTTAGAGACTCACCGACCCCACAGTCAAACCATTGCAACGGTTTGGTGGGGCTTATCTTATTTATTTATTTAAACTTCATGTACAGTAGTGGTACATAGGCGGACTTAATGCAACAAGGCATTCTCTACCAGTCAACCTTTGGGTTAAAAAGACAACACTGTGGTAGGTGTGCACAATAAATAAATAACATTTATTTTTGAAACAGAATGTAGTATCGTTAAATTAAGTGGCTTATAATAATAAAATACGTATATATGCTAATATAATAAACTAATATATACTATGATAAGTAAGAAATCATACTAATTAAGAGAACTTAAAATATAACAATTATGTCAAAGACCGAACTAAGATTGAGAGAACTTCAAGTAGTAGTTCCGAAAGTAAAAAGAAGTAGTTAGTTCTTATCTTATAAGTTACTTACCTTTTTGGAATAAAGATAAATAAATAAATAAACGGGTTCCGTTTTTTCATTTGAGGTACGGAACCTTAAAAAACAAGCAATTAACATTGTCCTCCCATTCACAATAATAAAAGTCGGTTACTCTTTGTAGTCTAGAACCGCTGGCTTCCTTTCCTCAAATTCCAACCGGCTCTAGCGGGCATGTTAGGACCGGCAGTGGCAGATTTACCAGCAGGCTGAGTAGGCTTCAGCCTAGGGCGGCAGAATTTGCTGCCTCATAGAAATCAAAAAGATTTTTGCATGACGGTTTTCTGATGTCTCACAGATAGAAGTCTGCAACAAATTTTGCTCATGACTTTCCTCTCTCATTTGTCAATGCACATTCCGAGAATTTATTTTAAAAATTATTTTACGTGTAATTTCAACGAAATTTTTGAATTGTAAAAATAACGCAGGAGATGACAATTGTAGAGGCAAGGGCAGCAATAACTGCATGTAGCCTATGCCTTGTAAATTTGTAAATTCGCCACTGCCCTACGGTCTTGCTGACATCTCTTTGAGACGCGCGGGTATCACTACGCGTCGTCGACGGTTACTTGATGACTGACAGCGAACTACCCGCTGCTCATCGTCCGCAATCTCGCGCCTATCGCAGCTGATTTATTTATTTATTTATTTAAGGATTACCAACGAGTGTTACAAAATAATAAAACTTAGAAATTAAATTGGTACATTTAACCTAGTCCTATAATGCACACTCAATTATAGGCAACCACAGCTTATGCATAAAAACGAGTGAACATGGTTCCAAATATGAAAGTATTAAATAAAAGTAAAAGTTACAGTATTGAGCATGACATGAATATGAAATAGAAAATTAAACAATATAGGTCAAATAATAAAATAAAGTAATGTCAAAATTAAATTGTGATAGGAATGCGCATGTCAAACAAATTATAATAGGTTTAGAATATAAGAATTAAATAAAAATAAATGTCCTGAATACGTATATATATATATAAATAGTCGGAATCAGGGTCAGAGCGGCTGGGTCGTAAGGATATTCATTTCCTCACGCGTGCAGCCATGTCCTCCGCTAGCATTACTGCTTCGGAGAAAGAGGCGACCCCATTCTATTCCCTCTCGATCCAGACTAGACAGGCATGGAGTTTAATTTGAAAAATTTACTAATTTTCGAGCAATGATGGCCGAGTGATATGAAAGAAAAGGAAGTTAGTGATAGCATGACGAGTGACAGGGCAGAGTGGAAGAAAAAAAAACGTGTTGTGCCGACCCCAAATGACACGGGACAAGGGCAGGAAGATGATGATGACCGAGTGTTAACGGCCCCGATTTATGAATTGTAGGTCGCGGGTTCATACCAAGCCTGACGTATTACTTTGTGTAATTTATTTCATCACCACTGCTCTCAAAACGGTGAAGGAAAACATCGTGATGCATGTCCTAGAACCAAAAATTGACATGTGACATTCACCAACCCGCACTGGGCCCGCGTGGTGGATTACGGCCCATTCCCTCTCTTAGAGAGGAGGCCTGAGTCCCAGCAGTGGGAACATTAAAAGACTGATTATGCTTTATTTTTATACTAATTTTTGGACAAGAAGATCGTTTGTTTTATCGTTTTTCAAATGTTTTTTTTGTTTTGTTTAAAGGATGGACTGACAGTTTCTCACGGTAAATTCTGAATGAATTGACGCAAATGAAAAACATGATTTATCGTGTGTTTTGTGCAAAAACAACAAGGTTATATTTTTTGTTTGTATCTTACTTTATTTTATAAATAAAAATGAATAAATACATTATTTTAATAATTACTATCGGACCCAGCAGGTAGATGCTGCGTTGGTAGGCCTCCCATAGGTGGAACGATGACCTGGGGCCCAAGTCTGCTATTTTTATAAATTCGTTATTCCAACACATCCCATTGTCATTTTGCTAAAAGTTCGTAATCTGATCGCTCATAATGGTCGATCATTGATCGGTCAATGATCTTGTGGTAGAATGACAAAATCGAGCTGTTTCGAAATAAATTAAAAGCAATGACTGCACAATGACGATCTAATGGTAGGTCACTGATCAAAGGAACTGTCAAAATTTTAGCAGTTATCCGCATACGTCAAATATTCATTTCTCATTACGTACGAAAATACCATTCTATGCCATTTCTTTCAATGGAGTGTCAGTGGTTGACCATTGGAAAGTCATAATGACGCCTTATTAGTCACGAATATTAGTAGATTACCAAACTTGGTCAAAATCAACAATTATGAAGTCAATGATAGATCATTCTGACACTATTGTAATAGCAGACTTGAGGCCCTGGACCTGTAACATGACGTTTGAAGTAAGATTGTTTCATTCTTATTTCCTGTGTGGGTAAGAGTGGACTTCCTTCGGCTGAAATGATGATGATGATATGATAATAATATTCCACAACTATCACACAACGCCGTCTAGTCCCAAACTAAGCAGAGCTTGTGTTATGAGTACTATATAACTGATGAACATACTTATACATTTCTAAATACATACATATTATAGACTAGATTTTGCCCGCGACTTCGTCCGCGTAAAGTCGAAAAAGGTTTTATTAGGTTTTTTGAGATGCGAAAATATGAAATATTATTTATTATCTTCGTCGTGTGTGATTGTCCATTGGATTGTATGGCGAGCGATATTGTATCTTAAGATAAAATATTATAGTATCTTAGCCGTGTGCAGCGGCCCTTAGTGAACTCCACTGCGGGTGACGTAACCTACGAAAAACTCTTTATTTGCGGTTGGAACAGTAATCAGGTCTAGGCATCGAACCGCAAAATTAAATTTGTTTTTTATTGTATATACTTTTCCGGGATAAAAAGCACCCAGTGTGGTGCCCAGGATATTAAAGAATAATTATACCAAGTTTCATCGTAATCGAACCGGTAGTTTTTGCGTGATGCCTGATCAAACAGACAGACCGACAAAATTTTTTTCAATCACATTTTTGAGTTCGGTGTCGGTCTAGTAACACTTGCCATTTATTTTTTATTATATTTTCAATGTAGGTACAGAATTTTAACTTCTACAGATTTATTCTAAGTATAAATAAGCACAGATAAAAATTATCAAAGGCCAGAGGTCTCCTAAACTCCTAAACTATTATCAAATTGTGGTTAGCTAAATACCAGCTCATTAAAAGAAACTTAATTAACAATTATGTCTGAATTTCTAACTGGTTTTTTAATTATTATTGTCAAACGTGCTCCATCGATGATCACATCATCGTTTACCATCATCTGGATGCATTTTAGAGAATTGTCGTGAGAATGAGGATCAGTCATGATTTTTGTGGAATATGTCAGACGTCAAAAAAATATAGTAAATACTGTGAAGAAATTATTTTCATTCGGTTCCCTTCAAAGAAAAAGGAAGGAAGTCTTGAGCATCGGCGCCGAGTTGCAAGCCTGTCGGTTTTCTACCGGTTTTATTTCGGGGAGTGTGCGTCGGAATTACATAACCTAATTCCGCCCGCGCCCGTTCCATCATCGGACCACCAGGCATACGGCAACGCGCCACCGGTACATGGTGGACATTCCACCTATACGCACAAAACGTTTTGGGAACACATTCATTGTGCGTACAGCTAAGGAGTGGAATTCCTTGCCGGAATGTGTGTTTCCTGATAGCTACAACCCGGTAATCTTTAAGTCAAGAGTGAATAGGTTACTTCTAGGTAAGCGCGTTCCATCGTCGACCGCATCATCGCTTTCCATCAGGTGAGATGGCGGTCAAGCGCGAACCTATCGAGAATAAAAAAATAAAAAAAAATGTTGGATTATTCGGTTCCCTTCAAAATGGTTGAGCTAAGTGGTGCTAACATTCGCGTCATGTCCGTGAACAGGCGCTATCAGTTAAGACTGATCATCTCTCAGCTGCCAGTTGTTATTTTAATATCTATATTTAGTTTTTATTTTTACTTCATTTACATTGTTCTCACATGATAGCGACAAGAAACATGTATCAGAGATATTTGTAATTGCAAAACATGATTGAAAAGAGTGTCCATGGAGTTTCTTGCACATTCTTCTACAAAGAGATCTTTTTTTTTTGCGTGGGAAAATTATCTAATTACATCCCGCGCTCTTGGGCGGAGCGGGACAAAAAAAATCTGAAAACTGTAAATTTGTAGTTAATTAAGTCACAAAAATAAAACAGTTTTTATGCGATTCAAAACAATTTTTGTAACTCAATTCGGGAATTGAACTGTTTTCATAGGTAGGTTTTGTACGGAACCCTCAGTGCGCGAGTGCGACACGTACGGAACCCTAAAAATTTATTATAGGAATTTATTATCCACAAAATTTCACACATAATAGATAGGAGGACACGGTGGAGCATACGGTGGAGGTGTGCTCCGCCTGGGCAGAGCACCGCCGTGTCCTCGTAGGGGCAATTGATGGTGGTGATCTCTCGCACCGGGCATTGGTACAGGCCATGGTCCGGAGTGAGGAGGAGTGGCAGGCGGTCGCCTCCTTCTGCGAAGCAGTAATGCTAGCAAAGGAAGAGGCCGCACATGCACGCGCGAGGCAATGGCCATTGCGCCCCAGCCCCCGGGATTCCGATCCCGATTACCGGCTACCATAGGCGCGGGCTCGCGGACGGTGAGCAATGGGTAGCCCGCCGTCCGACCGTCCGGTAACCGTCCGGACCGAGCCCAAGTCGTCGACGGCGCGTACTGTTCCACGCGCGCCTTGAAGATGTCAGCAACCGTAGGGGCCCAGCAGGGTCAAAGCCTACTGGGGCCAAGGGTTTGATACTGAAAGGAAGACTCGACCCTGGTATGAAAGGCAACGAAGGAACAGAAGTGGGTTTTTATTCAGTAAAAGTCTGATTCCCCCCTTTTGCTCCAGCCAAGTGCGCGAGATATCATTGTATGATTTTTCCAACCGAAAAAAAAAACTCCTAATATTTCAAAATAATAATCAAAGCGTTCAAATCAAAACATCTGCTACCATTTATTTCATAACGCCACCATAGCTAGCTACAAATCGTTACAAGATATCCACATTCGTCCTTCATCAAAGTATTGATCGGTTTGCGAGGCGTGCGCAGTACAATTAGCATTTTCCTAGGCTAGACTTGCTTTGTCCGCCTAACCAGTGCGCAATCTGCCGTTCGCGAAGCAAGTCGAATCCACTCCTTCAAGCTTGTGCCGCCCTGGTACTTGCTTGAAGGGCTGGATCTACTTTTGCAGTCATCTTCTACCGCATATTTCTGATGGTAAGTGTTTTTCAATAATTATTTACATTTATTTAGCTCCCTTCGTGTCTCTGCCGTCCTGGTACTTTCTTGAAGTACGGGCTTTGTCTTGGCTCTTCTGTCGTACGTCTGATCTCTGGTAAGTCTTAGGAATAATGATTTTAGTAATTATTGCCTTCTTCGTGTTTCTGGCTCCCTGGTATTTTATGAAGAACCATTTTTGTCTTAACAGCCCTGCCGTATCTTGATTCTTTGTTATCTAAGTCGAGGGTGAAAGGTAAGTGGTTTAGACTAAGATATTTTCATTAATTTTAATATATGGTTAAAATCCTTTGTCATATATTTTTTTTAAAGTGATGTTACGTAATACCGTCCGTGAAAAGTTCATGCGGGCAGGCGTGGCGCAACAATACGAACACTGATATTGTCGCATCGTTGTCGCATTGTCTTACCACGCCACTGTGTTAGGGTAACCGGCATATTATATGAATCTCCTATTTCAACTACATGATATCTTAGTTCAGACTCTTTCTGGAATAAGGTTTTAAATTCAAAATAAGTTTTCAATGAAAATCATTTTTGATAGCAAGCTGAGTTACTATGACCACCTTCCGGTTCCATCATCAGATCAGCTCCATGTTATAATCATTTTGCATTGTCATTTGATTTTACACATGCATGCAAAATTTCAACTCAATCGGTAACCGGGAAGTGGTTCAAATTTAATTTGCAATTTGAGTACAGACAAGCATACATCGGGACAGATGAAATTAATTATAAGCTTGTAAAAATAAAATCATTTTTTTTTCTTTTCAGGATCTTGATAACCAGCCAACCATCTCATCTCCACGTCCTATTATGCATCAGCATTACGGGAACAGATTGACGACTGGGTGGTTCGAAGTCAACATGGGGCGTTGGCTGTCGAGCCGCCATTTTGAACTGGGACTAAAACAATGAGGTCAGTACTTAACACGCGCAGTGCCATGTGGTCCGCCGGCCGCCCACATAAATTATTTTATTGCAAGCCAATGGCAAAGCCGGCGTAAATGAATTTATATATCTAGCATGCCCATGACAAAAAATCAATATGAATTTGTGGGATCACAGCGGCCCACAGGGCTTGCTACAAAAGTTAGATCAATTATAGTGTGGTTAGCTGTATGAAAATATATGTGACCCGCGCGCCGCCCACATGGCCAGCTTCTTTAGAAAATGCTTGATATTATTAGCCGCTGGACTGACGACGGATTGTACGGGACTATCCTACCCTGTCTGTGCCCTGGAACGTAAAGAGCAACTGAAAGAACAGGCGTGGGTTTTAGGCAGAAAAATCTGAACCTTCCTCTCGGTTCACACACAGAGGAAGGAGCGTAATAGTCCTCACTTAGCGAGCAAAATTCTTTGATCTTTTAGATGTCAAATCATACTTTAACACACTTAGATTTTTTTTTTTTTGACTGCAATCCCAGCTGATGGCAAGCGATAATGTGCTCGACGATGGAGCACGCTTGCTTAGAAGCAACCTATTCACTCTTGACTTAAAGGCCCCTAGGTTGTAGCTATCAGGAAACACAGACTCCGGCAGGGAAATCCAGTTCTTAGTTCAACGCACAATGAATGTGTTCTCAAAACATTTTGTGGGTATGGGTGACACCATGTTGGATACCATGTTCACAATCTGTATGATATCTACCTTGTCATTTCACCTTCGATTACAAAACAAATGAAGATCTGAAGTGGATATATCAATCAAGATTCTGATTTAGCATTTTATTTTTTACAGATTTCTGATGGATCAAAAGCATCTGCTGAAAGCGGCTGAAGAAAACCACCTATCCCGCCTGATATGCCATCTAATCTATGGGGTGTAAGTGGTTCTATCAACACCTGCAGAGCCAAAGTCAACCTCACCTGCCCGCGGTACACCCTGCAAGAGTTACCAACGAGGCTCTGGCGATCCCTTGGTCTCCCCAAAAGACGTTGAAGAAGCAAGCGGGCGTGTGAGGAGAAGTGGCTTGTGTGCAAAGGAAAAGGGGCTTTTTTCAGCTAAATGGGGACACCAAGGAAAAAATCGGTTAGGGGCGGATTCAAAAGGAGGGGTTCATTAGGCCACCTGATCGGGTTTCTGATTGGTCTGGTGTTTTGAACTTCTTCTAGTAAACTTTGGGTCCTCGCCTAACAATTAATATGTTAAAGTCCCGGTTAATCTATGTGAAGTTAATTAAATCATGATAGAGTTAGGGTATTGTAAGTTAATTCTAAGCTAGGAAAATTTGGTGTTTTCCTCACAATTTAGAAGCTAAAACTACCTTACCTAATAAAATTGTTATAAAAAAATTTATTGGTTTTCTTTTGAAATCACTTCCTTTACTGGGGACCTGGACCGTGAGAAATCATCTATGATTTCTCCAGATCTAGTGGAGTGGAGCGGGAGGCATGTCAGACAAAGTCGTCGACGGCGCGTACTGTTCCACGCGCGCCTCAGGAAGATGTCAGCAAATCGTAGGGGCCCAGCAGGGTCGAAGCCTACGGGTAGTGTGGAAGTGTAACCCGGGGCTCTGGGACGAAGGCAAAGAAGGAACAGGAGTGGGTTTTTAGTCAGTAACAGTCTGACACTATCTCTCGCTCCGCCCAAGAGCGTGATTTGCAATAAGATAATTTTTCCACCTAAAAAAAAAAAATTACTATACTACTACTATGTTTTTTTAGTTTCCTTGGGTTTCCTTTTCAGAAATTACCCCATGGCCCTAACGGGCATCAACCCTGCAGGGCCATTACGGTTTGCTGACATTTCTTTGAGGTTCGTGTGGAATATTACGCGCCGTCGAAGACTCAGGTTCGATCCTTATCGGACGGGTGAACAGCGAACTACCCATTGCTCGTCGTCTGCAAGCCTGATGAAGCCTGAGGTTTAAAACCCGGTTTCTGAATTGAGTAGTAAGAGATCAGAACATGTCACGCCCTACTTTAGTGTCAAAGTTTGACGGGTTTTTGGGTTTTTTAGGGTCCCGTGTGTTAGTCGGCAAAAATGAAACCCTTATAGGATCACTTTGTTCGTCTATCTGTCTGTCAAAGTGTTTTCTCTCAGGAACGCATGAATGTATTAAGCTGAAATTAATATTAAATACCTATGTCTACCACCCCTTGGAGCAGTAAAAATATCAACCTTCTTAATTAACACAATCGCTATATAAAGTTAAAAGAGCGTTTGTGCTCCATTTATGGCGCATATTTAGATATTCGCAAAGCAATCAAAACCAATAGGATACTTCCCCTTGACCTAGACTCCTGGAATTTGGCAACGCCTCATAAATCAGATTAAAGAAAAAGTCTAGAAACTTTGTAGTTAATCGTATATCACAAAATTCTTATACTACCTCGTCGGCAGTTATATCTTTGGGCCGTTTAGGGTTGAAACTCTTGGGCCGTGGGGTTCGAGTGCTCATACGCTTTTTAAAGAACTATCCAAATGCTTAGTTGATACTTCGCGTGACCCAAGGGCTGGCTTTTACCTCGGTCAGAGATTAAGCATTGCCATACAACGTGGCAATGCCGCCAGCCTTTTGGGCACACTTCCAGTCGACAGCGATGCGGAGGAGTTTTGTGACGCCATATTTTAGTTAGGAGTAGCCTTTAGTGTATATATAAGGTGTTAAAAAATTAACTTTAAGAATTTCGAGGGGGCATTGTACTCCTCATTACGAACAACTTTTACTATGGGACCAAATCTGAAATCACGAAAAAAAATCAGCTTTTCCCTACGTTTATGTATGTATGGAGCAGCTGATTTTTTTTCGTGATTTCAGGTTTGGTCCCATAGTAAAAGTTGTTCATAATGAAGAGTACAATGTCCCCTTGAAATTCTCAAAGTAAATTTTTTAACACCATAAATAGTTGTGTTTTTAAAATAATCGTGTAACTTACAATAAGCTACAATTCGGATATATCTTTGAGACTCGATTCTGGAATCGAACTACACATTTACATAGGTTAGTTTGTACGGTACCCTCGGTGCGCGAGTCCGACTCGCACTTGACCAGTTTACGTTCTTTTGGACCGGTCCTTTTTGTAGTCCTTATGCTAGCAACACAGAAAATATTTTCAGTATCGCAACAATTTTATTCCGCATTGCGGATAAGGCGTGTTGTCCGCATTGAATGGGGCCTGCGCAGTAGAGCTAGGTTTTTTCTAGACTTACTGCATTGCAGACATCCTTTGTACATGACGCGTTAGTGCTTCGACCTGCCATCGAGGCTGGAGGTTGACTCGAAGTCTTCATAGGGCTAGTCTCAGTTATTGAATAAGGTGAGTGCTTAAGTTTTTCTTTTGGCTTACTAACATTCGTCTTTGTTAAATTTTCGCGTTTGTTTTTACTAGTCACTATTGGATAGGATGGGCAGAGATGGCTGAGTGGTAACGGCCCCGGCTAACTTACGAGTTGTAAGTCACGGGTTCAAACTCAGCTAGGCGCATTACTTTGTGTGATTTATTTCATCACCACTGCTCTCAAAACGGTGAAGGAAAACATCGTGAGGAAACCAACATGTCCTAGAATCAAAAATTCGAAGACATGTGACATTCACCAAGCCGCACTGGGCCCGCGTGGTGGATTACGGCCCATTCCCTCTCCTAGAGAGGAGGCCTGAGTCCCAGCAGTGGGAATATTAAATGGCTGATTATGCTATTAAGCTAGTCACTATTGTGACAAACAATAGTGACTAGCTTAATATAATATATATAAACAATAGTGACTAGCTTAATATAATATATATAAACAATAGTGACTAGCTTAATATAATAATAACTAACGCTTGGTGTGACCCAAGGGCTGGTATTAAACGTTTGCCAAAGATTAAACATTGCCATCCAACGTGGCAATGCCGCCAATCTTTCGGAGAAACCAGTGCATGCTGAAAACCAGCGCTGTGGACTCGTCGCATTTTGCGTGTGGACACAGCATTATGCTGAGCGTACGACCGTTTAGCTCGGACGTGGCGCATATATTTTATTTTATTTTTTTATCTTGGAAAATGTTTGCAATATAACTTAAGACTAACTCTTAAGTTTGCGCCTTTTCCGGCAAATAAAAAGTTTAAATTCTTTGTTTTTCTTTATAGACAGCGATGCGGAGGAATTTTTAACGCCATATTTTAAGACATTCGGTTAGGAGTTTTTGTTTAAAATTAATTATATTAGTTTAATAAAAGCAATACTTAATTAAAACAGGACATAATAGTTCTTGTTAATACAAAAGTTTCTAAAACATATTTTTTTAATATTTCAGGGTTCGCGGAGCTTTGTCATCAGTGCCTGCCTGTTATCTGCCATGCATGATGAGTTGGTTCCGCGGCTCCCCACAGAGGCTCCAAGCTTGACAGACCTACACCAATTGCAGTTGAAAAATGAAGGTACATCTCTCTATATTTTTTTAAAGTAGGAAATCATCTAACTACTTCTCCCGCTCGAGGGCGGAACGAGAAGGGGTGTCAGACCTTTACTGACTAAAACACGCCTATGTACTTTCAGTTTCCCTTGCGTTCTTAGATCCCTTCAGAAGACGATACATAGCCCCAGTAGGCTTCAGCCCTGCTGGGTCCCTTTGATTTTGCTGACATCTCTTTGAGGTGCGCGTTCACTTGCCTTATTTTTCTTAGTACTGCAAGCAACGAAGCTAAATCTACTGAAGGAGTGGTCAGTTAAACAAAATTTAATTAGATTTTTTCTTTTTTTCAGCATCCTGATTGACAACCATGCGCTGGACTCTCAAGACAGCTTCCAACCTCATCGATGGGGTGTATGTGGCTCAACCAGCACCTACAGAGCCAAAGTCAACCTCACCTGCCCGCGGTACACCCTGCTGACACCAACGAGGCTCTGGCGAAACAAGAGGAGGGTCTCCTGAATCCCGTTCAAGAGACCTCCCTCCATTTTATTTTAATTTTAAGTTCAACCATCTTTATAATTCTTGCAGGCAAAGCCTGTCTAGAATCGTACGTCAAAATATCTTAATTATAGTACTTTAATGGATGTTATACCTAATTAGTATAAGGAAGATTTTTATATTCTTGTAAGTGTTATATATGTAAGTACCGACAGAAAATATGTTAATGTTAGTTGGGTAATAAATTAGATGTAAGTATGTCACTTGTTTTATTTTATTATCCCAGAGGTTTTTTTTTTTATTTGTTGGGAAAATCATCTTATGACATCCCCGCTTTTGGGCGGAACGGGAGATAGTGTCAGACTTTTACTGACTAAAAACCCACTCCTGTTCCTTCGTTGCCTTCGCCCCTACGATTTGCTGACATCTCCTTGAGGCGCGCGTGGAACAGTACGCGCCGTCGACGACTTGGGCTCGGTCCGGACGGTTACCGGACGGTCGGACGGCGAGCCACCCATTGCACGCTGTCTGCAAGCCCGCGCCTACGGTGGCCGGAAATCGGGATCGGAAACCCGGCGGCGGTTGGAGCGTAAAGACCGTTGCCTCACGCGATCGGCCGCCTCCTTTGCTAGCATTACTGCTCCGCAGAAGGAGGCGACCGCCTGCCACTCCTCCTCGCTCCGGACCATGGCCTGAACCAAGGCCCGGCGCGAGAGAACGCCGCCGCCGATTGCCCGCACGAGGACATGACGTTGCTCTGCCCAAGCGGGGCACACCTCCACCGTGTGCTCTACCGTGTCCTCCGGGCAGTCCACACAGTGGCGACACCCGGGCGTCGTTTCCGCATGAATCCGGTGAAGGACTTACCGTGTCCGGTGAGAACCTGCGTCATGCGGAAGGTGAGGACGCCGTGAGGTCTTTCCAACCACGCCTCAAAGAGGGGACTTACCGCCATAATTGTTGCGTGCCCAGCACTGGGTCGTGACAGTCGCTGTCGCCATTTCTCCATGAGAACTCGCCGGAGCTCTGTCCGACATGCTGCGACTTGTCGCGGCAGCGGAGTTTCGCCCCTGCGTTGCATATCCATGCGCAGTTCGTGCATGCGTGCAAGGACTGTTGCCTCCAGCTCCCATGGTGACTGGCCAGCAAGGAGGCTCGCCGCTTCGCGGGAAATCGTCCGGTATCCTCGCACCATCCGTATGGCCATGACCCTCTGGCACGCGTTCAGCCGGGCCGCCGGCTGCTTCCGCAGCCCAGGCGCCCACACCGGTGCGCCATAAAGGGCCATGGACCGAACGATCCCCGCGTAGAGCCTCCGGCAGGAGGCGTCTGGACCCCCAAGGTTGGGCAGGAGCCAAACTTTGAAGGGTAAAAAAAAACACGTATTTCCTGGAACAAGTATTGTAAAATATTCGAGTGAATCACGGAATTACCGAATGCTAACAGAGTTTTCAGACATTATTTCTCTTTTTTCACTTGCCTTTTCGGCAAACATCGAATTGGATTGCGTTAGATGAAATAACAAGCTTTTAAACCATGCTCGATGTTGACGATAGGCGAGTGAAAAAGAGCCGAAAAAAACGTGTTGCGCCGACACCAAATAAATCGAGATAAGGACAGAAAGCTGATCATGATGATGCAACTGGTTTTATTTTGAAGAATCCAAACAGTGCCCTCTGTTTCTGGTTTGAGAACTTGAACGGTGGAAGTTACGGTCATAGTGCGGTCAAGTGCTCGCTAGATGGCGCTAAATTCAACTTTTTTTAGTTAATTCATATATTATAATTGTGTTCTTGAGTTCATCTGAGACAGCCTCATAAAACAGCAATTGCCACAATTTCAAGAATTTCACTAACTCGTAGAGCATGTCAACCGTCATACTACCACTAACTTCCTTTTCTTTCATATCACTGTTCACACAAGATCATGTAGACGAAATTTGCATGAAAATGAACAGATTTGTTTTTGCCTTGAAAAAAGTCAAAGAAGAGACATCTAAACCAACGGCAATGATAGTGTATCACGCATATATATGTTCTATTATTCGGTATGGTATTATTGTTTGGGGAAATTCCTCTGAGATGTCTAGAATATTGATAGCACAAAAAAAATGTATTCGCGCTATCTTCAACATGGACTGGACTGAATCATGCAGACCCGTGTTCAAAACACAAAAGCTTCTTACAGCTCCATGTATTTATATTTACGAAACTGCAAAATTCGTTAAAACCAATTTATCACTTTTTGAAGCTAACAATAATTTTAACAAGCGGAAAGTTACTCAGTACTTATTAAAGATCCCTGTACCTAGGATAGAAATGTTTAGACACAGCTGCGTATATATGGCGCCTCTTATATATAACTCATTACCTAGCTGGATTACTGAATTGCCTTATAATAAATTTCGTGTAGTTTTAAAAAAATGGTTAATATCGCATAGCTTTTATTCAATAGGTGAATTTTTAAATAAAAAAACATGCCAGTCCTTCCACTTCAGGAATGCTTTGTAGTCTAGTTATCTAAGTTTTAAAGTTTGCATTTAAATAGATTATTATTAAACTATTTTAATGTGTGTTTAAAGATTAAGAAAAAAATGTTTTGATTTGTTAATTAAGTTAGTTTTGTTTTCAAAGTCGAAGACCTTTAGAAATTCACATAAAAAAAAATAAAAAATGTCGATAATTGTGTGTTGACAAAATATCTATGTACTCTCTAACTATGTACATAACAAATATTTGCATGCTAATACTTAGCGAAACATGTTTGCTCTTAATTGTTCTTTTACCGTCTTGTACACCGTGTTTTTAGCAAATAAATATATTATTATTATACAATCCATCCATCTTTTCTTTAGCCTTCCTCTTCCTCTCCATCCATCCACATGTATACTCATAACTCTTTTAGTAACATGTGTTTCATCTCTCCTCTTTACATGACCATACCAAGACAAACGATGACAACGTACTGACTCTAAATACAAAAAAGATAAAATAAGATGAGATAATTTTTATTTGTCAAAAACATGTGTAGGATAGAAATCAGTTGGATTGAATACAAAAAAAAAAGTTTCAACATGTTTTGCCTAAAAAGGCGTACAAATACAATAAATTAAATTCAAAATACAATTATAATAAAATCATAAGAGCAAAAATCTAAAATTACGTCAAATGAATTAAAATAATAATAAAGGCCTATGTCCAGCAGTGGACGTCTTTCGGCTGAAATGATGATGATGATGATGAATAATAAAAATGTCTAAATTACATCATTTAAGTACCTACTCGTCAACATAAATAATACCACAACCAGTCGGTTGTCCTTTAAAGTGAAAGCACGAGAACACTTTCGCAAGAAGTTGGTAGATGCATCACACTCTTGATTTGTTGTATTCGTTTTTCTCTCAATCATCATCTTCCTGCCCTTATCCCGTATTATTTGGGGTCGGCGCAACACGTTTTTTTCTTCCACTCTGCCCTGTTACTCGACATGCTATCACTAACTTCCTTTTCTTTCATATCACTCTTCACACAATCCATCCATCTTTTCTTTGGTCTTCCTCTTCCTCTCCATCCATCCACATGTAAACTCATAACTCTTTTAGTAACATGCGTTTCATCCCTCCTCTTCACATGACCATACCAAGACAAACGATTCCCTTTCAACTTTTCAGTCACTGGCGCCACTTTCAAACTTCCCCTAATATATTAATTTCTCACTTTATCCATTCTCGTCACACCACACATCCATCTTAACATTCTCATCTCCGCTACATGCAATCTTTTTTCATCCGTCTTTTTCACAGCCCAACATTCTGATCCATACAGTATGACAGGCCTTATCACGGACTTGTAGATTTCTCGTTTTTCTCTCAATATCATTCTTTATTTGTATGTATGTATCTAAGTATATATTTATTATTGTTATTATTTCCTCTCTGTCAGTCTTCTTTTAAGCTGCACCTGCCATGTTATATCTCTGCACCACCCTAAGGTCGACTGGTAGAAAAGGTCTAAGGCATATAGTCCGCCTTTGTACAATGTTTCATTAGTGCATAAAGTTTTAAATAAATAAATAATACAATCGAAAAAAATAAGTCTTTAAACCATTTTCTAAGAGAAATACTCCCTCATCAACTCATTTGCATTCTCTGATTGCCTACGATTACTGCAATATTGATGTATGGCGTTGTCCTTCACTCACTGCCAATAATGAATTTAAATATCTTAGCATCCTATTAGAAAAAATCTCTCTTTCCAACCTCATGTTAATTTAATGACTATAACATTGAGAAAGTGGTTATCCGTTTTTAAAAATCACGGGAATGTGGCTAATCCTAAATTAGTTAAACAGATTTCTAGGTTGGAAAACCTATCGTAGAATACTGCATTACTGTTTAGGAAGGTGCACTTAAAACGACTATTAAATCGTTTTGAAATTAACTGTATACTGATAATTAATTGCCTTATATTGTATTTTAATTTGTATGTTATATTAATTTTTATTTTTTATTATATTGACTAATTTATTTTATTTTATATTTGAAAATGTTATGAATTGAATCAAATTGACATGACAACATTATTGTAATTTATATTTTTGAGTACACTATCGCATTGGATTGGTCTGTAATGATAGCTGTATGTATGTATAGCTCTAAGGGCTTTTCTTAAAGTCAGCACCTTTCGGCTCTATTTGTTCCCTACGCATATCCTGTATTAATCTTGTAGAGTTCTCTCAGTGCGCCAGCTGTACATTCTGCTCACTATTTTCTTGCTTTTATTTATATAGCCTCTTTTTTATAATGTGAATGTGAGAACACTGTAGACTCCGCGAATTCTTAGGTTACTTTTTATTATGATTATTCTTATTGTACTTTTTAGTACAATATTGACCAGTCTACACTGTCCTTACATAATATCTACTTATACTGTAATATGGAAATATTGTAAGAACAAATTTTCTTTTTTAAAAGAGTAACCATGGAGTTTCTTGCCGGTTCTTCTCCATAGGAAACGACCAATTTGGAACCGTGCACTAGCTTCTGACGTTTTATAAGTGCCCATGTAGGCCTATGTGAAATAAAAAACTTTTGACTTGACTTGACTATTATAAAACAAGATACATACATTTTTTTTTTGTGAGTAGATGGATAAAAAGTAAGTTAACATTGATCATTTGTTTTGAGCGATAAAGTATATGTATTTTCTTTTTATTTCTAAATTATATGTTAGTTAATTTTTTTTCTTCTTCTTCAATGTGTATGGATTTGTTATTAGGGTATTATTGTTTTTATTAAATGTATTTTTTTTAGTTTGTAAGTTTTTACTGTACAACGTCCTCTTTAACGATGTACAAGTACTTGTAAATAAATAAATAAATACGGCTTTTCTGATACAGAAGTCAAAGTATTTTATTTCAAATAAACCATTTACAGGCACTTTTGAAATGTCAAGAAGCCAGTGAGTCAGACAAAATGATGCTAATTGCACATTCCAAAGCGTAGATCTCTATGGAGAAGAATGTGCAAGAAACTCCATGGACACTCTTTGCAATCATGTTTTGTAATTACAAATATATCTGTTACATGTTTCTTGTCGCTATCATGTGAGAACAATGTAAATAAAGTAAAAACTAAATATAGATATTAAAATAGCAACTGGCAGCTGAGAGATGACCAGTCTCAATTGACAGCGCCCGTTCACGGACATGACGCTAATATTAGCACCACTCAGCTCAACCATTTTGAAGATGAACCGAATGATCCAACATACGCGCCACCATCAGTGAGACATTTGAGTGAGCATGACAAACTCTCAACGGCAATGCTCATTTATGTCAAACAAGTCCAATAGTAACATAAAAACCATAAAATAGCTCACTATAATAAAACAAGATACATGCGGCTTTTCTGATACAAAGACATAACTTTCCCTAATAGTCCTATATTTAGACACCGTGTTGCTAATAGCAACCCGCCCCGGGTTCGCACGATTCATTTATTAATACATAATCAATAGCCTGTACAATATTTCCATAAATTGAGTGACATTTTGGGACATAAACAAACGCTAATAACTTTGCTGTTTATAAATATTATTTATTGAGACTTTACTTAAATAATAACAAGACCTTTTCTAATAAGCCCTTCAAGTATTTGTACTAATTAAAAATTAGTGGTGTATACAACTGCAGCGTATATCTCACGTCGCAGTATTGATCGTGGCTCAGACCTGCGCAGTGCAGTTATCTGTTCTAGACTAGACTTGCTTTGTGCAATGCCGCAGTGCGACACCAGCCGTCTGCCGCGCAAGACGAGTTCACGTTTCTGGCAACAAGGGCTGCAGCCGAGCCCTGTCAGTGCCTAGCAGAAATATCAGTTAGCAGTCAAGGAAAAGGGTGAGTGTTTTGATTCCCACGCAGGACAAATTTTTGTGTGAGCACGATCATTTGTTCTGTGTCTGGGTGTAATTTATCTATAATATGTATGTATTTAGAAATGTTTAAGTGTGTTTAGCTGTTGTCTAGTACTCATAACACAAGCTCTGCTTAGCTTGAGATTTGACGGCGTTATGTGATAGTTGTGGAATATAATAATAATTATATTATTATTATTTTTGAATCTTTTTGATTTTCTTCCGGTGCGGCTAAAAAAATAGTCTTTTTTTACGTGTAGAGGCCGTAACTTCAATTTGGTATCGTTTAGAAAAGAGATGAATATGTACCTAAGATGTCCTATTAAAACAGAATGCAGTGGTGCATCTACTTAAATATGGGATCACTTTGACCCCGTACTGCAGTAACAAAAAAAAACTTTCTATTTTGTATCCCACTACTGGGCAACAGCTTACAACCTAGGGGTAATTTAATTTTGCAATCTTTGAAACATTCTGTTACATTAAAATATTCATAAAGATCAATCTTATATTTCCAGATGCAAGATGTTTTTGGTGATGAATTTGGTGCAGTTCATAATCAGCATGACGAGTTGGTTCTTCGAGTCGCCCGCCATTGAAGCATCGGGCTCAGCAGGCCTTTTTAGAATACTTAGGTAGGTATCTGTATTTCTTATTAAACTATTTCTTTACTTGTAGTTTACATTACAGGGGGCAATTCAAGTATTACTTAAACAATACAGGGGGATTGGGGGGTCTTCATTTTGATTATTTTTGTTAACTACTAAGAAGACTAGGCCTAGAGAAATTATCAAAAAATATTGTGCCGTTTGACGATACGAGCAATGCTGTACACAGCCCTCGAAACCTCGGGGACCTGGTGATTGACTGGCCTGTTGGTCTAGTGGTTAGTGGCCCTGACTGCTATGCCGGAAGTCGTGGTTTCGATTCCCACCCAGGACAAATGTTTGTGTGATGAGCACAATCGTTTGTTCTGTGTCTGTGTGTAACTTATCTATAATATGTATGTATTTAGAAATATTTAAGTATGTTTATCAGTTGTCTAGTACTCATAACACAAGCTCTGCTTAGCTTGGCACTAGACGGCGTTGTGTGATAGTTGTGGAATATTATTATTATATTATATTAATAAAATGTAAGACAAGGGAGGGTCTGAATTGTGATTACGTCAGCAGTAGGTACATATTTTATTTAGTATTTGAAGAGATCGATGACGATGTTCCAAAATGATATGAAAGTGCCCCGACAACGAAGTGTTTACGAGTCATTACGACTTGACACACATAAATTAACAATTTGCCTGCTACGGTCTTCCCTTCCGATTATAATTTAGGTGTCTTCAAGGCTAGACTGAATAGGCTCTTAATAAACTAATGCGCCTCACCATCAACGATTGCATCACTGCTTACCATCAGGTGGGATCGCAGTCAAGCACTGGTTTATAACATAAGATAGCTTAGGATATTCAGCCTTTTAATGTTCCCACTGCTGGGACTCAGGCCTCCTCTCTTTAGGAGAGGAAATGGGCTGTAATCCACCACGCGGGCCCAGTGCGGGTTGGTGAATGGCACATGCCTTCGAATTTTTGGTTCTAGGACATGCCGATTTCCTCACGATGTTTTCCTTCACCGTTTTGAGAGCAGTGCTAATGAAATAAATTACACAAAGTAATGCGCCTGACTGGGTTTGGACCCGCGACCTACAACTCGTAAGTCGGGGCTGTTACCACTCGGCCACCACTGCTCTCCGTATATAAAAATTTAACCGGCATTCCACACAATTTATCAAATTCTCATATTATTAAATCTCTCTTTTCAGGCCCTGGATGCTGCTACAAGCTGACTTCCTTCCATAACGCTTCGAGACTCACGGGGTGTAAGTGGCTCTACCACCACCTTCAGAGCCAAAGTCAACCTCACCTGCTAGCGGTGCACCCTGCTGAACTGACTAACGAGGCACTGACGGGACACGTACGGCATCAAGAGTGTGACGGAAGACCATGCTTTTCTATGTCCGCACTGTGTCTTTAAACTCCTGGTCTCCTCTTCTGAGGTGGGGAGGTCAGGGGTTACCCCTTTAATATTAAGAAGCACTTGAATTACTATACTAGTTGTAAGTTTAGGTAAGTTATTTAGTTACTTAGTAAAAATCAAAAGATCATCAATATAAGACCCCACATTATAAATAAAAATGTAATCCAATGTTTTTGTTTTATTTTCCGGCTTCATCATCATCATCATTTCAGCCGAAAGACGTCCACTGCTGGACATAGGCTTCCCCCAAGTGCCGCCACAATGAACGGTCCTGTGCGTCTCGCATCCATCTTACTCCCGCAACCGTTACCTGGTCATCGGTCCACCTTGTAGGAGGCCTTCCAACGCTACGTCTTCCGGTACGTGGTCGCCATTCCAGAACCTTTCGGCCCCAACGGCCATCCGTTCTGCGAGCAATGTGCCCTGCCCATTGCCACTTAAGTTTGGCGATTCTTCGTGCTATGTCCGTAACCTTGGTTCTCCTGCGAATATCTTCATTTCTGACGCGATCACGCAAGGAAACTCCGAGCATAGCCCTTTCCATTGCCCGTTGAGTAACTTTAAGCCTTCTGATGAGGCCCATTGTAAC
Source organism: Mythimna vitellina (assembly GCA_949316375.1). Taxonomy (NCBI): domain Eukaryota; kingdom Metazoa; phylum Arthropoda; class Insecta; order Lepidoptera; family Noctuidae; genus Mythimna; species Mythimna vitellina. Next base: position 11,251,371 of record OX438713.1, on the reverse strand, counting down.
CGACCACGTTACTGACATAGCACGAAGAATTGCCAAACTTAAGTGGCAGTAGGCAGGACACATTGCTCGAAAAACAGATGGTTGATGGGGCTATAGAGTTCGGTGACCTTGGTTCTCCTGCGGATATCCTCATTCCTGATTCGATCACGCAAGGAAACTCCGAGCTTAGCCCTTTCCATTGCCCTTTGGGTGACTTTGAGTCTTCTGTTTTCCGGCTTGCACAGGTGCAATTCTGATACTACCGCAACCGCTATGTCTCTGTATTTTGAATCTTTAATATCTTCGAAAATCACCATCATCTTCCTGCCCTTGTCCCATCTTATTTGGGGTCGGCGCAACACGTTTTTTTTCTTCCATTCTATCCTGTCTACCGTCATACTATCACTAACTTCCTTTTCTATCATATCACTGTTCACATAATTCATACATCTTTTCTGTGGCCTCCCTCTATCTCTCCACCCATCCACATGTATACTCATAACTCTTTTAGTAACATGCGTTTCATCTCTCCTCTTTACATGACCATACCAAGACAAACGATTCCCTTTCAACTTTTCAGTCACTGTCACCACTTTCAAACTTCCTCTAATATATTCATTTCTCACTTTATCCATTCTCGTCACACCACACATCCATCTCAACATTCTCATCTCCGCTACATGCAATCTTTTTTCATCCGTCTTTTTCACAGCCCAATATTCTGATCCATACAGTATGATAGGTCTTATCACGGACTTGTAGATTTTACCCTTCAACTTGAGGGGCATCCGTGGGTCACAAATTGTTCCAGTGACCTGTCGCCTTTTCATCCATCCTGTATTGATCCGATGTGATATGTCTCGGTCGTTGAAAATATTCATTTAAATTACATGCTTTAAAGGGCCATATTGATCTGTATTAAATGCACAATTTTTTAGGGTACTTAATTGGATAAGGATTAATGCTGTATTGCTTTAAATCGCTTCGTAAATAAGCCATTGTTTTTCGAAAAAAGTAAAGGATAAAAAATGATTATTGTGGGTTCTCCCAAAGAGATAGACATATACTATCGCGGACTTTTTTGTAGGTTTTTTAAGGTGTACAATATTTTTGTACATTATTTTGATCTATCTCGTAGGGTTCTGCAATGTAAGCGCAAAAAAATGTGTTTATTTACGACATCACATTAGAAACCTCTACAATTACCAGTGTTTCTCTACTATATTATGCATTATTATACATATAAGCCTTCCTCTTGAATCACTCTATTAAAAAAACTGGATCAAAATCCATTGTGTAGTTTTAAAGATCTAAGCATACATAGTGACAGACAGCGGTAAGCGACTTGGTTTTATACTGTGTAATGAACTACTTTGTATGGTTCTGGAGTGACGACCGCGTACCGGAAGACGCAGTGTTGGAAGGCCCTCTACAAGGTGGACCGATGACCAAGACGCACAAGTCCGTTCTTTGTGGCGACATTTGGGGGAGGCCTATGTCCAGCAGTAGACGTCTATCGGCTGAAATGATGATGATGATGATGATCATGATGATGATGTGTAATGAAATTCTAAATACATTCAAAAATGCCTACGATGGAGCTAAATCCATCGTAGGCATTTTTTGTAAGAAAGTCATCTAATGACTTCTGGTCTAGCTGTGCAGCGAGAGGGTGTGTCAGACTTTTACTGACTTACCTGAATTCTGACACCTGCTTCTTTTGAACTATGCATATTAAGATAGGTAGTAAGTTTTAGGAATCTCTTCAGATGTTTATTTATTTATTCATTAAAACTTTATGCACTAGTAATAAACACTGTACAAAGGCGGACTTAATGCCTTAGGCATTTTCTACCAGTCGACCTTAGGGTGGTGCAGAAACAAAACATGGTAGGTGCAGCTTAATGGTAAAGAAATAGAAAAGAAATACAATAATAAATATATACTTAGATATATACATACAAATTAACAATCTATTTATGAAAAACGAATCCAACAAATCAACGCTGTGATGATTACACCAACTTCCTGCGAATGTGCTCACGTGCCATCACCTTAAAAGTGAACCGACTGGACGCCATCCTGATATTCACGTATTGGCCATAGAAAATGGCAGACAAAGAAATATATGCTCTTGAGTATATACTTCTGTGTGGAATTCACAGCAGGCCTAGCCAAGTTACGACCTTTTCGTGTCGAATTCCAATCTCCAATCGGTAATGCCTCGGTGTCAGCAATTGTAGAAATTGATAAGTTGGTAGCCATGTTGACGCGCCTGACGTCGGCCGCTCGTTCTACAATGTCGTTTTACAATAACAAAGGATGTAGCGTTGAACATTGTAGAAACGATAACAATTCATTCTATCATTTTGAACGATGTGAACTTGGCTACGAATTTACTATTCGTTTGTTCTGACCACGTGACTTAACGTTGAGATGATGTCATTCCCATACATTTGATTAGTTTTCGATCAGCGTTCACGATTGCAGATTATCAACTTGTCTAGGGGTGCTACAGTCGGTAAAGCCTCCGATTCCTTTGTTCTGCCCACGTGACTTAGCGTTGGAATGATGTCATTCCCATACATTTGAAGTTTTCTACTAGCGTTAACGATTGTAGATTATCAACTTGGCTAAGCCCTCAGGAGAGGAGCTAGGGAGCTAGGGAGCAGTGGTAACGGCTCCGACTTACTAGTTGTAGGTCGCGGGTTCAAACTCAGCCAGGCGCATTACTTTGTGTGATTTATTTCATTACCACTGCTCTCAAAACGGTGAAGGAAAACATTGTGAGGAAACTGGCATGTCTTAGAACAAAAAAAATTCGAAGACATGTGACATCCACCAACCCACACTGAGCCCGCGTGGTGGATTATGGCCCGTTCCCTCTCCTAGAGAGGAGGCCTGAATCCCAACAGTGGGAACAATTAAAAGGCTGATTATGCTATGCTTATGCTATAAGCCCTCAGGACTCTGAATCGTTCGAAACGTAAAAGGAAACTAAAATATATAGGCTTAGTAACTTAGTCTTTACCCTGCTTGCATCGCCCCAACCGCGGGAGTCCGATCCCGATTTCCGGCCACCGTAGGCGCGGGCTTGCGGACGGCGAGCAATGGGTGGTTCGCCGTCCGACCGTCCGGAGCCCAAGTCGTCAACGGCGCGTACTGTTTCACGCGCACCTCAAGGAGATGTCAGCAACTGTAGGGGCCCAGCAGGGTCGAAGCCTACTTGGGCCAAGGGTCTGATTCTGAAAGGAAGACTCGGCCCCGGTACGAAAGACAATGAGGGAACAGGTCAGGGTAGTCAGTAAAAGTCTGACACTATCTCCCGCCCCGCCCAAGAGGGATGGGGATGTCATAAGATGATTTTCACACCGGAAAAAAAAAACCCCGCTTGCATATTTTGTGCAGTAAATAAATAAATTCTAGATTATTGAAAAGAAGCAAACGCCTCTAAAATCGAGCATAAATAATAATTAACCTGGCATCCCCGTAAATTTTTAATTTGGCAACATTTCACATTCGCGTGCGGAAGGGTGTGGTTATGACGCACGTACTGGAGACGCCATTTTATTAAATGGCGTCTGTCTCTTATATTTGCTTCTCGCTCGCACAATATCGCTGCTCGCAAACACAACTTCTCTTTCTTTCTCACGAGGTATTGCATTTGGAAGAAAGAGACAGCTATATTACTGTCACTTCCTTTTCAATACTTTTGTCCTTGTTACTAACCGTCTGAAGTTATATACAAATATGATTGATGGTTTTATTACAGTCCCTTTGAAGTTATTTTGCGTCTGGCAGCTACCTTATATGTAAGGAAATAAAGATCACTGTAATGCAAAATCAATGGTAAAATCAATGTGATTGGACTGTAAGTTACATTATTTTAAAGGTGACTCTTAAGATAGCCCGCGAAATTGAAATTCTCACACGTTATTTTCGATTTTAGCTTTGTATTTGGTTCTTTATTATTTCAAATGTAATCTAAAAACGTAATGATTGATTTAGGTATTTCCTCAACATGAGACCTAGAACAAAGCTACAATGTGGACAAAAACGCAGGAATGTATTTCGTGTGGTTGCGTTAAACACCGCCAGAGGGCGCCGTCGGTAAAGTAGTTTTCTTTTTTAAATCAAGTATTGATCATGTCTGCACGTTGCAATGCAGTGCAACTGCAGAAGGCCCAGGGCTCACAATCATCATTTCAACAATAAGGCCTCCCCCAAGTGTCGCCATAACGAACGATCCTCTGTGTCTCGTATTGATCTGATTTCCATGACCCTCACCGGGTCATCGGTCCTCCTTGTGGGAAGCCTTCCAATGCTTTGTCTTCCGGTACGTGGTCACCACATCAGAACCTTTCGGACCCATCGACCATCTGTTCTGCGAGCAATGCCCACTGCCAGTCAGTCAGAAAAAACGACATTCACCTTCCAAAGCGTAGATCTCTATGGAGAAGAATGTGCAAGAAACTCCATGGACACTCTTTTCAATCATGTTTTGTAATTACAAATATCTCTGTTACATGTTTCTTATCGCTATCATATGAGAACAATGTAATTAAAGTAAAAATAAAAACTAAATATAGATATTAAAATAGCAACTGGCAGCTAAGAGATGACCAGTCTCAACTGACAGTACCTAAACATTTTATGGTCAAATCATATGAGAACCATGCAGATTGGAGTCTGATATTGTCTTTTGAAGTACACAGATTTGAGTGGACCTGTCCAGTCAGTTCAACTCAGGACTACTAAGAAGCTCAACGACTTGACGAACAATACTAAAAGAAAGGACATTCAGGGCCACAAGTCTGCTATTACAATAGTGTCAGAATGGTCTATCATTGACTTCATAATTGTTGATTTTCCAATGGTCAACCACTGACACTCCATTGAAAGATGTGGCATAGAATGGTAATCTCGTACATAATGACAAATGAATATTTGACGCATGCCAAAATTTTGACAGTTCCTTTGATCAGTGACCTACCATTGGAACGTTATTGTGCAGTCATTGCTTTTAATTTGTTTTGAGACAGCTCGATATTGTCATTCTACCACAAGATCATTGACCGATCAATGATCGACCATTATGAATTATCAGATTATGAACTTTTAGCAAAATGACAATGTGATCGTGTTGGAATAATTAATTTATAAAAATAGCAGACTTGGGCCCCAAGTAGGCCGCATAAAGTAGTAAAAAAAAAAACACATACCATATAAAAAAATCGTAGGTACACTTAAACTTTGGCTGTCGCGAAACCGATTCAGCCTGACGGTACTATTTTGAACTTTATCACGGTATGTCAATATTCCTCGTTCGCAGCACACAACTTTAGGTTACACAGCCGATTTACACAAAAATAATTAGACAATAAAAATTCACTTAACCAAATACACCGCTCACCTAGCAAAATATTGGCACATCTACATTTTTCATATTTTACAGATACAAGGGTCAAATATTGTTCAAATATTTAAAACAAAGTTTTGAGTTCATTTTATATTTTATATCAGAATTTTTAATGTTGGCTATTAGTACCTATAGACCATAATAGATATTCAAAGATATAAATTATCCAATTTTAAACACTTAGGCCGTTAAAACTTAATTTCGCATTTACTGTAGATGTGCCAATATTTTACTAGTTGAGCGATACAAGTTAAACTGTGGGTTATTGTAAAACATTCAAATGTTGTGGTACTTGATTTTAACTGAGAAGGTAGTCACGTAAACTCACATAGTTTAAGCAAAGTTTCCAGATGATCATTTTGTTATCATAATCGTGTAATTGTTTATATGTTTTTTTTACTTTTATACGAAGTATTTTATGCTTATGAACATCAAAACTAATAAATATTATTAACTTATTAGGAATATATACAAACTAAAAATAATAATATTTACAAACGGGTAGAAAAATAAATTATTGGGCATAAAAAAAATCATCCACATCGATATCAATGGGAAAAGTGCCCAGAACGCCCGATTCGTTGTCCGAAGAAAAGCCCAGCCATCTGGTCACGCGAAGAGTCGACCAGTTGTTTGCTGATATCACGAACAACCCGAGAATCTTTAAGTCAAGAGTGAGTAGGTTACATCCATCGTCGACCGCATCGTTTCCATCAGGTGAAACAGCGGTCAAGCGCGAACCTACCAAGAATAAAAAAAAATCAGTATCAATTTTTACTTAATAATAATTATTATTATTTTCTTGATTATAATATATTTTTACTTTAATAATTATATTTATTATTAATAAAGTAACAAATATTATTAATATCATCATCATCTTCCTGCCCTTGTCCCATCTTATTTGGGGTCGGCGCAACACGTTTTTTTCTTCCATTCTATCCTGTCAACCGTCATACTATCACTAACTTCCTTTTCTTTCATATCACTGTTCACACAATCCTTCATCAATCTTTTCTTTAAAAAAAAATATTATTAATATATTATATTTAAATATACATCTTAACTATTAAATATTATAACTTAATACCTATAAATATAATTTAATTAATACAATATAAATAATAATATGTACAAACGGGTAGAAAAAGAACTCATAGGGCATCAAAAAATTCGTCCACATTATATTAAATTATTATATTAGATTTTCGATACCAATAAATTAGTTTATTAGATCATAACTTACATCAAATTACAAAAATAAATTTCAGACAATTTTTATAATAATAGTACAGATAAAATATTATCTTATAATATCCCCTATTATTTCCCTCATGCCATTGTGTGTGTGTTTGTCCTTATGTAGTGTATGTATACGTCTATTATATATCATTACATTATCTTAAAATTATGGCATGTATTTAACGCGGCGACAAACAAATTTGATTTAGGGTTTTAAAAATATTTAAAATGGGTAGCAAAAATAATAGGTCGGTAGCTACAGTGAAGTAGCATTTTAAGTATAAAGTAGCAGCTTTATTTTGAGTTTCACTGCGAGCGACTTGGACGTAGCGTTCGCTGGCCGCTGCCGCGGCACCGCTCGCTTCGCTCGCTCAGCTCACGCGCGGTTGGCCACAGTTCTAACCTAACCTAACCTATTTCACCCTGTTCAAAATGATGAATCTGCTTGCGACTAGATAATTAGACAATGGTGAAAACAACTTTAGCCGCCAGAGTCATTATTTTTAATACCTCGACTATTATTTTATTGGCCCTGTTTAATATATTTGCTATTTTAAAGTAGCAGCCATTATTTAGTTTTTATAGATCCTTGCTTTTTGCAGCTCATATAATATAATTGTGTTAAAAATATTTAATCGCTACCAAGTTATTTTTTTGTAACAAGTAGTTAGTCGCTTAATAAGTTGTTATTCGCCTCAAAAATAATTAACCTAAAATTATTGTTTATTAAGATCAAAACGGCCAGACATTGTTAAAATTAATGATAGTCCCTAGTTAATTCACAATAATAAAACTAAAATTTACAAAAAAAAAAGTAATCGTCAACGTCAAATTGTAAAATAAAAAAAAAATCATAGTTGTAAAATATAAAAAAATCTTCAATGATGATGATGATGATGATGAATTTCCACACTGAGTTTGCTTCACCGTTTTAAGAACAGTGGTGATGAAATAAATTACACAAAGTAGGTAATGCACCTGGCTGGGTTTGAGCCCGTGACCAACACTTCTCAAGAAGAGAAAACAAGATACACAATAAAAATAAATATGAATAAATTATGCGATAACCCTTCGGTGCTATTTTATTACCTGTAAGAACTATTAACAGCATCCTATACAATATATTCGTTCAAAATATTGACCCGTATTCGGCACCTGCGCTATGCAGCTCGCCTAGTTTTCTTTATTCATTGCATTGCCGCGCCCGTCCCCTTTGGTTTCGGTCCTTCGAGTGTGTATTTACGTTACCTGTTGATAGTGCTGAGTTCCTGGTACCCTAAAATCGGAGAGAAAGGTAAGTAATCTGTATTAGTTTCGTTTTTTTCTTCATCGTCATTCTCCCGGACATATTTTCAATTGATTTTGCGTCTACCTAGATACCCGTTCGCAGTTCTAAGTTCCTGGTACTTCAGGATTAGTGAGAATAGATTAGAATAGAATAAACTTAAAGACAAAACACCAAAGCAAACAAAATACTTAGAGCAAAGTTAGTAAAGCTTACAACAAAAACATAGAATCAACATATAACATATAACATAGAACATACAACAAACATACCTACAATCAATCAACAGAAACATCCGTCTGTCTCCCTAGAATCTTTCCTAGCATCATTCATTTCTTTGAAAGTACGCAATGTTCTTTGTAAAATTGGTATGATTCTAATTCTATACTTATAATAAATCTGTAGAAGTGAAAATTCTGTACATTGAAAATATCAAAAAAATAAATGGCAGGGGGTGTTACTAGACCGACACCGAACCCAAAAATGTGATTAAATTTTTTTTTGTCTGTCTGTCTGTTTGTTCAGGCATCACGCAAAAACTTTTACATAATTATTCTTTAATATCCTGTGCACCACACTGGGTACTTTTTATCCCGGAAAAGTATAAATAATAACAAAAAAAGTTAGTTTTGCAGTTCGATCCCTAGACCCGATTACTGTACCAACCGCAAATAATAAGTTGGTCGCAGGTTACGTTACCCGCAGTGGAGTTCATTACACGCTGCACACGGCTAAGATACTAAAATAATTTATCTTAAGATACAATATCGCTCGCCATACAATTCAATGGAATATCACACACGACGAAGATAATAAATAATATTTCATTTTCATATTTTCGTATCTCAAAAAACCTAATAAAACCATTTTCGACTTCTACGCGGACGAAGTCGCGGGCAAAAGCTAGTTAAAAATATAAAACGTTTAATAAGTATTGGCGATTTATATCTTGCAACAAATTAATGTCATCTTTTGCTAACTAATCATTTTCGCAACAGTATTTTTGATCATGAAGTACCAGGATCTCAGCACTGCAAAGAGGTTATCTATCCTAAATAAACTGAGACAAATGCAAAAGAATGAACGCCAATAAGTACGTCATCAGTGGAGATAATTTATTTACTATTTTTATTTTTTACAGAGGAGGGAAGTAAGTTTTACTAGACACAACAACACACTAGTAACACTTGCTACCCTCCACTGTAAAAACTCATCATCATCTTCCTGCCCTTGTCCCGTGTTATTTGAGGTCGGCGCAACACGTTTTTTTCTTCCACTCTGCCCTGTCACTCGTCATGCTATCACTAACTTCCTTTTCTTTCATATCACTCTTCAGACAATCCATCCATCTTTTCTTTGGTCTTTCTCTCCCTCTCCATCCATTCACATGTAAACTCATAACTCTTTTAGTAACATGCGTTTCATCCACTGTGAAATTACTCCACTGTAAAAATAATAATATTAAAAATGTAACCTACACTGATGACGTTCTAGCTGCATGAGGAAACAATATCATCGTTGTGCAACCTCTAAATATTAACCAATTAGGGTGATTTTTTGATTGTATAAGGACACTGAAAATGAGTGGAGTCAAGAATTCGAGCAAATTCATAAATACGAGATTTAGAAACACCCTAGCCCACGTTTACATGTCGGCTATTTAATTAATTAATATTCCACAAATATCACACAACACCGTGTGTGTTCACACGTTTTTTGAACAACAAACACAGATGTCAAGTGTTTCTAAAAGGAACTCGCAAGGTCCCATTATATAAATACCCCGGATTGCTCTCTTTTGCAACATGAAAACTGTTTTTTTTTTCACACAACGCCGTCTAGTCTCAAGCTAAGCAGAGCTTGTGTTATGAGTACTAGACAACTGATAAACATACTAACATATTTCTAAATACATACATATTATATATAAATTACAACCAGACACAGAACAAATGATCGTGATCATCACACATACATTTGTCCTTAGTAGAAATCAAACGCACGACCTCCAGCATAGCAGTCAGGGCCACTAACCACTAGACTAACAGGCCAGTCAAGTATTTGCATGACTCTTAAAATGGTGAAGGAAAATATCATGAGGAAACTGATATGTCAAAATATACCGAAATTTTAAAGACATATTGTGATATCCACCAACCCTTACTGAGCCTACGTGCTAAATTACAGCCCATTCTCTTTCCTAGAGAGGAGTCCTGGGCCCCAGCATTGGGAACATTATAAAGCTGATTTTGCTAAGCATGAATCTGACAAGACACGAGCCAGACTTCTCTTAAACCATGTTTCAGCAATCATAGTCACCAGAAATATCTTCTAAAACATTTTCGCCTTGAATTTTCAGGTTCCAACGAGGGATTACTAATCTCTGCAAATGAAGACGGCTCCTCCTAACTCAAATCCAAATTCGACGATCTCAAATGCTGAAAAAATCAGAAGAAGAAAGCGAAAGAGGGAAATCCTCAAGGATACTGTGTCTAAAATTGAGATAGCAGTAAAGAGCCTCAACGCAGTGATGGCTGAAATTCCTCTAGAAGATGGGGGACCATTTGATGATGACGAAGGCATACTAAACACCGCTTTGTTTCTTGATAGGATGCTTGCTAATATTGCCAAGTAAACTACGGCACATGGGCAATCTTTTAGAAGATAAAATTGGTTATGAATGAACAAAAATTTCACTATCTACAGGACAATTGAAAAGTAAGAGCAGTGATGGCTCAGCCCCTCTAGCCAAGTTACAACCGTTTCGTTTCGATTCTCTTTTCGTTGATTGCCTCGAGTCAGCCACGTCTCCGATTCCTTTGTTCTGACGTCATCTCAACGCTCAGTCATGTGGTCAGAAAAAAGGAATAGGAGGCGTGGCTGACTTGAGAATCGAAACGAAACGGTTGTAACTTGGCTAGGGGGGGCAGTGGTAACAGCCCCAACTTACAAGTCAATCGTAATGTCTTAAGACCCAGTCAGTCCTCATCACTGTGTAGCGACATCTATGGCGTCACATAAGAACTTTGATTGAACAGACCGAAATCATCTATCGGGCAGTTGCCCACCAGACATAACACCCGTCTGGCCGGAGGATCCTCCCTTTTCAAAGGAGGTATGTGAGGCTTTACTCTATGTTCCACATACCTCCAAACTGGTAAACCTCGACAAAGAACATCAGCGCAGCCTTCGTGCAGCTACTACTTCGTGACGTCATCATCACTTCCTCAAGCTTTCGAGCAGCGAGCCATACAGCCAGCACCCACAGCTTTAAAGAGTATCCTGACCACCAGCATGCTTACCTGGTCATACCTGGTCATCACCCTCAGCCTCATCAGCGAACTTGGCGAAGCACACTGCACCTTCGGCCAGTCACTTGAAGAGCAACGAAGAACCTCTCCTGGCCAATGCAAGCAATCAAGCCACTACGTCGCACAGTAAAGCTCCGACTCACTGGAGCCAGCAGCACTACTCCGACTCACTGGAGCCTGCAGCATCATCCCGACTCACTGGGACATCATCACCCCGACTCACTGAGGCATCATCCCGACTCACTGGGATAGCACCACCCTGACTCACTGGGGCATCACCGCAGACAGTTGCGACTCACCGAGAACTATGCGGCATTCGGTTCCGACCCACTGGAACCATTCTACCACTGGCCTGGCACGCATCAAGAAGCATCAAGAACCATCGATCTCCGATCTCCGGAGGGGAGTTATGTAGCGACATCTATGGCGTCACATAAGAACTAATCCTGCATCGCGCAATCAAAGTTCTCCGCGCGATTAGAACATATAGAACAGCCCGAAATCATCTTTCGGGCAGTTGCCCACCAGACATAACTGAATCTCAGCAACGGGAGCATTATAAGGTTTATTATGTTATTAAATAATGACCCTATAATGTTCCTCCTGCTGACATCACTGCGACAGAGAGGAGGCCACATAGGCTCCTCTCTGTCAAAGAAAACGGGCCAGCTGCTGAGAAACTGTCGACTCTGGCTTATATCTCCGAAACACTGCAATAACGGCACTGATGCAGCTGCCACGTTATTGCAGTGCCCTGAAAGCGTCGTTCCCATTTCGTACAGTTGATTATAACTCAAGAATGGCTGGACCAATTTTAATGATTTCTAGTTTGTTGGATTCATCTCCGCCCCGAATAATAACTGATTTAAAATATCGAAAACATACACGTAAAAAAAAACAGAATATCTAAATACATCAACTGTCAAATGCAATGTCAATCATTCCATCATTCGGTCAATCATTGCATCCTACGGTCAATCATTTCACCATTCAGTGACTGTTAAGCGGGAAGAAGTTCGTTGTCAGCTAATTGTTCAATAATATTAATGAGTAGTTCTATCTTCCAAAAGATTGCATAAAAATTTAAATTTACCTTTTCTTGTTGTGTCACTGTCAATTCTAATCTTCAAAACGTGGTTATTGTAGTGGGATTGTCCCAAATAAACTTGGATGTGATTTTTGTCAAATTACAAAATTTATTTAAGTTCTGTAAATGTGAGAGCAGTGGTGGCCAAGTGGTAACGGCCCCGACTTACGAGTTGTAGGTTGCGGGGTCAAACCAAGCCAGGCGCATTACTTTGTGTAATTTATTTCATCACCACTGCTCTCAAAACGGTGAAGGAAAACATCGTGAGGAAACCGGCATGTCCTAGAACCATCGAAGACATGTGACATCCACCAACCCGCACTGAGCCCGCGTGGTGGATTATGGCTCGTTTCCTCTTTCAGAGAGGAGGCCTGAGTCCCAACAGTGGGAGCTCCAAATTATATTTTAAATAAAAACAAAATGTTGGCAGCTACAGTTCTTAGTACAATAAGATTAATGTACAATGTGTTATACATTCAATATCCTTGTAATTAAAAAACTGTTTGCAATTGAGATATTTTTCTCTTGAAATACTATCTCTATTCTCAGCTATTCTTCTACAAAATACTATGTGTTATCAAACGATTGATGTAATATTTATATGTTTAGAAAATAAATGTCTAATAAAAATCTAAGTCGTGTTTTATTTTAAGAGGATTATATGTACCTAATTGTAGTGACATCTATGAGGCAAATTAGGAACTAAAAACACAATCTCGCGTCGCACAGTGTTTTATGAAGACCATTTTTCGGACATTGCTTTTTTATATAAAAAACTGTTAGATTAAGTTATTATTATTTACTTGTAGCGACATCTATGGCGTCACATAAGAACTAATCCTGCATCGCGCAATCAAAGTTCTCCGCGCGATTAGAACATATAGAACAACCCGAAATAATCTATCGGGCAGTTGCAGCCCACCAGACATAACATCCCGTCTGGTCGGAGGATCCTCCCTTTTCAACGGAGGTTTGCGGGACTATACTCTCTGTTCCACATACCTCTAAATACTCATTTTACGAATATTCTGGAGTAGTGACCGCGTACCGGAAGACGCAGCATTGAAGTGACACTTGGGGGAAGCCAATGTCCAACAGTGGATGCAGGTATACGAGGACCTGCACAGCTTGCTTAGAACCTAATTAGCCTAGACACACCTTCAGTTAGTACGCCGCTAGAGGGCGGTATCAAATATAAAAACCTTTAAGATGTTCTCAGTGACATATGTAGCTATTCATTGTTTATTTTATTTTATTAGGAAAACATACAGTGTATTCATACAGAGTAGAAACAGATATAAACAACTGAATACCATTTACATGTTTCCGCATTTAAAAATCTAGAAAGCTTGTTATCAATCTTTAGTGATATAATAGGTAATATTAAATAACCTAATATTAAGCAAAATTTGAAAATTTGAAAAAGGGAAATTTGGAGTAAGTATATTTAAAAACTAAATTATGTTGAAGTCAGAGAACCAAACCATGATTTCGTTAATGTTCTGTTGAAAACGCGTGGCTTTGAATTAAACAAATCCAGTTCAGGAAAGTCAACAAGTTTATTAAATTCTCTAGAGGACCTCACAAAAAATGAATTCTGCCTGTAGTTTGAAGAACTCTGAGGCACGTCCACACATGCTTTACGTCTCTGTATTCACATGCAGTAGGTAAGGTTGTTGAACTCTCTTCCGCTTAGCATTCGAGATTTGCACTATCTTTCCTCTCTAGTGTGATCATTTTATATGTATATACATTATGTATTTATTTTTACTATAAGGTATATAAGTATTTATTATTTTAATTTAAGATTTCACATTCTCTTCTTTTATTACTTCTACACACTATTGTCTACATTTCTTCCTATTTCTCCTTTCGCAGGTCTGCTAGAAGAAATTTCTTTTAAAAAATAAGCAGCTTTGTACAATTTTTATAAGAATGTATCTTCTTTCGTATTTTTGTGTGTATATAAATTATAAAATAAATAAATAAATACTCAATTCAGAACTTCACTAACTATTCACGATATCGAGGCTATTACCTTAAAAGAACTGGCCAAGTGCGAGTCGGACTCGCGCACGATGGGTTCTGTGCCGTCCGTAGCAAAATAGGGCAAAAAAATATCACGTTTGTTGTATGAGAACCCCTCTTAAATATTTATTTTATTCTGTTTTTAGTAGAAAGAAGAAAGAAAGAAAAACATTTTATTTACGCGAAATGACGCAATTTTAAAACTAGCTAACAAACATAATCAATTAATAGGGAAGATATGCGTCACTTTCGCGCAAAACGGCCGAACGCATAATGCGATGAGCTCACCGCGCTGGTTTTCAGCGTGAGCCGGTGGCGGTGTCGACATAAAGACGCCGCCGGAACGGTGCAATATACAAAAAAAAAATGGATAGAATAGGGAAAGAAAAATACATATGAAATAAAAATAAATAACGTAGTATAGTATTATAGTATTTTTTGTTAAAGCGACATCTGTCATACATCATTTGTGAAAATTTCAACTGTCTTGCTATCTCGGTTCACAAGATACACCCTGGTAACAGAAAGACGGACAGCGGAATCTTAGCAATAAAGACCCCATTTAACTCTTTACAGCACACAAAAAAATAATCAGATATTTTAAATGGTGGCCTAACATAATATTAATAAGAACTGTTATAGATAACAGTAGTACAAGGGATTTTGACAAAGATGGCGCTGTTAGTAAACATTTGTCTGAGCATTGAAAAAACAAGATGGCGGATTCTCACCACGTGTAAAAAGATCTCGGTACAGATATAAATAGACTAATGTGCGTCATAGCGAAGTATTGATTGTAATTGTGACCTGCGCACTGCGGTTAGTACCAGCTTCCTCCGTTTTAGACTTCTTTGTGCTCTCATTGCTCCGCCCGCAACCGTCAGATACGCGTTCGTCCTTCGAGCCGGATACCAGGGCCCCAGAGAACAATACAGGTAGGTGTTTTAGATTTTATCCCTTTATAAGTTAACAGTGGCTTTGGGCATTATCTTACAGAAACTTATTACCAGTAGTCTAATATCTGTCCTGAGGTATTTTATCATGTTCAGTGCGGAACGAGGTCTAATAGGCCTCGTATATGTCTTCCTTGCGGTGCGGCTAAGAAAAAAAATCTCTGACGTGCAGAGGCTTCAGTTTAGTTTTAAGAAAGAGATGAATATAAAACTAAGATGCTCTATTAAAACAGAAAGCATTGGTATGTCTACTTTAATACGAGGTCACTTTGACCTCGTACCGCACTGTGTGCAAAATTTTAGCTAAATCGCAATACTGCATACGCTGTTGAAGCTAAATTGATGAAAAACTATCAGTTGTACGGATTTATATGACAGGAACACTATGATCTAGATTAGGATATATAATAGTAGATTATGATAATTTATGTGGGCGGCCAGCGGACCACAAGGCGCCGAGAGTGAAGATACTGCTTTATCCCCATAAAGCAGTGTCTGCACTCTCGGCGCCACGTGGTCCGCCGGCCGCCCACATAAATTATTTTTTGCAAGTCGCGATGGGTGTTCGCGTTTCCATGGCATATCATTGCATATCATTCAACTTTCACGTACAGCCGCTGGCATCAATCAGTAAAACAATTTTTGAAAAGGACCTGTTTTGGCGAAAAGTGGCGTCGTAGATTCAAAGCTAGGCTAGTACTTTACTAAAGTGTAATTTATTTCATCACCACTGCTCTCTAAACGGTGAAGGAAAATATCGTGATGAAACCAGCCAACATCCACGAATCAAAAAATTCAAATTTATTTGTGACATCCAGCAAACCACAGTGGGTCCACATGCTGGATTACGGCCCTCTCATAGGAAGAAAGCCTGAGTCCCAGCAGTGGGAACATTACAAGGCTGATTCTGCAAGCTATTATTTGAGCTAATAATCCAACATGAGCTAGAGGGGGTGCAAGAGGGGAGTGAATGACGCCATTTTGTGTCCTTTCCTATAAGAACGAACATGGCGATAAATCTAGGGGTGAAAATGATTTAACACAAAGGGGAGTGTAGATACTAAGTAATAAATCTTTTGACGCCACCCCTGATGAAACAATACGAAACCAGCCCTCTAAAATAATTCTTCATCCTCTTGCCCTTTCCACCAATTTATTTGGGGTGTTCAAATACAATACTTTTCACAATTTTTGTATTAAACTAGCTTTTGCCCGCGACTTCGTCCGCGTAGAAGTCGAAAATGGTTTTATTAGGTTTTTTTGAGATACGAAAATATGAAATATTATTTATTATCTTCATCGTGTGTGATAGTCCATTGGATTGTATGACGAGTGATATTGTATCTTAAGATAAAATATTATAGTATCTTAGCCGTGTGCAGCGCCCCTTAGTGAACT
Organism: Mythimna vitellina; assembly: GCA_949316375.1. Classification (NCBI taxonomy): domain Eukaryota; kingdom Metazoa; phylum Arthropoda; class Insecta; order Lepidoptera; family Noctuidae; genus Mythimna; species Mythimna vitellina. The sequence continues at coordinate 11,234,669 of OX438713.1, read as the reverse complement.
CCACTGCGGGTGAAATAACCTACGACAAACTTATTATTTACAGTTGGTACAGCAATCGGGTCTAGGGATCGAACCGCAAAATTAAGTTTGTTTTTTATTGTATATACTTTTCCGGGATAAAAAGTACCCAGTGTGGTGCCCAGAATAATAAAGAATAATTATTCCAAGTTTCATCGTAATCGAACCGGTAGTTTTTGCGTGATGCCTGAACAAACAGACGGACAGACAAATTTTTTTTTAATCACATTTTTGGGTTCAGTGTCGGTCTAGTAACACCCCTGCCATTTTTTTTTTATATTTTCAATGTACAGAATTTTCACTTCTACAGATTTATTATAAGTTTAGATTCTAATTAAATACAATAATTTCCATTTATGACTTTGTCCTAAAAATTGATTTATTTTTTACTCAAATCGATTGGTACGCAATACCGTTGCCGACGTCTGTTAGTCGACAACGTCACCGGCCCACGCTGAAAACCAGCGCTGTGGACTCATCGCATTATGCGTGTGGATACAGCATTATGCTGAGCGTACGGCCGTTTTGTTCGGACGTGGCGCATATATTTGTTATTTTAATTATGTTTTTGTCATGCAAAATGTTTGCAATATGTTAGTTTTAAGTTTGCGCCTTTTCCGGCAAACAAAAACTTTTTCTTTCTTTCTTTTTCTATACGTACGGCGAGAATCCACCCTTACGTTTTTGAAACTTCAACGGTCCGGACTAAGCGTTTCGCTTCGTCGTTTATACCGCGTACATCGAAGGACTGGAACAATTTGCCTGCTGCGGTCTTCCCGTCCAACTATAATTTAGGTGTCTTAAAGGCTAGAATGAATAGGCCACTATCGAGATAGTGGTAAAATATTTTTTTTTTTCATGTATTCGACGATGAATCACGCTTGCCTAGAAGTAACATATTCAATCTTGACTTAAAGCCAGCTTGGAACTCCACTCCACAGCTGTAGATACGCAAAATGAATGTGTTCCTAAAATATTCTGCACTTATTATTTTCAGGTTGTTGGAGACACAGTTTCGACAGCAACCATCGCCTGAAAACCGCAATGACCTCTGTCTGCCACACTTCTCCGCTGTACGCAACAATGTCAGCTTTCGAGGGTACACCAGGCCCTACACTGCAACCGCCGTGTTCTTCATTCAAATATATAGCTAAGTTTCAATAGGTTAGTATTTCAGACACATTTCTTTTAAGACTTCCCAATTGTTTAATAATTCTGAACTTCAACAACTTACGCATCTATAAAAAGCTTGAGGGAGAGGCTATCCTCACGCTCAAGTACCCTTAGGAAATGCCCTGGGCGTCAGGAGTAGCAGGGCAATCCCCGACCACTATTATCGCGGGCTTGAGGACGTTGAACTATGGGTAGCTAGGACCACGCCCGTGTCGACGGCGTGTGGTGTTCTACGCGCGCCTAAAAGAGCCGTCAGCATAATTGATGGGGATCTTTTGGGCTGTTGCTACCTGAGCTACGGGATTGCTCGAAATAGTAGCCATAACCCTGGACCGTGAAGGGTAACTAAAGGAACATGATGGGTTTTATCCGTTAATATTACTACACTCAGAGCTCTAAAAGTTACATCGTATCTCGTACTTACCCAGGTGTTCATTTATCATCATCATCATGATTTCAGCCGAAAGATTTCCACTGATGGACATAGGCCTCCCCCAAGCGTCGTTATAATAGCCGATCCTGTTCGTCTCATATCCATTGGTATACCGCAACCCTCACCAGGTCATCGGTCTACCTTGTGGGAGGCCTTCAAACGGTACGAAGATGAAGTTTAAGGGGTTGCAACTCGACATACACTTTCACTATTTTTCATACAACCGCTCTATGCGATTATGACGTTATTACACATTTTTCAATAGATATTTTGGAAACACAGTATCTTGTGGATATCATCTAGGCTTCGATTAAAATCAATTTATAAATTTGTGTTAAACTAATCCGGTAAAGACCTCTGAAAATCTGCAATTTCGCATGAACTTTGACACTTCATTATTTACTCAAAAATTAAGAAAGTCAAAAAAGTATAAAGTATAGGTGAATTTAATCAAGATTCGAAATGGCGACATTTTTTTCAAAAACTTTAAAGGCTTTAAAAAAAAATCACGCATTGGCACTAGTTTTGTAGAATATTCAAGTAAATCACGGAATTATCGAATACTAACATGAGTTTTCAGGCATTATCTCTCTTTTCGCGTTGCCTTTTCGTCAAATATCGCGTTGGATTGCGTTAGATGAAGCAACAAGCTTTTAAACCATGCTCAATGTTGACGATAGGCGAATGAAGGACCCTCCAAAGTATTTAGCACGACTTCTTTTTATTTCAGATCCCTTCTTAAGAAGCACCATCACCGATGGGGTGTAAGTGACTCTACCACCACCTTCAGAGCCAAAGTCAACCTCACCTGCCCGCGGTACACCCTGCAAGAGAAACCAACGAGGCTCTGGCGATCCCCTGGTCTCCTCAACTTAACCGTTGAGGAGACCAGGGTGGCAGACGTTCTGCTAAACCTAGATTCTAGTTTGTTAAGTATTATAAGCTAAGATTTTATATTCTTATAGAAAAATATTGATATGTATTCAACATCTGAGTTTTTGTAACATTTAAAATTACGATAGGTTAGTTAAATATAAGTTAGGATAAGTCAACTGGCGTTTCATTTATTTTTACTATCATCATCATCATCATCTTCCTTCCCCTGTCCCGTGTTATTTGAGGTCGGCGCAACACGTTTTTTTCTTCCACTCTGCCCTGTCACTCGTCATGCTATCACTAACTTCCTTTTCTTTCATATCACTCTTTACACAATCCATCCATCTTTTCTTTGGTCTCCCTCTCCCTCTCCTTCCATCCACATGTAAACTCATAACTCTTTTAGTAACATGCGTTTCATCCCTCCTCTTCACATGACCATACCAAGACAAACGACTCCCTTTCTATTTTTCAGTCACTGGCGCCACTTTCAAACTTCCCCTAATATATTAATTTCTCACTTTATCCATTCTCGTCACACCACACATCCATCTTAACATTTTCATCTCTTATTTTTACTATCCTTCCCCAATATGATCATCGTGATACATAATCAATCAACCTTTTTAATGTTTCCACTGCTGGGACTCAAGTCTCCTCTCTAGGAAAGGGAATGGGCCGTAATCCACCACGCGGGCCCGGTGCGGGTTGGTGGATGTCACTTGTCACTCATCGTGATATGCCTCTTCTAAACCGAGTTGGTCTCAAAGGATGCAGCTAGAGGATACATGGAGGGACTGCCTATCTGACCTCCGTAATCCAGTAATTTGGTAACATACGATCGAATCGGGAATTAGGTACCAAGTTCGATATAGCCCGAAGAATCACCTTACGTGACATAGAGCAGGGATCCAATAATAATAATTATCTATTTAGAAGAAGAAAAAAACAAAGAGAGGGCAGAGTGGAAGAAAAAAACGTGTTGCGCCGACCCCAAATAATACGGGATAAGGGCAGGAAGATGATGATGATCTATTTATGGGAACCCTGAGTATTAGTGATGTGTGATCAGAAAGGATGAGGTCTATAATTTCAGCTTTACATCATCTTCGATCGATACATGTGTTACTACTAAGCCTGGGGCCCAAGTCTGCTATTTTTATAAATTCATCATTCCAACTCGATCCTATTGTCATTTTGCTAAAAGTTCGTAGTCTGCTAATTTATAATGGTCGATCACTGATCGGTCAATGATCTTGTGGTAGAATGACAATATCGAGCTGTCTTGAAACAAATTAAAAGCAATGACTGCACAATGACGTTCTAATGGTAGGTCACTGATCAAAGGAATTGTCAAAATTGTGGCAGTTATCCGCTTAGGTCAAATATTCATTTGTCATGTACGAGATTACCATTCTATGCCATTTCTTTCAATAGAGTGTCAGTGGTTGACCATTGGAAAGTCATGATCACGCCATTATATTAGTAGATTACTAAACTTGTCAAAATCAACAATTATGAAGTCAATGATAGACCATTCTGACACTATTGTAATAGCAGACTTGAGGCCCTGGTAGGTTGATTTATTACTAATTTCAAGTCATAACTCGGTAGAAAATTCTCCAGTTCCAAAGTAATCTTACTTTATTTATTTATTAAAACTTCATGCAACACAAAAGTACAAAGGCGGACTTAATGCCTTAGGTATTCTCTACCAGTCAACCTAGGGTGGTGAAGAGAAAATGTGGCAGGTGCATAAAAATATAAAAGAATATTATGAAAATAAGAGTTTAAAAGTATATATATACATTCAGTCAAAAAAGTATCGGGAATGGATGATTTGTTTATGGTTCCAAATTCAAATTTTTGTTTTTTTGTAGTTGTTAGATTGGCACAACTGTTTTCCATTTTGGCGCGGAGTTTGAGTTGCATCTGTTATTTATATTAAATACAGTGCTGGTTTTAGTAATATCATATATAGTGTGTATTGCGAATTTCATAATGGACAAAAATATCAAACAAAGAGTTTGTCTTAAATTTTGCATCGCCAATGGAATTTCGTGTTCGGAGTCACTGAAAATGTTACAGAAGGCTTACGGTGAATCGACTTTATCAAAAACTCGTGCTTATGAGTGGTTCAAAGCGTTCAAAAGCGGTCGAGATGTGATGGAAGATTTGCCTCGCTCTGGTAGGCCGTCAACGTCAACTGAAGTTAACATCGCAAAAGTGCAGAATATAGTGACTGAAAATCCCCATTCAACTCTGAGAGAGATAGCCGCCGAACATTCTGTATCTCACGAGTCGATCCGTACCATTTTAACTAATCATTTGGGTATGAAACATGTTGCTGCTCAGCTAGTCCCAAAAGATCTGAATTTTCTCCAAAAACTCAATCGCATGAAAGTCGCTGAGGACATGCTAGAACGAGTCAGTTCGGACCCAACATTCATGAAACGCATTGTTACTGGTGACGAGACGTGGGTTTACGAGTTGGACATGCAAACTAGTCAACAAGCTTCGGAGTGGCGCCTTCCATCTGAACCGAAACCGAAAAAACCACGCCAAAGTCGATCAAAGTCAAAGTCACGTTGACTGTTTTCTTTGACTATCGCGGTGTTGTGCACTCTGAATTCTTACCGGAAGGTCTAGCGGTAAATAAAGAATATTATTTGAGCGTTATGCGGCGTTTAAGAGAGCGAATTCGACGAAAAAGGCCAGATTTGTGGAAAGAAAATTCTTGGATTTTGCACCACGACAATGCGCCTTCGCACAAGGCTATCATTGTGAACGAATTTTTGACCAAACACTCAACAAATACCATCCAGCAACCACCATATTCACCAGATATGGCTCCTGCTGACTTTTTTCTTTTTCCTAAACTCAAATTACCACTTCGTGGCACCCGTTTTCAATCGATAGAAGACATAAAGGAGAATTCGCGGCGAGAACTGAACTCAATTCCGGAAGCAGCGTTTAAAAAATGTTTTGATGAATGGATTACTCATTGGCGCAAGTGTATCGTTTCTAAAGGAGCATACTTTGAAGGTGATAAAATAAATTTGGATGAATAACAGACATTTTGTGTATTATTGATCTTTTCCCGGTACTTTCTTGACAGAGTAGTACAAAATAAACATACATATATAATTTAATATAATATACACATATATATTTAAATAAAGTAAAAGAAAGGGGTTATTGAGACGACTTCACTATTTGTGCAGAAAGTAATTTCGCAACATCCGCTTAAATAAATAGACTGGTGGCCGTCCTGATCTCGAGAGAAAGCGCATTCCACAGAAGTATGGACTGTATATGAAAGGAAGAATGAACAAAGTCAGAAGTATGAGAAGGACAAAGCAGTAGAAGATTGTTAGAAGAACGCAGATTCTTAGCAAGAGAAGAACATATATATTTAAAGTGTGATATGAGATAAGAAGGAGGGGTGGGGGAGTTGAGCAGAGAGTAAAGAGTAGTCAGAGCGCGCAGACTCCTTCTCTGACAAATGGGCATCCATTTTCAACGTATCAATATTTAAATCGCTACATACAACAATTTTTTTCCTATTTGACAAACATAACCTATTCAAAACAATGTCAAGCTTATAATAAAATGTTGAATAATTGTATTTAGGAATTCTATAAACAAAAATTACAATAATAGAATGAGTTATCAATTCAATTCCACAAATTTCAAAAACGCCTGGCACTGAGTGCTTAGCAATATCTGGCAGTTCCTTGTATTGATGCCCATTTCTAACCAGAACACAAGTCTCTCCGCGATTTGTCGTGCGACAAAAGATAGCGGCTGGATGAAAACCAGGGGCCCAAGTCTGCTATTTTTATAAATTTGTCATTCCAACACGATCCCATTGTCATTTTGCTAAAAGTTTGTAATCTGATAATCCATAATGGTCGATCATTGATCGGTCAATGACCTTGTGGTAGAATGACAATATTGAGCTGTCTTGAAACAAATTAAAAGCAATGACTGCACAATAACGTTCTAATGGTAAGTCACTGATCAAAGGAACTGTCAAAATTTTGGCAGTTATCCGCAGACGTCAAATATTCATTTGTCATTATGTACGAGATTACCATTCTATGCCATTTCTTTCAATGGAGTGTCAGTGGTTGACCATCGGAAAGTCATAATGACGCCATTATATTAGTAGATTACCAAATTTGGTAAAAATAAACAATTATGAAGTCAATGATAGACCATTTTGACACTATTGTAATAGCAGACTTGAGGCCCAGGAGTATGACGTGACGTCACAACATGGCAATCGATCCTGTTCTTATTTGGAACGCATTGTACAGTAACTTTATTTTAGAAATAGCAGACTGTATTAATATTGTAAACAGTTCATTCTTTTAGTAATAGATGTCACTACTTGCTACTTATACGTGTGTAATATAAAGTAGAAGGAGATTGAAACACGTGCTCGGCCACACTGGAAGCGCGGGTGTGGGGCGGGCTCGGCGCGGTTATCTCGCTGTGTAATCATGCTATATAAAAAAATCCAGACAAGGGCGATTCCTACTCGTACTTGTCTGGTTTTTTTACATAGCATGGCTAGGATGATAGCAGGACGAAAATATGTATCTTTAAGATGAGAGAAAGGAATAGGTACCTAGAAAAGAATAGAATAGAATAGAATAAAATAGAATAGAATGGAATAGAATGGAATAGAATGGAATAGAATGGAATAGAATGGAATAGAATGGAATAGAATGGAATAGAATGGAATAGAATGGAATAGAATGGAATAGAATGGAATAGAATGGAATAGAATGGAATAGAATGGAATAGAATGGAATAGAATGGAATTGAATGGAATTGAATGGAATTGAATGGAATTGAATGGAATTGAATGGAATTGAATGGAATTGAATGGAATAGAATGGAATGGAATAGAATAAACTTTATTGTACACCAAAATAGTAACAAAACTTTTACACTACCTTAAATCTATGGGTACAAAGGCGGTCTTATCGCTGGCAGCGATAGCTACCAGACAAAAGTTAAACAATTTTATACAAAGAGATGGAAAAAAGAAAAGAACAATGTGGTGGTTTAGTGACGGAAGAACTGAATTTAGGTAGAGGCAGGATAGCAATTAGAGTAAAAGGAAATGATCTTTGACTAGATTTGTGAAAGAAGCTAATGACTGGGCTTGTCTAATTGGCATTGGCAACGCGTTCCACAATCGCACCGCTTGTACCGTGAACGATTTGTCACTTCTTCTTCTTTTCGTGTCGATGTACTCTAACTAAATTTTTTCTGACCAGTATTTGGCAACCTCTACGGCTCTGTTATTGGCCTCGTATAGATCCTGAAAACTGCACTGATTACTGATTGAAAACTGATTTGTCACTGAACTTGGTAGAATGCGAGGGCATTAAAAGTTACAAATTCTCCGATGATCTCAAGAGTCTAGAATGTGTGTCATGAAGGAACTGATAAATGATATTTATTTTGTAAGTAGGTTTAAAAAACACTTTTACACGTCAATTTTGTTTTTCCTCATTTTGAACTAGATGAGGCCGGTGTTTCCTAGCTGACTACCCTGAGAAGAAACACCGAAACAAACTCAAGGGTCAAAGTCTCTTTTAAAGTCCATACAGTTAATATGTAATGGTCAAATCACATGAGAACCATGCAGATTTGTCTGAGATGGTCTTTTGAAGAAAGAACCATATAGATTTGAGTCGACCTGTCCAGTCAGTGCAAGCATTTGTCAGTATTCGTAAAGCTCAACCCAGGACTACTAAGGAGCTCAACACTTCTTATCTTCGTCCTACTATAATGGGACCTCGAAGGCATCAACGTTAAACCATCTCTCAAACCTTCCAACTCCTGATCATTCTCCATTTAATTTTAGTCAATTCTCTGATTGTGATGTTAAGAAGTAGCATATTTTCAATCACGCCTAACACAGTTGGCAGTGATTGTGTCAGTCGGAAAATGATACTCCCTGTCCTTGATGAAATCCTTCCTATCCTGTGTCAAAAAAGTATCGGGAATGGATGATTTGTTTATGGTTCCAAATTCAAATTTTTTTTTTTTTAGTTGTTAGATTGGCACAACTGTTTTCCATTTTGGCGCGGAGTTTGAGTTGCATCTGTTATTTATATTAAATACAGTGCACATACAGATTTGAGACGAAACGTTCTTTAAGATAAGAGGGGGTTGTAGGAACCTAGCTAGGTACATTGTATGAATCTGCCATCCTATAACGATTGTAGTGTAGCTACGCCCATGGCCTTATTTCTTTTCTGACACCTTTTTTTCACCTCGCAACAAGATCATCATCATCTTCCTGCCCTTGTCCCGTGTTATTTGGGGTCGGCGCAACACGTTTTTTTCTTCCACTCTGCCCTGTCACTCGTCATGCTATCACTAACTTCCTTTTCTTTCATTTCACTCTTCACACAATCCATCCTTCTTTTCTTTGGTCTACCTTTCCCTCTCCATCCATCCACATGTAAACTCATAACTCTTTTAGTAACATGCGTCTCATCCCTCCTCTTCACATGACCATACTAAGCACCTCGCAACAAGATAAAATACAAAAAACATTCTGTAAAATAAATAACAAAAGATTAACAATAATAAATAAAAACATGATTAACCAGTGGGTCATATTGTGATATAATATTCAGATAAAATTGTTGTTAAAATGGAATCTTCATTTTTTGTTGTCACTCTTGATAACCTTTGATATAAATGTAGGTAGACCTACTCGTGAGAAAGATAAACGCATGCTACGAAAATGAGACTCCAGGAAAATTCAAACCACCAGTTGGCGCAACGTAGCCTTTTTTTTAATTTGGGAAATCATCCAAATGACTTCTCCACACCCAACCAAAAAAATCCACACCTGTGTCCTTCAATTACCCTTTGCGTTCTAGGACTACGGGTTTCCTTTTTAGTAATTCTCCGCGGTCCTAGCTAGCGGGCATCGGCCCTGCTGGGCCCCTACGGTTTGCTGACATGTCTTTGAGGAGCGCGTGGATCACTACGCGCTGTTGACGACTGGGCTCAGTCGGGTTAATTACCGAACAGCCGGACGGCGAGCTACTCATTGCTCGACGTCCGCAAGCTCGCGTCTACCGTGGCTGGTAGTCAGGGTCGGAATTACAGCGGCCAGGGCGTGAGGACCTTCGTTCCCTCACGCGTGCAGCCTCCTCCTTCGCTAGCATTACTGCTTTGCAGAAAGAGGCGACCCCCTGCCATTTTTCCTCGCTCCGGACCATAGCCCGAACCAGGGCCCGACGCGAAAGTTTGCTGCCGCCAATTGCCTCCACGAGGACACGGCGGTGCTCCGCTCTTGCGGGGCACACCTCCACCGTATGCTCCACCGTATCCTCCGGGCGGTCCACACAATGGTGACACCCGGGCGTTTCTTCCGCCTGAATCCAATGCAGGAACCTGCGTCGTGCGTAATGCCTGCGTAATGTATATATCGTGGCCAGATCTTAGAATTGATCACTTTTTGGAGTTAGGCGGAACAGTGAGTAAAGTCCCACAAACATCCGTCCTCCGACCAGACGGGTGTTGTCTGGTCGGCAACTGCCCAGTAGATGATTTCGGGCTGTTCTTTACGTCTAAATCGGGCGGAGAACTTTAATTGCGTGATGCAGGATTAGTTCCATAGATTTCGCTACAACTTCATGATACATAGATAGATATATTCTTTATTGTACACGAAAATGCGGAACAGAAACGGTATGATAAAACAATGCGCGGTCTAATCGCTAAAAGCGATTTTTTACACCAAAATGCGGAACAAAAATGGTATGATCAAACAATGGTTTTAACAATGGTGTTATCGCTACAAGCGATTTTTTACAGACAACCTTTGAATGGATTTGACAGAGAAGGAGGAAAAAAGATACGCAGGCACGTGGTGTACTATTTACATATATCATCATCATCATCATTTCAGCCGATAGACGTCCACTGCTGGACATAGGGCTCCCCCAAATGTCGCCACAAAGAACGGTCCTGTGTGTCTTGCATCCATCGGATTCCCGCAACCTTCACCAGGTCATCGGTCCACCTTGTAGGGGGCCTTCCAACACTGCGTCTTCCGGTACGCGGTCGCCACTCCAGAACCTTATATGTCATCACTGGCAACACGCACTGGTCATAGACTTTCGTCTTGAGACACTGTGGTATATTGGATGAGAAGATACCGCGCAGCTTCCCGAACGCTGCCCAGCCGAGTTGGATTCGACGGTTGACCTCTGTCTCGAAATTAGTTCTACCCAACTGGACTGTCTGTCCAAGGTAAACGTAATCGTCCACAACTTCGAGTATAGAGTCTCCAACCTTGATAGGAGTGGGTGCTATATACAATACATAAACTAATAAATTGCATACAATATAAACAATATAATATATATATAATTATGAAAGCAAAGAAATGATGTACTTAATAACGACGTTCAAGAGGAAAGGTAGTGACCCTTAACCATATTCTTAAAAATTGAGGGTGTTTGAGCCTGCCTTACCGACACGGGCAAAGCATTCCACAGCCGCACTGCTCGAACTGTAAACGACTTGTCATAAAAATTGGTGGAATGGCTTGGCATCTCGAGCCTCAAGTTTTCCGATGACCTAACCTACCGATGATGATGTATGTGTGTCATGAAGGAACTTGAAGCGTTCTTTAAGATAACCGGGGTTTTAGGATTGAAAAGAACACTGTAGAGCAGAGACAAGATGTGTACGTTCCGGCGAAGACGTGTTGGAAGCCACTTGAGTTTCGTACGAAAATCGGATATGTGATCATACTTGCGCAAGCCAAATATAAATCGTATGCAAACATTATGGAGTCTACACTGTCCTTACATAATATCTACTTATGCTGTAATATGGAAATATTGCAACAACATTTTTTTTTTAAAGAATAACCATAGAGTTTCTTGCCGGTTCTTCTCCATAGGAAACGACCAATTTGGAACCGTGCACTAGCTTCTGATGTTTTATAAGTGCCCATGTAGGCCTATGTGAAATAAAAAACTTTTGACTTTTGATTCTTGGCGTGATTTTCCAACTCCCATAGATTTAAGAAATTTCTAGACTTTAGCTGGATCACCGTTTTCAACAGATTCATGAACATGGTAGCGTAGTGCATCCCTACACACCTTATTGCTGCGATTGCGTGCTTTGACATAAAGGTCACGGTTCGATAATGTGGGCCGGCATTTAAATTTGGTTTTACATACTGCCTTCTTGTGCATGACATCCCTTACTTCATCTGTTAACCAATATTATCTTTGTTTTATTTGTCATAACCAAAGAGATATACAATAGAGCGGCTATCAGAAAAAATGTCTTAGAAAAACTGTCATCCTATGCCTCGATGACGCCATCTGGTTTTGAATAGCAAACACGCGAATTAAATTTGTCAAAATTTCTAATTATTTAACTATCGCTCGGTAGGTGGCCAGGGGCCTTACCATGATATTGTTAAAATGTCAGTCGTACGAGCGAGTGATGGAGCTATACACCCTATATAGCTCCATCCCTTTAACAGTTCGGTTTAGGTCGTAAAATAGGTCATGTTATGAGCTCGTGGTAAAGCCTCAGTGTGTCATAAGGTAAGAATAAGCTTTTCAGCAATAGATGGTGTTATCACAAAATCAGCAAATGTTCTGGAACTATTTATAAAAAATATTAAATTCTAATTAATAACTTCGTAAATACCAAAAATATTTACGAAAATAAACCGAAGTTAAGTCCAGTCATTTTACCATAACAAGCAACACAATTTTCTCAGAAAATCATTTTCTTTTAGTGCATAGAGCGGATACAAACACGACTTGACGGGTTAAGGGTGTCATACTAGACTGAGCGACTTATGACCACTAGGTAATAAGTATTGGATTATGATTTTGTTCGCTATGTCCTGTCTATTGGTACTATATATTTAATGTCTTTCGTCATATCTATCTCTGAGGTTTTTATTATTATTTATTTGACAAGCCTGTTGGTCTAGTGGTGAGTGGTCCTGACTGCTATGCCGGAGGTTCGATTCCCACCCAGGACAAATGTTTGTGTGATGAGCACAATCATTTGTTCTGTATCTGAGTGTAATTTATCTATAATATGTATGTATTTAGAAATATTTAAGTATGTTTATCAGTTGTCTAGTACATATTACACAAGCTCTGCTTAGCTTGGGACTAGACGGCGTTGTGTGATAGTTGTGTGAATATTATTTGTAATATTGTTGGCCACACGGGATTTTTCATTAGAAATCCCAGGAAGATCCATATTGATATCAACATTTCGATGCAAGTCCATGAACAACTCTACCTGATTCCGGTCTCTGATTATAATAAATCTAAAGAATAAACCCAAAACATGTTATTAATTGATTTTATTCATAATACCTACTTTAAAAAGGTTAAATCGGTCATTACAAGAAAACCAGTCTAGAATTTAAGATGGCCACATAATAAGTAATTACAATATTTGTGTAGAATTCTAGAAAGATGAACCGAGTCTGACTGGTCGAGTGGTTATTGGCCCTGACTGCTATGCCGGAGGTCGTGGTTTCGATTCCCACCCAAAACAAATGTTTCATTTGGGTGTAATTTATCTATGCCTACTTATAATAAATCTGTAGAAGTGAAAGATCTGTACATTGAAATTATCAAAAAAATAAATGGCAGGGGGTGTTACTAGACTGACACCGAACCCAAAAATGTAATTAAAAAACATTTTTGTCTGTCTGTCTGTTTGTTCAGGCATCACGCAAAAACTACCGATTCGATTACGATGAAACTTGGTATAATTATTCTTTAATATCTGGGTACTTTTTATCCCGGAAAAGTATATACAATAAAAAACAAACTTAATTTTGCGGTTCGATCCCTAGACCCGAATACTGTACCAACCGCAAATAATAAGTTTGTCGTAGGTTACGTCACCCGCAGTGGGGTTCACTAAGGGGCGCTGCACATGGCTAAGATACTATAATATTTTATCTTAAGATACAATATCGCTCGCCATACAATTGGGGTGTTACTAGACCGACACCGAACCCAAAAATGTGATTAAAAAAATTTTTGTCTGTCTGTAGACACGCAGACATTACAGACCGCCGTCTTTCCGTCCTCACCGCCGAGGCCCACCGCCACAGCGCGACAATCCCATCAACGTCCTCCCCGTCCCTTGCTCGAGCCAGCCCGCGTCGCTGAGCCTGTAGTTTAAAATTCCCCGTTAATAATAATAAAATCTTGTTCGATTCAGTCCCTTGCTGCCCTCCCCCAGTGACGCCCTAAGCCGAGGTCCGTACCCCACAGGGGGTGCCCTTAGCGTGTAGTCGCTTAGTTTTAAGTTAGTTAAGTAAGCCCTGGCTGGAGGCTTTGATTCTAGAATTGAGACCGCCTCAGGCAAGTCTGGTTAAGCGGCCGGCAACCTCCTATCAACATCACATTTTTTTTGTGAGTGTCCTCTCTCAGGTCAACACCTGAGAGAGGACACTCACAAAAAAAATGTTGATTTATTTCTGCGGAACCCTATATCTCGATCAAATATTCTAAATGCGATTTGACTAACAAGTTAATCTAAGTGCGCACTTTGCTTGGAATACAGTTTACTAAGTACTTTCCGATGATGGATGGATGGCCGTTGGGGCCGAAAGGTTCTGGAGTGGCGATCGCGTACCGGAAGACGCAGTGTTGGAAGGCCCCCTAAAAGGTGGACCGATGACCTGGTGAAGGTTGCGGGAATCCGATGGATGCAAGACGCACAGGACCGTTCTTTGTAGCGACATTTGGGGGAGGCCTATGTTCAGCAGTGGACGTCTATCGGCTGATGATGATGATGATGATGAAGTAAGTCCTGGCTAGAGGCTTCGATTTTATAATTGAGGCCGCCACAGGCAAGTCCGGTTAAGCAGCCGACAACCTCCTAGGTTGACCTGCGAGAGGCCAAAAAAAAAAAAAAAAATTGGAACTCTTTGAAGTGAATTTAAATTATTTATTGCTGCGGAACCCCATATCTCGATCAAATATTCTAAATGCGATTTGACCAACAAGTTAATCAAAGTGCGCACTTTGCTTGGAATACAGTTTACTACTTTCCGTAATGCTCCTAACAACGACACACCTAAGGAGTGGAATTCCCTGCCGGACTCTGTGTTTCCTGATGGCTACAACCCGGGAATCTTTAAATCAAGGGTGAATAGGTTACTTCTAGGTAAGCGCGCTCCATCGTCGATCGCATCGTCGCTTTCCATCAGGTGAGTTAGCGGTCAAGCGCGAACCTATCAAGAATAAAAAAAAACGATGTTAATTTACTTCTGCCCCCCTAGCCAAGTTACAATCGTTTCGTTTGCGTCGAACGCCTCGAGTAGGCCACGCCTTCGATTCTTTTGTTCTGACCACGTGACTGAACGTTGAGATGACGTCCACCCAAATTAGCAAATAAATGATTATGAATTATGAATTACATAATGATATGCAAACAAGTAGAAAGGCATGCGAAGAGGCTAATTGGGGATCCAGATTTGGTTAAGTCCAATCTACAAAGCCTCGAGCACAGGCGCAGGGTAGCCAGCCTATCGGTATTTTACAGGTTACATTTTGGAGAGTGTGCGCGGGAATTGCATGACTTGATTCCGCCATCTCCTTTCTACCATCGGACAACCGGACGAACGGCGAGCATCCCTCTACCCTTACGTTGTTAAAACTTCAACGGTCCGGACTAAGCGTTTCGTTTCGTCATTTATACCGCGTACATCGAAGGCCTGGAACAATTTGCCTGCTGCGGTCTTCCCGTCCAACTATAATTTAGGTGTCTTCAAGGCTAGAGTGAATAGGCTCTTAATAAACTAGTGCGCCTGACCATCAATGATTGCATCTCCGCTTACCATCAAGTGGGATCGCAGTCAAGCACTAGTTTATATCACCAAAAAAGTCAATGTCACCCAAAAAAATAAAAAACAGCAAGTTACATAATTTGAGTTCAAAACAAATTTTATTAAAGTCCGTGTTTATATATTAATGTGATATCTAAATATCACCAGACATATACGAGCGGCCACGTCGAGCGCATGCCTCGTCAACATGTACAAATATATTATATTGTGTCTGTGTGTCAGTTTGAGTGGCGTTCTGTGTGACCTTAATAAGGAAGAAGGTAATTTAATTTTAATTAATAATAAATCAAAATCAAAATAGCATTTATTCCAAATAAACCATTTACAGGCACTTTTGAAATGTCAAGAAGTCAGTCAGTCAGAAAAATAAAAATAAATGATGCTAATTGCACATTCCAAAGCGTAGATCTCTATGGAGAAGAATGTGCAAGAAACTCCATGGACACTCTTTTCAATCATATTTTGTAATTACAAATATCTCTGTTACATGTTTCTTGTCGCTATCATGTGAGAACAATGTAAATAAAAATAAAAACTAAATATAGATATTAAAATAGCAACTGGCAGCTAAGAGATGACCAGCCTCAACTGACAGCGCCCGTTCACGGACATGACGCTAATATTAGCACCACTCGGCTCAACCATTTTGAAGGGAATCGAATGATCCAAAACCCGCGCCACCATCAGTGAGACATTTGAGTGAGCATGACAAATAATATAATATATATAATAATAATAATTCGTTTATTTTCTCACCACAGTATCACAGCAATTACAAAACTAAGACAATGACAATAATTGGGTTCATACTGTGGGAGACTGGTGCCTAAGGTAGGCTTTTGGCCTGTATTTCAGGTCACCAGGTCTTCCCCTCTTTTATTAATGGGTTTTATACAATATTGCATCTTCATTAATCTCTCTCAGACATATTCTATACAATTTTTGTAAATATTGTGCTTTGTTGTTTGTGTGTGTTTTGTGTATGTATGCATGTGTGTGTGTGTTTGTGTGCATGTGTATGTATGTTCGTTCATTTGCGTGGTACCATTACTCCGGAATATAAAATATTTCTTCTGTCTCAGTATAATTAAGCTGTTGAAGCCAAATTGATCCATAGATGTATAGAGCAGTGGTGGCCGAGTGGTAACGGCCCCGACTTACGAGTCATGTCGCGGGTTCAAACCCAGCCAGGCGCATTACTTTGTGTAATTTATTTCATCACCACTGCTCTCAAAACGGTGAAGGAAAACATCGTGAGGAAACCGTCATGTTCTAGAAGCAAAAATTCGAAGACATGTGACATCCACCAACCCGCACTGGGCCCGCGTGGTGGAGTGCCCATTCCCTTTTCTAGAGAGGAGGCCTGATTCCCAACAGTGGGAGCATTATAAGGTTGAATGTGCTATGCTATACACCATAGATGTCCTGATGGCCTTGTGGTAAAGGCACCCTCCTCTTATGCATAAGACTGCGGGTTCGAAACCGAGTAAATAGTACTGTAATCGAGTTTTCCGCAGTTTCCGGGCAGGATATGTGTCGGGACTGCTAATCATATATATATTTTTCTGTACGTGAGCTTGTCACCTAACTCCTAAACGGTTTGACCGATTTTGATGTTTTTTTTTTCTCGGTGGAAAAATCATCTTAGGACATCTCCCGCTCTTGGGCGGAGCGGGAGATAGTGTCAGACTTTTACTGACTAAAAACCCACTCCTGTTCTTTCTTTGCCTTTCGTATCAGGGCCGAGTCTTCCTTTCAGAATCAAACCCTTGGCCCCAGTAGGCTTCGACCCTGCTGGGCCCCTACAGTTGCTGACATCTCCTTGAGGCGCGCGTGGAACAGTACGCGCCGTCGAAAACTTGGGCTCGGTCCGGACGGTTACCAGACGGTCGGACGGCGAGCCACTCATTGCTCGCCGTCCGCAAGCCCGTGCCTACGGTGGCCGGAAATCGGGATCGGAGTCGCGGCGGCGATTGGGACATGAGGACCGTTGCCTCGTTGTCGTTGTGGCTTGACAGATTTGAATGAAATTTTGTATGTAATTTTGTAGTGGGTCCTTGAATAGTTTGAAAATCACTACATAGTGTAAAACAAAGTCGCTTCACGCTGTCTGTCCCTATGTATGCTTAGATCTTTAAAACTACGCAACGGATTTTGATGCGGTTTTTTTAATAGATAGAGTGATTCAAGAGGAGGGTTTTTATGTATTATACATGCATAATATAGTAGAGAAACAATGATAATTTTATAGGTTTCTAATGTGATGTCGTAAATAAACACATTTTTTGCGCTTACATTGCAAACGTTGGCTGAACCCTACGAGATAGATCAAAATAATGTATTACAGTATTGTTCACCTTAAAAACATCTACAAAAAAGTCCGCGATGTTATATGTCTATCTCTTAGGGATAACCCACAATAACCATTTTTATCCTTTACTTTTTACGAGAAATAATGGCTTATTTACGAAGCGAATTTTAAGCAATACAGCATTAATCCTTATCCAATTAAGTACCTTAAAAAAATTGTGCATTTAATACAGATCAATATGGCCCTTTACAGCATGTAATTTAAATGAATATTTTCGAAAATATTATACATTAGGGGAAGTTTGAAAGTGGCGCCAGTGACTGAAAAGTTGAAAGGGAATCGTTTGTCTTGGTATGGTCATGTGAAGAGGAGGGATGAAACGCATGTTACTAAAAGAGTTATGAGTATACATGTGGATGGGTGGAGAGAGAGAGGTAGACCAAAGAAAAGACGGATAGATTGTGTGAAAAGTGATATGAAAGAAAAGGAAGTTAGTGATAGCATGACGAGTGACAGGGCAGAGTGGAAGAAAAAACCGTGTTGCGCCGACCCCAAATAACACGGGACAAAGGCAGAATGAAGACGATGATTTTCGAAGATATTACAGATTTAAAATGCAGGGACATAGCGATTGCGGTGGTATCAGCATTGCACCCGTGCGAAGTCGCGGCGGGTCGCTAGTATAGAATTTTTCTTTTTTTTATGTTGGCGCTCCCATACAACAAACGTGATTTTTTTGCCGTTTTTTTTTTGCTATGGACGGTACGTAAACAGTGCTTAAGTCCGATTCGCTCGTGACCGGTTTATCTAAATTGAAATCAACATGCCGCCCGCGAATTAAGAGGACCCTTCCCCACTCGCCTATCGTCAACGTCGAGAATAGTTTACAAGCTTGTTGCTTCATCTAACGCTATCCAACGCGATGTTTGATGAAGAGGCAATGTGAAAAATCAAATCAAATCAGTTTTTGCAAACATGTTGTACAGTGGTTGGAATAAAAATTAAAAGTTTCAAACATGCACCCTGTAAGGGCACTGCAAACACAAACAAATAAATTTCAATAAAATAAACACATTTCAAAATACACATTAAAAACACATTTACATTTAAAAAGAAAAAGCAAAAATTATTAGTATTACATCTATTAAAATAATGTCAAATCAATTAAATGTCAAAATAAATATTAATGTCAAAATAAATGGAAATAAAAATGAAAATAATGATAATAACAATAGTAATAATGAATTTGGGTAGTTTATTATGTATCTGCGCTTATTTAATTCTTTGTTTTTTTTTTTCTTCAAAAAACTCTTTCAGTGTGTAGTAGCACTTCTGGTTCAAATAAGTGAACAATTGTGTTTTAAATAGATCGAGTGTTTTAATTTCTTTTAAGGACTTTGGAATTTCATTATATATCTGGATACACATTACATAAGGGCCTGCATTGAAAATAGATAGCTTTGAAACCGGTAATGCTAGATCGTTTTGTTGTCGCAAATTTCGTGGCTGGATGTAATGATCCTTATTTAAGGGGAAAAGTGACATATTTTTCCTGACAAACAGACATATTTCAAAGATATACAGAGACGTAAGCGTAAGTATACTATGTTTCATAAAATGTGATCTACAGCTGTCCATACATCCTATATCTGTTAAGATGCGTATGCATCTTTCTTTTGCAGCTGAAAAAGTTTATCGGCGTTCGTACTATTATCCCATAACGGAGCCAAGAGTGCGCGTATGCGCTATAGGCTGCTTTTGCAGATTTGAAATCCGTAGATCTTTTCAGTTCCGATAGCGCGTAAGAAAACCTAGAATATTTTTTACTTATGTGTGCTATATGAGATTTCCAGTTTAGGTTAGTGTCAGTGTTAAGTCCCAATAAATTAAAATTATCCACGCAGTCTAATGTAATGTCGTTAAACGTAAATTTTATGTCAAGGGGTCGTTTTTGGTAAGGTCTGAATTGCATAATTTTTGTTTTAACAAAATTTAGTTCGAGATTATGTTCATTTAACCAAGTATATATGTCAGATAGAATTCGATGAATGTCATTGTGAAGGGTCATATTATTTGAGCAAGGAAAGACAACAGAAATGTCATCAGCAAATAAAACGCTTTCGGCATCTATTTTTTTAGGGAGATCATTTATGTAGATAAGAAATAATATGCATCTGAGTACGCTACCTTGTGGGATTGATTTATGTACAGTAGTCTCTTCCGATTTCCCCAGTACTATGATTGTAGTGCTCAATTTCTACATATTGTGAACGGTTTTCGAGGTAAGACGCAAACCATTTATGAGCTATGCCACGTACACCTATCCCGTCCAGTTTATTCAAGAGGATGTTATATTGAACTCTATCGCATGCTTTACTCATGTCTAGAAGGATACCTATAGCGTATTTCTTTTCATTGATTATATTTAAGATCTGTGGCCTGATATAGAGTAAAACCAAAACGGAATACTTGTTCTGCGATTTCGGTGGTCTCTCCGGTCCTATGCCCTTAGCTCTCGCTGGAACGCCCATACCAATCTGCTCCGACTTTCGGTACCTCGGGTCGCTTATCCAAGGAGATGGCGAGGTAGACCGAGACGTATCACATTGGATCAATACAGGATGGATGAAATGGCGACAGGTAACTGGAACAACTTGTGACCCACGGATGCCCCCCAAGTTGAAGGGTAAAATCTACAAGTCCGTGATAAGGCCTGTCATACTGTATGGATCAGAATGTTGGGCTGTGAAAAAGACGCATGAAAAAAGATTGCATGTAGCGGAGATGAGAATGTTGAGATGGATGTTGTGACGAGAATGGATAAAGTAAGAAATGAATATATTAGAGGAAGTTTGAAAGTGGCGCCAGTGACTGAAAAGTTGAAGGGGAATCGTTTGTCTTGGTATGGTCATGTAAAGAGGAGAGATGAAACACATATTACTAAAAGAGTTATGAGTTTACATGTGGATGGGTGGAGAGGGAGAGGGAGGCCAAAGAATAGATGGATGGATTGTGTGAACAGTGATATGAAAGAAAAGGAAGTTAGTGATAGTATGATAGTTGACAGAATAGAATGGAAGAAAAAAACGTGTTGCGCCGACCCCAAATAAGATGGGACAAGGGCAGGAAGATGATGATATTTAAGATCTGTTGCACATATCTATAAACCGCATTTGTTGTTGATTTATTTTTCCTGAATCCATTTTGGCTGTCGTTAAATATATTGAATGTCTCGCAGAAAGAATACAGGCATGACGACAGAGCAGTTTCTAAAATTTTTGAGAAGGTAGGCAAAAGTGTTATGGGACGATAATTATTACAGTCAGTCTGCAAATCTTTTTTATGGATTGGTTTGATTACCGAGATCTTAAGTAGATGTGGGACGGTTCCTTCTGTAAAAGATTGATTTATTAAGAATGTAAGTGGTATGGCTAGAACCCTTGCGCATTTTTTAACTAATGTGGGTGGAATTTCGTCAAAACCGTACCTTCTCTTGTTTTTAAGGTTTCTTATAATTGAGAGTATTTCATATTCATCTACAGGTTTGACAAATAACGATTTATCATTTTTTGTTATGACCGGTCGGCCAGTTTGATGACTGGATTTTCCTCCAACTGATCTAAAGAAGTCGTTCAATGCGTTTGCAACTATCGTGGGGTTTTCCGTTACTGTATTTTGTATCTTTAGTTTTATATTTTTATTTGTGCGTTTGGTTGTTTTATTGGTGCGTTCTTTTATTATTTGCCACATGGTTTTCGAAATATTGGTACTATTTTGTATCCTTTTAACATTTATGTTTTTTTTAGATTTATAAACTGCTTTTTTAGGAGTTTTTCATATTTTTTGTAATATTGTAACAAGATAGGGGCTTCATTTTGTGTTAGAAATGCTTTGAGTAAACGTTTGTGCTGGCAGGACACTTTTAAACCGGTAGTTAGCCATGACTTTTTTGTTTTGTTTTTATTTTTACTTTTGGAATACAGACATTTAAAATACTTACTGTTTTCGTGTGGAAAGATTCATAGTTTGAATTTACGTTTTTGTCATCTTTAAATATTGATTGCCAATTTACTAAGTTGCGTCTAAAGTTTTCCATATTTTTTTCATTAAATATTCTTTTATTTATATACCACGATTTCCGTTAATTTATGTCGGTTTTTTTAGGTACTGATAATATTATTCCCTTAAGATCAGAAAGTCTGAAGTTTTGAACAGAGGCCCTTATGTTTTTTAATTTAAAATCTGTGAATACTAAATCTATACATAAAAAGACACACAAACAAATACACGAAAAAAGAGATGACGCCTGAAAACTTTGTTAACATTCGGTGATTCCGTGATTTCCGTGGGTGCCACCACCGGGACCCAGCAGAATACCAGCGTCAGGTATATTTGCCTGACATAAGCTGAGTTGGGCTCCCATTTGTTGCAGCCTTGAAGCGCACACCGCACTATGCTATTCATTTCTTGTTTTGTTTGTCTCACAAAACGAAGTACCTACCAATGATTATATGTTTAATGTAGGTACTCGTAACATTGATGTTTGTGATTGTTTAATTATTTTTTTTTTTATTTATGTGCTTTGTTTTGTAATTTTTATTGTACTTTTGTGTATTGTCTGTTAATTTTTGTGTGCATCAAATAAATGTTCTATCTATCTATCTATTTACTCGAATATTTCACAAAATGTTGTGTGTTGTGTCAAAACGTGTTTTTTTTTAAACCCTTAAAAGTTTTTGATAACAATTGTCGTCATTCAGAATCTCGATTCAAGGCTTCTCTGGCAGCCTTGAAACTTTTTTTTATATTTTCAAGATGCAACGGAAGTGTCTTGTCGTAAGCAGAAACGGAAATAGATGTCAAAAGTAAATCTTTGCGGATACGGAAGTGGGAGCGGAAGTGTTAAAAGTTGCGCAACCCACTGTCATAGTAACTTGCCCAATCTCCTTTGTGAAAGCAGAGCGGAAACGGAAGTGAAAAAGCTTGCGGAACTTCTGCAGAAGTGAAAGCCGAAGCAGAATCCTGTTGCAACACTAATGAGTACATTATGGATGACCAAAGTTCACACAAAATAGCAGATTTTCAGAGGATTGCTTTCTTCCAATTAGTTGTTCCAGATTAGTTTTTCCCAAAACGTTTTGATTTCTGTAGAAGCCTAGATAATATCCACAAGATATCTGTGTAGGTCGCGGGTTCAAACCCAACCAGGCGCATTACTTTGTGTAATTTATTTCATTACCACTGCTCTCAAAACGGTGAAGGAAAACATCGTGAGGAAACCGGCATGTCTTAGAACAAAAAATTCGATGACATGTGACATCCACCAACCCGCACTGGGCCCGCGTGGTGGATTACGGCCCATTCCCTCTTCTAGAGAGGAGGCCTGAGTCCCAGCAGTGGGAATATTAAAAAGGCTGATTATGATTATAATTATGATCTGTGTAACCAAAATATCTGGAGAAAATCCCAAGAGGTCAGGATGGTTACAAGCCGATTAAGATTCAAGATTGAGGTTCGCGAGCATATTCGTAAGAAGTTGGCAGTAGTATCATCACAACGTTAATGTTTCTCTATTTGTCGATTTGGACCAATTTTTGTTTTTTTTTTTATTATATATATATTTATTCATCAAATTAAGTATATATTATGAAGTATATATTATAGTTTTTTTTTTTTTTTATTGGGTGGGAAAATCATCCTAATGACATTCCCGCTCTCGGGCGGAGCGGGAGATAGTGTCAGACTCTTACTGACTAAAAACCCACTCCTGTTCCTTCGTTGCCTTCGTCCCGGGGCCCTGGGACTGGGGTTCCGCTATCACACTACCCGACCAATTTTTGTTTTTTTTTTGATTATATATATATTTATTCATCAAATTTAGTATATATTATGTAGTATATATTATAGTTATTGTATTGTATATGTGATTCATTTGTATGTCTTTTTTATGTTAACCTTTTTTTTTCCTCTCTCTTTTATTGCACCTACCACTATTCTTGCATCACCCAAAAGTTGACTGGTAGAAAATGCCTAAGGCATTAAGTCCGCCTCTGTACCTTTATGTGCGTGAAGTATATAATAAATAAATAAATAATCACATAAGATCGGTTGTATGAAAATGTATCTTGGGTGGTCGCTCTTAAAGACACTAAAAATCCCAAGTCACATAATTTATTATTTCAACTTACCTGCAGTATTATCTACTTCACGACATTATGTTAAATTTCAATTTTTTATGCAAAATTCGTGATTAAACAAACAATTTATTACGAACAATTAAAATTAATCTTAACATGAGTAACACAAAAAATAAATATTTGGTTATAAATATGTGAGAGCAGTGGTGGCCGAGTGGTAACGGCCCCGACTTACGAGTTGTAGGTCGCGGGTTCAAACCCAGCCAGGCGTATTACTTTGTGTAATTTATTTCATCAGCACTGCTCTCAAAACGGGGAAGGAAAACATCGTGAGGAAACCGGCATGTCCTAGAACTAAAAATTCGAAGACATGTGACATCCACCAACCCGCACTGGGCCCGCGTGGTGGATTACGGCCCATTCCCTCTCTTAGAGAGGAGGCCTGAGTCCCAGCAGTGGGAACATTATAAGGCCGACTATGCTATAAATAAATCGCAGCAGGAGGCCGTAGATTAAAAAACTTTAACATTTGTTAAAACATGGTGGTAGTAAGGTCATCCCATCTGCCTGCCCTGCGTTAAAAAATAAGGGTAGGGTCGTTACTCTAACAGTTCAAAAATGCTTCAAGTTGCAACCCAGGGTCGTTCTTTTAAAACTCGAGTAACTACCCTAGAGTTAACCCAACTAACTCTAAGTCCGAGCACGGTAGATTGGTGTAAGCGGCAGGAATGACAGCTGCTTGGCATTGACAGTTGAACTCTTTGTTCGCGTTCAAAAATGCGAGCGTCGAGTAGATACCCAGATGACGTCATTAGAGTTAACTCTGACCCCATTTTTGAACGCAGGGCTGTCGGTTGTCACTGTCAAGTTATGTCATTGTCAAAAGTGTCATTGTGTGACAAGTGTGAGTGGGGTGGGTATTGTGACATTAATTCAGCAAAAGAATATAATAATATAATATAATATTCCACAACTATCACACAACGCCGTCTAGTCCCAAGCTAAGCAGAGCTTGTGTTATGGGTACTAGACAACTGATAAACATACTTATATATTTCTAAATACATACATATATAGATAAATTACACCCAGACACAGTACAAATGATTGTGCTCATCACACAAACATTTGTCCTGGGTGGGAATCGAACCCACGACCTCCGGCAAAGCAGTCAGGGCCACTAACTACTAGACCAACAGGCCAGTCAGTCCAGAATGACGTCACAACCTTCATCTATTTCCATCTCGGATATTCGTGATTATTGTGATTTGTGAAATAATTAAAAGAATATTAACGCTATCTGTTCGTGGTATTATTTCCTGTTTTTGAAGATATACGAGGAGGAAGGCTTGTCCGAAAACAACATTCCTGCCCCTCTAGCCAAGTTACAATCGTTTCATTCGCTTCGAACGCCTCGAGTAGGCCACGCCTCCGATTCCTTTGTTCTGACCGCGTGACTGAGCGTTGAGCTACAAAATACAAATACAAAAAATACAAAATTGTTTATTTCAGAAACCAAATATTTGTAACAATAGATTGTGATTGGAGCCTCCTTTTAGGTAAATAATACCTGTATTAGGAGACTCCGCTCTTCCATAACTTAGCAATATTTCAATAGTTTTTGGTTGATTGAGATGACGTCAGAACAAAGGAATTGGAGGCGTGGTCTACTCGAGGCGTTCAGCGCGAACGATACGATTGTAACTTGGCTAGGGGGGCTGATCTTTCTCCGTCAAATAGTTTTTTCCTCTTGTACAATATGTTTCTGAAACACATTCATTATGCGTACAGCTAAGGGCCTGCGCACACTTGAGACAAGACCGTCTTAGACAGACTTGTTGACTTGTCTACGATTACGAAAATCTCTCTGTGAATCTGGTTTCAAACAAATACTGGTGGTATAAGTTTATTTATTTAATACTTTATGCACAAACGTACAGCGGCGGTCTTAATGCCTTAGGCATTTTCTACCAGTCAACCTTAGGGTGATGCAGAGATAAATAGTGGTAGGTGCAATAAAAGAAAGAGAAAAGGCGAATAGGTACAAGAATAGATATACTAATAAACCATAAATATCATACAATTATACAATACATACACAAATTATTAAACTATCTACATATTTATCTACTAAAGTCAAACAATTGGTTCAAATCGACAATTTGAAAACATTAACGCTGTGATGACACTACTGCCAACTTCTTACGAATTAGCTCGCGAACTTTGGTTTTGAATTTTAATCGATTTGTTGCCATCCTAATCTCCTGGGGGAGCGCATTCCACAAAGAAATAGCTTGAACAAAGAAAGAACAGTGAAGAAAATCAGTACGATGAGTGGGACATTGAAGTAGGCGGTTATGAGATGAGCGTAGATTTCTATTATATATCGGTACTAGCTTCTGCCAGCGGCTTCGCCCGCGTGAAAGTAGGTTTCTCCTTACAAAGTTTGGTAGATATTATATATAAGATCTACAATTAATTAGAACATTTTATGGTTCTATCTTTTATAGTTTAGGCAGCGTACGCAAAATAAGTAACTTTTCTGGTTGACTTTTTACACCTTGTGTCCGAAAAACTCAAATATCTTACGGAACCCTATTTTTTTCCAAATAAAATATAGCCTATGTTACTCGTGGATAATGTAGCTTTCGAATGGTGAAAGAATTTTTAAAATCGGTCCAGTAGTTTTTGAGCCTATTCATTACAAACAAACAAAGTTTTCCTCTTTATAACATTAGTGTAGATTAGAACAAAATAAATCCTCAACAGTGAATATTGAAAAGTCCCTCAAAAGTTAGAGTTAAAACGGAATTTCGACTTTGCCACCGATTTCCTGCTCCAAGAGAGCCGTAGGGAAACCAGTACAGTTAAAAGACACCACAAACCGCCGTCTTTCCGTCCTCGCCGCCGAGGCCCGCCGCGACAATCTATTAAACGTCCTCCCCGTCCCTTGCTCGAGCCAGCCCGCGCCGCTGAGCCTGTAGTTTTAAAATCCCCGATAAATAATAATTAATACTGTTCGATCCAGCTCGTCCCTTGCTGCCCCCCCCCCCCCAGCGACGCCCTAAGCCGAGGCCCGTACCCCACAGGGGGTGCCCTTAGCGTGTAGTCGCTTAGTTTTAAGTAAGCCCTGGCTGGAGGCTTTGATTTTCTAATCGAGGCCGCCACAGGCAAGACCGGTTAAGCAGCCGACAACCTCCTAGGTTGACCTGCGAGAGGCCACACACAAAAAAAAAAAAAAAAGCCACCGATTTTCGATTTTGATTTTTTTTCTTCAATTTGAATAAATTTTTGTTTCAGGAGCCGCGTGTGAGTGGGATGGCGTCCAAGGGAAGTGTGTGAAAGAGACACAATGTCTGACTACTCTGGATAAACGAGGCGACCAGCATCTCGTAAGTATCACGTTGAGAAATAATTTAACCGACTTCTAAAGAAGGAGGAGGTTCTCAATTCAGATTTTTGTATTTTTTTTTATGTTTGTTCGCGCATAACTTCGTCGCTTGCCAACCGATTTGAAAAATTATTTTTTTGTTGGAAAGAGTATACTTCCCAAATGGTCCCATAGTCACCAAGTCAGGATCTGGTGATGGAATCTTGGCGAAATCGAGAGAACTCCTCAAATATTATAGGCAACTGCGTAGTGATTTTGGTACTTTTATCGAGAACTTAAGCATTTACAGTCAAAAAGTGACATTTGATGTCTGTTTATAAGTGTATCGCAACTAAAAAGTGTGAAATAAAAAACTTTTTAACTAATCAAATAACTTTAATTTCGAAAGTCGGTCTTTCTCGGTATTATTTGTATCTTATTTAAAACCGACTTCCGAAATTAAAGTTATTTTGATCCTTTAGCGTTTTTTTTTGGTGAAGTCGGTTATAACTTTTTTTGGAAAAGTTTTTTATTTTATTTATTTTTTATCGGTGGGAAAATCATCATATGACATCCCCCGCTCTTGGTCGGGGCGGGAGATAGTGCCAGACTTTTACTGACTAAAAACCCACTCCTATTCCTTCGTTGCCTTTCGCACCAGGGCCGAGTCTTCCTTTCAGAATCAGACCCTTGGCCCCAGTAGGCTTCGACCCTGCTGGGCCCCTGCAGCTGCTGACATCTGGTGGCCGGAAATTGGGCGCGTGAGGATCGTTGCCTCACGCGATCGGCCGCCTCCTTTGCTAGCATTACTGCTTCGCAGAAGGAGGCGACCGCCTGCCACTCCTCCTCGCTCCGGACCATGGCCTGTACCAAGGCCCGGCGAGAGATCGCCGCCGCCGATTGCCCCCACGAGGACACGGCGTTGCTCTTCCCAAGCAGGGCACACCTCTACTGTGTGCTCCACCGTGTCCTCCGGGCGGTGTACACAATGGTGACACTCGGGCGTTACTTCCACACGAATCCGGTGCAGGAACCTCCCGAACTTACCATGTCCGGTGAGGACCTGCGACATGCGGAAGGTGAGGACGCCGTGAGGTCTTTCCAGCCACGGCTCAAAGAGGGGACTTACTGCCATAAGTATGGCGTGCCCATTGTACGTACAGCTACTAAGTGTCTGTGTTACCTGTTGGCTACAACCTGGGGATCTTTAAGTCAAGAGTGAATAGATGAGGATGGGATGGGAGTAAGGACACCGTGTTGCCTTTCCAGCCACTCCTCAAAGAGGGGACTTACCGCGAATGCCTTCAGATCATCATGATCCGTTGCGGCTCCGCACCCCGCAAAGATTTCACCGTATCGGCGGGCACATGATCGTTGCGGCTGGCTCCGCTACGCTGTTATGTCGCAGCGGCGCCGCCACTTGGGTTCCGTTTTTTCCTTTTGAGGTACGGAACCCTAAAAACGCGCTAAGTACACTACCTCAAAGGTGGCACGAAAACGTGTGCATATTATGACGATTACCTCTTTCAACTTTCTGAATCATTATCTCAAAAACGGTGGCCCTTAGAAAAAAAAAATCAGATATAACATTAGCTCAGACAAAAATTGTAGATCAAATAATTATCTACAAATAAGATAATTATTTGATCTACAATTTTTGTCTGAGCTAATGTTATGAAAAAACTTTCCGTTTTGCTGAAAATCGTGAAAAAGTGTTTTTTGTTACCTTTGTTATTTTTTTTATTTTTTTCGAGTACCAAAGACTCATTTTAGTTACATAATTACATGCAGACACAATACATATAATAAAATTACATACAATGGAATGTTAAAATCAAAATTAAATTAAATTAGACTGCATTGGATTATCATTAAATTACTTTGGATTATCATTAAATTACATTGGATTGTCATTAAATCATATTGAATTTTATTACAATGTCAGTCAGTCAAAAGAATTGTATAAAATATTAAAATATTGTTTAAAATTAAGAATAAATGTCATTATTATATTAAAATACATTAATCGATAAATTACCATTTCCTAACAGGAATTGGAATAGCAATATGTCTTCCACAGCCATGTCGGATATATGGACAGTCTAGCCTGTCGGCGATCATTGCCAGAATGACATTGGGACTGGCCCACACCTGGCGCACCAGGGACGCGCACCGCTTACGCATAGTGGTGGGAAAAAAGTCGGTGCGCGCCTCTGCGAACATCCCTGATGCTATAGAAGCGGGGCAGCCCCACTACCGCCCGGAACGCGTTATTATACTGGACACGGAGGGCACTGTATGCCCTTTCAGTATAATCAACCCACAGGCTGCACGAGTACAAGGATGGGCTACTGCACAGCGTACTCGCTCTGAAGAGCGTACTGTACATCCCTGTAACACACCTTTGACCTCGAGTATTTTTTTTCCAGGTGTCGGATCGATGAGGACTTTTTAGATCAATTTATGATAGTGTTTTGAACAATCCTACCAATTTTCAGCTGGGTGCGAATTATTGTAACCTTACCCCCATTTTTTGGTCTAAAACACGTGTCTAGTATTTTTATGTATAAAATTTTATAACTCTTCCATAAAAAAATCACAAAGTTATAAGCTTGTTATGTTACCTGGTTGTCCGCACAAATGTATGGTCACCGGGGCATCCGGGAATAACTGAGGGGATGTTTTGCTCTCGCACCCAGCTTTGTGCTGGAGCCTAATGCCCGCTATAACCTACCGTGACTTGATTTGTACTTATTGTCGGTGGTGTCTTGTAATCTTTGTTAAATAATTTTGGGAAAAAAAAACAAACTCTGAAAAATTCTGTAAATAAATCTGGTGTAAAAATTATTGAAATCGATTTCTGATTCTGAACAAATTATATTCAGGTTTCGTATAAACTAAAAAATGTTGTATATATATACATATATATAAGGTGTTAAAAAATTAACTTTAGCGATAAAAAATCAGCTGGTCCCTACGTTTAGATAGATAGATAGATATTCTTTATTGTACACCAAAAATACAATTTACATTAGGAAATTAACATATATAGGGTGTCACAATGGGCGGTCTTGGGTGGTTTTTGTTCGCATAACTCGTCAAAATGTATGAAGCAACTGATTTTTTTTTCTCTAATTCAGGTTTGGTCCCATAGTAAAAGTTGTTCATAATGAGGAGTATAATGTCCCCTCGAAATTCTTAAAGTTAATTTTTTAACACCTTGTAAATACATATTTTTTTTTTTGTAAAAAATTTAGATACAACGTAAAAATTACTATGATTAACTAAGCTGACGATGCACAATTTTATCAATAGCTAGATTGAAACCATGACTATAATAACTCTGAACCAATTAACGCTTTTTTCAGGTTTGTTCCAAACAAGGCGACGTGACAATCGTCTGCTGCACCGACTGCGAACTAGTTAATAGCACCAGGTAACTATTTTGCTATTAACCACTGCGTTTATGAAAGTGTTAATCGACTCATATCTCTCAATTCTTTTGTTTTCAGAAATGTTGTGCTGAGTCCGACCAGTGGATTCTACTGGAAAGATGGCACCAAAGCCAGAGACAGTGAGTCCAATATTCATTTCAATAGTCTTAGTTTTGTTTTGACATGTCATGGTAAGGCACCAGCTCCTTGTCCATACGCAGTGGCAGCATCATTGAGCACACCACAATCGCGGTGGTTAAATCCCTCTTTAAAGAGTGGCTAGAGGGGGCCACAGCATCCAGCACAGCCTTTTACCTGACGCATATGCTCACCGGACATGGAAAATTTGGAGGTTCCTGTTTCGGATTCAGGCGAAAAAAAACGCCCAGGTGTTCAATGTGCGAATCGCCCGGAGGACATGGTTGAGCATTCGGTGAAGACCTGTCTAGCTTAGACAGAATACCACCGTAGGCTTGCGTCCAATCGTCCGGTAAGGACCAAGTCCAAGTGGCTGTCCTCCTTCTGCGAAGCAGTAATTCTAGCGAAGGAGGAGGCCGCACGCGTGAGGGAACGAATATCCTCACGCCCCAGTCGCCGAGATTCTGACCCCGACTAACAGCCACGGTAGACGCGGGCTTGCGGACGTCGAGCAATGGGTAGCTTGCCATCCGGCCGTCGGTAATTGATCGGACCGAGCCCAGTCGTCAACAGCGCGTAGTGATCCACGCGCTCCTCAAGGAGATGTCAGCAAACCGTAGGAGCCGCAGGGCCGTTGCCCGCTAGCTAGGACCGCGGAGAATGTCTGAAAAGAAAACCCGTAGTCCTAGAACGCAAAGGGCAACTGGTCAGTAAGAGTGTGACACGCCCTCCCGCTCCGCCCAGAGCGCGAGAAGTCATTAGATGATATCCACACTTAAAAAAAAAGTGGGTGTCATGTTGTGTTCCATTCACGCCTAAAAGAGATGTCAGCAAAGCTGTAGGGATTCAACAGGGCCGATTTTTGCTAGGCTTGCGAGAAGGTATAAAAGAGTTAGTTCCCTGAAAAGCAAAAGGCGTCTGATGGAACACAGGCCAGTTTTAGGGCTATATTTCACCGGGACACCATGGCGGCGCGACCAGTCGCCGCTACCAATAAAATTTATACAGCTTATAATCAATTTAGCGGCGCGAACAACTCGGCCGCGTGCACTTAAGGTCCATTTCGTTACTGTCTCAGTATGGTGTAGCGACTCTGGTGTCTAGTTTGTACTGTATGTGGCACAACTGGTCGCGCCGCCATGGTGTCCCGGTGAAATATAGCCCTAAGTTAGTAAAATTGTTTTTTTTTTAATTGGTATAAACCAGTGCTTGACTGCGATCCAGCTCGTCCCTTGCTGCCCCCCCCCCCCAGCGACGCCCTAAACCGAGGTCCGTACCCGGGGTGCCCTTAGCGTGTAGTCGCTTAGTTTTTTAAGTTAGTTAAGTAAGCCCTGGCTGGAGGCTTTGATTTTCTAATCGAGGCCGCCACAGGCAAGTCCTGTTAAGCAGCCGACAACCTCCTAGGTCCTGCGAGAGGCCAATTACAAAAAAAAAAAAAAAAATTTTTCTCTTTGAGGAAACGGCAGATCCGGCGGGTCATTCTAGTCCGAGACCCATCCCTTATGTAGTAAGCAATGAGTCTCCAACTAAAACAGCCGCAGCAGTGTCGCCGTTCCCGATTAACAGATTCTTTAGTCTCGACTTAATTACACCTTTACTCAACTTAGGATTATTTCTTAGAACGTCAATTTTATTAAAAACCCGTGGCACTAAATACTTGGTTCTTTTTCCATAGTAGTTTGTTACTTTTGGCTGAATGAGCTTTTTCTCCTTACACTTCTCGCATTCAATTTATTGTTCTCACTCATTTTGTTCAAATCACTATAATAAGAGCAGTGGTGGCCGAGTGGTTAAGGCCCCGACTTACGAGTTGTAGGTCGCGAGTTCAAACCCAGCCTTACTTTGTAGTATTTATTTCATCACCACTGCTCTCAAAACGGTGAAGGAAAACATTGTGAGGAAACCGGCATGTCCTAGAACCAAAAATTCGAAGACATGTGACATCCACCAACCCGTACTGGGCCCGCGTGGTGGATTACGGCCCATTCCCTCTCCTAGAGAGGAGGCCTGAGTCCCAACAGTGGGAACATTATAAGGCCGACTATGCTATGCTATGCACTACAATAGTGTTCCAAAGCTAACAAGTAGTCAACCTTCATATCTACTTTTTTTGACTTTGACTTTGATATACAATCACCATTTTTCAGCCTGCCTCCAGTACCTAGACGATTTACCGTACAGATGTCGCGATGGAGGTTTCTACTCAGGCATCAGTAAAAACTATGACGAAGAGAAAAAATGTCACACTATTGGGCTGTGGGGTATTGGAGGTGCTCCCCCACCGAACTATACCCCTGGTGCTAAATACCCTCACCAGGTAAGATTTGTCGGTTCTTCTCCATAGGAAACGACTAGTGTAACCGCGCACTAACTTCTGACGTTTTATAAGTGCCCATGTAGGTCCATGTTTGTGAAATGTGCGTACAGCTAAGGAGTGGAATTCCTTGCCGGAATCTGTGTTTCCTGATAGCTATAACACGGAAATCTTTAAGTCAAGAGTGAATAGGTTACTTCTAGGTAAGCGCGTTCCATCGTCGACCGCATCGTCGCTTTCCATCAGGTGAGATGGCGGTCAAGCGCGAACCTATCGAGAATAAAAAAAAAAAAAAAATTATATGATTTCGAATAGGGTTCCGTTTCTGAAAAGGAAAAATGGATCTCTTATAGGATCACTTTGTAGTCTGTCTGTCTGTTTGCGAAGACTCTTTATCTCGAGAACGCGTTGAGGTGTCAAGTTGAAATTAAAACCATGTACTTAGATTTGCGGATCTTTGAAACACTGAAAAAAAAACAAACTTCTAAGTTAACGATTCGATTTCGACACTCTCAAGAGGTATTTTTCGTTGATCCAGAATCCTGAAATTTGGCAAAATGCAAGGCCTTATGGCACAGATATGGGAATAAATCTGAAAACAGTAAATTTGTTGTTACGTCACAATTCGCAATTCGGAAAAGTCATCGAGACTCAATTCAGGAATTGAATTATTTACATATGTAAGTTTGTACGAAACCCTCAATGCGCGTTTCCGACTCGCACTTACCCAGTCTTTTTTTTTAACTTGGGCCACTTTTGGCACTCTGAACATTTTATTGATTCTTATTAGGTTCTAATAACTTCTCTTTTCCTGACCAGGCTCTGCTAGGATACGGCGAAGACTTGGAAACTGCTAAATGGCAGGCAGGAGGCTCTATCATCAGCGAGAAATACATTCTGACCGCTGCTCACGTGAACGGACCTTCATTGTAAGCTAACCTCTTTAGATCCCGAATCTGACTGGCCTGTTGGTCTAGTGGTTAGTGGCTCTGACTGCTGTGCCGGAGGTCGTGGGTTCGATTCCCACCCAGGACAAATGTTTGTGTGATAAGCACGATCGGTTGTACTGTGTCTGGGTGTAATTTATCTATAATATGTATGTATTTAGAAATATATAAGTATGTTTATCAGTTTTCTGGTACTCATAACACAAGCTCTGCTTAGCTTGAGACTAGACGGCGTTGTGTGATAGTTGTGGAAAAAAAAATCTGATGGTGGCGGTAGACCAAGAAGGAGATGGTGGAACGACAAAATGTCTTCCTTAGGAATTGGCAAGAAGTGATACAGAGAGTGGCGGATTTACAAATTTTCAAGGCACAGGCTATACAGTTTTTGCCGCCCTTGCATCTACAATTGTCATCTCCCGCATTATTTTTACAATCCAAAAATTTCGTTGAAATTACACGTAAAATATTTTTTAAAATAAACTCTCAGAACGTGCAATGACAAGTAAGAGAGGAAAGTCATCAGCAGACTTCTATCTGTAAGACATCAGAAAACCGTCATGCAAAAATCTTTTTGATTTTTATGAGGTAGCAGAAAAAAAAATTCGGTCCCCAAATTTGCCGCCCCAAAAATTTGCCGCTCCAAAAATTTGCCGCCCCAAAAATCTGCCGCACTAGGCTCAAGCCTACTCAGCCTGCTAGTAAATCCGCCACTGAACACAGAGCCAGGGACAATGGAATGAATGGAGGCAGGCTGTTGCCCACCAGCGTGATGGCATATGCTAAATATAATTTATATACATTAGTTTCAGTATATGCGAAACTCGAACACGTGTCTAGTATTTTTATGTAAAGAATCTATGTAGAAAATTTCATAACTGTATCTGGCCTATTCGTAGTCGTCTGTGGTACTAACTGCTATGCCGGAGGACTTGGGTTCGATTCCCACCCACGACAAATGTTTGTGTGATGAGCATGATCATTTGTTCTATGTCTGGGTGTAATTGATCTATAATATGTATGTATTTAGAAATATTTATGTATATTTATCAGTTGTCTAGTACTCATAACACAAGCTCTGCTTAGCTTGGGACTAGACGGCGTTGTGTGATAGTTGTGTGAATATTATATCATTATTATTATCATTAAAAATCACAAATGTATAAGCTTGTGTCAAATGGTTATCTGCACAAAAACATGGTCACCGGGCCATCCGGGTGACTGAGGGGTCATTTTGCTCCCACACCCAGCTGTGCGCTGACTCCTATTAAATAAATAAAAATAAAATAATCTTTTATTCGGATAAGAGACATCCATATGGGTTAGTAAACAATTAAGAAAAAAAAATATTGCCCGTTACCTGTGTTGTTTCTTTTTTTTAAATATTTTTGGAGAAAAACATAACATGGTGTAAAAATTATTGGAATCGATTCAGTTACTGATTCTGAATAAACTATATTCAGGTTTCGTTTATACTAAAACTAAAGTTGTATATTATTCTTCTGTACGTGTGTTTGTCACCTATCTTCTCTTAAATGGCTTGACTGATTTAGGGCGGAATTCACCAATAAAACTAATCGCGTTTTAACGTTCGGCTCGCATAATCGCGTTTAGCCGCTGTCACTAGTGTCACTTGTGTGTATTTTTCTTTTGTTGTATTTTTACAATTGACAATTGGTTAATTCCAACGTTAAATTAATTCTAGAGGGTATTTAAGTGGGTCCCTGGACGATTTGAAAATAAAATTGGATCCAGTAGATGCCGTCGTGATCGCGTTATTACCTAGCGGCTCTTCAACGACTGGTCTGATTTGGATGAAAATATGTGTATATCATCATCATCTTCCTGCCCTTGTCCCGTGTTATTTGGGGCCGGCGCAACACGTTTTTTTCTTCCACTCTGCCCTGTTACTCGTCATGCTATCACTAACTTCCTTTTCTTTCATATCACTCTTCACACAATCCATCCATCTTTTCTTTGGTCTCCCTCTCCCTCTTTGAAAATATGTGTGTATATCACACATATTTTCTAATCTAACAAATTTTTTAAAAGAGTAACCATGGAGTTTCTTGCCGGTTCTTCTCCATAGGAAACGATCAATTTGGCACCGTGCACTAGCTTCTGACGTAAGTGCCCATGTAGGCCTATGTGAAATAAAAACATTTAAATTTTGACTTTTGGACTCGTTAGTTATAATATTTCTAAGGTACCCAAAGATATGTCTAATTCTAGTACAGCAAATAATATGTAATCATCTATAATTTTCACAGAGGTGACTTGAAATTCGTCGCTCTGGGTGTGAAGAAACGCTCGGACTCTCCAACTGCCTGGCAAACACATAAAGTGAAGAGATTTATCCCTCATCCAGACTACAAGAGGCCAAGTTATTACAACGACATCGCCCTTATCGAAACTGAGACACCGTAAGTAAAGAAATCTGCTTGAATTTATATTTTCCGATAGACTTAGTGCAAAATGATGCATGAGCGACTGTCCTGTATTAAGTCAAGGTGTGCGATATAGAATATAATAATAATAATATTTAATAATTATCCATCAGCAACTTGCTCTGAAATACTCTCTTGTGGAATCGGAAGTGCCTTACTACAGGTATGAGCCCGACCCAGTTCTTGATAATGGTCATATCACTTTGTACTGGGATAGATCCATCATCACTGACAGGACTATTGTAGCCAATAAGCCTGATATAGTGGTGGTGGACCGAAACGAGAGGCGTGCAATGATTGTTGACATTTCCGTTCCACATGACGAGAACCTCGTGAAAGCCGAGAAAGATAAACAAATGAAGTATAGTGATTTGGCTCGCGAGGTTGTCGATATGTGGGATGTGGACTCAGCGATCATTGTACCGATAGTCGTGTCGCCGCCGGTAGCTTGGACCCTGTTCCCGATACCGGTGGGGTACTATTTTTTTATATTTTTAAATGTTTTTTTTTTTGTATCATTTTGTTAAGAAAAATATTTAAAAATGTAATTAATATGTGTTTACAGTGAATAAAGGAAATAATAATATAGCCTTATAGCCAAAAGCTTCAACGACCATCTGTCGAAACTGTCGTTGCGGTTGTACCACGTTCTAATAAAAGTGTTAAAGGGCCTCTGCGAGTTGGTTTCGGCTCCTCGTACGCCTTCCAGGATCCCAGGGTTCTTATTTCTGTCTTTCTTTCTTTCTCGCTTTCTTCCTTTCGCCCTTTCTTTCTCTTTACCTTTCTTTCTTACTTCCCCTTTTCTTTCTTTCTTCCTATTTTTCTTCCTTTCACCCTCTCTTGCTTTCTTCCTCACTTCATCTTTTTCTTTCTCCCTTATTTCCTTTCTGTCTTCTTTTCTTCTTATCTTCCTTTCTTTCTTTCTCCCTTTCTTTCTATCTTCCTTATTTCCTTTCTTCTTTTATTCCTTTTTCACTTCTAGCATTCTTTCTTTCTTTACAACTAATTTACTTTTACTTTCTCTTAAAGTCGGTAAGAGATTCTATGTAATTAACAGTAAAAACAGTAAATATTATTTCAATTTCAGGATAACATTCAATAAGAACGTCCTTCCAGCGTGTCTTCACGTGAAAGCTGCCAGAGATGACACAGCTATCACCACAACATGGAGAAACCTGGAATCAGACTCCAGAGATGATTTTGCTGACACCATCCAAACAGTAAGTCATCATGGTCATCACGGACTAATTTTGCTGACATCTCTTTGAAGCGCGCGTGGAACACTACACGTCGTCGACGACTTGGACTCGGTCCGGACGGTTACCGGACGGCCGGACGGCGAGCTATCCATTGCTCGACATCTGCAAACTCGCGCCTACGGTGGCTGGTAGTCGGCGTCGGGGTCAGGGCGGCTGGAGCGTGAGGATGACCATTCCTTCAAGCGTGTGGCGGACTCTTTCAGTTACAACCACCTCCTATTCTCTCTCTCTCCGGACCATAGCCTGAATCAAAACCAGGCGTGAGAGCTCGCCGTCGCAGCCTCTGCGAAGACGAGGTATATTTTCCCCGTATGCTCAACCGTGTCCTCGGGGCGAAACCGCACAATGGTAATACGGGCATTTCTTCCGCTTGAATCAGGTACAGGAACCTCCCGAACTTACCATGACCGGTGAGGACCTGCATCATGCGGTAGGTGAGGATGCCGTGACGCCTCTTCAGCCACTATTCAAAGACGACTTATCGACGTAAACTTAGTGACTGGAATCCAGTTTCTCCATGTCCATATACCTTTTTTCGTATTGACATTAATTTCATTTTCACTGTCATACACATACAATCTTCTTCTTTTCGTGTCGATGTACTCCAACTAAATTCTTTCTGACCAGTATTTGGCAACCTCTACGGCTCTGTTATTGGCCTCGTATAGATCCTGAAAACTGCAGGTAGTTGTGCAGGATGGACAGCATAGCAAATGACGCATGTCCTGTGCAGCGGCTCCACACTGGCACTGACGTACAATAAAATGATAAGATACCTATGGCCCTTCAATTAGAATAGGTTTCAAAGTGCTACAAGAGTGGGCACGGTGTCCATACATTTTTGAGCATTGTTTAAGGGACGTAGTTTTCTCTATTCATCGCTCCGTGCAGTTGTTATTACTCAACCATTTTTTATTTCCTTTTTAGATTAACTTGGAAAAGTTTTCTGAAGAAGAATGTAAAGCTGCATACAACACCAACAGACAATTGAAGAACGGAATAGATTACGACATTCAAATGTGTTATGGAAGCAAATCTAACAACTCTGCTTGTAAGGTAAACAGCCATTTCTTAGTATGGTGAGATTTTTTTACTATGGCAACATCTCTCAAAAGTGCGGGATATAGGTTAAGTTAAAATAAAAATATTTTATACAACCTAAAACCCATACTTTTGAGGTATAATAATAAAAAAATCAACTAGACGCTTCAAATGACATCTGTTTAAATCTGTTGATAAATGATATTTATTTTGTAAGTAGGTTTAAAAAAACACTTTTACACTTCAATTTTTTTTTTCGTCATTTTAAACTAGATGAGGCCGGTGTTTACTAGCTGATTACCCTGAGAAGAAACACCGAAACAAACTCAGGGGTCAAAGTCTCTTTTAAAGTCCATACAGTTAATATGTAATGGTCAACTAAGGAGGTCAACGACTTGACGAAAAATAGCAAGGAAAGGACATTTGGGTAGGCCGCAGAATATACTCAAATTGTCAGACTTATCTACATTAAAATTACTGAAAAGGAAAAAAAAGCAATTAACATTGTTCTCACGTTCACAATAATAAAAGGAAATATATAATTTACAAAATGTAATTTACTTAGTAAAGTAAATATTTATGCCAAAAATTAATAGAAAAAAATGTCAAATTGTAAAATAAAAATAATCTACAATACCAAATTGTAAAATAATAATGATAGATAGGAGAGACCAACCGGTAAATGCCATTCTATTGAAAGTGTTATTAGTAGTACTTAATACAATAGCAAATAATAGTAAACAATTAAAACTTGATTAATAACAATATAGTAGAACTTTACTGTATTATCTCATCATCTTCCTGCCCTTGTCCCATCTTATTTGGGGTGGGCGCAACACGTTTTTTTCTTCCATTCTTTCCTGTCAACCGTCATGCTATCACTAACTTCCTTTTCTTTCATATCACTGTTCACACAATCCATCCATCTTTTCTTTGGCCTCCCTCTCCCATCCACATGTATACTCATAAATCTTTTAGTAACATGTGTTTCATCTCTCCTTTATTGTATTACTTTACTGTATTATCTATTTTTATATTTACATCAATATGTGCGCAAACAAGTGAGTTTCATTGCTAATGAATGTGAGGTTACTAAATGATTATTATTGAGGGTAGGTAAGTATCGACATAAATTTGCAGTAATCTCCAAATAATAAATAAAATAGATTTGTGTTTCTATATGCCACGAAACAAAGATTGTCTTTTTAAATAATGTATTAATGGTCACCTTTCAAATCAATTTCATAGGAAATTAAAGATTAGCTAATAACTTCGTAAATATGTCCTTTTTTAAGGCGGGATTATACGTACATTTCGTATAAATTTGTACAAAATATATGTGTTTTTTGTTTTAAATTTCGTCACAAGAATAAGTAGATTAGAGGCCAATCTATTTCCCGAAGCATCTCAATTGAGGAGCCACATTAAATGTTCTACATCTCCCAATCCACACATTACTGATATCCGGTTCTTGTCCTACAAATCTAATATACTTATTACTAAAGAAATTGAGTATCAATTGAACTAATGCTTCTTTGAAAAATGGCGGGTCATGTGTATGGTCTGAGGAGCTATATATAATGTATGGTAACTTTTTTTAATTTTAACTCTACAGAGTTCAAATTTTGTCTACTAACTACTCTAAAATGTTACTAAATCATACCAAATTATGATAAATATTCATCCATGATGTTCCTCGTTTTGACGTGGCTACACAATTCAAACATTTAGATTGAGGTGCCACCTTCATGTTCATGTAACTTTGAAGTACTAAATAAGTATTTAATTTCATTAAAATACGAAATGTGGCACCACAAACCTTACGGACATAATAAAGTAATGTAATCTAGCCGTGTTTGGGATTATTAGAATTGCCATGAGATGCACACCAGCTATAAGGTACTTAAGTATGACTGAGGGGTACTTTTTAGTGATGGTACCATATACATCGATTATCATTCAAAACCAAAGTTCGCGAGCTAATTCGTAAGAAGTTGGCAGTAGTGTCATCACAGCGTTAATGTTTTCAAATTGTCGATTTGAACCAATTGTTTGTCAGTATTAGTGTAAATATATACGTAGATAGTTTATGATTTTTGTGCATTTATTGTATAATTGTATGATATTTATGGTTTATTAGTATATCTATTTTTGTACCTCGCCTTTTCTCTCACTTTTATTGCACCTACCACTATATATCTCTGCATCACCCTAAGGTTGACTGGTAGAAAATGCCTAAGGCATTAAGTCTGCCGCAGTACGTTTGTGCATAAAGCATTTAATTAATAAATAACTAAGAACCTCTGTGTCTAAAACTTTAGCATTCTAGGTACAAGGGTTCGTGCTAGGCGTTAATAAGACAGTGAATTAGGACTATCCCTTATGTATATTATCATCATCATCATTTCAGTCGAAAGACGTCCACTGTTGGACATAGGCCTCCCCCAAGTCGCCATAACGACCAGTCTTGTGTGACTCGCATCCATCGGATTCCTTCGACCCTCACCAGGCCTTCCAAAGCTGCGTCTTCCGGTACGTGGTCGCCACTTCAGAACCTTTCCTCCCCATCGACCATCTGATCTGAGAGCACTGTGCCTGGCCATGTCTATTATACAGAAGATATATTGTGTATTATTTTTGCAGGGCCTGTCTGGTGAACCACTGCTAGTAGACACTCAGTTCTCTCGCTGCATCTACACCATCATAGGAGTCACGTCGTTTGGCAAAAGGTGTAGAACTGATTCCAGCGTACCTGATGTCTACACCAGGGTGGCTTATTACAAGCCTTGGATTGAGAGCATAGTGTGGGCGTAAATGGTGTCTTAAGAATTTATAACCGCTTTTTGAATGAAATAAAATTGCTGTTAAAAATAAAAAGATGTGTTTGATCTAGAATGCCTTAAACCTTAAACCAAGCCAAGCTTGTCAAGCTGCCAAGCTCGAGTCATACTTGTCCGCTAAAGTTACTGTACCCAGTTGCCAGCCCAGCCAAGCGTGGCGATTATGGCAAAACCCTCCTTAATGATAAGCACAACCAAAAAATGACCCTAGTGCCTGGTAGCCTATCAACCTTGACACCGGTAGCGGTCAAGGTTATATATATTTCGTACTGGAAAACGCAGCGTTGAAAGGCCTCCCACAAGGCGGACTGATGACCTGGTGAGAGTTGCGGAAACCCGATCTCACTTTAGAACCTTTCATCCCCATTGACCACCTATTCTGCAAACAATATGGCCTGCCCACTGCCACTTAAGTTTGGCGATTCTTCTGGTTA
Organism: Mythimna vitellina; assembly: GCA_949316375.1. Taxonomy (NCBI): domain Eukaryota; kingdom Metazoa; phylum Arthropoda; class Insecta; order Lepidoptera; family Noctuidae; genus Mythimna; species Mythimna vitellina. Next base: position 11,192,596 of record OX438713.1, on the reverse strand, counting down.
TGCAGGTAACCTTGGTTCTCCTGTAGATATATCTTCATTTCTGATGCGATCACGCAAGGAAACTCCGAGCATAGCCCTTTCTATTGCCCTTTGGGTGTTGTGAGTGACCACGTTTCAGAGTCATAAGAGGAATCAGTAGCAAAAAGAACCAGGTCTTTAAACCGTAACCGAACAAAGATACGTACAGAAGCATTGCTAGTATATTTTTGTCAGGCGTTGTCATTATTGGCAACACGCACTGGTCATTACTGTGATAATTATTTTGGACGAGAAGAAACAATACCAAGTTTTTTTTATGGTGGGAATCTCAGTAAAAGTCACAGGAACAGTAAAAGGAATAGGTTGTAAAGTCCTGCAAACCTCAGTTAAAAAGGAGGATCCTGAGACCAGACGGGTGGTGTTTCTGGTCTGGGCAACTATCCGATAGATGATTACGGTCTGTAATATTTGTTCAAATTACGTGGAGAACTCTAAAGGTGTGTCCAAACCTGGCGAATGCGCCGTTCGTGAGCTGTTGCTCGCGTGTGGTGACAGCCTAAATTTGGTTCGCCGCTCTTGTGCTGGTCCGGCAAGGTTCGAGTGAGGCGCGCATACAGCTCGTGCGCACGTAGCTTCTTTCGCGTTTAAACTTTGAGCCTCAGTTGTAAATTTAAGTGCGCACCTCCTGCGCCGCTCGAGTACGGCGCGGTGGCGTGCAGTTTGCACGCGGCGGCGCACGGACTACGTACGAACATGAAATGCACGCGTGCAGTTCGCAAGTGGCTTGCGAGCGGTGCATCAGCGGCGAATTCGCCAGATCTTTTTTTTTTCGGTGGGAAAATCATCCAATGAAATCGGCTCTTTGGCAAAGCGCGTATCAGACTTTTACTGACTAAAAACCCACTCCTGTTCCTTTGTTACCTTTCATACCGGGCCGAGTCTTTCTTTCAGAAGCAGAACCTTGGCCCCAGTAGACTCGCCAGGTCTGGACACACCTTAATACTGCTGCAGGATTTTAAATTTTAGTTCGTATGTGCCGTTATAGATGTCGCCACAAGTCTGACACTTCCTATTATTCCACCCAAGGTTGGAAGAGTCAGTTGACGGTTTCCCATCTTAAAAGAAGGTGAAAGGGGCTTTGAAAATAAAACAACACCCAGCCTACCCACTACTTTATTACTAATTATATTATTAAGATAATATGTTAATTAAATTGTCGTGAATTGAATTACATGTCTCTTTAGTCTAATTATTTTATTAAAAGAGTGAAAAACTTAACCTACGCTTATTATAATAAAATTAAATTATTATTATCATTTCTTCACAGAAATTATGAGTATCAATAATTTATAATATTACACAACTTTCACAATACACCATCTATATCTTCGTAAGTGTATTGAAAACGTCGTTTGATACACGTGGAAATTGATCACTCCAACACTCGGCTCCATAACACCCTCGCCTGCGGCTTGGGTGAGTCCTGCCTCAGTCGCAATGTCAAACTTTCTCCACTTGTATCAAAATGTACTATTTTTCTCATTAAACCCATACCATCTGTGAAGTTGCTTTAACTCTAACAGGTCTTTACACACAAATTGCCGTTATCGACAACACCTTCAAGCAAAAATTGGCAATACCAGCTGTGATCGTCAGCAATTCGATCTGTCTCCTCAAAGGAGTCAAGATTTTCGTAATTCTGGTCAGATTGAAGGAGAATATCCAGGGGGAATTCCATCTGAACTCTTCAAGTTGATCAGAGGTGTTAGTTTCAGCAGGGGCTGGTGGTGGAGCCTGGACTATGGCCCCCTCAACATGGCCAGATCCCTTGGTAAGCGTAAGAAAACGCTGGACTAGCGTTTTAAACTGGGAAGAGGTTCTGGTATACCCAGAACCTGTAGGCAAATGGTAGACTAAAGCGGCGTCACCCTGGATCTGATCACAGGTGGTTGCATTTAGCGACTGCTTTACTAAAGCTCTATCAACCTGGTCAGAGATCTTGGTAGTAAAACTAGAGCCAGTTGGTGCATGTTCACCTGGAGTTCCCTGAGTCTGATGAAAGTTTTTGCAAGAAATACAGTCAGATGAATGATCGAGTAGGGTCCCTTCAAACTGGATTGAGAGTTCAGTAGCCCCACTGGTGGTTGGTGAGATGATGTTAATCTGCAATGGGTGTGATGTTGCTTGAGTGCAGGTGCTGACAGCTGCTGGAATACTGCCAGAGGTAGCGGGACCTGGAAATTGGAACAAGTTAGAAGTTATTATTACGGAACGGAATAAAGCTGGAGAGCAGTCGTGGTCCAGTGGTAACGGCCCGGCTTACGAGTTGTAGGTCGCTGGTTCAAATCAGCCAGACGCATTATATATTAGGCGCGGCATATCAGAAATAGCTCCCGAGGGCTCAGAAATACAGTATTCGGGAGCCATTCCTGAAATGCCGCCACGCACTGTTGGAATGACCTTCCTCCACCAGTCCTGAAGACCAAAAAACATTTCATTAACATTAAAAAAAAAATTACATACTGACATAATTGTTGAATAAACAATGTAATAATGATTCTTTTTAGCTTTTACCTCTTTGATCTAGACTTAAGGCAATGAGTATGGTCTTCCTCAGTGGTGATGGAAGTCAGGTTTCCAGTGCCTGCCAAAGAGTCAACGGGACTTTGCGGTGTCTGTATCGACTGAGGAACTTTCTGCCTGCGCAGACAAAGACTATGCTTGTGCAAACTTTAATATTCCCTATAATCGACTATGGTGATGTGTGCTACTTTGACCTGAACGCAGTGTTACTAGATAAATTTGACAGGCTCCTTAACACCTGCTTCCAGTTCGACGACCATATTTCGAGCTACAGATCTGAGCTCAAATGGATGCCGTTTCGTCAGAGAAGAAGTCTGCGCGCTTTGACTACTCTTTACTCTCTGCTCAACTCTCCCACCCCTCCTTCTTATCTTATATCACACTTTAAATATCTATGTTCTTCTCATGCTAAGAATCTGCGTTCTTCTAACCATCTTCTACTGCTTTGTCCTTCTCATACTTCTGACTTTGTTCATTCTTCCTTTCATATACAGTCCATACTTCTTTGGAATGCGCTTCCTCTTGAGATCAGGACGGCCACCAGTCTATATGTATTTAAGCGGATGTTGCGAAATTACTTTCTGCACAAATAGTGAAGTCGTCTCAATAACCCCTTTCTTTTACTTTATATAAATATGTATGTATATATTATATTAAATTATATATGTATGTTTATTTTTTTTACATATATATACTTTTGAACTCTAATTTTCGTAATATTCTTTTGTATTTTTATGCATCTGCCACATTTTCTCTTTACCACTCTAGGTTGACTGGTAGAGAATGCCTAAGGCATTAAGTCCGCCTTTGTACTATTGTGTTGCATGAAGTTTTAATAAATATATAAATGGTGAGGGTGATCTTGCTTGAGTGGCCGCCATCATGCCGCTTCCCCTAACATGGTGCAATTTATGGTCTGTTGTCTACCATCGATAAAGAATGATATCTACAAGAGAAATATTATGGGTCCAGCTTCAGTTATTTTAAGTTTTTTTTTTTTAAATTGATATACACCAGTGCTTGACTGCGATCCCACCTGATGGTAAGCGGAGATGCAATCATTGATGGTGAGGCGCACTAGTTTATTAAGAGCTTATTCACTCTAGCCTTAAAGACACCTAAATTATAGTTGGACGGGAAGACCGCATCAGGCAAATTGTTCCAGTCCTTCGATGTACGTGGTATAGAAATTTTTTATGTAGTGTATTTGTTTAAATTTAGTATTTTGTTTAGTATTTTAATACAAACCGGCGAACGGCGAGTATCCACCCTTACGTTGTTGAAACTTCAACGGTCCGGACTAAGCGTTTCGCTTCGTCGTTTATACCGCGTACATCGAAGGACTGGAACAATTTGCCTGCTGCGGTCTTCCCGTCCAACTATAATATAGGTGTCTCCAAGGCTAGAGTGAATAGGCTCTTAATAAACTAGTGCGCCTGACCATCAATGATTGCATCTCCGCTTACCATCAGGTGGGATCGCAGCCAAGAACTGGTTTATATCAATTAAAAAAAAAAAGTAAGAGTGAACTGGACGTCGAGGCCAATGTATGCCCCTCACATAAGCGTCCCTTTTAGTAGAATTAGAGCAACGTCTCGTTTCCGAAATATAGCTGTGGTTCAATAAATCTGCCTAGCTCACAGCAAGACAAGTGACCCTGCTAGACAACTGATAAACATTCCTAAATATTAGAGATAAATAACACCCAGGCACGGAGCAAATCATCGTGCTCATCACACAAACATTTGTCCTGGGTAGAAATCAAAGTCAGATCAGTTAAGGCCACTAACCACTAGACCAACAGGCCAGCATATGATGGCTGCCATGACTTACATATTTTGGTCTACAATGGACTGTTTTTTTTTTTTGTAGATGGTAAAATCATCCAATGACATACCCCGCACTTGGGCGGGGCGAGAGGGCCTGTCTTACTTTTACTGGCTAAAAACCCACCCCTGTTCCTTCGTTGCCTTTCGTCGAGGGCTGTGTCTTCCTTTCAGAAGCAGGCCCTTGGCCCCAGTAGGCTTCGACCCTGCTGGGCCCCTACGGTTTGCTGTAATCCTCTTAAATGAAATTACCAAGTTTATAAATAAAAAGTTATATCTACCTTCATCACCAGGATGTAGCGTGCCGTAGGGCTTTCGATCCTGGAGCCCCGGAGGTGGCTTGAAGGACCAACTAGCCATGTTGGCAGCCATATTGGACGAGCTGATGGAACTGCTCGTCTTATCGAGACCTGAAACAGAACGATAATGACATTTGAAACATCTAAGCCCAATGTACAAAGCTTGGAGCACAGACGCAGGGTAGCCAGCCTTTCGGTATTTTGCAGGTTGCATTTTGGAGAGTGTGCACGGGAATTGCATGACTTGATTCCGCTATGACCTTTCTACCATCGAACCACCCGACGTAGAATGAGTATCCAGGGTGGATACTCACTCATACGTTGTTGAAAATTGTACGTTCCAAACTCATTTGTGTGTTTTTATTATCTAGTTCAGACACAAAGGTTCCTCACTAACACATGAATCTTAAGTAGAATCTTAACAAGGTCTGCAATAATTGTGTTTTGTATTTTGTTATTTGGAGACAATATATTTATTATTATTTTTAATTTTCCTTTTTTTTAAGTAAATTTTGATGTGTCAAAGTTCTTGAAAAATATCAAATTTTCAGAGGTCTTTACTGGATTAGTTTTACACAAATTTATAAATGGATTTCAATAGAAGCCTAGATAATATCCACAGATACTGTGTTTCCAAAAAATCTACTGAAAAATTTGTAATAACGTCATAATCGCGTAAGAGCGGTTGTATGAAAAACAGTGTAAATGTATGTCGAGTTGCATTCCCTTAAGTCTATCTTTGCAGTGTTTTTTTTTTTAAATGCATAAAGTTTTAATAATGATGCTGAGATGGACTAGAGGTGTCACTCTCAACGATAGGGTCAGGAGCGAACATATCCATGGAAGTTTTAAGATCCGCCCAATTGGAGAAAAACCTTAGTGAGACATGATTCAGACGGTATGGTCATGTAATGAAAAGATCTGAAGAACATATGACTAGGCAAGTCCTACACATGAATACAGGTCCAAAAAAGCGTAGTAGACCCCTTCTGACTTGGATGTCTGTGATTAGCAATGACCTAAAGAAAGCCCAAGTGAATGACTCGACGACCCAAAACCGAACTGTCTGGCGAAAAATGACGAGGAGAGCCGACCCCAATTGAAATGGGATAATGCTAGGCAAAGAGAGAGATGAAGTCTTAATAAATGAATATTTAAAAAGAATAAATAACACAGCGCTGGTATGAAAAACAGTAAAAATGTATGTCGAGTTGAATGCCCTTTTTTAACCGACTTCTAAAAAAGGAGGAGGTTCTCAATTCGGATGTTTGTATTTTTTTTTTATGTTTGTTCGCGCATAACTTCGTCGCTTGCCAACCGATTTGAAAAAATATTTTTTCGTTAGAAAGGGTATACTTCCCAAATGGTCCCATAGTCACCAACTCAGGATCTGATGATGGAATCTTGGCGAAATCGAGGGAACTCCTCAAATATTATAGGCATTTGCATAGTGATTTTAGTATTTTCATCGAGAACTTAAGCATTTACAGTCAAAAAGTAACATTTGATGAAGTGGAACTGATGAAGAAGATCAGAAATGGTCAACGGAACTTCATACTCGCATAGATATCACAATGAAGATAGTTAAGCGACTATGATAATACAAATAAATTAATGGTTCTGAATAGTTCCGTTGAAAATGGTATCATCAAATTGATCTTATGATGATGATGGAGCCAGAAGGTAGGTACTGGAACTCCGTCATTAATCAATGTAACGTAGCCGTGTTTGGGCTTATTAGAATCGTCATGAAATGCACTTTGGCTATAAGGTACTATCGAACTGATCTGATGATGGAGCCGGAAGGTGGAAGGTAGACACAGGAACTTCATAATAAAACAATGTAATCTAGTAGTGTTTGGATTAATTGGAATTGTCATGAGAAATAGGCACTCTGTTTATAAGTGTATCCCAACTAAAAAGTGTGAAATAAAAAACTTTTTACAAAAAAAGATAACCGACTTCACTAAAAAAAACACTAAAAGGATCAAAATAAATTTAATTTCGGATGTCGGTGTTAAATAAGATACAAATAATACCGAGAAACACCGACTTCCGAAATTATTTTTTTTTTTATCCTTTTTGTGTTTTTTTAGTGAAGTCGGTTATCTTTTTTTGTAAAAAGTTTTTTTTAAATGCCTTTAAAACATAACTTCAAAATACGGCCTCAGAGTTGTTATAAGTTTCATGAAAGCAATCTCGCGAACCAAGACCTGTACCATGACGTTTAAAGTAAGATTGTTTCATTCTCAATACTCAATTCTTTATTGCATTCCACAATGTAGACTTAGATGGTATATATTTGCCAAAAGAAATAATTATGGACCCTCTCGGGCACAGCTAAAGAAGGATATAATAAGCGGAGAGGAGGAATTATTTTACGCTTCTTATAATCTAACTTAGTCTTAATACATTTTTATGAAATAATTTAAGTATTAATAATAATAATAATTTGCAATCGTAATAATTAATAATGTCAATATTTAAAATGTAATTTATAATAGTCATATTTAATTAACAATGTCAACGTTTAAAATGTAATTTGTAATAATAATAATTAATTTCTTAAATTCTTATTTCAGTGTGGGTAAGAGACAGAGCTATACAGGTTGTCTAGCGCCATCTCTTACCCACACTGGAAATAAGAATGAAACAATCTTACTTTGAACGTCATGGTAACCCTTCAAGACGTTGATAAAGGTTGTCTGTAAGAGATCGCTTTTAGCGATAAGACCGCCCATTGTGACACCCTATTAATGTTAATTTCCTAATGTAAATTGTATTTTTGGTGTACAATAAAGAATATCTATCTATCAATCTATAAAGAGCTAGTAAATAAATAAATAAACTATATAGCACTGACCTCAAAGCCCTGGGTGCTCTGTAGACACGCAAAGTTTTGGAGAAAAAACTCGACCTGCAAGGGCGTCGTCGCGTGATGCACTGTTAGGAACAAAGGAAGCGTCAACTGAAGACTAGAAGCTGCACTGCGCAGGTGCAAATCAATACTTTGTAGGTCATATCGGTACATATTTTAATATTGAGGGTTTGATGTGTGTATGCTAGGGAGGTTACGAAGTTCCGAAGCCGATATAAAAGTTTCGGATGGAGGTGTAAGTCTAAATGACAGGTTACGACAGGCTTTTTTAAAATGGAAAAGTATATAATAATAATAATGAGGCTCGCGTTAGGCGGCTGGATCAAGGGCTTGATTCAGAAAGCGGTACTCCTGGACACGGCGCGTATTGTTAGGAGGTTCCTTTCTCTGGAGCCCTGACTGCCGGTAGCTTGGACCCTGTTCCCGATGCCGGTGGGCTACTATTTTTTATATTTTTAAATGTTTTTTTTTTGTATCATTTTGTGTAAGAAAAATATTTAAAAATGTAATTAATATGTGTTTACAGTGAATAAAGGAGATAATAATAAAAAGCGGCTATTTTGAACACTTGTCGTATAGTTCGAAAATTTTTACAACTGGACTTAGATAATAATTTTTTAAAATAGATAAAAATTAAGTCAAACGGGGTGAATAGGACCGCAGGGGTGAATAGGAACGAAAGTTTTTTTTTTTTTTTTTAATTGATATAAACCAGTGCTTGACTGCGATCCCACCTGATGGTAAGTGGAGATGCAATCATTGATGGTCAGGCGCACTAGTTTATTAAGAGCCTATTCACTCTAGCCTTGAAGACACCTATATTATAGTTGGACGGAAAGACCGCAGCAGGCAGATTGTTCCAGTCCTTCGATGTACGCGGTGTGTGTTTGAAGGGGATTTTCGCGTCAATTAACAATTTTTCCCAGCATTTAAGTACTCCTATTTGTTCATTAATTGTAATAAAAACGGATACTTTGATAGAAATCAATTATTTAAATACATACCAATGTAAAAGACTTAACCAAAGTTTTGTTGCTATTCACCCCTGCAGTCCTATTCACCCCGTTTGACGGTACAAAGTCTGTTACCATCTTAAAACAATAATAAAGATCTCACCTTGGTTCACACCCGTGAGATTCTAAAAGAACACCAGGTACTAGCCTGAGAAAAATTGCTTAAAAAACCATAATATAAAACCTACTTTTTTTATCAATTTACTCATCATCATCTTCCTGCCCTTGTCCCGTGTTATTTGGGTTCGGCGCAACACGTTTTTTTCTTCCACTCTGCCCTGTCACTCGTCATGCTATCACTAACTTCCTTTTCTTTCATATCACTGTTCACACAATCCATCCATCTTTTCTTTGGTCTCCTTCTCCCTCTCCACCCATCCACATGTAAACTCATAACTCTTTTAGGAACATGCGTCTCCAATTTACTGATTGTGCTAATAAAAAGTAGTTTACAAAATCACTACTTTGCAAAAAATTATAATGTACTGTTGTATCACAATGTCTTACGATGATGCAGATTTGTTGACTAGGCACAGTATTCGTCATGAATTTGAAATAATATTGTTCATAAGTTATTTACTTTTTGTTTAATGAATTTTAGTTATATTTATTATCATATAAGCGCTTAAATAAGTTACCTGAGACACAGGTTTTATACCTAGTTCAGGTAGAATACAATTTTGTACCTTTGCCTCTAGATTAAGCCCTTAATGTATATGTCGGCGCAAGGATGCCGATCATCGTTGAAGCTCTGTCGAGGGACTCTGTTTTGTGGGCGATGGCTGGGTATCGAGCAATAAACAAACTATTCCAGATCATACAACTGATTTATTATGGTGCAAGCTTTAGGTATTCACTTTACACAACGAGCAGTGAAACAGTCTCCGAGAGACGATGTTGTTGGCACGACTGCCGACACAGGAAAGAGCACCGCACCTCTGCGGTCGGCACTTTTATCTGCTCGGTTCGTGCAAACGTCAGCGCGGATTCTGTCAAAGTGACATGTGTCACTTTTCACTTAGCTCGTTCATTCGTTCTTAAGCTTCCGTACTATTGACTTCTCCGACATATAAATATTTTTGTAAATCAAACAATTCAATAAAACATATTATTGTTTATTATTATTTATAATAATAATAGTAACGTTTAATTCGGAAAAATATCCATATTTTGTTAGTAGTACAAATAGCTTAAAAACCTATGTTAGTAAGTAGCATAGCATAGTCGGCCTTATAATGTTCCCACTGCTGGGACTCAGGCCTCCTCTCTAGGAGAGGGAACGGGCCGTAATCCACCACGCGGGCCCAGTGCGGGTTGGTGGATGTCACATGTCTTCGAATTTTTGGTTATAGGACATGCCGGTTTCTTCACGATGTTTTCCTTCACCGTTTTGAGAGCATTGGGGATGAAATAAATTACAGAAAGTAATGCGCCTGGCTAGGTTTGAACCCGCGACCTACAACTCGTAAGTCGGGGCCGTTACCACTCGGCCACCACTGTTAGTAAGTACCATTAATGAAAATAATAAATTATTTTGCAATTATGTGCTTAATATGCAGGCTCAGTTATACATTTCACACTGTCTAACTAGAACCCTCATGAAAGCCTGTATTACTTTTGAGTCGACTTTGTCAGCCTTCAATATGAGTTCAAGCGATCGATATATCGCATGCTTACTCATAAAAAAACCTAACTCAAAAACAGGGTGTTTGAATTTGAAAACACATGTTTCAAAAATAAGGTTCAATTTTCATTATCCTCTTTTTTGAGTTACGTCTCCTTTTAATGACGTGTGCGATATATTATGTACTAGGCACTAGATTACGCGTGCCGAACACTGACTTCAATCGACTCAGGTGTAGTGTAATCCATACAATGAACATTACACTATGTTGAACGAAACGCGTAAGTGCCACGAAATTCATGGCGGTTAAGACATTTTGGTCGTGAAAAAAGTATCCTCTAAAAGCTAGTTAGCGCTGTATGTTTTAATGGTTCTGTTGAACGGATTAATGCCAATCTAGCGCTGCAGCGAACTTTTGTTTTAACTTGTCAGTATTTTGACAAATATTTTCCATGCATCTCTAGAATATAAGTCGATGTTTCAAGCAGAGCGGCTCAAGGGGAATCGTTTGTCTTGGTATGGTCATGTAAAGAGGAGAGATGAAACACATGTTACTAAAAGAGTTATGAGTATACATGTGGATGGGTGGAGAGGGAGAGGGAGGCCAAAGAAAAGATGGATGGATTGTGTGAACAGTGATATGAATGAAAAGGAAGTTAGTGATAGTATGACTTTTGACAGGATAGAATGGAAGAAAAAAACGTGTTGCGCCGACCCCAAATAAGATGGGACAAGGGCAGGAAGATGAAGATGGTTCAAGCAGTGCGGCTGTAGAATGCTTTGCCCGTGTCAGTAAGGTAAGCTCAAACACTCACAATTTTTAAAAATATGGTTAAAGATCACTACCTTTCCTCTTGAACGTCTTCGTTAAGTACATTATTTCTCTGCTTTCGTAATTTTATATATATACTAGCTTTTGCCCGCGACTTCGTCCGCGTAGAAGTCGAAAATGGTTTTATTAGGTTTTTTAGATACGAAAATATGCAATTACATACATGAAATACAATATTGTATCTTAAGATAAAATATTATAGTATCTTAGCCGTGTGTAGCGCCCCTTAGTGAACTCCACTGCGGGTGACGTAACCGACGACAAACTTACTATTTGCGATTGGTACAGTAATCGGGTCTAGGAATCGAACCGCAAAATTAACTTTGTTTTTTATTGTATATACTTTTCCGGTATAAAAGTACCCAGTGTGGTGCCCAGGATATTAAAGAATAATTATACCAAGTTTCATCAGAATCGAACCGGTAGTTTGTGCGTGATGCCTGAACAAACAGACAGACAGACAAAAATATCACATTTTTGGGTTCGGTGTCGGTCTAGTAACACCCCCTGCCATTTATTTTTCTGATATTTTCAATGTACAGAATTTTCACTTCTACAGATTTATTATAAGTATACATAATATATTGTTTGTATTATATGCAATTTATCGGTTTATGTATTGTATATGTGTAAATAGACCACGAACTACCTGCGTATTTTTTTTCTCCTTCTCTGTCAAATCCATCCAAAGGTTGTCTGTAAAAATCGCTTTTAGCGATAAGACCGCCCATTAATTTTAAGTTCCGAACATAATTTTTATTTTTGGTGGACGATGAAGATTACATCAGTCTATCTATCTTACGCTCTTGGGTGGAGCGCTAGGACGTGTCAGACCTTTACTGACTAAAACTACTGTTTGCATAAGGAACAGAGAAGTTCTGAGAGCCTGTATCGTCTAGATGTGAATAAAGCTAGTGGATCAGATGGTATACCAGCAATTGTTCTCAAAGCTTATACACCAGCTAATTCTAATATTGACACACTTGAAGCACCTCTCTTTTAAAACTGGTATAGTCCATAAATCCCGGAAGCTTGCCAATGTACAGCCCTTGCCCAAAAAAGCAGGTGTGCTGAACCTGTCAACTATCGGCCGATTAACAATAACCTTCATTCTCTTGAACTCACTACTCATGGCATGCCTGGAAGATAGCAATTTCTTCAGTGAACGACAGTACGGGTTTCGCCGAAATCGGTCTACTGGTGACCTACTAGAGTATGGCACTCACTTGTGAGTTGAGGGCCTCGAAAATAATAGAGAAGCGATTGCCGTATCCATAGAAGTCTAGAAGGCCTTCGACATGGTATGTCACGTTACCTATACTTGTGCTATGAGGCCTTGCTTCATGCCAAATTTCAGGATTCTAGGTCAACGGGAACTTCCCTATGAATTTTGATTCCCTTAAGAGTGTCGAAATATACGTTTTTTGCAACATAAACGGCCGTATCTTCTTGGTTCGTTAAATCAGAATTTTGATTTTTTTCACAGTTTCAAGGGACCGCAGACTTGAGTATATTGGCTTAAATTTCAACTCGATACCTTTATTCGTTCCCGAGAGAACGGGTCTTGACAGACAGACAGACCAACAAAGTGATCCTATAAGAGTTCCGTTTTTTCCTTTTGAGGTACGGAACTCTTAAAAAGGGAAGGAATCTTATCCTAAACATTCCTAATCGTATACACTCCCCATCAAATAGTTGCCCTTAGAATAGATTTGCCGCCATCTTTTATCTATGGTACAATAGGGAAACAAAATGGCGTCCCGCTGCATTGTGTATACACACACCCATAGCGTGTAAACCCTCCCCCTTGGGAGCCAGCTCAGGTAGTTGGGTCCGAAGAGGACATCCGAGCCTTATCCCAACTATATTCATTGTCTGGGTGTAATTTATCTTTAATATGCTTGTATTTAGAAATCTATAATTAATTTGGGACTAGATCGCGTTGTTGGATGTGTGGTGTGACGAGAATGGATGAAGGAGAAATGAGTATATTAGAGGAAGTCTGAAAGTGGCGCCAGTGACTAAAAAGTTGAAGGGGAATCGTTTGTCTTGGTATGTTCATGTGAAGAGGACGGATGAAACGCATGTTACTAAAAGATGGATGGATTGTGTGAACAATGATATGAAAAAAAAGGAAGTTAGTGATAGTATGACGGTTGACAGGATAGAATGGAAGAAAAAAACGTGTTGCGCCCAAATAAGATGGGACAAGGGCAGGAAGATGATGATGAGATAGCTTTGTGTGATAGTTGTGGAATATTATATGTTGATATCATACGCCAGTTAGCGGCTCTCACACCCCAGCCGCCGGGATCCCGATCCCGGTTTTCGGTCACCGTAAGCGCGGGCTTACGGACAGCGATAAAAGGGTAGCTAGCCGTCCGATCGTCCGGTAACTGTCCGAACCAAGCTCAAGTCGTCGACGGCGCGTACTGTCCCACGCGCGCCTCAAGGAGGTGTCAGCAAACCGTAGGGGCCCAGTAGGGTCGAAGCCTACTGGGGCAAAGGGTCTGCTTCTGAAATTAAGACCCGGCCCTGGTATGAGAAGCGATGAAGGAACAGGAGTGGGTCTTTAGTCAGTAAAAGTCTGACACACCCTTTCACTCCACCCAAGAGCGAGGAATGTCATTGGATGACATCCTCCGTCATCGGTCTACCTTGTGGGAGGCCTTCCAACGGTACGAAAATGAAGTTTAAGGGGATGCAACTCGACATACATTTTCACTGTTTTTCATACAAACGCTCTTACGCGATTATAACGTTATTACACATTTTTCATTAGATATTATGGAAACACAGTATCTTGTGGATATTATCTAGACTTCCATTGAAATTAACTTATAAATTTATGTAAAACTAATCCAGTAAAGACCTCTGAAAATCTGCTATTATAATTTCCTGAAAAATTTAAAAAGGCAAAGAAGTATAAACAATAGAAGCCTTGAGATTTCGAATGACGACAATTTTTTTTAAAAGCTTTTAAAAGTTTAAAAAAACACATATTTCCTGGAACAAGTTTTATAAAATATTCGAGTAAATCACGGAATTACCGAATGCTAACAGAGTATTCAGGCGTTACTTTTTTAGCGTTGCCTTTTCGTCAAACATCGCGTTGGATTGCGTTAGATGAAGTAACAAGCTTTTAAACCATGCTCGATGTTGATGATAGGCGAGTGAAAAAGGACCCTCTTAACAAGCTTTCTGAGGCACGGTGGAATCTCTATATATGAAGGTTGGTCCACATCCACAGGCCAACCTCAAAAGGAATTTCTCAGTGGAATTCCGCAATCTGTAGTCGAGTCTGTAGCTAAAACAATGACACTCGATAGTCTAAAACAAAACAACTGTTACATCCGACGGTACTTCACACCGGGACAGCTTCTAATGTTATACAAAGCACAGGTCCGATCGTGTGTGGAGTACTGCAGTCACATATGGGCTGGTGCTGCAAAATGCCATCTGGCAGTGGAAAGGCGTGCGAAGAGACTAATTGGGGATCCAGATTTGGTTAAGTCCAATCTACAAAGCCTCGAGCACAAGCGCAGGGTATTTTGGGAAGTGTGCGCGGGAATCGCATGACTTAATTCCGCCATCTCCTTTCTACCATCGGACAACCCGACGTACGGCGAGTATCAACCCTTACGTTGTTGAAACTTCAACGGTCCGGACTAAGCGTTTCGCTTCGTCATTTATACCGCGTACATTGAAGGATTGGAACAATTTGCCTGCTGCGGTCTTCCCGTCCAACTATAATTTAGGTGTCTTCAATGCTAGAGTGAATAGACTCTTAATAATCTAGTGCGGCTCACCATCAATGATTGCATCTCTGTTTACCATCAGATGGGATCGCAGTCAAGCACTGGTTTATATCAAATATATAAAAAAAGAACCCTTTTGCACCCCTCTTGTACAGTTTTTGAGTGTACTTAATTTCATTTGTATTCTCTGAAACAGTTTACGAGATAATGTCACTAATTATGCGTTTATAAACCATGCCTTTCTGCGACACGAAATGTTTAAATTCTGAAAATACAAGGGCTAGAGATGAGGTGATGGAGACAGGATATTGAGATGATACAGTCCTAGACTAGATCTATTTGCTGATGAATAGAAGCAGATACTGACAGAATGTCTGGTGATTTGCGAGAAGACTGAGTGAGAGGTTTAGTTATATTATCTGCGTTATATTTTCTTTAACGTATTTAACATAATTTCTAACTAATGTAATCAGTGTAATTGGCATATTGTCGTTCTGGTTGAATAAATAAATAAATGATGACGACTGGATGATGAGGTAATGATAACAGGATGGTGAGGTTAATGATACAAGATGGTGAGGTAATGATGACAGGGTGATGAGGTAATGATGACAGGATGATGAGGTAATGATGACAGGGTGATGAGGTAATGATGACAAGATAATGAGGTAATGATGACAGGATGGTGAGGTAATGATGACAGGGTGATGAGGTAATGATGACAGGATGGTGACGTAATGATGACAATATGGTGAGATAATGATGACAGGGTGGTGAGGTATTGATGACAGGGTGATGAGGTAATAATGACAAGATGGTGAGGTAATGATGACAGGGTGATGAGGTTTTAGAAATAAAACAACAAATTCCTTAGCCTAACTTACATCTAATCTTATATTTAACTCAATGTTGGTACAATTATGTGTGTCCTATTCGCATAGATATATTATGTTTTTTTTTATAAATTGGTATCAAAATCTACGTATACATACAACATCAAACTACACATAGAATTGTAAACATTGCAACACTATGTTATAGACACACTACTTAAATGCAGCGTGTCTGCGTCTACCAGGAGACCAGGAGTTCGCCAGAGCCTCGTTCGTATTTCCAGCAGGGTGTACCGCGGGCAGGTGAGGTTGACTTTGACTCTGAAGGTGGAGGTGGAGCCACTTACACCCCACGGGTGAAGGGTCAAGTTGGACTCTGCACTTAGTGGTAGGAAGTGAGAGTTGTCGCTTAACGAAGGGGTACCTGAAAAGTAACAGAATAAAATGGTTATAATTTTTATATTTTAATTCGTCGTATAACAAAGACACACTTAAATATATTAAGCAGTAATGCTAGCAAAGGAGGCGGCCGCACGCGTGAGGCAAAGGTCCTCACGCCCCAACCGCCGGCCAGAAATCGGGAATCCGATCCCGATTTCCGGCCACCGTAGGCGATGTTTTGTGGACGGCGAGCAAAGGGTGGCTCGCCGTCCGATCGTCCGGTAACCGTTTGAACCGGGCCCAAGTTGTCGACGGCGCGTACTGTTCCACGCGCGCCTCAAGGAGATGTCAGCAACCGTAAGGGGCCCAGCAGGGTCGAAGCCTACCGGGGCCATGGGTGATGCGAAAGAGATCCCCAGGGCTCTGGAAAAATGGCAAAGAAGGAACAGGAATGGGTTTTTAGTTAGTAAAAGTCTGACACTATCCCCCGCTCCGCCCAAGAGCGGGGAACGTCATTGGATGACTTTCCCACCCGGTATAAAGAAAAAAATACACTTAAACATATTAGAATGGCTGCAGGCTGCAGGCAGGCTAAAGAAGCTATGCCAGGCTGAAATAGAACCCTAACCAGCAACCTTCTGCGACTGGACAGAGACAGCCTGCGTCTGTCTGAGACCATCACCGGACACGGCTCCCTGAACAAACACTTCTTCACGATGAATATCCCAGATAGTCCTCTGTGCAGAAGATGCATGAGGTCAGAGGAAACCGAGGTCAGCGAGATAAGAACACGAACGTTGGGAATACCGAATTCACTCATAGACGCCCTGAGAAAACTGAAGAGACTCAACTGCTTCTGGAGTGATGTGGGCTGGTTGGAGGTAAGGACTAATTGCAGAAACCAGGCCACAAAAATGGTAGAAGAATATGGAACATATTATAATCGTAGCCTTGCAGACGACGAGCAATAGGTAGCTCTCCTTCAGCCGTCTGGTAACCGTCCGGACCAAGCCCGAGTCGTCGACGGTGCGAAATGTTCGACGCGCCCCTCAAAGGGATGTATGCAAAACCGTGGGAGCCAAGCCTACTGGGACCATGTGTCGACTTCTGGAAGGGAAACCCTTGACCCCCCCTAGAACGCAGAGGACAACTGAAGGAACATAGATGTAGTTTTAGTCAGTAAACGTCTGAGAAAACCTCTCGTGCCGCCCTAAAGGAAGAGAAGTCATTAGATGGTTTGAAGACCTTAAAAAAGCTCCCAGTATTTGAGCTGGGAGTTTTTTGAAGATTTCCTACATAAAAAAACTGGGCAAATGCGAGTCGGACTCGTGCACTGATAAACCATTGCGTATAAACCACAATTCCCGAATGGAGTCTCGAATTTTTTTCCGAATTGCAAAAAAGTTTTTTTTTTATAACTTAGGTAACAACAAATTTATTGTTTTCAGATTTATTCCTGTGCTTTATGCCAAATTTCAGGATTCTGGGTCAACGTGAAGTACCCTATGAATTTTGAATCCTCTGAGGTTATCGAAATATACGTATTTAGCGACATAAACAGCCATATCTTTTTTACTCGTTAACTTAGAAGTTGGATTTTTTCACAGCTTCAAGGGACCGCAGATTTGAATATATGGTTTTCATTTCAACTCGATACCTCCACACATTTCCGAAATAAAGGGTCTTGACAGACAGACAGCCAGACAGACGGACAACAAAGTGATTCTAGAAGGGTTCCGTTTTTTCCCTTTGAGGTACGGAACCCTAAAAACCCCCTATATCTAACAAAACACTTTGAAGACAGCTCTCAACTCAGGTGCGCCCAGCTGGGCAATAGTAAGTAATACTGGAACCTACCTTCAATTTTATCTGCAGGAAGCCGCAGTGCCGTTGTGCTGCCCAGCATGAAGACATGGTAACAGCTCGAAGGACCAACTTCTGCACTGAAGCCATGATTGCTTGCTAAGACGAATGGTTGTGGCTGCTCTTCCCTCCATGAACCTGAAATTGACCACAATTCAGATTTAGTTTCTGCTATTTCGACATGACATATTCCGAAATCATTCGACAGGTCACTGGAACAATTTGTGACCCACGGGTGCCCCCCAAGTTGAAGGGTAAAATCTACAAGTCCGTGATAAGACCTGTCATACTGTATGGATCAGAATGTTGGGCTGTGAAAAAGACAGATGAAAAAAGATTGCATGTAGCGGAGATGAGAATGTTGAGATGGATGTGTGGTGTGACGAGAATAGCTAAAGTGAGAAATGAGTATATTAGAGGAAGTTTGAAAGTGGCGCCAGTGACTGAAAAGTTGAAGGGGAATCGTTTGTCTTGGTATGGTCATGTAAAGAGGAGAGATGAAACTCATGTTACTAAAAGAGTTAGGAGAGGGAGGCCAAAGAAAAGATGGATGGATTGTGTTAACAGTGATATGAAAGAAAAGGAAGTGATAGTATGACGGTTGACAGGATAGAATGGAAGAAAAAAACGTGTTGCGCCGACCCCAAATAACACGGGACAAGGGCAGGAAGATGATGTATTCAGAAATCATTCTATACTAGTCGAAGACTCATAGTTTAGGCTACGGGATCATCGTCTTCCTGCCCTTGTCCCGTTTTTTTTTTGGAGCCAGTGCAACACTTTTTTTTCTTCCATTCAATCCTACATTTTTCAATTTTTATAATCAGTAGCACAGAGTTCTATGATTCCAAAATTATATATATATTTGCCTAATATAGGATTTCATAAATGGAAAGAAATAATCAAAGCCTTACCTTCAAATCTGAGTATATGAATAGGGCTCCAGGGCCCGGAGCCCCGGCAGCAGCTCGTCACGCACGGCAGACGGCTGGTGGCGCACTGCGGCTTGCACAAAGCAAGTCTAGTCTAGACCAGTTGGCTGCACTGCGCAGGTCTGAGCCGCGATCAATACTACGATGTGAGGTGTGGCGATGCAATTGTAAATGACCTAATTTTTGAAAATTTAATTTATCGATTCAAAAAAAAAATTCAAAAGTTTTTTATTTCACACTAGCTTTTGCTCGCGACTTCGTCCGCGTAGAAGTCGAAAATGGTTTTATTAGGTTTCTTGAGATAAGGAAATATGAAATATTATTTATTATCTTCGTCGTGTGATAATTGAATTGTATGGCGAGCGATATTGTATCTTAAGATAAAATATTGTATTATCTTAGCCGTGTGCAGCGCCCCTTAGTGAACTCCACTGCGGGTGACGTAACCTACGACAAACTTATTATTTGCGGTTGGCACAGTAATCGGGTTGAGGGATCGAACCGCAAAATTAAGTTTGTTTAATATCGTATATACTTTTCCGGGATAAAAAGTACCCAGTGTGGTGCCAAGGATATTAAAGAATAATTATATCAAGTTTCATCGAAATCAAACCGGTAGTTTCTGCGTGATGCCTGAACAAACAGACAGACAGACAAAAATTTTTTGAATTACATTTTTGGGTTCAGTGTCGGTCTAGTAACACCCCCTGCCATTTATTTTTTTTTTATATTTTCAATGTACTTACAGAATTTTCACTTCTACAGATTTATTATAGCCTGCATGAGCACTTATAAAACGTCAGAAGCTAGTGCACGGTTCCAAATTGGTCGTTTCCTATGGAGAAGAACCGGCAAGAAACTCCATGGTTACTCTTTTAAAAAAATTAATGTTCTTACAAATTTCCATATTACAGTATATGTAGAAATTATGTAAGGACAGTGTAGACTGGTCAATATTGTACTAAAAAGTACATTAAAAATAATCATAAAAAAAGTGAGTCGTAATAGGAAGTAACCTAAGAATTCGCGGAGTCTACAGTGTTCTCACCTTCACATCATATACTTTCTCGTTCGTGCGCTTTCTGTGCTTAATGCTCTTCAGACTCTAACACCGGAGTGTGACTTGTTTGCTGGGAGATGGATACATGTGTGTCGTGAATGTCTAAGGTTTTGTGAGAAGATGGATAGAAAATAAGTTAACATTGATCATTTGTTTTGAGGGATAAAGTATATGTTCTTCTTATTCAATGTGTATGGATTTGTTATTAGGGTATTATTGTTTTTATTAAATGTATTTTTTTTAGTTTGTAAGTTTCTACTGTACAACGCCTTGGACATGCTCTGTAACGTTGTACAAGTATTTATAGCATAGCATAGCATTATCAGCCTTTCAATGTTCCCACTGCTGGGACTCAGGCCTCCTCTCTAGGAGAGGGAATGGGCCGTAATCCACCACGCGGGCCCAGTGCGGGTTGGTGAATGTCACATGTCTTCGAATTTTTGGTTCTAGAACATGCCGGTTTCCTCACGTTGTTTTCCTTCACCGTTTTGAGAGCAGTGGTGATGAAATAAATTACACAAAGTAATGCGCCTGGCTGGGTTTGAACCTGCGACCTACAACTCGTAAGTCGGAGCCGTTACCACTCGGCCACCACTGCTCACTCGGCCACCACAAGCACACACAAGCACAATTTATTTATTTATAAGTACAAGTACTTATAAATAAATAAATAAATTATAAAACAAAAATTCAAAAAATCGTGTATATATTTTTTTTGTTAATTTTTTGGCTTGGATACTAAGTCTTTTAAGCCATGTCTTCGTATGAATAGTTACTTTGTTTACCATTAGAAAATGGATATACACATTCTAATTTTTTTGTAGTATTTGACAGCAAATCTACGAAATCAACCTTCTCGGCAAACCTCGCTGAGGTAGTCAACGCTACAATACAATTCTCAGCTCCATTTTACCGAGATCGCGCCTGTTTCAATGACTCCACATATTGTCCAGTTGCGCAGACACTTGAGATACAAAACTACACCAATTTTACATCACAATAAGCACTAGGAATCAATTTGCGAATATTCTTTTTATTCATATTCACACAACTATCACACAACTCCGTCTGGTCCCAAGCTAAGCAGAGCTTGTGTTATGAGTACTAGACAACTGATAATCATACTTATATATTTCTAAATACATACATATTATAGAAAAATTACACCCAGACATAGAACAAATGATTGTGCTCATCACACAAACATCGAACCCACGACCTCCGGCATAGCAGTCAGGGTCACTAACCACTAGACCAACAGGCCAGTCAGAATTGAAATAGCCACTGAACTTCACCCAAGAAATCCCGCCAAAAACTTCCACCCCTCCGCCCCCTTGTATGTAGCAAAATATTGCAACTCATAAAATCGGCAGTGTTGCCTAAACAATAATTATTTATTTAACAATTACTACATAATGTAACTAATTAAAAATGTCTTATAGCAACAAAAAAAAAAATATATTATAACTTAATAAATATTTAAACAAATTGAAAATAATATTATGTACAAACTGGTAGAAAAAGAACTCATAGGGCATCAAAAAATTCGTCCACATCGATGTCAATGGGAAAAGTGCCCAGAACGCTGGCAGCATTGCCACGCTTGATGGCAATGCTAATTCGTTGACGGAAAAAAAGCTCAGCCCTCTGGTCACGCGAAGAGTCGACCAGGTGTTTGCTGATATCCCGAACAACTCGATGAGCGCTCGGACCCCATGGCCCCAGTGTTTCAACCCCGAACGGCTCAAATATATAACCTCCGATGAGGTTATTATATTTACGCCGTTTGAGGTTTTCTGCACAAAAAAATAAAATTAAAAATTTTAGAAACCAAAAAGAAATTAAAAGAAAAGAAAGAATCTATAAGTATTTTAAAGATGAGCGTCACTGAGTCGGGGGACCGCAATGTACAGAAGTTAAGTTAGCTTTAACGAATAGAAAATACCTAATAGTTTCAAATATACGTATGAACTTACATACATAACCCGAACATAGCCCGAAGAATCGCCAAACTTAAGTGACAGTGGGCAGGGCACATTACTCGCAGAACAGATGGTCGATGAGGACGAAAGGTTCTGAAATGGCGACCACGTACCGGAAGACGCAGCGTTGGTAGGCCTCCCACAAGGTGGACCGATGACCTGGTGAGGGTCGCGGGAATCCGATGGATGCGAGACGCACAGGACCGGTCATTGTGGCGGCATTTGGGGGAGGCCTATGTCCTACAGTGGACGTCTTTCGGCTGAAATGATGATGATGATGATGTATGAACTTAGTTTTTTTGTATATCAATCTATAGCTTACCTAGGTTCCTTACTTAGCGGTCCCCCGACTCAGTGACGCTTTTCTTGGACACGCAGACACACAGACACGTCAAACTTATAACACCCCTCTTTTCCGTCGGGGGTTAAAAAAAAAACAAATATTCCGGGACTAGCTACCTAGGATAATATATTGTTAGACAATAACAGCGCAGCGCCATCTAGCGTCCAACCACAAAACTTTTATGTTAACAAGGAAAACAATAGTATATTTTGATACAAGTGGAGAAAGTTTGTCATTGCGATTGCGACCGAGGCGGCATTCGCCCGAGCCGGCGGCGAGAGTGTTATGGAGCCGTGAGCTTCAGGGACAAATCTCTACGTGTAACAAACGACGTTTTTCAATACGCTTACGAAGACATAGTGATCCAACACGAGCCTATACATAATATTAAAAAAAACATACACGCTACTCCTGGGGTCGCTTAGCGCCCAGCTTAAAATGATAAATGTAATAAATTTGTGACGGGGGCAAGTATGCGCACTTTTCCGCACCAGTGTGCAAAACAGTAAATTGCCTAAAAACGTTTATCCCTAACCGCTCTTAAGTGATTATGATGTTATTACACATCTTTCTCTAGATATTTTGGATACACAGCTATCTTGTGGATATTATCTAGGCTTCTAAACTTCGAAACTCTTAGGCCGTGAGGTCCGAGTGCTCATAAGCTGTTCAAAGAACTATCCAAACGCTTAGTAGACACTTCGCGTGACCCAAGGGCTGGCTTTTACCTCGGTCAGAGATTAAGCATTGCCATACAACGTGGCAATGCCGCCAGCCTTTTGGGCACACTTCCAGTCGACAGCGATGCGGAGGAGTTTTTTGACGCCATATTTTAGCTTTTAGATTTTTTATTTAAGTGTATATATAAGTTAGTGTATATATGTTAAGTGTTTTATGTATTGATAGATTCCATATCAAAAAATTAAATAATATTTCCATGAAGCCACAAACAGGACTTCTAAAGAAATCAAAACATAAATTTGTGTAAAACTAATCTAGTAAACATTTCTGAAAATCTGCTATTTTACGTGAATTTTGGCCCTCCATAATCTATATATATAAATGGAGAAACTGACTGACTGACATATCAACGCACAGCCGAAACTACTGGGGCTAGGAACTTTTTTTTTTTTTTGGGCGGGAAAATCATCTTATGACAAGTCCCGCTCTTGGGCGGGACGGGAAATAGTGTCAGACTTTTACTGACTAAAAACCCACTCCTGTTCCTTCGTTGCCTTCGTCCCAGGGCCCCGGGTTTCGCTTTCACACTACCCGTGGCCCCAGTAGGCTTCGACCCTGCTGGGCCCGTACGATTTGCTGAAATCTCCTTGAGGCGCGCGTGGAACGGTACGCGCCGTCGACGACTTGGGCTCGGTCCGGACGGTTACCGGACGGTCGGACGGCGAGCCACCCATTGCTCGCCGTCCGCAAGCCCGCGCTTACGGTGGGTCTAGGAACTTGAAATTTTGCACAAGATTTCCTTTTATGTCGTAGGCGAGCACTTAGGGAGGATTTTCCAAAACTCACCCCCTAAGGGGATGAAACAGGGGTCAAAAGTTTGTATAGAGAAACCTACTTATGCAGACGCGGGTGAAGCCGCTGGCAGAAGCTAGTGTGCTCATATATTAAAAATACAAAAAAAAATCTATCCATAGAAGCCTTGCACATCATTATCATCATTATCATTTCTCGAAAGACGTCCACTACTGGACATAACTTCTCCCCCAAGTGCCGCCACAATGAACGGTTCTGTGAACTTCGGGTTCTGTGTCTTGAAGCCTTGCACGTTAAATCGAGATTCTGAATGACGACAATTTTTCTGTAAAACTTCTAAAGGTTTAAAAAAACACGTATTTCCTGGAACAAGTTTTGTAAAATATTCGAGTAAATCATGGAATTACCGAATGCCAACAGAGTTTTCAGGCGTTATCTCTCTTTTTTCGTGTTGCCTCTTCATCAAACATCGCGTTAGATGAAGTCACAAGCTTTTAAACCATGCTCGACGTTGACGATAGCATATTCAGCCTTTTAATGTTCCCACTGCTGGGACTCAGGCCTTCTCTCTAAGAAAGGGAATGGGCCTTAATCCACCACGCGGGCCCAGTGCGGGCTGGTAGTGTGGGTTGACGATAGGCGAGTAGAGAAAGGCCCTCTTAACAATATAACATTTTTAAATAGTAACAGATTGAAAAGCATTTTTTAAAACATTGTCAGTGGTAAGTCTTTTAAACTATTTGGGAAATGATTGTAAATTATAATCAACATGCAGTAGACATTTTTCATAAATAATTTTAGTCATATTGGTGGCAGTCAAAGTCTGTCTTTACTCCGTGTGCGGCTATTTAAGAACATAGCTTAACTCACGTATACAATAATCATAATACACGATCTATGGTTGCTGGTAGATTCAATGTACCCAGAGTCACCAATTACTTTGGTGACAGAACACTAAAAAAGAGAATACCATACCTATTGAACAGTCTGCTGGCAGACATAAGGAGTGAAACAAACACAAATAGATTTAGACGCAAATTAAAATTATATTATTTAGAAATGTTTTAAGTACATTTAAGTATGTCTAGAGACTCACCGACCCCACAGTCAAATCAGTGCAACGGTTTTGTGGGGTTAATCTTATAAGTTACTTACCTTTTTGGAATAAAGATAAATAAATAATAAATAATTTGGCCTGTCAGTGTTCGTCTCAAAAAAAATGTAGTTTTTCTTCCTGGCTGTTCATAATAGCATAATAGCATAATCAGCCTTTTAATGTTCCAACTGCCGGGACTCAGGCCTCCTCTCTAGGAGAGGGAATGGACCGTAATCCACCACGCGGGCCAGTGCGAGTTGGTGAATGTCACTTGTCTTCGAATTTTTGGTTCTAGGACATGCCGGTTTCCTCACGATGTTTTCCTTCACCGTTTTGAGAGCAGTGGTGATGAAATAAATTACACAAATGAATGCGCCTGGCTGGGTTTGAACCCGCGACCTACAACTCGTGAGTCGGAGCCGTTACCACTCGGCCACCACTGCTCAACCGGCTGTTCGTCCCAAATAAATTTAATTTAAATTTTTTTTTCGTAACAAAAACACATATTTCAAAAATATATAAACATGACAAAGGTGGAACTTTAAGTTTTTGAAATGGTGGCTTATAACTGTCTAAAAAGTGAGCTCTACAAATGGCTCGATTACATTTTTTTTGAGCTTTGAAAACTGTCAAAATCTACAGATTTATTTATTATAATACCGTATCTAAGTACGGAGCGAACAATGCGTTCCAAATAAAAATAGGACCGATTTTACGCCATATTGTGACGTCATATCTGTCAAATCGAAAAATTGGGTAGGGTGAGCAAAACAAGATTTTTTTAAATAATATAATTTATTTACAAATCATGAACGAAAACAGTTTAATCGGAAGCCAGTTCTTAAAATTTGCTAATCTCTGCGTCACTTTGTGAAGTGTCTGAGTAGTGGGAAGTAGAAGAAGAAGGCGAAGTGTTCCTAACAAAGAAAATATGCTCATATTCTTTCCCTCCTATATAATATCCTCTTTTCCCCCTTCACGCCTCTTTATCTTAAAAAACATTTTGAGTTTCTCTGCAACTCACATACAAAATTTCTAAGATCATCAGAGAACTTGCGACTTAAATTGCCAATCCATACCACGACTTTCCAGGCTGCTCGTCTGTGGAATGAATTACCGGACACAATTAAACGTGCTCAATCGTTGCCTGTTTTTAAAAGACTCGTTAGGGAACATTACCTGTCGCTGTGAATATCGATAGTCGTGACTCATATTTCTGTCTATAGTTCTCAATAATTATGTATGTATATATGTATCTATTATATAGCATATGTATATATCTGTGCATGTATTATAATAAATTTAATTCTGGTTTTGTCACACCAATGACAGCCCCATTTCTTGTCCAGGCAATAACTGTCCATTCCAGGTTTCCTGGAAGAGATCGCGGAATGCGATAAGGCCGCCCATCGTATGTACGTATGTGTTTTAGTTTTAGTTTCCTTTTATGTTTGTATTAGTGTACAATAAAGGATACAATAAATATGAATAATTTTTTTGTTTAACTAATTCATCATTCATCATTTCAGCCGAAAGAAGTCCACTGCTGGGCATAGGCCTCCCCCAAGCGACGCCACAACGACTGATCCTGTGCGTCTCGCATCCACCGCACTCCCGCAACTCTCACCAGGTCGTCGGTCCACCTTGTGGGAGGCCTTCCAACGCTGAGTTTTCCGGTGCGCGGTCGCCATTCTAGAACCTTTCGGCCCCATCGACCGTCCGTTCTACGAGCAATGTGCCCTGCCCACTGCCACTTTAGTTTGGCGACTCTTCGGGCTATGTCGGCGACCTTGGTTCTCCTGCGGATATCTTCATTCTTTATGCGATCACGCAAGGAAACTCCGAGCATAGCCCTTTCCATTGCCCTTTGAATGACTGTAAGCCTTCTGATGAGGCCCATTTTTAACTAATTATTATACTTGTTTTGGTTTAACTAATTATTATAATTTAAATAACATATTTAGCTAATTTAGATTAAACAACAACGTTTTCACTTCACCTAGATTTAACTAAGACTCAGTAATGCAAATAAAAAAAAAAGTTATTAATACGCAAATAAGTTTACTTTGCAAACCGTAAATTCCAATCAAAATTTGACAGATCGAGGTTATTGACTTTCCTATCCTTATTTGGAACGCATAGTACGGAGCGAAAGGATTCGTTGCTTTGTATTGATTTCTATACAGCGTGCACTGGATCGGAATTACTGCTCAGATCGGAATTTCTGCCGATGACGTCATCTGCAGTGAGCGCCGCGCCCACAGTGTACTTTTTATATATAGGTATGGTCGCGCCATTCGGATCCCGATCGCTTTGAGCTCTGACGTGTCTGTTGCGACGATTCACGATGAACGAAGAAGTTTTAATTACTTTAGTGGAAGGATATGAAGAGCTATACAATCTTAAACATAGAAGTTATCATAACCAACAGAGACGAGACAGTATTTGGGAAGAAATTGGGGAAATACTGGGAAATGAAAGTGGTGAGTAAATAATTATAAGTAGGAGACTTACCTCACCCTTGCATTTTTCCTTCTTTTTTTCTCCTTCTATGTCAAATCTTAAATGGTTTTTATGTTGCTACTGGACTTGTTTGGCATAAATGAGCATGGCAGTTGAGAGTTTGTCATGCTCACTCAAATGTCTCACTGATGGTGGCGCGTGTGTTGGATCATTCGGTTCGGTGCTAATATTAGCGTCATGTCCGTGAACGGGCGCTGTCAGTTGAGGCTGGTCATCTCTTAGCTGCCAGTTGCTATTTTAATATCTATATTTAGTTTTTATTTTTATTTACATTGTTTTCACATGATAGCGACAAGAAACATGTAACAGAGATATTTGTAATTACAAAACATGATTGAAAAGAGTGTCCATGGAGTTTCTTGCACATTCTTCTCCATAGAGATCTACGCTTTGGAATGTGCAATTAGCATCATTTATTTTTATTTTTCTGACTGCCTGACTTCTTGACATTTCAAAAGTGCCTGTAAATGGTTTATTTGGAATAAATGCTTTTTGATTTTGATTTTTTTAATTTGAATCCATCCAAAGGTTGTCTGTAAAAAATCGCTTTTAGCGATAAGACCGCCCATTGTGACACCCTATTAATGTTAATTTCCTAATGTAAATTGTATTTTTGGTGTACAATAAAGAATATCTATCTATCTATCTTAACACTTTTGTATGGTCCTCCGATCTTAACCCCAACCCCCTAGGGTGACACTAATTCCTGAATAGAATAAAATAGTATTTTTTCTGTGTTTTTTTTTTACGCAAATAATAATAATCAAAAACTGAGCAAGTGCGAGTCGGACTTGCGCACTGAGGGCTCCGTACAAACTTGCAAAGTAAATTGTGGTTTAGGTTTTATGACGTAGTAAAAAAAATACTTACTAGATCTCGTTCAAACCAATTTTCGGTGGAAGTTTGCATGGTAATATACATTATGTATTTTGTTAGTTTTTTTATTCTCTTATTTTAGAAGTTACAGGGGGGGACACTTTTTAACACTTTGGAAGTGTCTCTCGCGCAAACTGTTCAGTTTAGAAAAAAATGATATTAGAAACCTCAATATCATTTTTAAAGACCTATCCATAGATAGCGGGAATCCGATGGATGCGAGACGCGCAGGACCGTTCTTTGTGGCGACATTTGGGGGAGGCCTATGTCCAGCAGTGGACGTCTATCGGCTGAAATGATGATGATGATGATGATGATCCATAGATACACCACAGATACGGGATTGATGTAAAAAAAAATTGCCTTTCAGTTCTAAGTATGGGCAGACAGACATGTCGAATCTATAAGGGTTCCGTTTATTGCCATTTGGCTACGGAACCCTACAAATGTTTAACGTTCATCGTGACAGTTATGACCAGAAGTCGGAATTAGGTAGAGTTATTCATGTACTTCCATCAAAATGCCACAAATGCCATTATTATAAGCCACTTAATTTAATGTTACTACATTCTATTTCAAAAATATCTGTTATTTATTTATTGTGCACACCTACCACAGTTTTGTCTTTTTAACCTAATGGTTGACTGGTAGAGAATGCTTTGTTGCATTAAGTCCGCCTATGTACCACCACTGTACATGAAGTTTAAATAAATAAATAAAATGTTGATATTAATATGGATCTTCCCGGGATTTCTAATGACAAATCCCACCCAGGACAAATGTTTGTGCGATGAGCACAATAATTTGTTCTGTGTCTGGGTGTAATTTATATATAATATGTATGTATTTAGAAATATATAAGTATGTTTATCAGTTGTCTAGTAGTCATAACACAAGCTCAGCTTAGCTTGGGACTAGACGACGTTGTGTGATAGTTGTGGAATATTATATTATATTATTAACTAGCTGTTGCCCGCGACTTCGTCTGCGTTAAGTTCGTAAAACTGTACAATCACTCTGTGCTTGCAATTCATTCCGAAAGCATCGCAATAATTTATTGTACTTTAACATAAAACGGTTAAAGGTAAAAATATCCGAATTGAGAACCTCCTCCTTTTTTAGAAGTCGGTTAAAAACACAAATTACCTTCAGGAAACATGTTATGTACTCGTCCAGATCCAGATGTATGAACGTCAATGAATAGAAAGAGTATGGGTCGTAGCAGTTGGCATTTCTGCCTACCCCAAGGGAAAAGTCATTAGTTTATGTATGTTTCTGGTTTATGTTCTGGTAAAACAACATTGTATGATTTTAACCCCTCGCCACAGTGAGCACGCCACAATCAAATCGAAGCGGTAATGCCTGTCTTTGAGAAGTGCCTACAGAGGCGTCACGGCATCCTCTTTTTGTGCAGGACTCACCGGTTGTGGGTGTTTCGGAAGGTATCTGTGTCGAATTCAGCGGGAAGAAACACTCGGGTCTCACCATTGTGCGAATCACCCGGAGAATACGATGGAGCATACGGTGCAAGTCAGTCCCGCTTGGTCGGAGAGCCGGCGCCGCCTTGTCCTTATGGGGGCGATTGGTGGAGAAAATGACAACCAGTAGCCTCCTTCAGTGACGCACTACGATCAAAGAAGGTGGCTGAAACTATGAGGGATAGGACATCCTGACTCCTCAGCGGTCGCTGCAAGGGACGCTCCGGGTGTTGGAAGCCGCAAGGCAATTCCCAGCCATTGCAAACACGGGATTGCGGTGGTGCTGTCCGGCCGTCTGGTCAAAGCAGTCCTGAATCGACGGCGCGTAGTATTCTACGCGCGACTCAAAGAGATTTCAGCAAATGGATAGGGCCCTCTAGGGCCGATGTCTGCTAGGGCTGCAAGATTGATCGAAAGAGTTATTTCCCATAACAATTTTCGCCTCAATAACTTTTCACTGAAGAGTTTAAGCAGTTACAGCTTTGATAGAGGTAAACGAAGGAGCATAATCGGGACACCGACCTTCAGCTGGATAACGTGCACTGATAGTGAAAAGCCTTAAGTGAATCCCAAAACTACCATCATCATCCGGCAGGCATTAAGTCCGCCGCTGTACATTTGTGCATAAAGGATTAAATAAATAAATCATCAACTATCTTCTTCCACAACAGTACTTATGAAGAATTTGCGAGAGCATGCTTGCATTGATTATTGCAGTTTGATCATTTTAAGCGTTAGAATTACTTGTTCATTTACCTAGGATATTTTGGTGTGTATTTAATTGATATCCCCGTATATAAGACAAATGATTTTTCCATAGTGGGAACTACCTAAGAGTCTCCAACTTATGAATGAACTACGGCGAAAACTTGTGCGCGTGTATCCCCGTTCAATCGAACTCGCATATTGATGGCCAAACCGAGAAATTACTGACACTGATTGCCTCTATGAGGACACGGCAGTTCACTCAAGATGGATAGACCTCCACCGCATGCTACACCGAGTCCTCCAGGCGATTCACAAAATGGTAATATCAGGGTACTTTCAACCGAACCCAGAACAGAAACCGTTCGAAACACCCACAACAGTTCTGAGCTTATCCATAAAACAATGAAATTACGGTTAACAAATGTAGCAGCCGATAAGTGTTATCCCTGAGACTGGCCTCCCTTAGAGAGTTGTTCCAGTGTTGGTCAACACTCATTGCAAAGAGGTAACGTCCAGATATCGACGTAAGGCAGCAAGGAATCTGAGATACATTATACGTTGTCGAACTGTGATCAGAAAAACACATTCGATCCCGTTTTATATGAAGCAGTGACTGTAAATAATAAAACACACCATTATTAATCCGCAAGGTCCCATCATGCCGGAGGACACAGTGAAGATGTGCCCTGCAAGGGCGGAGCACCGCCGTGTCCTCGTGGAGGTAATCGGCGTCAGTGACCTCTCGCGCCGGGCTCTGATCCAGAGCGAGGAGTAATGGCAGGCGTTCGCCTCCTTCTGCAAAGCCTTAATGCTAGCGAAGGCGGAGGCCGCACGCGTTAGGGAACGAACGGCCTCACGCCGAGCCGAGATTCCGACCCCGACTACCAATCACGGTAGACGCGGGCTTCCGGACGTCGAGCAATAGGTAGCTAGCCGTCCTGTAGTTGACCGGATCGAGCCCAATCCTCAACAGCGCGTAGTGATAGACACAGGTGTAGTTTTAGTCAGTAAAAGATTCTGACACTATCTCCCGCCCCGCCCAAGAGCGGGGGATGTCATAAGATGATTTTCCCACCGGAAAAAAAAAGTCAGTAAAAGATTGACACGTCCTCCCGCTCCAACCAGAGCGGGAGAAGTCATTGGATGATTTCCACCCTTAAAAAAAGAAAAAAGGTGCCATCATCATCATTATTATTTCAGCCGAAAGACGTCCACTGCTGGACATAAACCTCCCCAAGTGTCGCTATAATGACCGGTCCTGTGAGCCTCTCATCCATCGGATTCCCGCGACCCTCACCAGGTCATCGGTCCACCTGGGGACCATCCAACGCAAAGTACCCTGTAACCCCTTCCGAAAATGTGGCCGTGTTATTTTAAAGTGAATAATTAAATACATATAGGTATTTACTTTTATCGTCTTTGGATGGTATCCCTTGAATAATCACGGTCAATTAGCTTGCTACAATAATGGGAAAAAAATAATAAAAATAAGCAGTAGGATTGTTAAAAATGCCTTCGTCTTACACCAGTTTAACCATAACTGTAAACGTGGGCGATGGCCATTCTTCTGCCACTCAGAAAATTACGTAAAATACGCAATGCCATCTATCAAATTTAATATGAAGTTCAACCGTCATTGTCATCATTATTTCTACTTTGAGTCTTTAGATGGCGTTGCGAGTATCTGAGTTGCGTGTGGTGTCATATTTTACTTCTCGAAAACTTTGATTTCATACCGTTTGTCTTTCATATGCTTTGTTTCATTGCGATGAAACAAAGCCTAAGTAAGACAATTATCAAGTTCCAATTCCAACAATTTAAATGTATAAAAGTTATCTACATCGATTTCTAAAATTAATAATACGCACTTCACTAAAAATTTCTACAGATATATTATATACGTAGATTTATAAAAAAAAAATTGTAAGCATGCAAAAATATATAAAAAAAATCTTATTCACGATGACAAAATAGAACAAAAATTTCTCCTAAGAGAGCCGTATGGGATTTGAACCACCTTCACATTACATGAAAGTCTAGTTACGAAACCACTGTGCTGCGGTCTCCGATGAATAAACTATAAAATAGACGTTCTTATATAAACGTCATAATTGACTGGTTGGCTCCCTAACGATGATAGCGTGATGATTTTCGTTTTAGAAGTTAAATTTGCAGCTAAATGGAATAATGTAACATTATAGTACGTGATTTTACTCGTCGCTTTGATTTTATTATGTGTTTTGATTAGTTTTTACAAAATATTTAGAAGATATCGAATAGAAATGTCAATTTTATTTTGAAAAAATGGTAAAAGTTATTTTAATCCAAAAAAATAAGACAAAATAATGTCAAAATTTTTAACTGTAGCTGGGAATTGAACTCGCGGCAAATGTCGTTCAATACCTACATTTTGGATTATTGCTCACCCCACATAGCAAATAGCGTGATAGTTTATAGCCTATCAGTTGCCCTGACCTATAAGGATTGTGTATGCAAAATTTGAACAGGATCGGTTCAGTAGTTTTTGCGCCAACTAATACCATCACAAAAGAATTTTACTGTTTTATTATATGTATAGATTATTATACTAGCGACCCGCCCCGGCTTCGCACGGGTGCAATGCTGATCACGTCGTAGTATGACCTTTTTAAGGTGTACAATACTGTAGTACCTTATTTTGATCTATCTCTTAGGGTTCGGCTAGCGTTTGCAATGTAAGCGCAAAAAATGTGTTTGTTTATGACATCATATTAGAAAACACCAAAATCATCCTCTACTATATTGTGCGTGTGTTATACATGTAAAGCTTCCTCTTGAATCACTCTGTATATTAAAAAAACCGCATCAAAATTCGTTACATAGTTTTAAAGATCTAAGCATACATAGGGACAGACAGACACGAAAAGCGACTTTATTTTATACTATCATCATGTCGACCAATTCCGATATTGACTTATTTGGCGATAGCATAACTGAATTAAGAAAAGCATTGTTTGTTTTGAAACGCATTTCCCAAATATCTAAAAGAAACTTTCATTTTGCAGGTAAAGCATGTAGAGATCGTTGGACAAAAATAAGAGATAATCATCGGAAAGCATTGCAGTTGCGGAAAACTAAAAGTGGACAAGCGGCGGTCAAAATGAGACCCCCAAAATACAACAAAGAGTTAAAATTTTTACTACCATATCTACATGACGACGAAAATCGCAGTACAAATATACCAAATATTGATAATGTAACAAACCCAGAACAATCAAGTCTGAATAGCCCTTCGTCTTCTGTCACATCACCTATTCCATCTCCACATTATGGGGGTACCAAAAGTAATACCAAAACAGCAAGATCCAGAAATTCGGACAAAATGTCAACTGCATCAGTGTTGAAAGAATATTTGGAACACAGTGAAAGTATTCGCAATACTCAAGTAAATTCTATTTCATATTCAGATGAACATGATCCTCTTATCGGCTTTTTCATTAACATGGCAAGAACAGTTAAAAGTTTTCCTATTCAAGAACAAATAAAAATAAAAAATGAAATTTTCTCAATTGTAAATAACACTGAATTGAGGTTGGCAATGCAATCGAGTATTCCTGAGACGATAAGATCAACTTTACCATATCCGATGGCAGACTACATTACTGATATGCGAATGAGACAAGAAGCATCTACATCTACTCAGAATGCTTGTATGATATCCCAGCCTCAATCAATGGTCAGCAATGTGCCCACATCTTCATACGAGACCACATATGAAACAGTTCAGAACACCGCATTGCTGTCTCAACCCCGAGTAATCCAGGACACTGCGAATACGACTTCATCTGTTAATCATATGAGACCAAATCAAGTTGACAAGACAACAAAATTGCTATCTCAAACTCAAGTGCTCAAGAGCAATGTGGGTAACACGTCATCTGCTCACCAGACGATACAAGCAGTTGAGAATAATACTACATTCCTATCTCAAACGCAAGTGAAGCTTGAGCAATGTGAATACGACCTCTCCCCGAACAGTACAAGCAGTTGAAATAGTACTAATAATAATAAAATCTTTATTGTAATAAAACCAAAATACAAATTAACTTAAATACTTAAATACTACATCAAGAGTGAAGGATAAAAGACTACAGTGGATAACGAAGCAAGACCCAGTCCCGTGTTAGGAGTTAACCTGTATTATGGACACTAGGGAATGCTCCTTCACCTCACTAGGATTATTACACTAAACGTCTGTAGTAAAAAGTTTTTGTATTACTGGATTCCCCATTTAGGTATGCCTGTTTATAGGAAATCCATAATCTATACAAACTAAAATACAAAAGTGCGAATGTGCCACATTCACGACATGTAAGAGTGTGTCTATATGTTGTGTATGAGAGAGTGAGTGGTCGTAGGTGTAATGTTGTGAGTGTGTTTATCTAAAATAATATGGCAGATGAAAATTAATTAAATTAGGCTATTATCTTTGGGAATTAAACTTTTAAAAAGGGATTTATATCTTATAATTGTATTAGTGTTGGTTAAGGAGATTCTCAGTATCAGTGTAATCTAGTTTATAAGTTTAATTTTCTATACATATAATAAAACAGTAAAATTCTTTTGTGATGGTATTAGTTGGCGCAAAAACTACTGAACCGATCCTGTTCAAATTTTGCATACACAATCCTTATAGGTCAGGGCAACTGATAGGCTATAAACTATCACGCTATTTGCTATGTGGGGTGAGCAATAATCCAAAATGTAGGTATTGAACGACATTTGCCGCGAGTTCAATTCCCAGCTACAGTTAAAAATTTTGACATTATTTTGTCTTATTTTTTTGGATTAAAATAACTTTTACCATTTTTTCAAAATAAAATTGACATTTCTATTCGATATCTTCTAAATATTTTGTAAAAACTAATCAAAACACATAATAAAATCAAAGCGACGAGTAAAATCACGTACTATAATGTTACATTATTCCATTTAGCTGCAAATTTAACTTCTAAAACGAAAATCATCACGCTATCATCGTTAGGGAGCCAACCAGTCAATTATGACGTTTATATAAGAACGTCTATTTTATAGTTTATTCATCGGAGACCGCAGCACAGTGGTTTCGTAACTAGACTTTCATGTAATGTGAAGGTGGTTCAAATCCCATACGGCTCTCTTAGGAGAAATTTTTGTTCTATTTTGTCATCGTGAATAAGATTTTTTTTATATATTTTTGCATGCTTACAATTTTTTTTTTATAAATCTACGTATATAATATATCTGTAGAAATTTTTAGTGAAGTGCGTATTATTAATTTTAGAAATCGATGTAGATAACTTTTATACATTTAAATTGTTGGAATTGGAACTTGATAATTGTCTTACTTAGGCTTTGTTTCATCGCAATGAAACAAAGCATATGAAAGACAAACGGTATGAAATCAAAGTTTTCGAGAAGTAAAATATGACACCACACGCAACTCAGATACTCGCAACGCCATCTAAAGACTCAAAGTAGAAATAATGATGACAATGACGGTTGAACTTCATATTAAATTTGATAGATGGCATTGCGTATTTTACGTAATTTTCTGAGTGGCAGAAGAATGGCCATCGCCCACGTTTACAGTTATGGTTAAACTGGTGTAAGACGAAGGCATTTTTAACAATCCTACTGCTTATTTTTATTATTTTTTTCCCATTATTGTAGCAAGCTAATTGACCGTGATTATTCAAGGGATACCATCCAAAGACGATAAAAGTAAATACCTATATGTATTTAATTATTCACTTTAAAATAACACGGCCACATTTTCGGAAGGGGTTACAGGGTACTTTGCGTTGGATGGTCCCCAGGTGGACCGATGACCTGGTGAGGGTCGCGGGAATCCGATGGATGAGAGGCTCACAGGACCGGTCATTATAGCGACACTTGGGGAGGTTTATGTCCAGCAGTGGACGTCTTTCGGCTGAAATAATAATGATGATGATGGCACCTTTTTTCTTTTTTTAAGGGTGGAAATCATCCAATGACTTCTCCCGCTCTGGTTGGAGCGGGAGGACGTGTCAATCTTTTACTGACTTTTTTTTTCCGGTGGGAAAATCATCTTATGACATCCCCCGCTCTTGGGCGGGGCGGGAGATAGTGTCAGAATCTTTTACTGACTAAAACTACACCTGTGTCTATCACTACGCGCTGTTGAGGATTGGGCTCGATCCGGTCAACTACAGGACGGCTAGCTACCTATTGCTCGACGTCCGGAAGCCCGCGTCTACCGTGATTGGTAGTCGGGGTCGGAATCTCGGCTCGGCGTGAGGCCGTTCGTTCCCTAACGCGTGCGGCCTCCGCCTTCGCTAGCATTAAGGCTTTGCAGAAGGAGGCGAACGCCTGCCATTACTCCTCGCTCTGGATCAGAGCCCGGCGCGAGAGGTCACTGACGCCGATTACCTCCACGAGGACACGGCGGTGCTCCGCCCTTGCAGGGCACATCTTCACTGTGTCCTCCGGCATGATGGGACCTTGCGGATTAATAATGGTGTGTTTTATTATTTACAGTCACTGCTTCATATAAAACGGGATCGAATGTGTTTTTCTGATCACAGTTCGACAACGTATAATGTATCTCAGATTCCTTGCTGCCTTACGTCGATATCTGGACGTTACCTCTTTGCAATGAGTGTTGACCAACACTGGAACAACTCTCTAAGGGAGGCCAGTCTCAGGGATAACACTTATCGGCTGCTACATTTGTTAACCGTAATTTCATTGTTTTATGGATAAGCTCAGAACTGTTGTGGGTGTTTCGAACGGTTTCTGTTCTGGGTTCGGTTGAAAGTACCCTGATATTACCATTTTGTGAATCGCCTGGAGGACTCGGTGTAGCATGCGGTGGAGGTCTATCCATCTTGAGTGAACTGCCGTGTCCTCATAGAGGCAATCAGTGTCAGTAATTTCTCGGTTTGGCCATCAATATGCGAGTTCGATTGAACGGGGATACACGCGCACAAGTTTTCGCCGTAGTTCATTCATAAGTTGGAGACTCTTAGGTAGTTCCCACTATGGAAAAATCATTTGTCTTATATACGGGGATATCAATTAAATACACACCAAAATATCCTAGGTAAATGAACAAGTAATTCTAACGCTTAAAATGATCAAACTGCAATAATCAATGCAAGCATGCTCTCGCAAATTCTTCATAAGTACTGTTGTGGAAGAAGATAGTTGATGATTTATTTATTTAATCCTTTATGCACAAATGTACAGCGGCGGACTTAATGCCTGCCGGATGATGATGGTAGTTTTGGGATTCACTTAAGGCTTTTCACTATCAGTGCACGTTATCCAGCTGAAGGTCGGTGTCCCGATTATGCTCCTTCGTTTACCTCTATCAAAGCTGTAACTGCTTAAACTCTTCAGTGAAAAGTTATTGAGGCGAAAATTGTTATGGGAAATAACTCTTTCGATCAATCTTGCAGCCCTAGCAGACATCGGCCCTAGAGGGCCCTATCCATTTGCTGAAATCTCTTTGAGTCGCGCGTAGAATACTACGCGCCGTCGATTCAGGACTGCTTTGACCAGACGGCCGGACAGCACCACCGCAATCCCGTGTTTGCAATGGCTGGGAATTGCCTTGCGGCTTCCAACACCCGGAGCGTCCCTTGCAGCGACCGCTGAGGAGTCAGGATGTCCTATCCCTCATAGTTTCAGCCACCTTCTTTGATCGTAGTGCGTCACTGAAGGAGGCTACTGGTTGTCATTTTCTCCACCAATCGCCCCCATAAGGACAAGGCGGCGCCGGCTCTCCGACCAAGCGGGACTGACTTGCACCGTATGCTCCATCGTATTCTCCGGGTGATTCGCACAATGGTGAGACCCGAGTGTTTCTTCCCGCTGAATTCGACACAGATACCTTCCGAAACACCCACAACCGGTGAGTCCTGCACAAAAAGAGGATGCCGTGACGCCTCTGTAGGCACTTCTCAAAGACAGGCATTACCGCTTCGATTTGATTGTGGCGTGCTCACTGTGGCGAGGGGTTAAAATCATACAATGTTGTTTTACCAGAACATAAACCAGAAACATACATAAACTAATGACTTTTCCCTTGGGGTAGGCAGAAATGCCAACTGCTACGACCCATACTCTTTCTATTCATTGACGTTCATACATCTGGATCTGGACGAGTACATAACATGTTTCCTGAAGGTAATTTGTGTTTTTAACCGACTTCTAAAAAAGGAGGAGGTTCTCAATTCGGATATTTTTACCTTTAACCGTTTTATGTTAAAGTACAATAAATTATTGCGATGCTTTCGGAATGAATTGCAAGCACAGAGTGATTGTACAGTTTTACGAACTTAACGCAGACGAAGTCGCGGGCAACAGCTAGTTTTTAATAAACGAAGAACGCCATCACCACCAAATTTGATTAATGGCTTGTACCTTCCCAACTACATACTACTATATACACGTACCAACACCATACAACTTACTTTTTTACACTCTGCTAGATTCCATGTACACTTCTTATAAATATTGATTTATTAGTTTAACATACCCTATCATCATCGTCATCATTTCAGCTGATAGACGTCCACTGCTCGACATAGGCCTAACCCAAATGTCGCCACAATGAACGGTCCTGTGTGACTCGCATCCATCGGATTCCCTTGCGGACTGGGTGCATTCATCTAACATTCATAACATTTTAACGTAACATTTAACA
The DNA here is from genome assembly GCA_949316375.1 of Mythimna vitellina. Lineage (NCBI taxonomy): Eukaryota > Metazoa > Arthropoda > Insecta > Lepidoptera > Noctuidae > Mythimna > Mythimna vitellina. The sequence continues at coordinate 11,153,525 of OX438713.1, read as the reverse complement.
TAACATTTGAAGAACTTTTAATAAACTATCCGAAACCAATCAGTGCTTTTATATCAATATCTTTTATATCATAATAGTTGAAATATATCTGGACTCCTCCGAATTTCAACTTGCAACAACAAAACAAAACAAAAATTACATTACTTACTTACTACAGTACTTGGTTTTAATTTTTTAAATTACTCTTAGGACCGATTCGGATAATTGGCGATTCGGTTAACCGGCGTTCGGAAAATCGGCGTTCTTCTGTATACGTACGTTGTACTAGAGAAGTGAAACTCACTTTGTTGAAGGCGTTTTGCCAGTCTTTCTACACGTGAAGCCTGTGGGTTAGGCCTTCGCCACATTCTTCGCATTCAGTAGGTATAATAATGCCTTTAGGGTGCTGTTGGGGCTCCCGCGGTTCTGTACCGCATCGGGCATGTTTGCTGAAGGACATATAGATAACTTTAAAGCTATTATGCGAAAGAGAACAGCGTCCCTGATGCGAAGGATTTGGGGGAGCACCAACAGTATTTTGAGGGTGATAGCTGATAAGACAGATTGCCCCTTCCTGGGGCATTGGACTCGTTTGCACAGCTGCAGGTCTGGTGCAGCGGCAAGCGGGCACAGTTGTAATATGTATAGGTATATGAATTGTTTTTATTTTATTTTTTTTAAACTAGGCGTTCTTGCAAAGGTCCGACGGTACTTCACACCGGAACATCTTCTAATGTTATACAAAGCACAGTTCCGATCGTGTGTGGAGTACTGCAGTCACATATGGGCTGGTGCTGCAAAATGCCAACCAGTAGCGTTGATTTCAGAGGAAGGCGTGCGAAGATGCTAATTGGGGATCCAGATTTGGTTAAATCCAATCTACAAAGCCTCGAGCACAGGCGCAGGGTAGCCAGCGTATCGGTATTTTACAGGTTACATTTTGGAGATTGTGCGCAGGAATTGCATGGCTTGATTCTGCCATCCATTTCTACCATCGCACAACCCGACGTACGGCGAGTATCCACCCTTACGTTGTTGAAACTTCAACGGTCCGGACTAACCGTTTCGCGTCGTCGTTTATACCGCGTACATCGAAGGACTGGAACAATTTGCCTGCTGCGGTCTTCCCGTCCAACTATAATTTAGGTGTCTTCAAGGCTAGAGTGAATAGGCTCTTAATAAACTACTGCGCGTCACCATCAATGATTGCATCTCCCCTTACCAGGTGGGATCGCAGTCAAGCACTGGTTTATATCAATTAAAAAAAAAATAAAAATAATGAGCAATGTTACTAACATAGTTTTAAGTTCTACTAACATAATATGGATGTATCTGATAATAATATAAATAATAATAATATAATACAAATACACGAAATACACTCAGGCGTCGTAGTACTCCTCCACATCGCTGTCATCCGGAATGTTCCCCGAGGACTGGCAGCATTGCTATGTTGAATGGCAATGCTAATTCTTTGGGCGAAAAAAGAGCCAGCCCTCTGGTCATGCAAAGTGTCGATCAGAAGGCGTGAAATTTCCTTGAAAAGGAGACGCGTACTTGGACCCCATGACCGAAGCGTTTCGACCCCAAACGGCTCAAAATTGTAATTACCAATAAGGTTACAGTATTTGCGCCGTTTGAGGGTCCCAGCAGCCGCAGCAGCAGTAAGTATTTTTAACTGACTTCAAAAAAAAGGGGGAGGTTATCAATTCGGTTGTATTTTTTTTTATCTTTCTTACCTCAGAACTTCGTCATTTATGGATCGATTTGCAATTTTTTTTTCCCTTATTAGGATATGCATCCGCATTGGTCCTATTTTTTTCAGAATCCAGTTTTGATGATGAAATTCATGAGGAATCGAAGGAACTCCTCAAATATTATAGGCAATCACATAGTGATTTTGGAATTTAATCGAGAACTTAAGCATTTACAGTCAATAAGTAACATTTGATGAAGTGGAACTGATGAAGAAGACCAGAAATAGTCAACGGAACTTCATACTCGCATAGATATCACAATGAAGATAGTTAAGCGACTATGACAATACAAATAAATGAATGGTTCTGAATAGTTACGTTGAAAATGGTATTTATGGATATGGATGATGGAGCCGGAAGGTAGGCACTGGAACTCCGTAATTAATCAATGTATCCTAGCCCTGTTTGGACTTATTACAATTGTCATGAGATGCACTTTAGCTATAAGGTACTATCGAACTGATCTGATAATGGAGCTGGAAGGTAGAAGGTAGTCACAGGAAGTTCATAATACAACAATGTAAGCTGGCAGTGTTTGGGTTAATTGGAATTTTCATGAGAAATAGGCACTCTGTTTGTAAGTATATCACAACTAAAAAATGTGAAATAAATTTTTTTTCCAAAAAAAAAACATCTGACTTCACTAAAAAAAACACTAAAAGGATCAAAATAAATTTAATTTCGGAAGTCGGTGTTTCTCGGTAATGTTTGTTTCATATTTACCACCGGCTTCCGAAATTAAAGTTATTTTTATCTTTTTAGTGTATTTTATTTTTTAGTGAAGTCTGTTTTTTTTTGTAAATTGTTTTTTTATCTACTCTTCTGCTGATAATAAACAACTAATGATCACAATATCCTCGTCACTAGTGCACAGACAAACTCGATTGCTTTGAAAATACCGAAATTTATCTAAAATTTTGTATAATATAATATAAAAATATTCCACAACTATCACACGACGCCGTCTAGTCTCAAGCTAAGCAGAGCTTGTGTTATGAGTACTAGACAACTGATAAACATACATATATATTTCTAAAAACATAATTATATAGATATAATTATAAATACAATCTAAATAAATACAATTATAGGTAAATTACACCCAGACACAGAACAAATGATCGTGCTCATCACACAAACATTTGTCCTGGGTGGGAATCGAACCCACGACTTCCGGCATAGCAGTCAGGGCCACTAACCACTAGACCAACAGGCCTGTCAACAGGCCTGTCAACAGGCCTGTATACTCCGTACGCTCCAATTCCGAAGCAGTGCTAAGCTCCAGCATTGCAGTATCACTGTTTATCGTTAGTCTAATTCTTTTCAAGACATATAATACCTAATGTTTCAATATACTTACTTGTAAAATCCCTACCGTTTTTAGGCACGCATTTACTATATTCCACACTAGTGCGCTAGTAACGCCTCCATCAAGCACATACAATGCTTTGCCAGTCATCTATAGTTACGTCTTGTGCAAGCATTGTTTCTGTCATGGCTCCGGAGCTGAGGGGTTTGGACAACTTATCGTCGCAGATGGTTTTAACGCTCACCACCGCAGCTTCGGCTTGCCTTGTTCGCGTCGGTGGGCCTTCAAATTACCTGTTCCTGAGCTCGCGGGCCGCCCTACCCCTCTGCACCTACGCGGGTTTGAATTACACTCTAGGGGTAGGGCAGACAAGACTGTGTAAGTCAGTTTTGCAGTGTTTCATTTCTGTCACTAAATTTTGTAGCACAAAATATTGATTTTTTTTATATTCACTATTTTAATTTAATATTGAAAATGCTACCACGTAACCGTCTACATATTTGTGACCAAAATCCCGTAAAATTTTGTTACGGTGTGGTAAAAATTTGGCACATAAATCATTTGGCAAATGAAAAAAGGTCAATAGCAAAAAGTTATTTTGTAAATCGGCACATGATACTTCGATGATATAAAAATATGTCAAATAATGTATATAGCATAGAAGACGTCGATCAATAGTTTTCGGTAAAATGAAATTCGAACAAAAAAATTTCGGAAAAGTGATTGATTCCCCACCAAACCTGCTTAGCTTAGCTTAGCTTAGTCGGCCTTATAATGTTCCCACTGTTGGGACTCAGGCCTCCTCTCTAGGAGAGGGGATGGGCCGTAATCCACCACGCAGGCCCAGTGCGGGTTGGTGGATATCACATGTCATCGAATTTTATGGTTCTATGACATGGCGGTTTTCCTCACGATCTTTTCCTTCACCGTTTTGGAGCAGTGGTGATAAAATAATTTACACAAAGTAATGCACCTGGCTGGGTTTGAACCCGTGACCTACAACTGGTAAGTCGGGGCCGTTACCACTCGGCCACCACTGCAAACCTGCTTGTTAGGAGTGAATCTTCGGTACATATTTTTGTTTACTGACATCGTTAATACATAAATTATTTCAAAGTATATCTCATATTGGAGTATTGATCGTAAGCCAGACATGCGCAGTAGAACTAGTCTGTTCTAGACTAGACTTGGTTTGTGTAATGCCGCAGTGCGGCACCAGCCGTCTGCCGCGCGTGAAGAGTTGCTGCTTCAAGCTGTCACCGGGGCTCCGGGTGCTGGATCCTTTCTGTGTACTCAAGGATGATAAAGGTAAATTTCGAATCATTGTTTTTTTTTTTTTTATTTGGTGGTCATACCACCCGTACATACTTAACGTTCATTGGGAACACATTCATTGTGCATAAAGCTAACAAGTGGAATTCCCTGCCAAGCTACAACCTAGGGGTATGCAAGTCATGAGTGAATAGGTTACTTCTAGGCAAACGTGCTCCATCATCAACCACATCATCGCATGCCATCAGGTGAGATAGAGGTCAAACGTGAGCCTAGCCATAATAAAAAAGTTTCGGTAAATGATGCTTTTTTTTAAGTTGAGAAATCATCCAATGACTTCTCCCACACTTAGGCGGAGCGAGACCGGTATCAGACTTTTACCGACTAAACCACACCTATGTTCCTACTTTGCCCTTTGCGTTCCAGGACCACGGGTTTCCCTTCCGGAAGTAAACCCATGGAGGCTTCGGCCAGCTAGGCCCTAATAATAAACTAATTACTTCGCTGTCATTTTCAGGTCCCTGGTGGAGCAGTGTCAACCGCTCATCTCTGAGAGCGGTCATGGCTTCAGTGCTTCGATCATCAGCCATGCATGCCGAGGTGGTACATCGAGTCACCATAGCCGCTCAGGGGGTGGGAGTACTGAGTATCACAAAGCTAAATAATGAAGGTATGTCTCCAAGTTTTACCAAGTTATTATATGTCTAAAGAGCTAGGTGGACCAACAACCTTAATAAGAGGTCTGGAACTGACTGGATGTGGAAGTCATAGGAACGAGTTTAGAGGGGTGAGGGAGGGAGAGGGCTTTGAGCATTTTTGGACTGAGTTGATATCTTAGAAGGTTGTAGCAGTACAAGTACTTTACATTGAGCAGTCGTTTAAAGTTACTTTGTGGGTGGCCGAGTGGTAACTGCCCCGACTTACGAGTTGTAGGTTGCTGGTTCAAACCCAGCCAGGCGCATTACTTTGTGTAATTTATTTTTTAGCATTATTGGACTGAGTTGATGCCTTACAAGGTTGTAGCAGTACAAGTACTTTACTTTGAGCACTGTGTGGAGTTGTAGGTCACGGATTCAAACCCAGCCAACCACTTGACTATAGGTACTCGATCCCCAGTTACCATAGTATTTGTTACTATATGCGTGCAACAATGTCTCAAACCAACATTTAATTGGGCCATTTTCTCAATTTTCAGGTTCCTATTTGGCAAGCAGCATCACCCGCTCATCTCTTAAGTCTGCAGCTTTTCAGTTGGACATCCAACCAACATTACTCAACTTCTTGAACGAACACCGATGGGGTGTAAGTGGCTCTACCATCACCTTCAGAGCCAAAGTCAACCTCACCTGCCCGTGGTACACCCTGCTGACACCAACGAGGCTCTGACGAATTCTGGTCTCTTTACGGGTTAAATAGATCAGATAGATATAATTTAAAATAGTGGTTACGCAATATTTTAGTTAATAATATGTTAATGATTATAAATTCTATGTAGCTGTAAGTTTGTACTCTTATAGTAAAATGATTATTGAGGGCTTAGAAAAGTTTACAATTTACAGTAATTATAAGTTAGGTTAAGTGAATAAGTGGTTTTATTTAAAAACCTTGTGTCCCAAAAACAGCTTAGGATATGTCTACATATATACTTCAACTGTCCGGACTAAGCGTTTCGCTTCGTCGTTTATACCGCGATTTGCCCGCTGCGGTCTTCCCGTCCAACTACAATTTAGATGTCTTCATGGCTAGAGTGAATAGGCTCTTAATAAACTAGTGCCCCTCACCATCAATGATTGCATCTCTGCTTACCATCAGGTGGGATCGCAGTCAAGAACTGGTATATAATATATCATTAAAAAAAAAACTATTCACACTAACATATATGGCAAAAAATTATGAGTGTGCTTGTTACTTCTTCACGTTTAAACAGCTGAACGGATTTCGATGAAACTTAGTGCACAGGTAGACTATGTCCTGGAATAGCACTTAAGATACTTTTCATCCCAGGATTAAGTTTCCTTGGGATCATTTTCAACTGTCACGTGGGCACCCAAAGGGCAATGGAAAAGGTTATGCTTCGGTTTCTTTACGTGATCGTATCAGGAATAAAAATATCCGCAGGACCACCAAACTTAAGTGGCAGTGAGCAGGGCACATTGCTCGCAGAACAGAAGGTCGATGGGGTCGAAAGATTATGGAGTGGCGACCGCGTACCAGAAGACGCAGCGTTGGAAAGCCAGCAGGAATTGGAATCCGATAGTACGAGACACTTGAGGAGGCCTATGTCCGTCTTGCGTCTGATATGATGATTGAAAAAATATGAGTCTAATCTGGAAGCATTGCATCCTTTAACGGGAAATAAATTTTGCAAATCGATCCATAAACGACGGAGTTCATAGATACAAAACATTAAAAAAACATACAACCGAATTGAAAACCTCCTACTTTTTATGAAGTCCGTTTAGAATCATGATCGACCGGATGTTGTCTCATTTTAATTCAAATAAGATTTTGCATAGTTGTTAGTTTGGCTTCAATAAAGGAAGGTCAACTATGGATGCAGGAGGGAAACTCATCATTCACATTTTGAAATCCTGAGAGAAGTTCCAGGATACAATTGGCATATTCTGTGATCTCTCAAAAGCATTTGATTGCAAAGACCATAAATAATATTCTGATCTGTAAATACTGTCTTACACCAACACGGAATTCGTGGACAAGCTGCTGATCTTGTCTTATCTGTCTTACAGGCCGCAAAAAGTAACCGTAAATATGGTGACGCCTTCGGGGTTTTTAGTAAAGTTTTAGTCTTTAGGTTGCTTCTGCACATGTGGCCCCCTGGTAGCTCATAATATTTTGTAAATTTATCTATTGACTGCTCCACATTTGTTGTAATATATACATTGCTTTTGCAATATTTTTTATTTTTTATTTATTTATTATTATTTATATTGTTGACATATTGTTTATTAATAATTGTAATTATTTATTTTGCTTGCTTTTGTTTGTATAGCCTCTTTTTTGAAATGTGAATGTGAGAACACTGTAGACTCCGCGAATTCTTAGGTTCCTTTTTATTATGATTATTTTTATTGTACTTTATTGACCAGTCTACACTGTCCTTACATAATAAATTCAATATATTGTAAACAGAAGGTATTGTATCAACAAATTCTTTTTTAAAAGAGTAACCATGGAGTTTCTTGCCGGTTCTTCTCCATAGGAAACGACCAATTTGGAACCGTGCACTAGCTTCTGACGTTTTATAAGTGCCCATGTAGGCCTATGTGAAATAAAAATCTTTGACTTTGACTTTGACTTTGAAAGATGGGCGTGCGTCAGGGTTTTATTCTTGGTCCTTCCCTTTTTCTAGTTCATATTAATTTCTTACATGATGGCCAATTTATTCGATACAATTTTTTTTGCTGATGACACTTCGCTTATTTTTAACCGACTTCAAAAAAAAGGAGAAGGTTATCAATTCGGTAGTATTTTTATTATATTTTTTATGTGTCTCAGAAATCCGTCGTTTATGGACCGATTCACAAGTTTTTTTTTTTTCTCTTAGAGGATATGCTTTTCAATTAGTGCCAGTTTTTTAGAATCCAGTTCTGGTGATTAAATTCATGAGGAATCGAGGGAACTCCTCAAATATTATAGGCAACCATATAGTGATTTTGGAATTTTCATCGAAAACTTAAGCACTTACAGTCAAAAAGTAACATTTGATGAAGTGGAAATAATGAAGAAGACCAGAAATTGCCAACGAAACTTCATACTCACATAGATATCACAGTGAAGATAGTTAAGCGACTATGACAATATAAATAAATAAATGGTTCTGAATAGTTATGTTGAAAATGGTATCATCGAAGTGACCTGATGATGATGATGATGGAGCCGGAAGTTAGGCACCGAAACTCTGTGATTAACCAATGTATCCTAGCCGTGTTTGGGCTTATTAGAATTGTCATGGTATGCAGTTTGGCTATAAGGTACCATCGAACTGATCTGATGATGGAGCCGGAAGGTGGAAGGCAGACCCAGGAACTTCATAATAAAACAATGTAACCTAGCAGTTTGGGTTCATTTCAATTGTCATGAGAAATATGCACTCTGGTTATATATAAGTGTTTCTCGGAATTGTTTGTTTTTTATTCAACACCGACTTCCGAAATTAAAGTTATTTTGATCCTTTTAATGTTTTTTTTATTGAAGTCGATTATTTTTTATTTTTTAAAAGTTTATTTTAAATAGATAGAAAATATACAAAGGTCTTGCATGTTAATTGCCAAACAAGCGTGTCTTCAACGCAGTCTTTAACCTTGTAATACGCTTACAAGGACAACAAACAAGGACACGCTTGATGTGGGTTTGAACTTTTGCATCGCTAAGTTCTGTAACCGACTTTGGTAACTTGTTAAAATAGCATAAGCTGACTATGAAGAATAACTTGCTTGTCTTAGCTAAACTTGACTTGGGTAGAACAATTTCATTTTTACTATGCTTATTTGTACTATGTAAATTGCTTCTTATTTTGAAAAGTCCTCATGTTTTTAAGATAATACTAAATAATTTCTATGATATAAAGTGAAGGTAAGTTACTCGCAAATACCAATTTTTTAAATAGGCAGGATTCTCTCTCTTTTGCAAGCTGAAAATTTATTCTACATTATCTGCAGATCCTCCACAACAAAATGCCATAAAATATAATACTGTAGAAATGGGCAAAGTACACTAACCTAGCTGTGGCTACATCGGTCAATTGCCTTATTTTTCTAACTGCATATGCAGATGAGCTTAATCTACCTGAGAGAGTCCTAATGTGAGACCACTGCAATTTTGAATCAATAGAACGTTATGTACCTAAAAATACAGTCTTCGCTATAATATAAAGTTTTCTGCCGTCAAGGATTATATTGAGGCCAACTCAAGTTTATGGGGCATTTGATAATGAAAACTTTAAACATTTAGTTTGGTTCCCATTTAGTGAGAGTAGAAAAATGAGTAGAGTATTGTTATCTGCGAACCATTTCAAAAGAAAAGCCTGACTTTCATTGACCAGAAAGCCCTTCGTCTATTTTAAAATGAGATTAACGTCATCAGGGAATAGAATTATATCGGATAAATTGGGCACCATGTAAGGTAGGTCGTTAATATAAACTAGAAAAAGGACAGGACCAAGAATTAAACCCTGAGGCACGCCCATCTTGACTAAAAATACCGAAAGCGTCGCCACATTTACGGTTACTTTTTGCGGCCTGTAAGAGAGATAAGAAAACACATGATCAGCAGCTTATCCATGAATTCCGTAGTGATATAATTTACAGGTCAGAATATTATGGTCATTGTTGTCAAATGCTTTTGAGAGGTTACAAAATATGTCAATTGCATCCTAGAACTACCCTCAGGATTTCAAAATGTGACTGAAGAGTTTCCCTCCTGCATCCGTAGTTGAACTTCCTTTTGTGAAGCCAAACTGACGACTATGCAAAATCTTTTTTGAATTACAGTGCGACAATATCTAGTCGATCATGATTCTCAACGGACTTCATAAAAGATTTTACAGTCATCATTTCAGACGCAAGACGGACATAGGCCTCCCCAACTGTCGCCACAATGACTGGTCCTGTGCGTCTCGCACTCTCGGATTCGGATTCCTTCTGGCTTTCAGCACAAAGTAGCCACTCCAGAACCTTTCAACCCCATCGACCTTCTGTTCTGCGAACAATATGCCCTGTCCATTGCCACTTAAGTTGGTGATCCTGCGGATATTTTCATTCCTGATACGATCACGTAAGGAAACTCCGAGCATAACCTTTTCCATTGCCCTTTGAGTGCCAACGTGACTAGTTAAAAATATCCCAAGAGAACTTACTCCCAGGATCAAAAGTATCTTATGTGCTATTCCAGGACATAGTCTACCTGTGCACCAAGTTTCCAGCTGTTTAAGCGTGAAGAAGTAACAAAGACACTCACAAACTTTTGCATTTATAATGTTAGTGGAATACATATTTCCTAAGCTGTTTTTGGGACACAAGGTTTTGGAGGTAGGCGGAACAGAGAGTAAAGTCCCGCAAATCTCCGTTGAAAAGGGAGGATCCTCCGACCAGACGGTTGTTATGTCTGGTGTGCAGCTGCCCGATAGATGATTTCGGGCTGTTCTATATGTTCTAATCGCGCGGAGAACTTTGATTGCGCGATGCAGGATTAGTTCTTATGTGACGCCATAGATGTCGCTACAAGGTGTTGAAATAAAAAACCACTTATTCACTTAACCTAACTTATATTTAAGCGAATTATAACGTTAATTCAATAAATGTTTTATCCTTTTCCTAAAAGAGTACAAACTTACAGCTATATAGAATTTATAATTATTAACGTATTATTAACTAAGATATTGCATAACTATTATTTTAATTTATGTCTGTCTGATCTACTTAACCCGTAAGGAGACCAGGGTTCGTCAGAGCCTCGTAGGTTAGTTCAGCAGGGTGTACCACGTGCAGGTGAGGTTGACTTTGGCTCTGAAGGTGATGGTAGAGCCACTTACACCCCATCGGTGTTCGTTCAAGGAGTTGAGTAATGAGTAAGTTGGTTGGATGTCCAGCTTGATGCAACAAAAGCTGCAGACTTTAGAGATGATGGCGGGTGATACTGTTTGCCAAGAAGGAACCTGAAAATTGAGAAAATTACCCTATTAAATTTTGGTTTGAAACATTGTGGCACGCATATAGTAACAAATACTATTGTTCGAGGGTAACTGGGGATCGAGTACCTATAGTAATCCTTCACCATTTTGAGAGCAGTAGTAATAAAATAAATTACAAAAAGTTACACATGGCTGGGCTTGAATCTGAGACCTACAACTCGTAAGGCCTCCCACTCATAATCATAGTCGGCCTTATAATGTTCCCACTGTTGGGACTCACGCCTCCTCTCTAGGAGAGGGAATGGGCCGTAATCCACCACGCGGGCCCAGTACGGGTTGGTGGATGTCACATGTCTTCGAATGATTTGATTCTAGGACATGCCGGTTTCCTCACGATGTTTTCCTTCACCGTTTTGAGAGCAGTGGTGATGAAATAAATTACACAAAGTAATGCGCCTGGCTGGGTTTGAAACGGCAAACCACAACTCGTAAGTCGGGGCCGTTACCACTCGGCCACCCACGTAACTATAAAGTAAAGTACTTGTACTGCTACAACCTTGTAAGATATCAGCTCAGTTCAATACTGCTCAAGGCCCTCTCCCTCCCTCTCCCCTCTCCACTCGTTCCTACGACTTCCACATCCAGTCAGTTCCAGACCTCATATTAAGGTTGTTGGTCCACCTAGCTCTTTAGACATATAATAACTTTGTAAAACTTGGAGACATACCTTCATTATTTAAGTTTGTGATACTCAGTACGCCCTGAACGGATGTAGTGACACGAAGGACCACCTCGGCATGCATGGCTGATGATCGAAGCACTGAAGCCATGACTGCTCTCACAGATGAGTGGTTGACACTGCTCCACCAGGGATCTGAAAATGACAGCGAAGTAATTAGTTTATTGTTGAGGCATAGCAGGGCCGAAGCCTCCATGGGTTTACTTCCGAAAGGGAAACCCGTGGTCCTGAAACGTAAAGAGCCAAGAAAGAACATAGGTGTGGTTTTAGTTAGTAAAAGTCTGACACGTCCTCTCGCTCCGCCCTAGTGTGGGAGAAGTCATCGGATGATTTCTCACCTCAAAAAAAATCGTCATCGACCAAAACTATTTTATTATGGATAGGCTCGCGTTTGACCACTATCTCAACTGATGGCAAGCGGTGATGTGGTTGATGATAGAGCACGCTTGCCTAGAAGTAACCTATTCACTCTTGACTTGCATACCCCTAAGTTGTAGCTCGGCAGGGGATTCCACTTGTTAGCTGTATGCACAATGAATGTGTTCCCAAAACGCTTTGTACGTATGGATGGGATGTCCACCATGTACCGATGGCGCAACGCCGTACGTCTAGTGGTCTGATGATGGAACGGGCGTTGGCGAAATTACATTGTGCAATTCCGACGCACACACCCTAAGACGAAAACCGACCGGCTAGCAACTTGGCGTCAAACGCGAGCTTATCAATAAAAAAATTATAATCGAAATTTACCTTTATTATGCTTGGGTAGACAGCAAGGATCCAGCACCCAGAGCCCCGGTGACAGCTTGAAGCAGCAACTCGTCACGCACTGCAGACGGCCGGTGTCGCACTGCGGCATTGCACAAAGCAAGTCTAGTCTAGAACGGCTAACTGCACTGCGCAGGTCTGACCCACGATCAATACCCCGATGAGACATATAATAGTAATTATGTATGTAATAACGATGTCAGTAAACAGAAAGATACACCGAAGATTCACTCCCAACAAGCAGGTTTGGAGTTATGCGGAATTGGTGTAAAGTTCCAAAAACCTTCGTTGAAAAAGGAGACTCTCTAACTGTAATGCCTGATACCAAGTTGATTTCAGGCTTTTATATATGTCATCATACTTTTTTTCAAATTGATATAAACCAGTGCATGACTGCGATCCCACCTGATGGTAAGCAGAGATGCTATCATTGATGGTGAGGCGCACTAGTTTATTAAGAGCCTATTCACTCTAGCATTGAAGACACCTAAATTATAGTTGGACGGAAGGACCGCAGCAGACAAATTGTTCCAGTCCTTCGATGTACGCGGTAGAAACGACGAAACGAAACGCTTAGTCCGGAAATGTTGATACACAGGTAAAAAGTCTATAAGAAAAGACATATAAAGAAATGCAATATAGACCCCTCTCGCTGGGAGGAGGCGGCAAAAGATAGACTTGGTTGGAGACGTTTAATTATAATAATAATAATAATCATTTATTATCAGGCAACTAAGGCCCATAGATAAAATACACAAATAATCTTACAAAATAATAAACTAATACATAAGTATAAAAGAAACTATAACAATTATTAAACTATAGGTACTATTGCACACGAAGTGACGGCGTCGTGTTGCGCTGCGAGGTCGGTATCCTTCCACGAAATCGTCGATACACGACACCCTTCGGCCAAAAACTCTCCGTTGAGGAAGGTCTCCAAATGGTGAGTCGGCACCCGCACCACAAACGATTTAAAATTAGTGAGTGAATTAGTGAATGAATTAGTGAGTGAATTAGTGAATGAATTAGTGAGTGAATTAGTGAATGAATTAGTGAATGAATTAGTGAATGAATTAGTGAGTGAATTAGTGAATCAATTAGTGAGTGAATTATACAGAACGACTATACCTTTGAAGACCAACGTAAGAGAGATCTCGACTTCAGCCGAGATACCATCAAGAATAAGCCGCCCTCTAACATCCAATATCTATATGTTACGGCTAATACCCGAAGTGCGGCTACACCTAGTTTTAGCCGGTTAGAACTAGGTGTAGCCACTTACTCTTGGTTAAACCTAGTACGAGCCGATTGTTTTCGGGTAAAACTAGGTCTAGCCTTCATCATGCCGGCTACAACTAGGTCCAGCCATTCCCGGTTGGATAAAACTAGATGCAAACAAGTTGAAACAAGTAACAGGCGCCTGGCTCACACGAGACGCGTCGCGCTCGCGCGCCCCTGCCGCCCCGCCTCCCGTACACCCGCGTTTGCCCTTGCGCTTTGAGTTTAGTACGCGTTGTGCCGTTGTACAAAACAGACGAACTTTCTTGTTTTTGCGCACTCATACGTTCGAATTCAGAATGACTATGAATGAAGACATACAGACTATGAAGTCAAGTTTTTTGGAACAGTATCAGTGTTTATTAGCCACAAAACATGGTGAAAATCAAAGCTATATGAATGATGTGCAGCATTCCAAGTTTATAGAAGACGTTAAAGCTGCCAAAATACCCAGGAAATGTTCTACGTTACAATATCGCCGTTTGAAGCACTTCAATGTTTGTTGTATTGGCGACATCGAAAAGTTAATTTCTCCTGTGTCGAGCACCAAAAATTCCGAAAATATCAAATATTTTGTCAAGAATAAAGACTTGTTTGATGTTCTTCATGAAATACATCTGTGTGTTGGGCACGGCGGAAGAAACAGAATGGTTGCAGAAGCTAAAAAGAAGTATGCAAATATTACTCAGGAGGCGATTCTTTTGTATCTTCGTTTATGTAAGCCATGTCAAATGAAACAAAAATCTACCAAAAAAGGCCTTGTTGTAAAGCCTATTTTATCCAGCGAGCTAAACAGCCGTTGCCAAGTAGATTTGATAGACATGCAGACAAACCCAGATGGTGACTACAAGTTTATACTAGTTTATCAGGACCACCTCACGAAATTCGTACAACTTCATCCGTTACAAAGTAAGACTGCGGAAGAAGTATCAAAGAAATTACTTGATATATTTTGTATCTTTGGATCACCCTCAATACTTCAATCCGACAGTGGCAGAGAGTTCGCGAATCGAGTTGTGGAAAGTTTGACGCAGATGTGGCCAGGTTTGAAGATTGTGCATGGGAAACCACGACACAGCCAGTCACAAGGTAGTATTGAACGTGCCAATCAAGACATCGAAAAAATGCTTATGACTTGGATGACTGACGAGAACAGCCAAAAATGGTCAGAAGGCTTACGATTTATTCAGCTAATGAAAAATAGAGCTTACCATCACGGAATTAAAAGATCGCCGAACCAGGCAATGTTCGGTTCTGATGTAAAGGTCGGGCTGAAATCATCTGATCTACCACCTGAAGTCCTTGAAAATATAGAAAGTGAGGAAGATCTTGAGAAAATTCTTAGAGAGTTAGTTGATGATGAGAGTGACGAAGCTACTAAAGAAAATGAGCCATCAAAAGAGAATGAGCCATCAACATCAGGAAGTTGCTAGAAAGAAATCGAAATGACATATTGCGGGCTCTGTGGCAGAAGAGTCAGAATGAGGAGAAAAAATGTAAGCTGTGTGAAAAGAAACTAAAAATTGACACTAACAGGAAAGGCGCACAGGAAAGTTTGGTAAAACAAGCTATAAAAATGACGGCTTCATCAAATGAAAAGTTTCCCCCATGTAAAGCCGGTGATACAGTCCGAGTAAAAATTCCTGACGTGGACAGAGGTAGAGGCGACTTTCCCAATGTGTTAATGGTTATACTTGAATGTAACGACAAGGGGTTATACAAATTAGTTATACGGCACTATAACAGAACTATTTTAAAGAAATCAGTTCACTGTGTGTGACTCAAAATTTTTAGATATTGACATGGTTTCACCCGAAAAGAAATCACTACGCCAAATAGCCAATGCACAATCGACCTCTGGTGGGCAAGGCTATAAAAGATGCCACTGCAAAACCAAATGTGGCAACAAAAAGTGCCTCTGCAAAGCTGCTGGTATTTCATGCAACTCAAAATGTCACTCAAGTTTAAGTTGTTCTAATAAATAGTTTATGTTACTTTATAAAAGTGTGATTTATAATTATAATAACATCCTTTAAATTATAATATGCAACTACTTATTGTCTGTTGTTAAAAAAATGTTCCTGATTGTTCCTATTATATTAAAAATTGTACTCCTAATAATTTGTGTTAATTATTACAATGTGATTTATAAGAATAAAAAAACTCTCTACGTTTCTTTTTATTGGATGTTTTTTTAATATCTAAAAAAGCTCTGCCGATAGCATGCCAGCTACAACTATGTACAGCCAATCCCTGTTAGATAAAACTAAGACACGCGCTACTGCTGCAGACGCTGCGAGTCACACTCGCTAGTAGACCTGCAGTAGATCAGCAGCACCTGGCGCTCACAACCTGTAGAGGCGCGTGCCTCGCTATGCCCTCCACCCCGCACCGCTGCTGCAGATGCTGCGAGTCATGAGTGTGACGCGGGGCGGAAGGCTTGGCGAGACACGCATCTAATTTTTATCCAACAGGGATTGTCTGGACCTAGTTCTAGCCGGAATGATATCGGATAGATCTAGTTTTATCCAACAGGGAATGGCTGGACCTAGTTGTAGCCGGCATGATGAAGGCTAGACCTAGTTTTACCCGAAAACAATCGGCTCGTACTAGGTTTAACCAAGAGTAAGTGGCTACACCTAGTTCTAACCGGCTAAAACTAGGTGTAGCCGCACTTCGGGTATTAGCCGTAACATATACAACAATGGTGTTCTAACGTGCCCACACTGTGCACGCACGTTTACAGCAAGGATAGGAATTATTAGTCACATCAGAGCACGTGATCGCAACCCGTAGTTGCACTTTTCAGAATCCATTCACCGAAATCGGCGTGGGAGTATATAATAATAATAATCATCATCATCTTCCTGCCCTTGTCCCGTGTTATTTGGGGTCGGCGCAAAACGTTTTCTTCTTCCACTCTGCCCTGTCACTCGTCATGCTATCACTAACTTCCTTTTCTTTCATATCACTCTTCACATAATCCATCCATCTTTTCTTTGGTCTCCCTCTCCCTCTCCATCCATCCACATGTAAACTCTTAACATGTAACTCTTTTAGTAACATGCGTTTCATCCCTCCTTATTATAATAATCATTTATATTTGCAAACAAGTGTCACTAATTACATAACTGCTCTGTCTCCTGAACTAGGTAGTGAACCTGTATCTCAGAACACAGTTCCTTCCCTATACATATTAGCACTTGTTTACAAACAAAAAATGCCAATTAAGATTTAAAATACTTAAAAAAATAAAATGTTATAAAATAAGACACTTAGATAAAATAAATTTTATATACGATTACAAAAAAATAAATAAAAATAGTAATATAAAAATAACTGTAATAAAATGATTACTCATGTGGGCGTGTGGTGTGGTGTGTGGTGTGCATGATGGTGTGTTTGTGTGTGTGTAGATGTCTTCAAAGTACAGTCCTTTTATTTGTTTGGGTTACTGGTAACTATATGTATATACGAGATACAGAGGAATAGATCTTCTACATTATTATTGCGTTGTTATTGATGTAAGAAGCGTAGGTTCTGAGAGAACATCAACGTACTTAAAAATTCTAAGTTGATTAAGCACCGGTTTCTGATATTTTTAGGGTTTCGTACCTCAAAAGAAAAAAAACGGAACCCTTATAAGATCACTTTGTTGTCCGTCCGTTTGCCGTCTGTCAAAACCCTTTATCTCAGGAACGCGTGGAGGTATCGAGTTGAAATTAAAACCATATACTCAAGTCTTTAGTCCCTCTGCTAGCTGTGAAAAAATCAAAATTCTAAGTTAACGAATAAAAAAGATACAGCCGTTTATGTCGCTAAAAACGTATATTTTGATACACTCAAAGGAGTCAAAATTCATAGGGTACTTCCCGTTGAAATAGAATCCTGAAATTTGGCATAAAGCAAAGCCTATAGCACAGGTTTAGGAATAAATCGCCGCGACGTACGACTAGTAAGGTTTACTGTTAATGGTTTTTCGTTCATTTGTAGCAAATTTTCATGTGGATGATATAATATAATATATTTCCTATAGCAGCACACCAGTAATTGTAATAACTATTTGAATTTGGGAGGTAAGGACGGTTCTACGGCGCCCTGAAATGGTTATATTTAGATCCACCGGCGAACCCCACGCACTTCTGAAATAATTTAGATTTTGACTCTCAGCGACCACGAGCAAAAAATTTGGGACCCGCTGGCGACACCCATGTTCTCCTGAATTTAAAAAGTCTTATACATTACCGGCAGTGTGAAGTGTTAATATATAATTACTCTATGTCTAGGTTCTCTTGTTTTCAGAGCCAGGGTTTATTTTAAGGTAGATGTAGCAAAAAAAATGTTCTTAAATCTATTCTATTCTATACTTATAATAAATCTGTAGAAGTGAAAATTCTGTACATTGAAAATATGAAAAAGAGGAGGTAATTTATCTACAATATGTATGTATTTAGAAATATATAAGTATGTTTATCAGTTGTCTAGTACTCATAACACAAGCTCTGCTTAGCTTGGGACTAGATGGACTTTTTTTTTTTTTTTAACTTGTGTGATAGCAAAAAAAAAAAAACGAAAATAAAAACTAAAAAACAAAACAGAAATTACTGTATATGCAGAGCATGTTATTGTAAGTGTCCTGTGGGATATGCATGTATGTGAGTGACATAGTGCAACAGATGGCCAATGGGGACGAAAGGTTCTGGATGGCGAAATGAGAACTGTCCGTTGTGGTGATACTCAGGGGCGCCGGCTTGTAGAAAACGTCATGGGTGCTCATGCTCATTTGATGACTCGAAAAAGTGACAAAGTGTGAGAAGAGAAATGCACACTGATCGACCGACAAATAAATAAATGTCCTACTTATGTCGATTGACGAAGATTCCTCCTAACACTATCTTGCTATAAACATCTGCGCCTAGATGCATGTCTACGGGTCTGCTTATATGAAACTCTGGATCGGCTAATTGTATCCCTTGGATATGGTTCCACGTTGTTGTTTTGGTAAACGTATTATTTGGCAGTCGCTTGATCAAGTTGTTCATGACGATGATGTTTGTGCCACAAGTAAATTCGCTATTTGCTGACTGTAGCGTTACTTGTAAAATTCCCTTCGCGTTGTTTTCTTTTTCACCGACACCGTAATAACAAAGTATCGGACTCCATAATTAAGTTGGTAAGAAATTATTAGGTAATGGTAAGTATAAATAAATGGTTTGATCTGACCTTATAGCTTCAACCGACCGACTCTGCAATCCAAAGTTCTTGAAACTGCAGCGATCTTCTGGTTCGTGTGGCACTGTTTCACTTGGTAGTCACTGGTAAATAAATGCTCGAAGGACCATGTAAAAAGTAGTGCTTGGCGCTATGGTGACCTGACACTCTTTTCGGTATTGATGATACTGTATATATAATGATGATGGTATTGTATATATAATGTTTATGTATAGTGTGCTGTATACATATCTGTTTAGTACCTATATTTTTAATTTTAAGTTAGATTTAATTTATGTTAAATTTTTTGTTTTTTTTTTTTGTACATTTAAAGTTCCTCAAAATTTGTTAATTTTCTTTCTAAATCGTATGGTTTGCTGTAAGAAAACCCAGTTGTGGGTTAAGCTCGCCTATGTACATCAACTGTCCTAATTTTTGTTGATCGTATACAATTTTGTGTACAATAAAGAATATAAAAAAAGAATATAAAGATGATAGGATATGGTTTGTATGGAAAGTTAAAGTCTCAAATCGTAAGGAAAATAACTGTATTACACTGAATCACTACAACACTTAGTTACTAGACAGGTAAAATGGTAATGGTTTTGAGTACGTGTAGCTCTAACAAGATCCGAACACGAACTGATCCACATTTAGGTGAACGAGCGAATGTGCATACTTGCATTCGAACAATTATGCATTTTCGCTTTGTGTTCGATTAAAACTCGAACACATACCACTTACTAATTATGTTTGATGAAAATATAAAATAAAACCATTAAATAAAAATGAAACTCATATCATATCATAATCAGCCTTTTAATGTTCCCACTGCTGGGACATAGGCTTCCTCTCTCTGTGAGAGGGAATGGGCCGTAATCCAACACGCGGGCCTAGTGCGGGTTGGTAAATGACACATGTCTTCGAATTTTTGGTTCTAGGAGGAAACCGGCATGTGGTTTCCTCACGATGTTTTCCTTCACCGTTTTGAGAGCAGTGGTGATGAAATAAATTACACAAAGTTATGCGCCTGGCTGGGTTTGAACCCTGGGTTTGAAAATGAAACTAGTTTTTAGTATCAAGAAATATCATAATACATACATAACCTAAAAGGCGATTACTGATCTGTTTCTTGATGTCTATTCATTCACAATATTTTCGGCTGTGCGTTGATATTTCAATCAGTCAGTTTCTCCTTTTATATGTTTTTTTTTTTTAGGTGGGAAAATCATCTAATAACAAATCCGGCTCCTGGGTGGAGCGGGAGATAGTGTCAGACTTTTACTGACTGAAAACCCACTGCTGTTCCATCGTTGCCTTCGTCCCAGGGCCCCGGGTTTCGTTTTCACACTACCCATGGCCATGAGGCGCGCGTGGAACAATACGCGTCGTCGACGACTCGGGCTCGGTCCGGACGGTTACCGGGCGGTCGGACGGCGGGCTACCCATTGCCCGCCGTCCGTAAGCCCGCGCCTACGGTGGCCGGAAATCGGGATCGGAATCCCGGCGGCGGTTGGAGCGTAAGGACCGTTGCCTAACGCGATCGGCCGCCTCCTTTGCTAGCATTAGTGCTTCGCAGAAGGAGGCGCCCGCCTGCCACTCCTCCTCGCTCCGGACCATGGCCTGTACCAAGGCCCGGCGCGAACGAACCTTTTATTATTATACAGTACTACATCAATAAAATGTTAACGTTTAAACGATCTGGCCAGTTTTAGTTGGCCATATCATGAAGTGATCAATTCTAAGATTTGACATGACATATATAAATATCACCATTTAATTTCCTTAAATCAATACATGAGCAGGACGAAACTATTCTCTCCTCTCTTTCTTGCTAAAGCAAATACCTGTCAATTAGTAACTAAGTAAGTACTTATAGATCAACACATTATTGATCCGGAGTTACGACCTGCGCAGTATAGTTAGATTTTTCTGGTCTAGACTTCCTTTACCTGCCCGGTTCAGTCCACCGCCTGCCGGTGACGGTGCCAACGGCCGGTTGGCGGTGGACTCGGTGTGTGCCGAGTTGGTCCTTCGAGCCGGATTTAAAGCTACGGACTCTTCAAATTGCAGCCATATTTCTTAGCGGGTGAGTGTTTGAATTATTCTTAAGATCCTATCACCCATTTTTGAACTATAATTTTGCGGTTCTAATTATTGAGAAAGGTATGGTCTTCATCCTGATTTTTTTTAAATACAAAGGATGCGACAAGTTTGAAATTCTATTTAGTCTTTTTTTGACATCAATTTTATTCTTATTTTAAATATTTGCCTGCTGCGGTCTTCCCGTCCGATTATAATTTAGGTGTCTTCAAGGCTAGGCTCTTAATAAACTAGTGCGCCTCACCATCAATGATTGCATCACTGCTTACCATCAGGTGGGATCGCAGTCCGTTTGATGTTTCGACGCTTCTGACATCTATGTCCTGCAATAGACGCTCTTCATTACATGTCCCTAATATCAATGTCTTACAAGTGTTGGTGTTCTGTTTCAGACTCTGTGCCAATTGGGTGAAGTTCCAGTTTCCAGGTTAGCATGTGTTAATGTGCACTGCATGCTGACTTGAACGAGACTCCGCCTAATGCACCTCAAGTAAGCGATTTTCTTTTGTTTTGTAAGGTGCCGTCCGTCTGTCTGTCTGTCTGTCTGTCAAGACCCTTTATTTCGTGAACGCGTAGAGGTAAAGATACCCGGCACGAATCTTGAGCGCTCGGCGAAGGAGCGGGGCGCATTGTACACATCGGCGAGCCAATCACTGTACAAGGATTGCACTCCCCGCCCCCGCATCTCTTTTCATACCACTAAAGAGACCCAATATTTCACTTCTGCGTGCTTCTACGCAAGTAGAACTGTAGAAGTCAGCGCTCAAGATCCGTGCCGGTATCTCGAGTTGAAACTAAAACCATATACTGAGGTCTGCGGACTCTTGAAGCTGTAAAAAAATCAAACTTGCAAGTTAACGAGAAAAAAAGATACTTCGGTTTACGTGGCAAAAACGTACATTTCGACACTCTCGAGGAAATCAAAATTCATCCCTGGGGGAAGGGTCCAGTTGACCAAAAATCCTAAAATTTGGCATAAAGCAAGTTCTTATAGCTCAAGTATAGGAATATATCTGAAAACTGTAAATTTGTTGTAACGTCACAATTTTTTTTTGGGGATTCGGATAAATCTTCCTAGACTCCATTGCGGAATTGAACTATTTATATAGGCAAGTTTGTACGGAACCCTCTCAGGCTGCGAGTCCGACCCACACTTGCCCAGTTTTTAGTTTCAAAGGTTTCGGACGGATATAAAAAAGATCGAATGTAGCGGCGATGAATGTGTGGTGTGACGAGAATGGATAAAGTGAAAAATGAGAGGAAAGTGGCGCCAGCGACTGAAAAGTTGAAGGGGAATCGCTTGTCTTGGTATGGTCATGTAAAGAGAAGGAAGGAAACGAATGTTACTAAAAGAGTTATGAGTATACATGTGGATGGATGGAGAAGGAGAGAGAGGCCAAGGAAAAGATGGATGGATTCTGTGAAAAGTGATATGAAAGAAAAGGAAGTTAGTGATAGTATGACGGTTGACAGGATAGAATGGAAGAAAAAAAAGACGGGTTGCACTCCGGGAGTGCCGGCAGAAGTGAAAACTTGATTATTAACGTTGAGCATGTTTGATATTTTGGAATGGTTAGAGAATAATTTTGCACCAATTGCTTTATCAGTATAAAAGTACTATCATTTATGTGGTAGAATACAATATTCATTTATTGCGCTATCGTACACAAACATGACAATTTCGATATTACACACATAAGTTTAGACTGCGGATTGTTGTGATACCGCAAGTTTAATTCATTCATTTAAAAACTAAAGTCTTAACTTCTTGCAGATTCAAGTAAAAATGACAATTTATTTTTGTAATCCCAGTGATTACAAAAAGAAGTCGGTGGTAAATATGAAACAAACAATACCGACTTCCGAAATTAAAGTTATTTTGATCCTTTGAGTGTTTTTTTAGTGAAGTCGGTTATTTTTTTTTTTCACACTTTTTAGTTGGTTAAGTTATTATTTCACACTTTTTAGTTGCGATACACTTATAACCAGAGTGCCTATTTCTCATGACAGAGCGAATTAACCCACAAACTGCTAGGTTACATCGTTTTATTATGAAGTTCCTGTGTCTACCTTCCACCTTCCGGCTCCATCATCAGATCAGTTCGATAGTATCTTATAGCCAAAGTGCATCTCATGACAATTCTAATAAGCCCAAACACGGCTAGGTTACATTGACCTTTTGAGTAGCGCAATTAGACACAATAGAAAGGCAATGACCGAGCGAACGCAAGCTTTCGGACAGACAGACAGACAGACGGACGGACGGACAACAAAGTGATCCTTTGTGCGTTCCGTTTTTTTCTTTTGAGGGTCGGAACTCTAAAAACCATATTCTTAAAGAAAGGTTTCTGTGTTATTAACATTATACTTTTTACATTACAGGTTCCAAATAAGATAACGAGTAGCATCATCGTCTCGTTTCTCATTGCCACAATAGCTGCAGCATCTATGTGATGATCAGGTCAGGCCGCAGCCAAGTCAACCTCATCCTGCCGATATTCCTATCCTGATGGGGCACATGCAACACCAACCCTCTACGTCACCAAGGAGCAATAGAAATATGTCACTTCGCTAGACTCAAGAGAAGTTACATAGACTGACCCTGCTGACTCTCCAGGATCCGACAAGCCACATGCAACAGCAACCAGTGAACAACAAGCGAAGAAATATACCAGCTTGCGATCTGCAGTGGCCTAAATGGAAAACAATAGACTGCGCACCCAAGTAGGCCGTTGCAAACATAACCTAGCAAAAATGGGGGATAATAGACTACTCCGACACTCAGTGTGAGTGCGGTGCTTCTGACCAGACGATGACCCACTTATTAGGGTACCTAAAGTGTCCTAATATCTGCACGGAAGACCTAAAAAGTGCCACTGAAGCCATTATAAACGTGGCAACTTACTGGGCCCAAAAACTTCAAGATTCGAAAAGAAGAAGCCAGCTATCAGATCAAATTCTCATCTTGCTCGAGGTATTCCAGCCAAACCAGACATGATGTTCACCAACTCAACACCCACCGGGGTGTAAGTGGCTCTACCTCCACCTGCAGAGCCAAAGTCAACCTCACCTGCCCGCGGTGCACCCTGCTGAACTAACCAACGAGGATATGACGAAAATATGTAATTTTTATGTTCCTGCTCACACAAAAGGCCTATTTGTACTATAATACATATTTCTAACTTAATTAGCTATAGTTAAATTACAATTAGATCTTAATAACTTACCAATAATAAATATAATATAAGAAATGTATTGTTTTATTTCGATATGCACAGTTTTTCGACTATCTACTTTTTGGGAGCCGAGTCACCCGCGTCCGTAGCATACCATCATACCTGAAGCAAGTCTCCCCGGGTCCCCGGGTGGTGCTAATCAGGTTACACTAACAGGTGGTAGGTTTCGACCGTTGGTTTGCGATCACCCACTGAGCAAAGACATACCGCCAAACGGCCTGGCCGTATTCCGATATGATGCTCAGTGTAGCCAGTCTAGAGGAGTTGGGTCGAAAGCTGATATGGAGGAATCGGCAGGCTAGTCGCGGAGGGTAGTGGAATCCGAGGCACGGTTGCCGCTGGTCGACCATAGGTAGCTGGGGGCCCAAGTAATGTGCTAGCCACACATGAAAGGCTGCCCCGCCAACTGTCGAAAAATCCCAGAATACGCCATCATGCTGGTTGGCGACCAGACGAGAGGGCCCGATGGACATTCCCGGGGGGACTCGGGCATCCCCGCAGTCTCTAGACAAGTCCCCCAATGATGTCGTCCTTTCAGTGTGTGCCTGAAGGTTAGCTGCGTAGAACCTTATTTCACTTCCTTCTCCTCTCCTCCCTTCACTCAAATAAAAATGAAAAGGAAAAGTAAGAGACAAGATAAACAGCGGCTGCACTCCCTCTCTCACAAAGTGAACCTTACTAACATACAAGGTCTGCACTCCAATCTCGCCGCAGGCCACCACCACTTGGAGATTGAAAAACCAGCTCTCTTTTTTCTTTCGGAGACGCAGATCAGAGATCCTTCCGACGTGTCGTACCTTTCTTACCCAGGCTTTAAATTGGAGCACAATTTCAAACCACGTGCGTGACAACATCTGCTATCGGTGTCTCCGTAACCTTGAGGATTCCAGGTTCTCGACGCTTTGGACTTTGGTGAACACAAGCCTAGATTAAGTAATCTACCCTTGTGTCTACCGCTCGCACAGCGGAGATCAGGAGGCATCCGGGCTCACACAGCATCTGAGTGAGGCGGCGGATGCGGCTCAGAAGAGGTACTCCAAGCAGAGGCCCAATTGGTGTTACTGGGGGATTTTAATGCCCACCACCAAGAGTGGCTTTTCCCGTGCCAGTCCACAGACCGCGCTGGGCGAGAGATGCGAAAGCTAGCGCTAGCATTAAATCTCACCCAGTTAGTCCAGGAGGCAACGAGCACACAGCCCATTGCCTGGACTGGACATCCTGACCGCTACTCGGTGCCGATATGTTCACCTTTAGGCAGTTCCAACCACTTTCTGGTTAAATCTGTGTCTGTCTACTCCCCGACTGATCCCAGCCCTAGAAGCACCCGTCGGGTTTGGTGATACAGGTCAGCAGATTGGGATGGCTTGCGGTCTTTCTTCGCCTTCATCCCTGGCAGCCCACTTGCTTTTCTTCAGATGATGCTTCCTCGTGCGTAGATGCTGTGACGGATGTGTTGCGAGAGGGGATGAAGTACTTCATCCCATTCTCTGACGTAACAATGTCGGGCCAAGCTCGACAATGGTTTGGTGCCGAATGTGATCGTGCAGACGCGCTTAAGCACGCGGCATATCGAGCTAGGGCCGCCACTCGTACGCGCAAAGCAAGCGACGTGGTTCAAAAGAAGAAGGCCTTTAACAGGGCTTTAAGAGGGTGTTGCGGTGGTCTCGGTTTGACCACATAAGCCGAATTGTGAGGAAACTTGCTTCATACCCCGCAGGTAGTAATATGTATTGTCCCTGGCTAAGTCGGTTGTATCGAACTTCTGGCGTCCCTCACTTCCACCACTACTGAAACCCGTTGGGTCGCTGGCTCACACCGCTGAGGAGAAAGCAAACTTGTGAGCCTCTCTTTTTACGGAATCTTCTACTCTGAATTCTGGTGACGCACGGCCACCTGTTTCTCCTGATGGATGCGTAATGAGGATGTGAGACGTTCGTGTCCATCAAAAAGATGCTCGTAGGGCCCTGCTTTGAATTGTACTTAAGACTTGTGCGCCTGAATTGTCTCCGATCTTGACACGCTTATTTCGCATCTCATATGAGACTGGAAAAGTGCCGATTGCTTGGAAGCAAGCTAACGTGCAGCCTGTGCCCAAGAAGGGCAAACCGACCCATTTCTGTTACGTCCGTCCTCTGTAAGAGTATGGAACAGGTGCTTAACAATAAACTTCTGGCATACCTAGAAACTAACGACATCCTCAGTGATCAGCAATACAGTTTTCACCCAAATCGTTCCATTGGAGACCTTCTAGCGTACGCCATTCACATCTGGAGCGAGGTCATCGAGAAGCATGGGGAAGCACTTGCCGTCTCCTTTGATATCTCATAGGCTTTCGAAAGGGTCTAGCATGAATTCCTTATTGCTAAGCTTCCTTCCTTCGGTCTACCCACTGGTCTGTGTGATTGCATCGCAGACGTCTTGAGGGATCGATCCATCCGAGTGGTTATTGATGGCTGCTCGTCTGGTCAAATGGATATTAATGCTGGGGTCCCTCAGGGGTCTACTCTCGGCAACACTGTTTTTGCTGCACATAAATGACTTACTTAAACCCGGTTTCTTTGGGTATGCAGACGACAGCACTGTTGCCGCGAGAAATGTATCTGACGCACGTACTAGTACTCACTAGCACGTGCGTCAGATACATTTCTCTTTGGCATTTCGCTTTGGCTTTGGAGCTTCGACTCAACAAGTGCATCATTGCCGATGATTCTCTTGGCTCGCCTCACAATCGACTCTAGCGCATTAAGCTGATATTTAGCAGACCCATCCCAAAGATGAGAACAGTACTCCATACACGATCGTACTTGCGCTTGATATAGGTTGAGCAGCTGTTCCAGCGTGAAGTACCGTCTCGCCTTTACTAAGATCCCCAATTTATGGCAGCCAGGCAAGTTTTCTTTTCTCCAGGCAAACTTTCTCCTCAGCGGTGTGAGCCAGCGACGCAACGGGTTTCAGCAGTGGTGGTAGTGAGGGACGGCAGAAGTTCGTTTCAACCGACTTAGCTAGGGACCAAAACGCTTTTCTACCTACGGGGTATAAAGCAAGTTTGCTCCCAATTCGACTTATGTGGTCAAACCGAGACCTCCGCAACAGAGGTCTTGGCAGCCCTGTTAAAGGCCTTCTTCTTTTAAACCACGTCACTTGCCTTGCGTGTACAAGCGTCGGCCCAAGCTCGATATGCCACGCTTAAACGCGTCTGCGCGATCACATTCGGGGCCAAACTACGGACCAGCTTGGCCAGATATTGTTATATCAGAGAATGGGATTAAGTACTCTATCCCCTGTCCGAACACATCCGTCACGGCATCTACGCACTTCGAAGCATCATCTGAAGAAAAGCAAGTGGGCTGCCAGGGATAACATGCGAAGAAAGACCGCAAGCCATCCCAATCTGCTAACCTGTATCATTAAACCCGACGGGTGCCTCTAGGACTGGGATCAGTCGGAGAGTAGACAGACACAGACTTAACCAGACAGTGGTCGGAACTGCCTAAAGGTGAACATATCGACACAGAGTTGCGGTTTGGATCTGTTGTCCGCAGAAGGTCCAGGCAATTGACTGTGTGTGAATCCATATCCGGCAACCTTGTTGCCCCTTGGATCAACTGAGTGCGATTTAATGCTAGCACTAGCTTTCGCATCTCTCGCCCAGCGTGGTCTGTGGACTGGTACGGGAAAAGCCAATCAATCAATCAATCAATCAAATTTTATTGTGCCAATCTTGGTGCTGGGCATTAAAATCCCCCAGTAACACCAATTGGGCAGAAGGGTACCTCTGATGAGCCGCATCCGCCGCCTCACTCAGATGCTGTGTGAACCCGGATGCCTCCTGATCTCTGCTGTGCGAGCGATAGACACAAGCGTAGATTATTTTATAAAGGCCTGTTCACCAAAGTCCAAAGCGTCGAGAACCTGAGTCCTCAAGGTTACGGAGACGCCGATAGCAGATGTTGTCACGCACGTGGTTTAAAATTGTGCTCCAAGGTAAACCCTGGGTAAGAAAGGTACGACACATCGGAAGGATCTCTGATCTGCGTCTCCGAAAGGAAAAAGAGAGATGGATTTTCAATCTCCAAGTGGTGGTGGACTGCGGCGAGATTGGAGTGCAGACCTTGTATGTTAGTGAGGTTCACTTTGTGAGAGAGGAAGTGCAGCCGCTGTTTATCTTGTCTCTTACTTTTCCTTTTCATTTTTATTTGAGTGAAGGGAGGAGAGGAGAAGGAAGTGAAATGAGGTTCCACGCAGATAACCTTCAGGCACGCACTGAAAGGACGACATCATTGAGGGACCAGTCTGGAGACCGCGGGGATACCCGAGCCCCCCCGGGAATGTCCATTGGACCCTCTCGTCTGGTCGCCAACCAGCATGATGGCGCATTCTGGGATTTTGCGACAGTTGGCGGGGCAGCCTTTCATGTGTGGCTAGCACATTACTTGGGCCCCCAGCTACCTTTGGTCGACCAGCGGCAACCGTGCCTCGGATCCCGCTACCCTCCGCGACTAGCTTCCCGATTCCTCCATATCAGCACAAGCCAGGTTTGTCTGCTTGCGCTGGAGCAGCTATTTCGACCCAACTCCTCTAGACTGGCTACACTGAGCATCATACTGGAACACGGCCAGGCCGTTTGGCGGTATGTCTTTCCTCAATGGGTGATCGCAAGCCAACGGTCGAAACCTACCACCTGTTAGTGTCACCTGATTAGCACCACCCGGGGACCATGTGTAGGGACTGGCTTCAGGTATGATGGTATGCTACGGACGCGGGTGACTCGGCTCCCAAAAAGTAAATAGTCGAATAACTGTGCATATCGAAATAAAACAATACATTTCTTATATTATATTTATTATTGGTAAGTTATTAAGATCTAATTGTAATTTCAACTATAGCTAATTAAGTTATAATATGTATTATAGTACAAGTGGGCCTTTTGTGTGAGCATGAACATAAAAATTACATATTTGCGTCATATCCTCGTTGGTTAGTTCAGCAGGGTGCACCGCGGGCAGGTGAGGTTGACTTTGGCTCTGCAGGTGGAGGTAGAGCCACTTACACCCCGATGGGTGCTGAGTTGGTAAAGGTCATGTCTGGTTTGGCTGGCATACCTCGAGCATGATGAGAAT
Organism: Mythimna vitellina; assembly: GCA_949316375.1. Classification (NCBI taxonomy): domain Eukaryota; kingdom Metazoa; phylum Arthropoda; class Insecta; order Lepidoptera; family Noctuidae; genus Mythimna; species Mythimna vitellina. The sequence continues at coordinate 11,124,101 of OX438713.1, read as the reverse complement.
TTGATCTGATAGCTGGCTTCTTCTTTTCGAATCTCGAAGTTTTTGGGCCCATTAAGTTGCCACGTTTATAATGGCTTCAGTGGCACTTTTTAGGTCCTCCGTGCAGATATTAGGACACTTTGGGAACACTAATAAGTGAGCCATCGTCTGGTCAGAAGCACCGCACTCACACTGAGTGTCGGAGTGGTCTATTATCCCCCATTTTTGCTAGGTTATGTTTGCAACGGCCTACTTGGGTGTGCAGTCTTTTGCTTTCCATTTAGGCCACTGCAGATCGCAAGCTGGTATATTTCTTCGCTTGTTGTTCACTGGTTGCTGTTGCATGTGGCTTGTCGGATCCTGGAGAGTCAGCAGGGTCAGTCTATGTTACTTCTCTTGAGTCTAGCGAAGTGACATATTTCTAATGCTCCTTGGTGACGTAGAGGGTTGGTGTTGCATGTGCCCCATCAGGATAGGAATATCGGCAGGATGAGGTTGACTTGGCTGCGGCCTGACCTGATGATCACATAGATGCTGCAGCTATTGTGGCAATGAGAAACGAGACGATGATGCTACTCGTTTATTTGGAACCTGTAATGTAAAAAGTATAATGTTAATAATACAGAAACCTTTCTTTAGGAGTATGGTTTTTTAGGGTTCCGTAACTCAAAAGAAAAATACGGAACCCTTTTAGGATAATTTTGTTGTTATCCGTCTGTCTGTCTGTCAAGACCCTTTATCTCGGGAAAGCGTGGAGGTATTGAGTTGAAATTAAAACCATATACTCAAGTCTGCGATCCCTTGAAGCTGTGAAAAAATCAAAAGTGAGTTAACGAAAAAAAGATACGTTTGTTTTATGTCACAAAAAACGTCTATTTCGACACTTATAAAAGGAATCAAAATTCTTAGGGTACTTCCCGTTGACCTAGAGTCCTGAAATTTGGCATGAAGCAAGGTCTCATAGCAGAAATATAGCAAAAAAAACTGAAAACTGAAAATTTGTAGATACGTCATTAAAAAAAAAACTTTTTTTGAGATTCGTAAATATCTTCGTAACTCAATTCGGGAATTGAACTGTTTTCATGAGTAAGTTTGTTCGGAACCCTAAGTGCGCGAATCCGACTCGCACTTGCCCGGTCTTTTTTTGAGTTGGGTATCGGAGTTTGTGTTACCTGATAGCTACAACCTAAGGGTCAAGTCAAGAGTGAATATGTTACTTCTAGGCAAGCGTGCTCCATCATCGATCTCATCATTGCTTGCAAATAATAAAAAAGTTTTGGTAGATGACGCTTTTTTTTAAGGTGGGTATTCATGTAATAACTTCTCTCGCTCTATGGCGGAGCGAGAGTGTCAGACTTTTACTGATTAAAACCACATATGTTCCTTCAGTAGCCCTTTGCATTTAAGGACCAAAAGCTCCCGTGGCTCCAGTAGGTGTCGGCCCTTCTGGGCCCCTAAGGTTTTGCTGACATTATTTCTACTATTATTTGAAGCGCGCGTGGAACACAACGCGCCGTTGTTAGTCCAGCTCGATCGGGACGGTTACCGGATGGCGAGCTACCCATTGCTTGTCGTCCGCAAGCCCAAGCAATATGTGTTTGAAAATTTTGACGTCTCTAAAGATATTTTATATTCTAAATATATTCAAAATATTCTACCATCGGACAACCCGACGTACGGCGAGTGAGAAACTTCAACGGTCCAGACTAAGCGTTTCGCTTCGTCGTTTAAACCGCGTACATCGAAGGACTGGAACAATTTGCCTGCTGCGGTCTTCCCGTCCAACTATAAAGGCGCGGGCTTCCGTCCGGTAGCCGTCCGGACCGAGCCCAAGTCGTTGACGGCGCGTACTATTCCACGCGCGCCTCAAGGAAATGTCAGTAAACCGTAGGGGCCCAGCAGGGTCGAAGCCTACTGGGGCCGAGGGTCTACTTCTGGAAGGAAGACTCGGCCCTGGTATGAAAGGCAACGAAGGAACAGGAGTGGGTTTTTAGTCAGTAAAAGTCTGTCACACCCTCTCACACCGCCCAAGAGCGATGGGATTTCATTGGATGATTTTCCAACCGAAAAAAAAAAGTGAAATCTGCTAATCAGGTCATCTCTCTTAATACGTTTACTCAAGCTCCTTTATCTATTCTATATACTTATAATAAATCTGTAGAAGTGAAAATTCTGTACATTGAAAATTTCAAAAAAAATAAATGGCGGGGGGTGTTACAAAACCGACAACGAACCCAAAAATGTGATTAAAAATTTTTTGACTTTCTTTCTGTTTGTTCAGGCATCACGCAAAAACTACCAGTTTGATTACGATGAGACTTGGTATAATTATTCTTTAATATCCTGGGCACCACACTGGGTACTTTTTATCTCGGAAAAGTATATACAATAAAAAACAAACTTGATTTTGCGGTTCGATCCCTAGACCCGATTACTGTACCAACCACAAATAATAAGTTTGTCATAGGTTACGTCACCCGCAGTGGAGTTCACTAAGGGGCGCTGCACACAGCTAAGATACTATAATATTTTATCTTAAGATACAATATCGCTCGCCATACAATTCAATGGACTATCACACACGACGAAGATAATAAATAATATTTCATATTTTCATATCACAAAAAACCCAATAAGTCCATTTTCGACTTCTACGCGGACGAAGTCGCGAACAAAAGCTTGTTTAAATATAATTTTCTATTTAGTCAGCAATACGTAGCTACTAAAATCCTGATTGTAAAGGAGAAGGGTTGGTAAAAGGCATGTTTCAGCCATTTTGTTTAAGTACAAAGACACACAAATTGAAACAAGTGCGAGTTGAACTCGCACATTGAGGGCTCCGTACAAACTTACCTAAATAAATCGTTTAATTCACGAATGCAGTCTGCGTAAAAGTCCGAGGTAAAAGCCAGCCCTTGGGTCACGCGAAGTGTCAACTAAGCGTTACGTTCAAAGAGTTACTTTTATCTTAATTCTACGTGCGAATAGGGCTCCAATGCCGGAGCCCCGGTGGCAGCTCAGAGCAGCAACTCGTCTTGCGCGGCAGACGGCTGGTGGCGCACTGCGGCTTGCACAAAGCAAGTCTAGTCTAGACCAGTTGGCTGCACTGCGCAAGTCTGAGCCACGATCAATACTGCGATGTGAGGAATGGCTTCAGCGTGTGGCGATGCAATTCTAAATTACCGCGCTTATATTTATGTATTAATCAATGAAGTCTGAATTAATAAAATTATTATTATTGTTTCTGTTTTTACTTCTCAGCTCTTAGGCTGGTATTTAACTACATTTACGGGCCAAGCCAAGTATATGTAGAGTGTGGTGTGTTATGTGGAGGATGCGTTCTGAAGAAGACCTATTTCGTGCTCGTCTATTTGTAAGAACTTTCTGACAATGCGACATATATTTAAGATGGCAGCTTTTTGTAAGGGTATATAAAGGGTATCTTTAAGATTTAATAACTTCAGACTATGGAGGAGATGATGCGGGATGACACCTGTTGTGGAAAGGACTATAGGGACCACATAAACCTTTTCTTGTCGCCATATTCTAGTTATTTCCTCCTTAAGTTCTACGTATTTTCTATTTTTTTCCGTTATTGTCTTCTGTATGTTATGTGTATTCGCAGCAATATCTATTAGATAGGTTATTTTACTTATTTTATCCTGTAGAATGATATCCGGCCTATTATAGTGGATTGTCCTGTCGGTGAGAATAGCTGTCATAATACAGTTTATGTGTGTCATTTTCTAGAATAGTTTGTGGTGTGTAATAATAATAAGGGGTGTTTGTGTCCTGTATGAGCGCATATTTAATTGCTATTTTTTGATGAAATACGTTTGCCACCTGATTATGTCTGTCAATGTAGTCCGTCTGGGTAAGTTTTGTACAGGCTCCAGTGATGTGCTGAATCGTTTCTGGCTGCATATGGCACCTTCGACATTTATCGTTTGAAACTGAGGGATCTTTGATTATATGTTTTCTATAGTTCTTAGAAATTATTATTCCATTTATTAAAATACATTCACATATTGATTACTATTATTATTATTATGTAACCAAATGTTGCGATTCATAAAAATTTGTGCCAAAATAAGAAATTTAATAAAATAATATAATATTCACACAACTATCATACAGCGCCGCATTCCCACGTTGTATGGCAATGCTTAGTCTCTGATCGAGGTAAAAGTCAGCCCTTGGGTCACGCGAAGTGTCAACTAAGCGTTTGGATAATTCTTTGCTATTAGACCTTGCTTCATGCCAAATTTCAGCATTCTGGGTCACCGGGAAGCACCCTATGAATTTTGATTCCCCTGAGTGTCGAAATATACGTTTTTTGCGACATAAACGACCGTATCTTTTTTTTTTTTTGTTAACTTAGAAGTTTGATTTTTTCACAGTTTCAAGAGACTGCAAACCCTGAGTATATAGTTTTAATTTCAACTCGATACCTTCACGCGTTCCCGAAATATAGGGACGGACAGACAGACAGACAACAAAGCGATCCTATAAGAGTTCCGTTTTTTTCCTTTTGAGGTACTGAACCCTAAAAACGACAAAAATTTTGTACAAAATAAAAACTGTTCACACTTTCTGTTTGGGCAATAATTCCTTTGACATACTATATCAAATATCATGTAAATGTCACTGAATAAAATAGAAATATCTTCAACAAGACTTCAAAAAAAAGGAGGAAGTTATCAATTCGGTTGTATGTTTTTTTTTTATGTGTGTTACCTCAGAACTTCGACATTTATGGACCGATTTGCATTAAGCGACTATGACAATACAAATAAATAAATGGTTCTGAATAGTTAATTTGAAAATGGTAACATCGAAGTAAACTGATGATGATGGAACCGGAAGGTAGGCACTGGAACTCCGTAATTAATTAATGTGTGCTAGCCGTGTTTGGGCTTATTAGAGTTGTCATGAGATGCACTTTGGCCATAAGATACTATCGAACTGATCTGATGATGGAGCCGGAAGGTAGGCACAGGAACTCCGTAATTAATGAATGCGTCCTAGCCGTGTTTGGGCTTATAAGAATTGTCATGAGATGCACTTTGGCTATAAGATACTATCGAACTGATGTAATGATGGAGCCGGAAGGTGAAAGGTAGACACAGGAACTTCATAATAAAACAATGTAACCGAGCAGTTTTTGGGTTAATTCGCATTGTCATGAGAAATAGGCACTCTGGTTATACGTGTACCGCAACTAAAAAGTGTGAAATAAAAAACTTTTTACAAAAAAAAAAATGACCGACTTCACTAAAAAAACACTAAAAGGATAAAAATAACTTTAATTTCGGAAGTCGGTATTGTTTTTTTTTTATATTTACTACCGACTTCCGACTTTCGCGACTTTCGCCCGTCACACACTAAAAAAAACTTCTTTGAGCGTGTGATGGGCGACATACGCCTCTTATCAACCCTCCTCCTTACATGTTCACTCCACACCATAAACACAATCACGATTCACCGAAATATTACATTTGCAGCCCCCATAAGTACCTATAATTACCACAAATAGTACAAAAAATACTCTAACTGTAACAAAATGGCGTCGCACAGCCAAATAGTATGTGCGCGCAGCTTGCAACACCGCCCGTCGTCTTATTGATTTGACGATGAAAATTCAAGATGGCCGATACAATGACAGCTGCCGAAGAAAACTGTTCGAACCCTTTTAACATCTTTCTACCCCTGCCCCATCTTATTTGGGGTCGGTGCAACACGTTTTTTTATTCCAATCTATCCTGTCAACCGTCACGCTATAACTAACTTCCTTTTCTTTCATATCACTTTTCATACAATCCATCCATCTTTTCTTTGGCCTCTCTCTCCCTCTTCACCCATCCACATGTATACTCATAACTCTTTTAGTAACATTCGTTTCATCTCTCCTCTTTACATGACCATACCAAGACAAACGATTTCCCTTCAACTTTTCAGTCGCTGGCGCCACTTTCCTCTCATTTCTCACTTTATCCATTCTCGTCACACCACACATTCATCTCCGCTACATGCGATCTTTTTTTCATCCGTACGAAACCTTTGAAACTAAAAATCTGGGCAAGTGTGAGTCGGACTCACAGCCTCTGGAATGGATTCTAGGAAGATTTATCCGAATCGCAAAAAAAAAATTGTGACGTAACAACAAATTTACAGTTTTTAGATTTATTCCTATACTTGTGCTATAAGAACTTGTTTTGGAAGTACCCTATGAATTTTGATTTCCTCGAGAGTGTCGAAATGTATTTTTTTTTGCCACATAAACCGAAGTATCTTTTTTTCTCGTTAACTTACAAGTTTAATTTTTTTACAGCTTCAAGAGTCCGAAGACCTTAGTATATGGTTTTAGATTCAACTCGATACCTCGACACGTTCACGAAATAAAGGGTCTTGGCAGACAGACAGACGGACGGAACCCTGAAAATCAATAAACAATCGCTTACCTGAGGTGCATTAGGCGGAGTCTCGTTCAAGTCAGCATGCCGTGCACACATGCTAACCTGGAAACTGGAACTTCACCCAATTGGCACAGAGTCTGAAACAGAACACCAACACTTGTAAGACAATGATATTAGTGTCAAGTAATGAATAGCGTCTACTGCAGGACATAGACATCAGAAGCGTCGAAACATCAAACGGACTGCGATCCCACATGATGGTAAGCAGTGATGCAATCGTTGATGGTGAGGCGCACTAGTTTAAGAGCCTATTCACTCTAGCCTTGAAGACACCTAAATTATAATCGGATGGGAAGACCGCAGCTGGCAAATATTTAAAATAAGAATAAAATTGATTTCTATCTTCATATCAAAAAAATAAATAGAATGTCAAACTTGTCGCATCCTTTGTACTTAAACAAAATCAGAAGACAACACCTTTCTTACTAATTATAACCGCAAAATCTTAGTTCAAAAATGGGTGATAGGATCTTAAGAATAATTCAAACACTCACCTGCTAAGAAATAGGGCTGCAATTTGAAGAGTCCGAAGCTTTAAATCCGGCTCAAAGGACCAACTCGGCACGCACCGAGTCCACCGCCAACCGGCCGTTGGCACCGTCAACGGCAGGCGGTGGACTGAACCGGGCAGATAAAGGAAGTCTAGACTAGAAAAATCTAACTATACTGCGCAGGTCGTAACTCCGGATCAATAATATGACTGACAAATCATTTTATTAGTCTGAGGGGGGCGTCACTTGTTAAGGGATCAAATCAAAAGCTATCAAAGCACGTTAGTTCTCAATTTCGCCGCATGCATTCATAAATTTGTCGTATACTGGATGGTTATGTAGATTGACAAATATTTCATGCGATTGAATGGTGGCGCTACTTGTCAAGGAAATATCGCATGCTTACTCATAAAAAGACCTAACTCAAAAACAAGGTGTTTGAATTTGAAAACACACGTTTCGAAAATAAGGTTCAATTTTCAATAACCTCTTTTTTGAGTTACGTCTCTTTTTAATGAAGTGTGCGATATGTCAAATTCAGTACATTTCATATTAGTTCTCTTTTTTGCCACGTGCGTCCAGAAATGTGTTGATCTATAAGTACTTACCTAGTTACTAATTGACAGGTATTGCTTGAGTAAGAAAGAGATGAAAGAATAGTTTTGTCCTGCTCATGTATTGATTTAACAATTAAATACTGGCCTATAAACAGGCTGTTTGGTGCATCGTATGCCAAATCGAAATGGTCGATGAGAGGGGTCATCTGCTATACTTTCAGACCCCTAAACACTTGTCATCTCTTGTGGATATTTTTCATCGACTTTTTATTGTTTTATGAAAATAAGACCCAAATTTTTCATTCAAATACAAATTTTAAAAAATATATAAGGTGTAGACTCTGAATTTTAATGTTATTTAGATGTGTATTGTATTAGAGAACTTTTAAATTTAAAATTACATTATTATTACAAACAGATGTCGGGCCTTCATTCACAACAGAGGCCAACAAATTTGAGCGGGATTTATTTGTTAAAATTATGACATAAATGTTAAAAAATGCACTTTTCTATTTATTTATTTTTCTAGTAAAACCCACGAAAGTATTTTGAAATGGGTTTGTTTTTCTAGAAAAGTACATTTTTTTAAATTTATTTCATAATTTTAATCCTCGTTTGGCCATATCATTGATGTAGGATTGTATAATAATAAAAGGTCACATATCGCATGCTTACTCATAAAAAGACCTAACTCAAAAACAGGGTGTTTGAATTTGAAAACACACGTTTCAAAAATAAGGTTCAATTTTCAATAACCTCTTTTTTGAGTTACGTCTCTTTTTAATGAAGTGTGCGAATTATGAAAGGAGAAACTGACTGATTGAAATATCAACGCACAGCCAAAACTATTGGGACTAAAAGCGCGAAATGCACAAAATATCATTTTATGACGTAGGCGAGCCCTAAAAAAGGATTTTTGAACATTCGGCTTCAACAGGACCCAGGATTTATTATCTTTGCATTCAAACATGCCGTCATTATTATCATCTTCATTTCATCCGAAAGACGTCCACTGTTAGTCATAAGCCTCCCTCAAGTGTCACCAGGGGCGCCGACTCCGTGGGTGCTAAGGGACTGTTTATTTCTCATGGGTGCTCGAGCACCCATGAGAAATAAACAGTGGGTGCCGAGCATCCCTGAGAAAAGACATCAAGAAACAGATCAATAATCGCCTTTTAAGGATTGGCGTTTTTAACCGACTTCTAAAAAAGGAGGAGGTTCTCAATTCGGATGTTTGTATTTTTTTTTATGTTTGTTCGCGCATAACTTCGTCGTTTGCTAACCGATTTGAAAAAATATTTTTTTGTTGGAAAGGGTATACTTCCCAAATGGTCCCATAGTCACCAAATCGGGATCTGATGATGGAATCTTGGCGAAATCGAGGGAACTCTTCAAATATTATAGGCAACCATATGGTGATTTTGGTATTTTCATCGAGAACTTAAGCATTTACAGTCAAAAAGTAACATTTGATGATGAAGTGGAACTGATGAAGAAGACCAGAAATGGTCAACAGAACTTCATACTCGCGTAGATATCACAATGAAGATATTTAAGCGACTTCGACAATACAAATAAATGAATGGTTCTGAATAGTAACGTTGAATATGGTATCATCGAAGTGATCTGATGATGAAGCCGGAAGGTAGACACTGGAACTCCGTAATTAATCAATGTAACTTAGCCGTGTTTGGACTTATTAGAATTGTCATGAGATGCACTTTGGCTATAAGGCTGATGATGAAGCCGGAGGGTAGGTTTGTAAAAAGTTTTTTTCATTACTCGACGACCTGTTTAGCGCAGTGGTTTAAAGCGCCCGTTGAGACGCCAGGGTCGCGGGTTCGATTCCCGCACCAACACAAATGTTTGTTGATGAAACAGATATTAGTGTTGGGTCTGGGTGTTTATGGTACCTTCGTTGTTCCTGGTCTCCATAGCACAAGGGAAAACCTTAGTTTGGTACCAGGACAATGTAGGTAATGCTGTCTCAATTTATTATTATTACGCATTCTATGTACGCAGTATGTAAGTAGGACATTTATTTATTTTTCGATCGATCAGTGTGCATTTCTCTTCTCACACTTCGCCACTTTTTCGAGTCATCAAATGAGCATGAGCACCCATGACGTTTTCTAAAAGCCGGCGCCCCTGAGTGTGGACAACGGACAGTCCTCATTTCGCCATGCAGAACCTTTCGTCCCCATCAACCATCTGTTGTACTATGTCACTCACATACATATCTCACAAGACACTTACAATATCCTGCTCTGCATATACAGTGATTTCTGTTTTGTTTTTTTTTATTTTTTATTTTATTTTTATAAAAAAGGAACAGCAAACAGCTACAATATAAAACTTAGGTACTACAGGTATGTAAAACATATAAACAATATTGTAGCCCACAGCGCTGCTCACAGATTAACTGTGCGATACTTAAATAAAATCACTAGGATGACTAATTTAAATTTACATAACTATCCGGTATGATTAAAAACAAATACAAAGAGAAATAATAAAACAAACTTAAATAAGTGGAGAGAGAGAGAAAAGAAGAAGAAAATAAAAACATTTACGAAAGCTCCTTAAGAATGAGACCTTTGAACTTACACGGTGAACATGCAAAAATATCTATATGTTCAAAAGTCTCATTGTAGGCATCAACCATTTTTACCGTGGTTATTTTTTTAAAACTATCACACAACGCCGTCTAGCCCCAAGTTAAGCAGACCTTGTGTTATGAGTACTAGACAACTGATAAACATACTTATATATTTCTAAATACGTACATATAATAGATAAATTACACCCAGACAGAACAAAAATGATCGTGCTCATCACACAAACATTTGTCCTGGGTGGAAATCGAACCCACGACCTCCGGCATAGCAGTCAGATTCACTAACCACTACACCAACAGGCCAGTCAATTAATATCTTTTATGTTTATTTTCACTTTCTCCTTGTTACGGTCTGATGTTCTGTAATCATAAATAGTACCTATTACTGACACTCAAAGTCATCTAACAATGTGCTCTCTTTTTTTTGCTGAGCCCTGGAGCCCTGGCCCTGTATAGATAACGGCACGAATCTTGAGCGCTTGACGAAAGATCAGGGATCGCTTTGCTCATCGTACACATCGGCGAGCCAATCACTGTACAAGGATAGCACTCCCCGCCCCCCCATCTCTTTTCATACCACTAAAGAGACCCGATATTTCACTTCTGCGTGCTTCTGAGAAAGTAGAAATGTAGAAGTCAGCGCTCAAGATCCGTGCCGGTATCTGTACCACAGGTCTTTTCCAAAAACCTATTTCAGGCACCAGACTCTTACAATATATATTTAATGTCTTTGCAATAGTGGAATATAGACTTTACGTCACATTGTTAACTGTCAAAAAAAACCTATTGTGATAAATGCTATTTGTTTTGCAAATAGGTTTAAAAAAACAATTTTACACGTATTTTTTTTTTGTCATTTTTAACTAGATGAGGCCGGTGTTTCCTAGCTGACTACCCTGCCCCCCTAGCCAAGTTACAATCGTTTCGTTCACGCCGAACGCCTCGCGTAGGCCACGCCTCCGATTCCTTTGTTCGGACCACGTGACTGAGCGTTGAGATGACGTCAGAACAAAGGAATCGGAGGCGTGGCCTACTCGAGGCGTTCGGCGCGAACGATACGATTGTAACTTGGCTAGGGGGGCTGAGAAGAAACACCGAAACAAACTCCGAGGTCAGTCTCTTTTAAAGTCCATACGGTAAATATTAATGTCTGTACCTTCACAGTATATTTGAAAAGAGAATATATATGTATATATTTTTTTTTAACTTGATATAAACCAGTGCTTGACTGCGATGATGCGACCACCTGATGGTAAGCGGAGATGCAATCATTGATGGTCAGGCGCACTAGTTTATTAAGAGCCTATTCACTCTAGCCTTAAAGACACCTAAATTATAGTTGGACGGGAAGACCGCAGCAGGCAAATTGTTCCAGTCTTTTGATGTACGCGGTATAAACGACGAAGCAAAACGCTTAGTCCCGACCGTTGAAGTTTCAACAACGTAAGGGTGGATACTCGCCGTTCGTCGGGTTGTCCGATGGTAGAAAGGAGATGGCGGAATCAAGTCATGCAATTCCCGCGCACACTCTCCAGAATGTAACCTGTAAAATACCGATAGGCTGGCTACCCTGTGCCTGTGCTCGAGGCTTTGTAGATTGGACTTAACCAAATCTGGATCCCCGATAAGCCTCTTCGTACGCCTTTCCACCGAGTCCAAAGCTGCTAGAGAAAAAATAAAGAGCTTATTTAAAGAGTGATATGTGCCGAGAGAATAAATGAATTGAATTGTTCTGCGAGCAATGTCCCCTGCCTACTGCCACTTAAGTTTGGCGATTCTTCGGGCATGTCGAAAACTTTTCTCAGAAACTTACACTGGGCACAATAGGATAAAAAATAAAACAATCATAAATGCACACTAAATTCAATTTATTTCATAATTTAAGAACAATTTTTTTTTTCTACCTCTACCTTAAAATAAACCCGGATTCTGAAAACAAGAGAGCCTAGACATAAAGCGATTATGCCAGCGATTCACGAATATTAACACTTCACCCTGCCGGTAATGTATAAGACTTTTTTAGTTCAGGAGACCGTGGGTGTCGCCGGCGGGTCCAAAAGTTTTTACTCATGGACGCCGAGAGTCAAAAGTCTAAATTATTTCAGAAGGACGGTGGAGTTCGTCGGTGGATCTAAAAGTAACTATTTCAAGGCGCCGTAGAACCGCCCTGGCCTCCCATTTACCCCTAATGTAGATAATTTTCAACCACACTAATAAACGTCATTTTCAGAAACCGGGCTCAAATTTATCCTTATAGAGAATGATCCAGGGTAGCCGGTCAAATTAAAATTTTCTTAAGTTTTATTTGTTACAAAATAGGGCTTTACTGGGTTTAGCTCGCTTCCGACAGCTCTCTTCAGCAGGTCGCTTTCGACAACTTTGAAAAAGCGAAATGCCTAGCTGACAGCCTCAAAGCCCAATGATCGCCTAGCTCTCAACTAGTAGACCAAGCCCACATAGACATGGTGGACGCTGAAGTAGAACGTAGAGTCTCCCTCCCTCCCGTTGAAGGCCCTGATAACCCCCTGGCCCCCATCACTCCCGACGAGGTGGAGGATATCATCAAAAGACTTCAACCCCGGAAAGCTCCCGGCGCCGAAGGTACGAACAGTGTGTTCAAACTCTTCCCAAACTTTACAATACAATACACAATTAAGAAGGTCCTTTTCCACTGGCCTATCGTCAACATCGAGCATGGTTTAAAAGCTTGTTACTTCATCTAACGCAATCCAACGCGATGTTTGACAGAAAGACAACGTGAAAAAACAGAGATAACGCCTGAAAACTCTGTTAGCATTCGGTAATTCCGTGATTTACTCGAATATTTTACAAAACTTGTTTGAATTTCGCGAGCTACCATGGAACATTCACCATAACTTACTTTACTATGTATTAAAAAGTATTATGATTTGTGATAAATTGATTAATATATAATTGATTTTCTAATTGTAGTGATATATCAAGGTAAGAGTAATAATATATGTGGCACAGAAGTGCAAGCTTATTACTAACACCGGATTATTACAAACATCGTCAGTTTACAAAGTATCTAGACAGATTATAAACTCCCGACAAATTGTAACCAGAAAAGTTCTTCTACAATAATAAGCATCAGAATTCGACACTTTATAATCTCACAGAGAAATTGTCAGATTGTGAACAAGTTTCTGATTAATCGGCGTTAATAGTTTTAACACACGCTCCAACGTAGTACGACGGTTTTGGTCTGACCGTACCAAAGTCGAGCGTGACTTAGCGTAAGTTTGGTCCGGCGCACCGTACGAAATTTGTCTGCCCCTCTAGCCAAGTTACAACCGTTTCGTTTCGATATTCTTTTCGTTGATCGTCTCGAGTCAGCCACGCCTCCGATTTCTTTATTCTGACTTCATCTCAACGCTCAGTCACGTGGTCAGAACAAAGGAATAGGAGGTGTGGCTGACTCAATGCGATTAACGAAAAGAGAATCGAAAAGAAACGGTTGTAACTTGGCTAGGGGGGCAGGTAGATATCGCTGTCAGAGATAAAACCGCCATTTTTAAAGTTTCTGAAATGTTGTTACTATTTTGTTGTACAATAAAGTTTATTCTATTCGAGTGTGTGTTAATACTATTTCTCCTGAGTCACGCTTGACTTTGGTACGACGTACCAAAACCGGCATACCAATTTGGAGGGTGTTTTAACACTATGATACGTGAGTTGTGTAATGGTAGCGATACACATACATGTGTCTGAAGCAATAAGTGTACTTGAGATACTAAACTAATTGCTTTTTAATTTAAAATACTCAATACAGAAACCGGCTAACGGTCGTGAACAATCTACTCTAAAGATATGCTTAACAATAATTGATTATGTATGTTTAAATCTACTTATTCTATTAATTCTCAAACGCCACCCAATTTTAGACCGCCGTATAGTTATCATGCCTTCTCTGTCACTTGTATAGTGTTTGATAGAGACAGAAATACTTTTTGAAACGTCTTGGTCCTTCGCTACCAAAGATGTGAGAGGTTGGGAAGCGGGACTCGTGGAAAAAATCCACCAATGGGATCGCTTCATTTTCTTGACCATTTTTTTTTAGATTGAAATTTATCGAATGTTTCGCCCACTCTAGGGTGGAACGAGCGAGCGTGTCAGACTTCTACCACAAAATAGATAGGCACAGAAGTCAATCTACATACAAAGCGCGCTCGAGCAACGCACACATAGACACTGCTCACGGACACGATATCTCGGCTCAATTCAGCTCAATGCGAGCTCGAGTGCTGTTCGTTTGAGACACGTGTATGTGAACTCTTTGTGGACAAATGTACCAACAAAAAAAACCTTATTCTAACTGTTCAGCGGACGGTTGTTTAAATTCAACATTAAACAGTGAGTTGTTTTTTAGACTACCAGTTGTTTCAGAGAGGTAAGTAGATATTTGCATGTATTTTCATGGTTTGTTTTAACGTAACACAGAACAGGCCTGACGCCGGGAAAGAGAAGATGATTTTGTGGCCATGTAATATTTTTACAATTCAGATTAGGTAGGCAGTTCACCGCGCCCGGTCGCCACGCGCTGACCCTAGCGCGATCGCCAAACGTAGGTATGAAAAGTGAAGTACATACATGAGATTGACTTCTGTACCTATCTATTTTGTGCTTAAACTTTCATCATTTACACTCCGTTTTACAGCTTCGCTACGCATCTCCACACCCGCCTAGCTACTGCGGCCATGGGTTCGCTTCCAATGGGAAACCCGTAGTCCTGGAACGCAAGGCAGTAAAAGTCTGACGCGCCCTCTTGCCAGCCCTATAGCGTGAAAAGTCATTGGAAGATTTCCCACCTAAAAAAACACGGCCTGGCTACCTCACACAACTTTGTTAGTAGGCACACCTTTTTAAAATTGAGGGCCGTTTGAGTATTCAAGATCATATTGTACGAGTACTAAACTATTTTACGGGTATTATTTGATTTATATGTTGAAAAACAGTCAAACATTTATAGATTTTAAAACATTTATCATTGAGTATATTTATTGGAAATACAATACGTTCCGTTTCCTAATATTAGAGATACATTTCATATTTCTAACTCTGACCCCCGAATTTATAAAAATCTTTTCGTTTAAGTGCTTTACGCGCCTGCGTCGAACATATCCGACAAACACTCTCGCATATCCAAAAGAAAGAAAGAAATGAAGAAAGAAAACATGTTTATCCTGCCCAAATAGACGCACAATAAAATACAGCAATCTGTCGGACCATGTGTAAACCGTGCATAACTGTGCTGCACCATAGACACTAGACAAAACACATTTGTCCGATGTCTACAGGTTGTCTATTGTCTATTGCACGTGGCCGGGACCGACAGAGACTAACCTATCATGTAAATATAAACAATAATATAAGAAAAACAAATACAAAATATAAATCCAAGTTGTGCGTCGCATCTAGGCAAAAATAGGTTGTTGCTCAGCTCCACGACCAAATACTCCATCTCGTCAGCTCTTTTGTCACCTATGGGGATTGAAGAGCTAAACGAGATGGAGTACCCAGTCGCAAACATACGACCCTGGCGAATGAGACATGATAACACTCGTCGGAAAAGTCCGACGCGATCAGTTAAAGGGTTCAGATGTAAGTTGTGGGAGGAACACCACTCAACACCGCCCGTCTTCGTTCAACCCCAGGAATACTACCACCTGGACTCGATTTGCAGTGGCCTGTATGAAAGCAATCAATAGACTGCGCACCCAGGTAGGCAGTTGTATACATAACCTGGCTGTGCCCCGCTTGGGCAGAGCACCGCCGTATCCTCGTGGGGACGATCGGCGGCAACGATCTCTCGCGCCGGGCCTTGGCACAGGTCACGGTCTGAGGCGAGGAGTGGCAGGCAGTCGCCTTCTTCTGCGAGGAGGCCGCGCGTGCACGTGCGAGGGAGCGGCCCTCACGCCTCAGCCACCGGGATCCCGATCCAAATTTCCGGCCACCGTAGTCGCAAGCTTGCGGGCGGCGAGCAATGGGTAGCTCGCCGTTCGACCGTCCGGTAACCGTTCGGACCGAGCCCAAGTCGTCGACGGCGTGTACTGTTCCACGTGCGCCTCAAGGAGTTGTCAGCAAACCGTAGGGGCCCAACAGGGTCGAAGCCTACTGAGGCCAAGGGTCTGTTTCTGAAAGGAAGACTCGGCCCTGGTATGAAAGGTAACGAAGGACCAAAATTCTGACACAAAAGAGCGGGGGATGTCATTGGAAGATTTTCACCGCATTTCCACCGCACGCCCGCGACTCTCACCAGGTCGTCGGTCCACCTTGTGGAAGGTCTTCCAACGCTGCGTTTTCCGGTGCGCGGTCGCCACTCTAGAACCTTTCGGCCCCATCGACCATTCGTTCTACGAGCAATGTGCCCTGCCCACTGCCACTTTAGTTTGGCGATTCTTCGGACTATGTCGGCGACCTTGGGAATTGGCATTATAATATCTTGTATTTTCTATAGTAATATAGTCAGTATTTTAGTTAGATTTTTATAAACACGGGAGCATTTGTGCACTATATCTTTTTTATACGAATAAATACTGTTTTTGGGATTATACATGTTTTATGATATTTTTTTTGCTATTAAACTCGTTAAAAAATAAAAGGTCCATTTTGACATTTGCGAAAAAACCTAGAACGTAACTTGGAACGAAAGTAAAAGAAACAATAAAATAATAATTAGGGGGTCCGGTGTAGTAGTAGATATTTTAGATTTTTTAGTAGTAGCTACACTATACCGGACAAGCCGCTAGGTGAACAAAATTACAAATGTCAAAAGTGGACTTTTATTTTTTAACAACTTTATAACATTTATTTTCAAGGTGTTATTTATATCTGTAAACTACTCAAAGTAATGATACTAGACACGGTTCTGTGAATAATCGCTTCGTCGTTTATACCGCGTACATCGAAGGACTGGAACAATTTGCCTGCTTCTGTCTTCCCGTCCAACTATAATATAGGTGTCTTCAAGGCTAGAGTGAATAGGCTCTTAATAAACTAGTGCGCCTGACCATCAATGATTGCATCTCCGCTTACCATCAGGTGGGATCGTTGTCAAGCACTGGTTTATATCAATTAAAAAATAAAAAAAAAAAATTTTGTGTTCTGAGCTGTGTGTCGCGGATTCGATTCCCGCACAAAACAAATATTTTTATGGCTTAGAGATACTTAGATTCCGGGTCTGAGTTTCTTTTTTATGTAACCACGATTTTTTTTTATTATTACGATTGGTAATGAAAAAAGGGACAAAAGTAACTTGTAGCGATCGGGCGGGTATTGATAATCAATAATAATAATAATATTTCACATCTTTCACAAAACGCCGTCTAGTCCCAAGCTAAGCAGAGCTTGTGTTATGAGTACTAGACAACTGATAAACATACTTATATAAGGTGTTAAAAAATTAACTTTAAGAATTTTGAGGGGACATTGTACTCCTTATTATGAACAACTTTTACTATGGGACCAAACCTGAAAACGCGAAAAAAAAATCAGCTGCTCCATACATTTTGATGAGTTATGCGAACATAAACGTAGGGAACAGCTGATTTTTTTTTCGCGATTTCATGTTTGGTCCCATAGTAAAAGTTGTTCATAATGAGGAGTACAATGTCCCCTCGAAATTCTTAAAGTAAATTTTTTAACACCTTATATATTTCTAAATACATACATATTATAGATAAATTACACCCAGACACAGAACAAATGATCGTGCTCATCACACAAATATTTGTATTGAGTGGGAATCGAAACCACGGCCTCCGGAATAGCAGTCAGGGCCACTAACCACTAGACTAACCGGCCAGTCAAATGAAACGGAATGGTAGACCATTTGACGTTTTAATGTTAGTTCCAAATACTTATTTGGTGAAAGAAAAGCTAATTAGTGTTTATTAATATAATAGATTGAACTCTCAAAAGTTATCGACAAAATAACACCTTGGGTTAATGTCGCAGGCAGATTGTATGATTCGTCATTACAAAAAGGCACGACGCCGTCCGTTTATGAACAGTCCGTTTATGAAATACCGTGTTAACCAAGATTTAAGAATAAATAAAAAAGCTGTTAATTTTAATTTGAATTTTTAACTTCAATTTTTTTTTCATCAATGATAGGCTCGCGTTTGACCACCATCTCACCTGATGGTAAGCGATGATGTGGTCGATGATGGAGCACGCTTGCCTAAAAGTAACCTATTCGCTCTTGACTTAAAGACCCCCAAGTTGTAGCTATCAGGAAACACAGACCCCGGCAAGGAATTTCACTCCTTGGTTGTAATTTAATTTAAGTACCCTCTTATTTACAGGCGCGCATGGATAACAACGCGCCGTTGACCCATGACTGATCCTCATAGGACAGCGAGCAGTGGCGTAGCTAAGTGACCAAGGGCCCTGGGGTAAAAACAGACTGGGGCCCCTAAACTGTTTGGCGTTATCAATAATTCGACTGTGCTTTGATATGTCAGTCAGCCAGTTGCTCCTTTATGTATATAGTTTATTAATTCATGGTATTCCGCACAAACGAATTGAGTGGAAACTTGTCGGGAATTTCTTTGTATTTTTTTTTTGCAGCCTATTTTATTTAGATTCCGAAGGTGGAAGAATTTTTCGTTCGTTCAATAAGCGGTTTGCTAATCAGGTTTTAGAGCCCCCCCCCCCCCGAGCTTGGGGGCCCCGGGGCACTGCCCTTCCTGGCCACTTAGTAGCTACGCCACTGACAGCGAGCTACCTATTGCTCGCCGTCCACAAGCCCTCACCTACGGAGGTTGGGAATCGCCCTAAGACTAGTTTTCACACCTACTGCAACATATTTAATTGAAAGCTTGCTATGAGGAGTGCTGGCTTGTCGCACGATCAGTTTTTTTCGTACAAATGTTTATTTGAATTTTTACAACAACAGGTTTGCATGGCATATTAGTTTTTATAATAATTTTGTTGCATTTTACAAAATGCCGAGACATTATACAATTTACCTACGCCATATTACATAACAACGTATGTTCACAAACGGACGACGTCCTTGTAAAAAGACGAATCATTCACTACGCCATCGACATATTCAATTATTTGTTTGAGTGTATGTTTGTTTGAAATCTTGTATGTATGTTAGCTTGCTTGTGTGTGTGTATGTGTGTGACGCGAACGCCGCCGGGAGGGGGGCGCGCTATGGAGGAGTCATGCTGCCACCATACTCAGGGGATGCTCCACGACCTGCAATGTAGAAAAATAACATTTTAAATAAATAAGCAAAGTCAATCTTTACTACCAGAGGTCGGAATTAGGTAGAGTTAAAGAATAAAGTGGATGATATGCATCATCATCATCTTCCTGCCCTTGTCCCATCTCATTTTGGGTCGGCGCAATAAGTTTTTTTCTTTCATTCTATCCTGTCAACCGTCATGCTATCCCTAACTTCCTTTTCTTTCATATCACTGTTCACACAATCCATCCATCTTTTCTTTGGCCTCCCTTTCCCTCTCCACCCATCCACACCCAACACACTCATAACTCTTTTAGTAACATGCGTTTCATCCCTCCTCTTTACATGACCATACCAAGACAAACGATTCCCTTTCAACTTTTCAGTCACTGGCGCCACTTTTAAACTTCCTCTAATATATTCATTTCTCACTTTACCCATTCTCGTCACACCACACATCCATCTCAACATTCTCATCTCCGCTACATGCAATCTTTTTTCATCCGTCTTTTTCACAGCCCAACATTCTGATGCATACATGACAGATCTTATCACGGACTTGTAAATTTTACCCTTGTGTTTTACCATTGTAGATTTAGGTGCATAATATGCATAATCAGCCTTTTAATGTTCCCACTGTTGGGACTCAGGCCTCCTCTCTCTAGGAAAGGGAATGGGCCGTAATCCACCACGCGGGCCCAGTGCGGGATGGTGAATGTCATATGTCTTCGAATTTTTGGTTCTAGGACATGCCAGTTTCCTCACAATGTTTTCCTTCGCCGTTTTGAGAGCAGTGGTGATGAAATAAATTACACAAAGTAATGCGCCTGGCTGGGTTTGAACCCGCGTCCTACAACTCTTAAGTCGGGGCCGTTACCACTCGGCCATCACTGCTCTGTGAATAAAGTGTATATGCCTCAAATCCCGAGATTAATTCTAAATAGTACCATTTTTATGACACTCAGAAACATAGCAGAAACCAATTCTTTTTGCATTAATGACGAGGAGGAGGAAGTGTACAAATTTGTTAACCTCACCTCAGTTGACGTAGAGAGATCTTTTTTAACCGATTTCTAAAAAAGGAGGAGGTTCTCAATTCGGATGTTTGTATTTTTTTTGTTTTATGTTTGTTCGCGCATAACTTCGTCGCTTGCCAACCGATTTGAAAAATTCTTTGTTTGTTGGAAAGGGTATACTTCCCAAATGGTCCCATAGTCACCAAATCGGGATCTGACGATGGAATCTTGGCGAAATCGAGGGAAGTCGGTTATTTATTTTTTTGTAAATGTTTTATATTTCATTGACAAATACTAATAAAAATTGTATGTTAATTATCTTTGTTTTATTTGTAATCTATCTCTGAGGTTTTTTATTATTATTTATTTGTAATATTGTTAGCCGCACGGGATTTTTCATTTGAAATCCCGGAAAGATCCATATTAATATCAACATTTCGATGCAAGTACATGAATAACTCTACTTAATTCCGACCCCTGATTATTACATGCATATGTGGCGCCGTTGACTAAAAACTTGAAACGGAATCAATTATCTTGGTATGGATATTTTTTTTAAGGTGGGAAATCATCCAAAGACTTCTCCCTTTCCAGGGTGGAGCGGAGATTAACACGTTAAAACAAAAACACAAACCATTCAGCTTCATTCTATGAGTGTTACTTATTACATTTCGTGCTCCACCGTGTCCTCAAACACGTCATGGTAAGGCCCCGGTAGTGTTACGTACGATATATTCATAGATTTCCGGCCATAGCAGGCGCGGGCTTGCGGACAGCGAGCATTGGGTAGCTCGCCGTCCGATCGTCCGGTAACCGTCCGGACCTAGCCCGAGTCCTCGACGGCGCCTAGTGTTTCACGTGTTTCACGCGCCTCAGGGAGATGTCAGCAACTGTAGGGGCCAGCGGAGTCGAAGCCTACTGGGGCCAAGGGTCTGATTCTGAAAGGAAGACTCGACCCCGGTACGAAAGGCAACGAAGGAGCAGGAGTGGGTTTTTAGTCTGTAAAAGTCTGACACTATCTCCCGCTCCGCCCAAGAGCGGGGGATGTCATAAGATGACTTCCCACCGAAAAAAAAAAAAAAAGAAGTTACGTACCTCGGCCTCTGCCGCGGCCTCTGCCCCTGCCCCTCCCGCGGCCGCGTCACCTTCTTCCATCGCCCAGCCCTACCATGTCTGAAAAATAGCATAGCATTCAATTAATTTCAAAATACTCTTCCCCAATAGGGACACGCATAAAAAAAATTGTTATCTAACGAGTTCATCTAAGTTTTTAGTTGTGCGCGCATCACGTAAAATGTACGTTTAACGTGATGCGCGCACAACTTAAAACTTCTACAGATTTATATATGCATAGATTTAAAAGAGTGTCTGTCCATGGAGTTTCTTACACGTTCTTCTAGAGTTCTACGCTTTGGAACGTGCAAACAATACAAAAGTCAAAGTCAAAGTTTTTTATTTCACATAGGCCTACATGGGCACTTATAAAACGTCAGAAGCTAGTGCACGGTTCCAAATTGGTCGTTTCCTATGGAGAAGAACCGGCAAGAAACTCCATGGTTACTCTTTTAAAAAAGAATTTGTTGTTACAATATTTTCATATTACAGCTTATGTAGATATTATGTAAGGACAGAAAAGTGCCTGTAAATGTTTAATCTTCTCTATACATACAAAATGCTTTGTCCTGAATGACTGATGGATCAACGCACAGCCTAAACCGCTGATCGTAAAGATCTGAAACTTGGTGGTATATTCTTTGTATGACGCGGACAGACAGTGGTAGCCGAGTGGTAACGCTCCCGACTTACGAATTGTAGGTCGCGGGTTCAAACCCAGCCAGGCGCATTACTTTGTGTAATTTATTTTATCACCACTGCTCTCAAAACGGTGAAGGAAAACATCGTGAGGAAACCGGCATGTCCTAGAACCAAAAATTCGAAGACATGTGACATCCACCAACCCGCACTGGGCTCGCGTGGTGGATTACGGCCCATTCTCTCTCCTAGAGAGGAGGTCTGAGTCCCAGCAGTGGGAACATTATAAGGCCGACTATGCTATGCTATGTATGCTATGACGCGGACGTAGGCATCCGATAAGAAAGGATTTTTCGAAATTCTACCCCTAAGAGGGTGAAAAAGGGGACAAATTTTCTATGGGAGAACGTGATTCCTTGGTCCAATCTATTCCAAATTTTGCATGAACATACTTTAACAGAATTAATGGAAGACGAGTTACGTGTTTTATTAAAATTCTAATAGAAAGGGGTAGAAAGTTATATTGGGGTACTTTTGATTTAAATTACATTTCATTTTGACACATGTTTGAAGACTCAATCTGATTTTGTTCAAAAAAGGTTTAACTCACATAACAATATGATGCAATGCAAAAACTTCTAAAAAAGTAGAACGTCTCGAAAATTCGAAATTTGAAATGTCATGTAAGCACTAGAACATTTTGGTTATAAAATAAACAAATAATCATATTAAAAAAAAAACATGTAAAATATTAATTTAGAATATTATTTATATATATTTATATAAAAATTAACAGCTATTTCTCCTGGTTACGCTATACCTTAAGAACGGCTGGACCAATTTTAATCCCCTAGGCCAAACTGTTCTGTATGCCTATGACTTATTACCAGAGGTCGGAATTAGGTACAGTTAAACGTGTACTTACACCGATTTCATACAGCGAAAGAATAAAGTGGATATGCCCCAAATCCTGAGATTAATTTTAAAGAGTAGATTTTTTTATGACACTATCAGAAATATAACAGAAAAAAATTCTTCCTGCATTAATGACGAGGAGGAGGAAGTGTATAAATTTGTTAACCTCACCTCAGTTGACGTAGAGAGATCTTTGTCAATGAAAAATACTAATAACAAATTTTATGTTAATTATCTTTGTTTTATTTTGTCTTATATATCTCTCAGGTTTTTATTATTATTTATTTATAATATTGTTATGATACGTCCGGATGAAAAAAGATTGCATGTAGCGGAGATGAGAATGTTAAGATGGATGTGTGGTGTGACGAGAATGGATAAAGTGAGAAATGAATATATTAGAGGAAGTTTGAAAGTGGCGCCAGTGACTGAAAAGTTGAAAGGGAATCGTTTGTCTTGGTATGGTCATGTGAAGAGGCGGGATGAAACGCATGTTACTAAAAGAGTTATGAGTTTACATGTGGATGGATGGAGAGGAAGAGGGAGACCAAAGATGGATGGATTGTGTGAAGAGTGATATGAATGAAAAGGAAGTTAGTGATAGCATGACGAGTAACAGGGCAGAGTGGAAGAAAAAAACGTGTTGCGCCGACCCCAAATAATACGGGATAAGGGCAGGAAGATGATGTTATGATACGTCCGGATATATTTTTTTTAAATCCCGGCTAGATCCATATTCATATCAACATTTCGATGCAAGTACATAAATACCTCTACCTAATTCCGACCCAATGAGGACAAAATAATCTTACCTATATTAGTAGCAGTCTTCTCAAGATACGCCAGGGGTCCCTGCAGGGGGGTGCCAGCATAAGCCCCCCTGCCGCCCGCCAGGAACATGCCCTGGGCCAGGCTGTTCTGCATCTGTAGGTGTATGAAGGTGTTAACGTATTGACTTGAAGAAGTTTAAAATTATTGTCTAAAGGCAGCGATACACATGCTTGTAGCTGGCACATAGGTTTGCAAGTAGCTTGAATAATCGCCTATTAACTGCTACATCATCATCATTTCAGCCGATAGACGTCCACTGCTGGACATAGGCCTCCCCCAAATGTCGCCACATAGAACGGTCCTGTGCGTCTTGCATCCATCGGATTCCCGCAACCTTCACCAGGTCATCGGTCCACCTGCAACTGCTACATCACTTTTAATTTCATTATTTATATTCACTTTTTTTCCTCTTTTGTGACATTATTTTTAGCGTTCCGTATCCTAAGGATAAAACAAGACCCTATTACTGAAACTCCGTCTGTCCCCAGGCTGTATCTCATGAACCGTGATAGCTAGACAGTTGATATTTTCACAGATGATGTATTTCTGTTGCCGCTATAACAACAAATACTAAAAACAGAATAAAATAAATATTTAATTGGGGCTACCATAAAACAGACATTAATTTATTTGTCGTTTTTTACAGATAATGGTACAGAACCCGTCGTTCGCGACTCACACTTGGCCGGCTGTTTTATATGAATATTTAAACCACAGCCATTAAGGTGGCTGCTATTATTATCATTAGTAATTTATTATTGTATGCATCTCATTTATTGAGAGGTATTTATTTATTTATTTAATACTTTATGCACAAACGTACAGCGGCGGACTTAAGGTGAATGTTCCGCTGGCCTGTTCATACATTTTTCGTTCGTGATATACTCCGTACATAGACACTTTTTGCTCAAAACGAATCACTTTTTTACAATGAAATAGTTCCGCGTGGGACTTTTTGGTAAATAATTTGCATTATATATTGAGGAAAACAGTCTTGAAAACCGGGCAAAATTTGACATTTTGTTTATTAGTGTGAGTGCGATTTGACAACCAAGCATGCCGCCATGAATGAGATAGATTATAATACTTAACGCTAGATGGCGTGCAACCGATATTGTAAATTTGAAAAATCTTTACTAAATTTATAATAATGGTTTTAATTTTAAAATTTAATTTATAAAATGCCTACCAGGCATTTTCTACCAGTCAACCTTAGGGTAACCTTAGGGGGTAGGGGGTTAGGTATATTTTTATTTTTGTGTAACCTCTTTTTATAATGTGAATGTGAGTGCACTGTAGACTCCGCAAAAGCACAGTTTACTATTTTTATTATGCTTTTGGGTACAAAGTTGACTAGTCTACATTGTCCTCTCATATCTATTAATATTGTAATAGCGAAATATTGTAGGACAATTTTTTTTAAAAGAGTAACCATGGAGTTTCTTGCCGGTTTTTCTCCATAGGAAACGACCATTTGGAACCGTACACTAGCTTCTGGTGTTTTATAAGTAACAATTATTAATTTTCTATATTAACATTTAATTTTACATTTTGACATTTAATTTTACATTCTGACATTTAATTTTACATTTTAGCATGAAAGTTATGACATCATTCAAATTTTTTAATCATCATCAAATTTACATTCTGACATTTAATTTTACATTTTAGCATTTAAGTTATGACATCATTCAAATTGTTTAATATTCTTTAAATAAGTGTCAATTTTTCATTTCATTACAATAACTGCAGACATTTTTTATTTCCATTGTTTAATTTTATTTAAATTATTTAATGCTTTATTTCTTGTTCATTAATCTATACTTATTAATTTCTTGTTCTAATTATATTGCATGTATTACAACTTTGTACGCCCTAACAGGCAAAACATAGCGCCCTCAATGTATTAAATAAGAACTTGTAACGTACCTACCTATGTTTTACCATGAATAAATGAATCTAAAAGTGCCCATTTATATGTGAAACAAATAATTTTGAATTTGAGTTTCGAATTTGAATAGCATAGTGACGTACACCAATCATAACTTCTTGTACACTGGCTTGCATACTTTTGTCAGTGGCGTAGCTAGGCGTGGGCGAAGCGGCCCCTCGCCCACGTACGCACCCAAAGGGGCCTCGCGCAAGTGAGGGCTCTTTAAGAATGAGAGTATTGTTTATAATTGATAGGCTCGCATTTTAGCACTATTTCACTTGATGGAGTTGATGGTAAGCGACAATGTGGCCAAACACTGGGTGACGACAGTCGCTGTCTCGTTTCAAATTTATGAAAAAAAGAGGCCTTGCTGATGCACCTTCACCCACGACTAAAATAATCCACGCTACGCCTCTGACTTTTATACCAGTTACAGGCAAGTGTATCGCCGCCTTAAGATTGCGTTTCCTCTTGCAAGTAACTCACAAGCAAGTTAGATTACATTCTGTGGAATTATTCGTAAGTCATCGCGGCTTTGGAACGCAAAAGGAGTGTAAAACTTCCTGACTTAAGCCGACACTATACCCGCTAGGACCGCGGGGATTTTCTGAAAAGGAAACTCGTGATCCTTGAACGCAAAGGGCATCTAAAGGACACAGACACGCCCCACTCTAGAGTGATAGATGTCATTGGATGATTTGGCATCTTAAAAAAACCCCATGTGAGTTTTAGTCAGTAAGTCTGACACTCCCTCTTCCCCCACCCTAAATGGGAAGATTTTTGAATTTTCTAGCAAAAAGTCGTATGACGGTAGCCTACGATACCTTTATTGAAACTTGCATGCAAGCTGGTTCCATGTACAAACGCGAACTAACAACAGAAGATACTAATCCTGTTCGATATTAAATTTGCTTTGCAATTATTGTCTAGTAAGGCACCATCGCCATTGTAATAAAAAATATGTACAACATTAGTTTTTATATGCGAAACCTGAAACACGTGTCTAGTATTTTTATGTAAAGAATCTATGTACAACATTTACTACATGATACTACATTCTATTTCAAAAATATCTGTTATTTATTTATTGTGCACACCTACCACAGTGTTGTCTTTTTAACCCAATGGTTGACTGGTAGAGAATGCTTTGTGGCAATAAGTCCGCCTATGTACCACCACTGTACATGAAGTTTAAATAAATAAATAAATAAACATTTCATAACTATATCACGAAAAATCACAAAGTTATAAGCTTGTTGTGTTACCTGGTTGTCCGCACAAATACATGGTCACCGAGCCATCCGGGTGACTGAGGAGTTGTTTTGCTCCCGCACCCAGATGTGCACTGATGACTAATGCCCGCTATGACCTCCCGTGACCTCTGTTGTATTTTCAAACAGTTTACGATTAATTTATTAATAGAAATTTTGCGAGCGATCCTGTCAAACTTGTGATATTTTTAAATATTTTTAGGAAAAAATATAACGTAATGTAAAAATTATTGTAATCGATTCAGTTACTAATTCTGAACAAACTGTATTCAGGTTTCGCATATACTTACTAAAAACAATGTTGTATAATCAATTATTTTTTATGTATCTAGCCCAGCAGATGAATCATAAAGGTTTTAAAGTGGCGACCGCGTCCCAGAAGACGAAAGAAAGGCTTCTCACAAGGTGGACCGATGACCTGGTGAGGGTCCAGGGAATCCGATGAATGCGAGACGCACAGGACCGGTCGTTGTGGCGACACTATGTCCAACAGTGGACATCTTTCGGTCGAAATGATGATGAATAAAATTATAATAATGTCTAAGCTACAATCTTTCAAGCTTTTGCACACAATACCTTTAAAAAAATATATAAAGCCCACTAAACTACTATATTCTATTATATATATTATATATTCGCATTGGATTCAAGTAAAAAAAACAACAAAATACTCATTCGCATATTGTGTGCAAAAACCAATTCGATAAAATTAAAAAAAAAACTACATACCTTGCAAGTGCTGCCATGTAAAAAAATCTAAAGCGGTGTGGATAGGTAAAAAATAAATAAAACAATAAATAATAAGAAAATCGAAATTATATTTTTTTTTAAATTAAAATTAAGTTGCAATCTATCTACTAAACAAAATTAAACTGAAATCTTAAATAATAAATTACAACTATGTTTTTAAAGGTGTCTCAATTTGATCTTAAGGAGCTGACACACGAAAAGATACTCATTTCATTGTGAAAATTCAGAATACGTCACACAATACGGCGCTACGCGCGAGGCATTACGGTCTGAAATGTGTATATTTTCGTTGTAGTAAAAAAACTTATATTTAGAGTCGTTCATCGCGCAGCTTCGCATCTCGGTGTGAACTGACCCTAAAACACGAGGCGACCTCTAAGTCACCAGGTGACCTATAAATCACCAGGCGAGCTATAAAATATCAGGCGACTTAATAATCAACAGGCGACCTAATAATCACCAGATGAGCAATAAATCACCAGGCGATCACTAAATCATCAGGCGACCTAATAATCACCAGGCGACCTAATAATTACCAGGTGACCTATAAATAACCAGGCGACGTTTAAATCACTAGGCAACCTATTGATCACTAGGTGACCTAAAAATTACCAGGTGACCTATAAATCACCAGGTGGCAACAAAATCACCAGGCGATCTTTAAATCGTTGGGCTTTCTCTAACTAAATCACCAATTTCCATACAAAAAAATTAAGTATTTCAGATGGAATCTTCACAACGTTGTAACATGGAACGCATTAACGCAACTACCGACGTTGCACGTTTGCGGGGTACGCGGGCGGGTGCGGTGGGCGCGGTACCTGCTGTTGCTGCAACGCCGCTTGTTGCTGCAATGCGGCTTGTTGTGCGGCGGCCGCTGCTGCCATTTGTTGCGCCTGAAATATAAATTAATACAATTAACATGTATTTTTTTTTCTTCAATGTTCTCATACTTGTTTTTCATACATTACTCCTGTATCGTGGATTTTTTTTTGAGGCGGAAAATCATCTAATGCCGTCTCTCACTCTAGGGCGGAGCGAGAAGGTATGTCAGACTTTTACTGACTAAAACCGCACCTATGGTCTTTCAGTTGCCCTTTTTTTTAGGTGGGAAATCAATGACATCTCGCGCCCTTAGGCGGAGCGGGAGTACGTGTCAAACTTTTACTAACTAAAACCCACTCCTAGTTCGATCATTGCCTTTTATTCCAGGGCGCGCGTGGAACACTAACCACTGAACTGTCCCGGTAAGTCAAACTTCCACGTGTGGCAAACGACGTTTTTCAATACACTTACAAAGAAATAAATAAACGAGGGCTGCCAAACGACTCGTAGCGGCTGCTTAGCGCCCTGCCTTATACAATACATGTAAATACATTGTGGAGGGGTCGAGCTGGCGCATTTTTCTACACTAGTGCGAAAAATAGTAAATTGCATACCTAAAAGCGCTAAACACTTATAACATACCTGCACGCTTTGTTGCACGACATGTTGCGGTGCCGGCGCCTGCTGCACCGCCTGGGGCGCCTGGGTGTTCGGCTGCTGACACTTATTGTACACCGTATGGCCCTGAGCAGAAATGTTCTACGGTCAGAAAACAAAACGAATATATTGACAATTTGCCTACACACTTAGTTGACACCTTTTACCAAGGATGCAAGCGATCCAACCACCAAAGGCCAATGCAAAGTTTTGGCATGATTTACTACAAATTTTCTTTTCGCCAGAAATGTTAGAGGCCAATACGAGGAAGCAATAGCAAAAAGAATCAGGTCTTTAAACCGTGACCGAACGAAGATACGTACAGAAGCATTGCTAGTATATTTTTGTTAGGCGTTTAATACATATTCATCATAAAAACCGAAACAAAAACTATATTTAACAATGGGAAACTTAAAACATTACACATACAGTATTTTTATTTAAGAAAAATAACACCGCATAACAAACTATAGCAATATACTAAATAGTCTTTAACTTCGTTTGGTTACGGTTGGTAGACATAATTCTTTTTGCTATTGATTTATCTTACAGTCTTGTAAGATATGGCCTAAGTTTCACTTTTGGCGAAAAGAAAAAAAAATACATGCCAGTAATGTATGAGAAGTTTCATTCTCCTTTTACCCTACAAATCCACCATTTTCCGAACTACCTACTGCATACGACAATAGCAACTTAAAGCCATGTACGCACGTACGAACACGAACTTAGCGAACACAAACATCAAACTTGGACAATTGGTTTGTTAGTATGGAGATATTCGAACACGAACGCGAACATATTTCGAATCGAGTTCGCGCACAGCAGTCGTGAACTTTCTTAATAGCCACAGCGGTTCCGTTGGAAGTCTTCGATAGTGAAGTAGCGAAAAATTTTTTGGTGTTCACATTGATTCATGAAGAAGACCGTCCATACAGAACATACTAATAGGATCGCGGCAAAGTCAAACATGTTTGACGAACAGTGTTCGATGTTCGTTAGTGGTACACACGTGCGAACCAAGTTGTTGCGTATCATGCAACGCAACAAATTTGTTCGAACGTGCGTACACGGCTTTAGACTACTTACTTTTAGTTAATTCTTAAGGGTTTTTTTTATTATATGTAAATATCACATCTATATGTCGTGGCCTGAGGGGTTACCTGTACCATGACGTTTAAAGTAAGATTGTTTCATTCTTATTTCAGTGTGGGTAAGAGACAGAGCTATACAGGTTGTCTAGCGCCATCTCTTTCTTACCCACACTGGAAATAAGAATGAAACAATCTTATTTTAAACGTCATGGTACAGGTCCAGATCATAGAAATTGATCACTTCATGATATGGCCAACTAAAATTGGCCAGATCGTTAAACGTTAACATTTGATGATGTCAATCCTCATTTGTCCTCATCATTGATGTAGAATTTCTATGATAGTAAAAAGTCTAAAGACTGTAGGCCAAACGAGGATTGGAATATCGTCAAACTTTAACGTTTAAAATGATCTGCCCCTCTAGCCAAGTTACAACCGTTTCGTGTTGAATTCCGTTCTCCAATCGGTATCGTTCGCTTCGGTGTCAGCAATTGTAGAAAACGATAAGTTGGTAGCCATGTTGACGCGCCTGAGTCGGCCGCTCGTTCTACAATGTAGCGTTTGCATAACAAAGGATGTAGCGTTGAACATTGTAGAAACGATAACAATTCACTCTATAATTTTGAACGTTGTAAACTTGGCTACGAATTTTCTATTCGTTTGTTCTGACCATGTTACTTTACGTTAAGATGATGTCATTCCCATACATTTGATTCGTTTTCGACTAGCGTTAACGATTGTAGATTATCAACTTGGCTAGGGGTGCTGGCCTGTTTTAGTTGGCCATATCATCAAGTGATCAATTTCTATGATCTGGCCACGACATATATACATTAAAACAAAGTCGTGTTAATTACACCATATATAACTCAAGAACGGCTGGAACGATTTTTAAAGTAAGTAAAAAAAATAATGATAAAATAATATCTAAATACATCTAAAAATTACAGAAACTGTCAAGTTCATTGGTCTTCATCATTCAATCATTCGGTCAATAAGTCTAGCTAAAAGGTAATCACTACATTCATTGACCGTTACGCGGTACGAAGTTCGCCGTGTCAGCTAACAGTGTTAGGCAATATGTAATCTAACTACTGATTAATAACTACGACTACATATTGTAGTTAGTAATCACAACTACAAATTACAATAAAAAATCGTAAAATGTAGTTAAACATTTTGACTACAAATTTATTTATTATTTATTTATTTAAACTTTATGTACAGTGGTGGTACATAGGCGGACTTAATGCCACAAAGCATTCTCTACCAGTCAACCATTGGGTTAAAAAGACAACACTGGTAGGTGTGCACAATAAATAAATAACAGATATTTTTGAAATAGAATGTAGTATCGTTAAATTAAGTGGCTTATAATAATAAAATACGTGTATATGGTAATATAATAAACTAATAAGATACATAAGAAATCATTCTAATTAAGAGAACTTAAAATATAGCAATTATGACGAGACCGAACTAAGATTGAGACAAATTGTAGTTGCAATCACGGTTACGAAACTACTTTTTATAACTACATATTTAAAGTTTGATATTTTTGTTAGTCAATCAACGTAATAAATATAAGTACATAATCATTTACGACTTGCATTCAATTAATTCTTCATGAAAGTAAATATACGAGAATTTTTTATACAGTTAGATTCCATATTTTTATATTAAATTTAGAGCCAGATTCAGATTTGATAAATCAATAATTCTAACACATTACATGTTTATTTAATTTTAAAATAAAATTTCAGTAATTATAACTACTAGATTATAGCAATCAAATTAACAACTACTTCATGTAGTTTGATTATTGTAGTTAAGTTACAAGTAATCATAACTACATGTAATCAAACTACTTGTTTTAACTACTTTTAGTTGTAATTTGTAATGTGATTACAAAATAGTAGTTAACTACGCCCTACACTGTACCCAACCCCACACCCAATCATACCTATATGATGGACCACAACAGATTTGACAGCACATATATTATACCTGTAGTGTATATCTACAACCAGAGACTCAATAATGGATAATAGAATATAAATTATCCGTGTTAAACATTTTATCGTTACAATGGATTAGTATTAGCTGTACTATCTATGCGTTCCAAATAAGAATAGGATCGATTTTTACGCCATGTTGTGACGTCATACTCATACTGTCAAATCGAAAAAATTGGGTAGGGTGAGCAAAACCAAGATATTTTGAAAATTAAATTTTTTTACGAGTCATGAACGTGAAACCAGTTCTTCAATTTTGCTCTTCTCTGCGTCACTGTGTGAAGTATATGAGTAGTGACAAATAGAAGAAAACGGCGAATTGTTTCTAACAATGAAAATAAGAAAGACGATAATATTTTTTTCTAATTTACTTATTTCACCGAGATTTAACTAAGACTCAGTAAAAATAAGCAAAAAAAAAAAGAACATTATTGATACGCAAATAAATTTTCTTTGCAAACTTTTCAATCACCGTTTGACAGATCGAGGTTATTGACTTTCCTATTCTTATTTGGAACGCGAGGTATGTGATTATTGTCTTACTGAGCAGGCTACTATTGATGGAGGCTGGTCGAAGGGCAGCTGTCAGAGAAAAAAGATATGAGTGCAGGAACTAGTGAGCCGTTATCTATCTCATCATCATCATCTTCCTGCCCTTATCCCGTATTATTTGGGGTCGGCGCAACACGTTTTTTTCTTCCACTCTGCCCTGTTACTCGTCATGCTATCACTAACTTCCTTTTCTTTCATATCACTCTTCACACAATCCATCCATCTTTTCTTTGGTCCCCTCTTCCTCTCCATCCCTCCACATGTAAACTCATAACTCTTTTAGTAACATAGCCGTTATCTATCTATAAACAGAAAAATGAATAGCTGTTCGTTAGTCTCACTAAAACTCGAGAACGGCTGGACCAATTTGGCTAATTTTAGTCTTGAAATATTTGTGATAGTCCAGGGAAGGTATAAACTGTGAGAAAAAATGACCGACAAAAAAAAAACCGAATACAACGCCATCTCTAATTAAAATGTCATTATAAAATGAATTATGCTGTTCTGGTAATGCCAGTAGATGGCGTTATCCTTACTATTAGGCGGTACGAAGTTCGCCAGGTCAGCTAGTATATATATAAAAGGAGAAACTGACTGACTGACATGTCAACGCACAGCCAAAACTAGTGGAACTAGAAGCGTGAAATTTTGCACATGGTTTGCTTTTATGCTGTAGGCGAGCACTGAGAGAGGATTTTCCATAATTCAACGCCTGCCCTGCGTTCAAAAATAACCAAAGTAGGGTAGAGGCTACTCCAACCGTTCAAAAATACTTCGAGTAGCAACCCAGGGTCGTCCTTTTATAACTCGAGTAGCTACCCTAGAGCTACATATAAAGGGCTATATATTTCACCGGGACACCCTGGCGGCGCGACCAGTTGCGCCGCCATGGTGTCTGTAAGCTACCAAACTAGACACCATAAAGACACCACACTGAGACAGTATCAAAATGGACCTTAAGTGCACGCATCCGAGCTAGTCGCGCCGCCAAATTGGTTACGCAACTAAACGGACACCAGGTGAGTAACTCTCTTTAGAGCTGTATACATTTTGTTGGTAGCGGCGACTGGTCGCGCCGCCATGGTGTCCTGGTGAAATATAGCCCTATCTCCGAGTAAGGTAGGTTGGTGTAAGCGGCCATAAATGACACTTGCTTGACATTGACAGTTGAACTCTACGTTCGCGTCCAAAATTGCGAGCGTAGAGCTGTATCTAATCTGATGATTCAGGCCTGTCGGTCTAGTGGTCAGTGGCCCTGACTGCTATACCGGAGGTCGTGGGTTCGATTTCCACCCAGGACAAATGTTTCTGTGATGAGCACGATCATTTATTCTGTGTCTGGGTGTAATTTATCTATAATATGTATGTATTTAGAAAAATATAAGTATGTTTATCAGTTGTCTAGTACTCATAGCACAAGTTCTGCTTAGCTTGGGACTAGACGGCGTTGTGTGATAGTTGTGGAATTATTATTATGTCATTAAGGTTAACTCTAAGAACGCAGGGCTGAGGGGGTTGAAACAGGAGTGCAAAGCTTGTATAAAGAAACCTACTTTAAAGCTGCAGAAGCTAATATATTTATATTTAATTATCAAGTGTACATAGGGACACAAGAATCCCATTACCCAGGACACTGCAGAAGTCAGACTCACCTGTAGATCAGCCAGCAAGTTCTGCCATTGGCTAATTTTGTCATAATGTCTTCTTAGCAACTCTTCTTTCCGCTGTAGTTCACATTTCAGTTCGTTGTTGTCTTCTTTTACCAATAATTCTGGCCTCATCGCTGATAGAAGGAACCTAGAAGATTAAAGAAGACTTCAGTAAGTTTTGAATACACTTAATCAGAAATCCTATCGCTATCGCGGGAAATCGTAGGGGTCCAGCTGGGTCGAAACCTACTGGGGCCACGGGTAGTGTGAAAGCGAAACCTGGGGCCCCGGGATGAAGGCAATTCTTTCCTTCTGGAACAGGAGTGGGTTTTTAGTCAGTAAAAGTCTGAAACTATCTCTCGCTCCGCCCAAGAGCGGGATTTCTCATTAAATAATATCGCTCTAGACACGTGATTTACTGTTTTTCGCACTAGTGCGCCAGTGAGCCTCCGCCACGATATGTTACATTTATCGTACGGCAGCCAATGTTTATTTATTTTTAACACACTCGAAAATCCGCTCCTACCTACATCGCTTTTAGTCACGCTATTTACTGTTTTTCCCACTAGTGCGGAAAAGTGCGCCAGCTAGCCCCCGCTGCATTTTGTTAGCAAAGAAGGAGGCTGCACGTGCACGCGCGAGGGAGTCGCCTGGGTCCCGATCCCGATTTCCGGCCACCGTAAGCGCGGGTTTACGGGCGGCGGCGGCGAGCTACGGGTAGCTCGCCGTCCGACCGTCCGGTAACCGTCCGGACCGAGCCCAAGTCATCGACGGCGCGTTCTGTTCCACGCACGCCTCAAAGAGATGTCAGCAAACCGTAGGGGCCCAGCAGGGTCGAAGCCTACTGGGGCCAAGGGTCTGTTTCTGAAAGGAAGACTCGGTCCTGCTATGAAAGCTAACAAAGTAACAGGAGTGGGCTTTTAGTACGTAAAAGTCTGACACACCATTTGTTTTACGAACATGTGCCTTGCCCATTGCCACTTAATTTTGCCGATTCTACGGGCTATGTCGGTAACCTCGGCAAAACAGATTACGTAATGATAATTAGATAAAATACCATTAAACTAATTGATTGTTATCTTATCTAAACTATTTGGCGACACGTGTAATTAACTAATCTGGTCATAAGTCCTAAGTCTAAAAATTCTTTGTTTAGATTTTTTGTTTAGACTCGAGAGCAGTGGTGGCCGAGTGGTAACGGCCCCGACTAACGAGTTGTAGGTTGCGGGTTCAAATCCAGCCAGGCACATTACTTTGTGTAATTTATTTCATCACCACTGCTCTCAAAACGGTGAAGGAAAACATCGTGAGGAAACCGGCATGTCCTAGAACCAAAAATTCGAAGACATGTGACATCCACCAATCCGCACTGGGCCCGCGTGGTGGATTACGGCCCATTCCCTCTTCTAGAGAGGAGGCCTGAGTCCCAACAGTGGGAATATTTTAAGGCCGACCATTAGACTTGAGTAACCTTTTTTTAACCGACTTCAAAAAGAAGGAGGTTCTATGTTCGAATGTATGTATTTATTTTTTATGTTCACCGATTTCTCGGTCAATTGTGGACCGATTTTGAATATATTTTTTTCGTTTGAAAGGTTATGCTTCTGAGTTAGTCCCATAGAAATATTGTTATGATCTGATGGTGTACTTCGAAGATATGGAACAGAACTCCTCATAGGATCACAGCAGAACTGTCGTAACAAGTAAAATTGCTTTGTTTATACGTATACGCAATGACTTTAAGTTTGACTGAGGGGTACTTTTTAGTTGTGCAACTAAAAAGTGTAAAATAAAAAACTTCAAACTTCAAGACCTCAATGTAAAAAACCGAGTCGGACTCGCGCACTGAGTATTCCGTACAAACTTACCTATGAAAACTGTTAAAATTCCCGATTTGCGTTACGAAGATTTTTCCGAATCGCAAAAAAGATTTTTTTGTGAGTTATCGGGATCGGAATCCCGGCGGCGGTTAGGGCGTGAGGACCGTTGTCTCACGCGATCGGCCGCCTCCTTTGCTAGCATTACTGCTTCGCAGAAGGAGGCGACCGCCTGCCACTCCTCCTCACTCCGGATCATGGCCTGTACCAATGCCCGGCGCGAGAGATCACTGCCGCCGATCGCCCCCACGAGGACACGGCGGTGCTTTGCCCAGGCGGGGCACACCTCCACCGTATGCCCACCGTGTCCTCCGGAGATCCAACACTTGCTTGGATATGTGATCGGAATCCCTTCGAAGCGTGGCCTATCTTTACTACCTATTTAAATATAACCTTCTAAACCACAAACCTCTTCTGCAAGAAGAAAGCTTCCATCTGTCTGGCCAGGTCGATGAACCGCTCCACCTCGACCTTAACTTCTTCTTTCTCCACGGATGGAGAAGCTTCTTGCTTCGTCATCACGTTCAGACATGCCTGTAAAGACTTTTCATATGGTCATCTTGATCTACTGAAAGTTCTCACAGGAAAAATAAATGAAGAAAGAAAGAGAGAAAGAAAATATGTTTATTTGGCACACCATGACTAATCAATCAACAAATAATTGATTTACAACCAAAATTAAACCCAAAAAATAAAAATAAAGAGAAATAAAATTAACAATAAAAAAAAATATGTCTCACGGCTACGCCAAATAGGAAGAGTTCAGCATAATGCCAGACAACTACGCAGCAGTTGCCTGACGCTGGTTTTCAACTGAACCTTAGAGTGCAGATACGGATGAAAATCAGTTTTTGTATATGGGAATTAAATAAAAGAAAACCAAAAAAAAATGAGTGAAAATTATTTATTTATTTATTAAAACTTTATGCACTAGTAAGAAACACTGTACAAAGGCGGACTTAATCCCTTAGGCATTTTCTACCAGTCGACCTTAGGGTGGTGCAGAAATATAACGTAGTAGGTGCAACATAATGGTAAACTAGATTAGAAAAACAATAATAAATATATACTTAGATACATACATACAAATTAACAATGTTATTATGAAAAAACGTATCCAACAAATCAACGCTGTGATGATTACACCAACTTCTTACGAATGTATTCACGTGCCATCACCTTAAAAGTGAACCGACTGGAAGCCGTCCTGATGTTCAGAGGGAGCGGATTCCAAAGAGAGATCGGCTGTACAAAGAAAGATGACTGGATAAACCCAAAGCGATGTGTGGGACATCGTAGTAGGCGATTATTGGAAAAAAAAAATATCCACACAGACTTTATGTCCAATTCATACGCTGTTTCCACCATAAAACTCTGGAATTTGCTTCCCCTTGACATCAAAAAAGCTGAAAGTAAATTTTCCTTTAAGCGTAAAATTCGGAACTACTACTTGAAGTCCTCTCAACTTTAGTTTGGTCTTCGTCAGAATTATTATTAAGTTCTCTTAATAATTTGATATTTTTCATAGTATTTATTAGTTTATAATTTTAGCATTTAAATAAAATACTTATTAAATATCTGTTATTTGTTTATTGTGCAAGCCTACCACAGTGTTGACTTTATAACCCAAAGGTTGACTGGTAGAGAATGCCTTGTTGCGTTAAGTCCGCCTATGTACCACTACTGTACATGAAGTTTAAATAAATAAATAAATGATCGTACCGAACGGGTATTAAAGTTGATGAAGGTTTCACTCAATTAGAAAAGAAGCAGAAACCCTGCTCCCGTAACCAGTGCGGTACCGCACCAAGTGTACCAAATATGCTGCTGCATCCTGCTATGCCTACGAGGCAGCTGTATATTTCGCGTCTGCATTGCTCTACGAAGGTTGAGGAAGTCGTGGAGTATATAGTATTTACTGGTAATTAGTGACCGATATTTAAACACGTGATTGTACTCATAATTACAAACAACTTTCCCAAAGAAACTTTTCTTTTGACTCATTACTTCTATGAAAATAACAAAACACCTGTTTGAGATTCGCTTGCGACCGCTCAGCTGTTAGCCACGTAAGGCCGTTGTCTCATCTACACTAATCTACACTAATATTATAAAGAGGAAAACTTTGTTTGTTTGTAATGAATAGGCTCAAAAACTACTGGACCGATTTTAAAAATTCTTTCACCATTCGAAAGCTACATTATCCGCGAGTAACATAGGCTATATTTTATTCTGGAAAAAAATAGGGTTCCGTAAGATATTTGAGTTTTTCGGACACAAGGTGTAAAAAGACAACCAGAAAAGTTACTTATTTTGCGTACGCTGCCTAAACTATAAAAGATTAATTGTAGATCTTATAAATATCTACTAAAGTTTGTTAGGAGAAACCTACTTTCACGCGGGCGAAGCCGCTGGCAGAAGCTAGTGAGTATATAAAAAAGTTTCTTTAGGAAAGTTGTTCGTGATCATGAGGACAATCACGTGTTTAATTTTCGGTCACTAATTACCAGTCACCCTATATAAAAATAAAGAGCAACTGGACTGAGGGTCGAAAGGCTGGATTCGCGCCATAACACCAACTTCAAGTCGTTCGTGATACGAATTCCAACCCACCATCTAAAGACCTTTTTGAGAGAAGACTTTTGGCCGAAAGGTGTCGTGTATCGACGTTTCCGAGGACGACCACGCGACACCACGCAGCGGAACACGACGCTTTATACTTCGCGTCTACATTGCTCTACGAAGGTTAAGGAAGTCGTGGAGTATATGAAGATAAAGAGCAACTGGACTCTGAGGGTCGAAAGGCTGGATTCGCGCCATGACACCAACTTCAAGTCGTTCGTGGTACGAGTTCTATCCCACCATCTACAGACCTTTTTGAGAGCGGACTTATGGCTGAAAGGTGTGTCTCGTCGTTTCCGATGACGTCTACGCGACACCACGCAGCTAAACACGACGCCTATGTTACGTGTATAATTATAGTTTAATTTTGGTGATATTTTTAATATTCAGGGGGTTTTACTAGACCGACACAGAACCCAAAAACGTGACTATAAAATTTTTTGTCTGTCTGTCTGGCTGTTTGTTCAGGCATCACGCAAAAACTACCGGTTCGATTACGATGAAACTTGGTATAATTATTCTTTAATATCCTGGGCACCACACTGTACGGTACTTTTTATCCCAGAAAAGTATATACAATAAAAAACAAACTTAATTTTGCGGTTCGATCCCTAGACCCGATTACTGTACCAAACGTAAATAATAAGTTTGTCGTAGGTTACGTCACCCGCAGTGGAGTTCACTAAGGAGCGCTGCACACGGCTAAGATACTATAATATTTTATCTTAAGATACAATATCGCTCGCCATACAATTCAATGGACTATCACACACGACGAAGATAATAAATAATATTTCATATTTTCTTATCTCAAAAAACCTAATAAAACCATTTTTGACTTCTACGCGGACGAAGTCGCGGGCAAAAACTAGTAAATAAATGTTTTAAGTAACTAAAACAGTGTTTGTGTTTTTATGTCGAGAGATATTTTTGTCGCATCTACCAACCCACACTGTGCTCTTGGTGGAAAACGTCCCAATCGGAGAAGAGGCCATGACCCGCAGTAAGAACGGATATACCTGTGAATTTATTTGAAACGAAAATCTGACCTCTTATTTTATTGATTTGGAAAATAACAGTTCTGAATGTTTTTTTCTTACATTGATTGCCTAAGTTTCTGCGTTTGAAGGTCACAGTCAAACGGGGTGAATAGAAACGCATGGGGCAAATAGGAACGAAACTGATCAGGATTTTTACTTTGATATCATGTTTTTTGTTTCAATAAAGCATTGATGTTATGTGCTGTATGTACACATACCTATCTGTTTAGTGTATTTTTAGTTTTAAGTTAGATTTAATTTGTGTTTGTTTTTTTTTGTTCTACATTTAAAGTTCCTCAAATGTAAAATTTATTTCTCACTTATATGGTTTGCTGTAAGACACACACTCACAATCACAGCAACACAAACACACACACGCACACACAACACACACAACATAACACACAATTCACAATTTATTTCTCACTTGTATGGTTTGTTTGTTGTTTGGTTTGTGTTTGGTGTGCCCAGTTGTGGGTTAAGCTCGCCTATGTACATCAACTGTCCTATTTTTATTGTCTGTATAAAATTGTGTGTACAATAAAGAATAAAAATGTTTTTAGTACATTATTTCAATAATAACTTTCTAGTACTCAAACATTAGAATACTGCAAACAATTTAGAAATAACGTGAATTCAAATCCCCATAATTTTTGTTTCTATTTACCCCGATTTGTGGTACAAGGTAAATGAATGGATAACATCTATACTCCATCTGTTTAGCTAATTAACTAAATGTAAACAATCTTGAAGAACCAAGGTTGCCGACATAGCACGAAGAATCGCCAAACTTAAGTGGCAATGGGCAGGGCACATTGCTCGCAGAACGGATGGCCGTTGGGGCCGAAAGGTTCTGGAGTGGCGACCGCGTACCGGAAGACGCAGTGTTGGAAGGCCCCCTACAAGGTGGACCGATGACCTGGTGAAGGTTGCGGGAATCCGATGGATGCGAGACGCGCAGGACCGTTCTTTGTGGCGACATTTGGGGGAGGCCTATGTCCAGCAGTGGAAGTCTATCGGCTGAAATGATGATGATGATGATGAAACAATCTTGACATGTTTTTTATCAATTTTAAAAACATGTTTACAATTTGTTATTTACCTATACCGATGTTTGGTAATTAACTAAATATAGATCATCTTTATAGGTATGTTTTTTATATGATTTTTTTAATAAAAAGACATATCAAGATTGTTTACGTTTAGTTAACTACCTAAAGAAATGGAGTAGGTATAGCTCGGGTAGGTAGTATTCATCGGAATGTAATTTTTTTATGCAAATTATCAGTCATAGTTTTTATAGAAACCAAGATTTTTGACTCGAACGTGTGTAGGAACTAGATAGCAATGTTCATCTAGGATCTATACGAGGCCAATAACATAGCCGTAGAGGTTGCCAAATACTGGTCAGAAAAAATATATTTTAAATAGAGTACATCGACACGAAAAGAAGGAAGAAAAAATATCCTGTTTTTCTCACCCTATCCGATTAGATTTGACAGTTATCACGTCACAACATGGAGCTAAGTCGATCCTATTCTTATTTGGATTGCATAGTATTTTCAGCCACAGGGAATCAGTGTTGAATTTGACTGGCCTGTTGGTCTATTTGTAAGTGGCCCCGACTGCTATGCCGGAGGTCGTGGATTCAATTCCCATCCAGGACAAATGTTTGTGTGATGAGCACGGTCATTCATTTGTTCTGTGTTTGGGTGTAATTTATCTATAATATGTATGTATTTAGAAATATATAAGTATGTTTATCAGCAGCAGTATTGAGAGCAGTGGTGGCCGAGTGGTAACGGCCCCGACTTATGAGTTGTAGGTTACGGGTTCAAACCCAGGCAGGCGCATTACTTTGTGTAATTTATTTCATTACCACTGCTCTCAAAACAGTGAAGGAAAACATCGCGAGGAAACCGGCATGTTCTAGAACCAAAAAATCGAAGACTTGTGACATTCACGAATACGCACTGAGCCCGTGTGGTGGATTACGGCCCATTCCCTTTCCTAGAGAGGAGGCCTGAGTCCCAACAGTGGGAACATTATAAGACCGACTATGCTATATGTTTATCAGCTGTCTAGTACTCATACCACAAGCTCTGCTTAGTTTGAGACTACATGGCGTTGTGTGAAAGTTTTGGAATATTATTAATATTACAGTGTAGGTGTGTTAAGGTTAAAAAAATAAAATCCAAAATATTCGTCATTATTTTAATTGAAAGAACTTCATTTTTAAAACAGCATTTTAAATTATACACTATCAAATTAATCTACAGTGAATAGGAACAAGTGGTTACTTGCTTATTGCTGGTTTTATGATGTTTCGCTCCGAAATCTGTAGTTACTAAGTTTCATATTGCCGTTTACTTACATTAATAAATATATCTAATAGTTTTTCAACTTCAATAGAAGTTACGCACAAATTAATAAGATCACGCCTGTGCGCAGAGTGCGATTTTCTTGACGTTCGAAACATTTACCGTAGGCGCGTCTGTAGTAACTTACGGTAAACACATACAGATTTTTCTATTAACGTTCCCACCAAACGCTAAAGTCTTTTTACATACAGTCAAATGGGGTGAATAGAAACTGAGGGGTGAATAGAAACAAGACTTCGAAAGGTATTTTCGGGTTATTGAATATTTTTTGCTGCATTTAACTATATCAGTTAATTAATGAATTGTTATTCTAAAAAGTCGATGCTTTATTAGAAGCCGAAATTATGGTATCAAAGTGAAAAACCAAATCAAAGTTTTGTTTCTATTCACCCCTGCGTTTATATTCACCCCGTTTTACGGTAGCATGGGAAGAATGGCAGCAGGACATTGTATGAATCCGACAGCTGTCACCCGCACCTCAACTTCAACTCTTCACTAACGGCATTTGTGGAAAAGACACCACAATTTTGCCAATAACACGTGCAAACTGTCAATAGACCATCAAACGCTGGAGAGTATTTAGCGTGAATTAATAGTAAAATAAATATATATCTCTAAACATTAAAATTCAAAATAAAAGAATTTCTTCGCAGACGTAGACCGACATTGTGACCAGAACACAGACTATGACTATGTAAAAACTAATTACATGACAGAAACTCGTAAAAGTAAAACAGAGAAACAAAAAAGTAGTTACAATAGTTACAACTTAATTTTATTAATTTCAATCCGATAGCAATTATAATGTATGGCAATGACATTATCTGTCATGTCACTTGTCACGTGACTTCTTTGCAGATAATGTCATTTCCATACATATATTATGCTTAGCGTTTGGACGGAACGATAGAAAAGTCATTCGTCTAAGC
This sequence comes from Mythimna vitellina, assembly GCA_949316375.1. Classification (NCBI taxonomy): domain Eukaryota; kingdom Metazoa; phylum Arthropoda; class Insecta; order Lepidoptera; family Noctuidae; genus Mythimna; species Mythimna vitellina. The sequence continues at coordinate 11,080,655 of OX438713.1, read as the reverse complement.
CTGCTGATTGGTTGACAGCTTGGAGCGGACCAATCGGAGCGACGAACGTCATAAAAGAATCGATGGCGTTTACGTAAAAAAAAAATCGCACCAAGCACTCAGTATTCCACACGGAGATAAAAGAATTATACCTATAGTAAGCTCTAATTTCTCCAAGTCCTATGAGGCGACAAAACACAAGATAACTTCGTTTACTTCAAAGAAAGCGTAAAGTACAGCTTCTTGTACAATTAATTCATTATACCCCCCCCCCCCAAGCGAACGCCGGCGTTCGCTCTCTGTTTATCTTTCTATTGTGTCTCTAATTACGGTATTCGAAAGGAGAAGTAGCGTTTTGTCTCATAAACTTACAACGATATAGATTTGTTACTTCAAACCACTTGACATACATTCTCTCTTCACAAAAGGAGCGAAACATCAAAAAAAAAAATGGATCCTGGCCAAGTAACCACCAGTCCAAATATACTTCTGACTATCATTTATACAATATCTCACGATTTCTGGTATATACACTGGTAGTTTGTGAACTCAAGATTTGCGGGTGGAGTTTTTTTTTTAAATTATGAAAAGTCTCGCGTTTGAGTACTATCTCATCTGATGGTAAGAGATGGATGTGGTCGACGATGTAACACGCTTGCCTAGAAGTAACGTATTCACTCTTCAATTGTAGACCCCCTAGGTTGTAGATATCAGGAAACAGAGATTTCGGTAAGGAATTCCACTCCTTAGCTGTACGCACAATAAATGTGTTACGAAAACGTTTGGCCGTTTCATTTTTGTCATAGAGACCTGGTAGACGGTCACCGCCACTTGTGGACATCTGCTGATTGATTCTGTACAAATCTGACCGTAAATACTTACGCGAAGAGTGCTTGATGTCAGCTGTCATTTCAAGTGATACTTGAGATTGGTAACCTCACATCAACTAAGGTCTTTGTTACATAGCATGGGTAAGATGACAGCAGGACGAAAGTATGCATTTTTATGAGAGAAGAGGATAGCTAGCTACGTGGTATGAATTTGACAGCTGTCACCCGCACCATCCAATGGCAATTGTAGTGTAAGTTATTACGGGGAGATCCATACAAAATAGCACTATTGCAATACCAGGGTGCGCCGTAGGTTTACGCTAAGTTAAGAGGACATTCTAATTTTCCTAAGAGGAACCACATTCCACACAATTCTGGATAGAAAGGCTGCGTTCTCACTTTGTCGCGACGACAGTTTATCGTGTAGTTAAAAGTGTCGTGGCTTAAATAATAAAAAGTATGACATGTAGCACGACACGATAACTGTCGTCTACGACATTATTTGTGGTGTAATAGTGGGTAAACGATTTCCTGTCACGGTAATCGTGTGTCGTTGTTGCGAATATCAGTTGTAGCCACGACAAATTTTAGTTATAATGGGAACAGCTAGAAACGTCCAACGACAAATTAACCGTTATGACATAGTGGGATCGCAGCTTAACCCTAAAAACATGATCCAAATCTGACCACTCCCAAATTTTTTTTAAGTCTATTATGGGGCAATATGACACCCCCAACGTTACTTTTTAAGTTACTTTCTCACAATATCTTGAGTTCACAAAATCGCAGTGTGTACAGAGCATTAATATTATTTTTAAATTACGGGTTCACCTGTCTAGCGTAGACTTAAAACTTTTGTATATTTTTTAATAGTCTCGAACACAGGCAATTCTACTTTGTGAACAAAAAAACACATTACAGTTTTTACATTTTCTTTTAGATCAAAAGTTAAGACAGATCTACGCTAGACAAACTTTAGAAATACAAATATTTCTTTGACGAAACACAATTTATTTCTATAGGTATACCTGCAAAATCCCGGCCGGTCAATTCTTCGCTCTAATGCATAGCAACAAGGTTCAAAATTGATCAACCGAGAAATATCACGATACGTAAACTAATTTCAAACAAACACAATGCAGCATTTATTTTACATTCCAAGCTTTTCAGGTAACATCCATATTGGATTTTTCTTGATAATATTCCGATTTAAAAACAATTATAGATATTTTTTTTATCAATTATGATCATTATGTATATAGAGTTCGGCTTTGCGCAATTTATATATTAACCCAAATATTTCACTTCGTAATTATGAATGGAAGAATTAAAAAAAAGTCCTTATACATTAATTATGACTAAAATAAAGCTTTATTTAGCAAGTTACATGTCAAATCTACACTAATTATAAAGAGGTAAAGTTTGTTTCTTTGTTTGTAGGAGGTAATCTCTGAAGTTATGGTCCGATAGCTGAAATATATTCACCTATAGAAAGCTGCTTTATTCCCGAGTAACATAGGCTATATTTTTTGTACGCGAACGAAGCCGCGGGCAAAAGTTTGTTGTAAATCATATGAAATGGCGAGGGTAGCCAGAAAAATATGTTAAGTATTTTGAAATTTGCCGGTTAGATTCAAATTATTTATGGAATTATACTAATAAAACCATCAATACAACCCTCTCAATTCATTTTACCTTATTGAATGATTGAAAATTCAATTAATCAAAACCAAACTGGACTGTGGCCAGAATGAAAAAAAAAAAATCTTTGAGTACCCTCTTTTAAGCGGTACAGATTAAGTGCCCAAATCTCAAATCAATCTGCCTAACTTTCGCCAACTATATGGTCTTCGGCTTCTAGTTTAACCGGACGCAACTTGGTACCATGGAGCGACTGCCTATCTAGTCTCCACAACCCAGTAACTGTACTTCCCTTTGGCCAGACTGGTGTCAGACTTCCTGGCTTGACCATTTTAACGACTGTCAAAGATAACCTGCTGTCCAAGACACAGTGGAATCTCTGTATGTTAAGATGGTCAGCCATGCACAGACAGTAAGAATTAGGCAAGTATTGCACGAGCTCCTGCCTAAAATCTCAAATATGAAAGATTCAATCGATTTTATCTGCCTGAAGATAATAGCCAGGCATTTGACTATATAGGGAACGCCCCAATTGCATGTGTATTTCTCTGCCCTGTCCATCTAACTGATATATTTTTCTTACAATTTATTAATTTGAAAATATTTTCACAAGTAACTTGGAAATCTTTTGTTATTTGACATATAACCCGCCAGTTTATATCTAGGAACTTATATATACGTTCGATACTACACCCGAAGTAGATAAGAATCAAGGCATATTGACGCAGTCGAAACCAAAATCTAAAAACATACATAGAATATTGCCGACAAACGATCGAATACGCCAGTCTTATTTTTTTTTAATATGTGCGTTACGTAGTGGAATTACGTGTCACTATGCTATGTAATTGTTTTAAGATTTATAAAAGGCTGCAATAAGAAAAAATATAGCACGATTTTTCAGCATTCCAAAAGTTATTTATTATTTCTATGTACACCAAAACTCTCGTCGACTGTACTTTTAGCAATAGTACAGTACGACTAAAATATCTTGACCGCTCTGAACCTCGTACAATTGACTGCGCAGTAATTCTTTTTAAGAATCATAAATGCCGAATGCGTATTGTAATGTTTTTCGAGCCTAACTTCATAGTGGTCAAAATATTTTGACAGTACTGCAACAAAAAAACGCGCCATATCTTTTCGCAATGTAATCTAGGCCAAAATTCTTAAAATCGGGTGTAGCTAGGACGTATGTAAGCACGAAAACCTACAAAGTACTTAACAAACTTAAAAAAAACCTCAAATGATCTTAAAATGAACCGCTTTTATCAGTCGTCGTAAATGGCTAATAGAATTTACAATTGTTACGGTGTCCTTCACTCTATAATAATGAATTTTATTTGTAAGATAAATAAATTATTCTAAGGTAATACCAGAAGTTCTACTTTAGATAACATTTTTGCGAAAATAATGCAGTTAAACAACAGAATTGTATAATTATAGGACTGCTTGGGGCCTTACCATGACGAGTTTTAATATCAGCCCCCAAGTCGACTTTATCTCAACGCTCAGTCACGTGATCTAAACAATGGAATCGGAGGCGTGGCCTACTCGAGGCGTTCGACGCAAACGAAACGATCGTAACTTGGCTAGGGGGGCAGCCGTCCGAGCGAGGAAGAGTAACAGTTTAGGGCATCAAATTGATCGCGTAAAAAGCTCGTGTTAGGACCTAAGGTCATATAGAACTTATTGCTTATAAACTTACGATAATATTTCGAGCATTTTCTTTTATGAACCGGTATCGGTTCTAACTACGCGTCACGACGACACTGTTTACTTTTCTCTATTGTGTTTCAACAAGTTTATACATTTATTAACAACACACCCATTCCAGAAGACTTTGAAGAGTAATACACTCATATTTCTTAGTTATGTACAAGTCCTCGGGCTAGCGTATTGTCATTGACAATACACAAATGTAGTGACAATTAAGAAATGGAAAACCCTAAAAAAAAACACTGCTCGACCTAGGATCGCTTCCAGGGCCTCAAGTCTGCTATTACAATAGTGTCAGAATGGTCTATCATTGATTTCATAATTGTTAATTTTGACAAGTTTGGTAATCTACTAATATAATGACTTGATTGATGACTTTCCAATCACTGACACCCCGTTGAAAGAAGTGACATAGAATGTTAATCTCGTACATATTGACAAATGAATATCTGACGTATCTGCTAAAATTTTGACAGTTTCTTTGATCAGTTAATTTGATGCTTTTAATAAGCTCGATATTATCATTCTACCACAACTCTTCTACGAGACCATTGACCGATCAATGATCAATCATTATGGATTAACAGATTACGAACTTTTAGCAAAATGACAATGGGATCGTGTTGGAATGACGAATTTATAAAAATAGCAGATAGGCCCCAGGACCTCGTGCTCAATAGTAGCGCTTGCTACTAGACTATTAAGGCAGTTAATAAAAGTTAAAAGTAATATACACATTTATGCATTATTATATTTTAATTGCTTCAAAAGTAGAACTTACAGTATCACTAGTAAGTCTCATAGTGCATTGTTTAGAAATCTTATAAATATTTGCTGCCATACGATAGTTATGTATACACTAATACATGTCTATTTTTTATTTATAATATAAATACCATATATTCTTTTAGTATCTTGCAGCTGAAGACAGAATTGGAAATTTGAGATTTTATGAGTACTTACACGTAATTTTTTTCTACTGACAATCGAAAAATAATGTAAATATCGTATTGACGTATGAATTTTTTAAGCTCTTATATTTCAAGGTTATTAAATAGTAAAACAGTATTATACATTAATCAAGGGCTTTCAATTAGTTTTATTTTTATTTTTATATTGGTTAAACAGTGTGGACAGTCGGTAGCCGTTTCTCCTCCATAAGAAACGGCTAATGGAAACCATGCACTAGCTTCTGAGGTTTCATGTGTAGGCCTATGTCAAATAAATGATTTTGAATTGACGAAATACATCCCCACATAAAAAAGTAAAAAGAAAAACGCCCCCATAAACAAACATGTGCATTTTATCCGCATTGTTCACAATTAGGTTGAAATCAATGGCTAAAATGTTGCAATTTCAATGCGATATGACCCATTAAAAAAATTCAATATAATTACGAAAATCTTCAAAGAAATCTCACAAGATAATCTGCTGGTATATGAGAACGACAGAACGAATTAGCAGTCAATATGACTGCATTTACACTCACTTAAGTACTCTCAATATTACTGCATTTTTAATTTTAAAAAAAATAATTAGACTTAAAAACATTGCACACATGAGACAAAATCGTGGACATTGCCTAAAAACTAGTTAATACAAATACTGTTCATTTTTGATAATCATACTGCCAAGGAGATTGATACGGACTCCTATAGTAATTATTCGCCATTTGAGGGTACATATTAGAAGGAGGCACGGGAGCATTGTGCATGGAGGACTGTGGGTAATACTCAGGCCTCCAATGACCCCTATCCATAGGGGGTTGGAGCCTCTCAGCGCCAGAATAGGTCCTATAATCTAAAGGCGAGTTGAGGAATATAGAATCGTTATATTGACCTACAGGCATTGACCAGTCATCCCTTTGTTTTTGCGACGTTGGTGTCTGTTCAAGACTTTCAACTACCACTTTATTATTTAGTGGGGACACTGTAGGTGACGGTGGAGGTCGTGACATATGAATCATCTTTATCGGTTGGGGATGTAATTTCGTACTGTTAGTCATAAACTTATGAAATTCGCCTTCAAAGGCGCTAGGGTTCTTATTTATTGGTGGTACTTTTGGTACCCTTAAACTGGGATCGAGAAGTATTGCGGAGTACGTTTTTGGTGGTCGTGGTGGACTAGGTTTTCGCTCAATTTTTGGTGATAAGGTCGACGTCTGTGTAAATGTTGACGTTGACGTTGACTTTGACGTTAGTGTAGATGACGGTATTGGTATATCGGCCAGCTGGTAGGTCAGGCCAGGTTTGGTTGCCGTCGTTTGTCGGTAAGACTGAACTGGTTTCGCCATAACCGGTTCTATCGGCGAAGTATACTCGTAAGCAATCTTCTTAGGTGTCTTAGGCTTCCTAGGTTTCTTCTCTTTTACAGGAGCATCAGGGTTCTTAGGTTTAGGTTCCCTCTTTTTTCTTTCTTTCTTAGGTTTTTCAACTTTCTCGCCTTCAGCTTTTGGTGATTTCCGTTTTTTCGTTTCCTTTTTGGCGACGGGAGTGGAGGCGGGAGTAGCGGCTGGCGTTGGTGGGACTTCAATTGGAGTATGTGTAGTAGTCTGGCTGCTTGGAGTTGTGGTCAGAGGGTCGTCTGTAACTGGCGCAGGTTTGAAGATCGGTATCTCTTCCTCAGCATGAGGAGGAGACTCCCAATTAGAGACTAGAGCTGCCATAGTTTCAAGTTGTTCGTCTGACAGTTTCTTTGACTTGACTTTTTTACCTCTTTTTTGAGTAGGTGTCTTCTTTTTCTCTCCCGCTTCCTTATCTTTCTCTGTTCCATTAGCTTCCTCTCCCTCTTTAGGTTTGGTATCTTCTTCCTTGACTTCCTTCTTGACTTTAACTTCTTTCTTGATGCTGTCCTTGCGCTTTTTACGTGTTTTCGAGTTTTTCTTGTTCCGGTTGTTGTTCGGTGCCTCATAGTCTGAATCCTTGTCAGAATCTATATATCCCACATCAGGTAGCTGTGCTTCTGATGGTTCCATTTCATCTCCTTTCAACCAGATGTCTTCAAGAGCATCAAGCTGTGTCTCATCTGGCTGCAAAGGTAGGTTTGGTCTTTTCATTGATGTCATCATGTCAAGGTCTCCTTCAGCCATCGTCATCTCATCATCGTCCATGACATCATGGCCGAGGATGGAGACTGCAATAGCTCCTTCAGATATACTTTTACTAGCCATTGCTCGCTTCAAATGTAATGGATGACGTTTCTTCTTTTTAAGCCCTTCAACCTCGGCTTCTATAAATATTTCAGGTAGCTCCGTATTATTTTTATTGCATAGAATATCTTGGCCTGAAGGATGAGGAGCAGGCACCATCTTTTCTGGTTGTTCGGGGTGGCAACCAATATCCTGTCCTTTCAACCAGAGGTCATAGCGATCAGGTTGGAATCGTTTTACAAAGGTATCCATTGATATCTTAACCATGTCATTACTGCAAGTACATTGAGTAGCTCGTTTGCCATATTCAACCCATCGTGGAGCTGCAAAGTTAGTGGACTCGGCACAGTTGAAGCCGTGGTTGAAACCAGCATGGTAACCGTATGGGAAGGTAATCATAATCTCGCCAGCCTCTTGCGTTATTTTATTTACAGGAACTGAATATTGTTTCAGGATTTGAGGAGATATTAATGTCATCTTGTGCCTGAGGAACGCTTGGCAAGTTTTAGCTGATGTCGGAAAGAAACCAGAGGCTATTCTTTCAAATCTTTTACCATGTTCTGGTGGGATTGAGTACCAAGTTTTAGGGTCACCGAAATGGAGGTAATTTATAGAGTACAAATCCATGTCTTCAGTATGCCAAGCGAAGGTTGTCTTCCACATGCCGAAGTATAGGTAAGCGGTGTTAACTCCATCAATTTCAATGCCGTAATCAGAGTTTACAAAGTCAAGGATAGTGCCCAGGCTGTTTATGTTCCATTCTTTTACATCAGGGTCCGTTATGCTACCGTTTACATCAGCCCCATAGATAGGTGCTACATATGTGACGTTTTTCCAATATTTACGTTCCAGATCGTCGTAACCCGTGTGCCGTGGGGTGCAATACTTCGCGGAGTTCGCCATGACAGCGAACTGCTTAACAGTCATAGCTTTTTTTTGAATATTTATTTGTTGAAACAAACCTTGCTTGCCAGTCACTACCTGGCATATAGGCGATGGGATCGTCACGTTCAGCTGGTCCAGGTCGTACCCAGACTTCCGAGGAACCCATTCCGGTGGAGGAATCACTTTCGCAAGGCCAGCTTTGTGAGCCCCCTTTGATTCCATGTACTGGACGTATTTGTTGAAATCCTTGAATTCCTCCCATGTAGGGCGGAATACCTGTATTGTCTGACCGTTCGAAGACATATTTGTTTCATCACCAGCCACTGACATTATCCTTTTTATGATCACAAACACCAAAAATCAATCAACAAAGTTTCATCACACTTCAGTCACTATTACACCATCGTTCACAAATTGTACACGTTTTTATTGATGAATTACGCGACACAACATAATATTTTACAGTTCTCAGTCCGCTAATTGAATTAATAAACACGCGATAAACCTTTCGTAATGATGTGAAAACATTATCAGTAAAATGGCCGACTTGATCGAGATGCGCTTGCAACAAAATCCCTTCTCGACAGTCGCGAGATAGTTGAAGCTTCATAAGTAAATATGGGTCACGTACACACGAAAGTTGTTCGGCATTTCCCGAAGAAAGATTTTATTCACCATACGAAGCTTCTACTAAATAGCAACACCGGGCCACGATTAGATTAGTTTTGTGCGGTTGGCAGAACCACATCGTAATTTGACGTTTGTGAATAAGGTTCTACAAAGGTTATGAATGAAATGTAATTTTATCGAAATATTCTTAAAAATACGAATCGCTATGAGTTAATAAGACTCACCTGAAAAGATTCTTCAAATTCTTCCACTAGATTACCACTGCCGTTTGATGGAGCCGCCATTTTTGCTTCACATTTAATGCGGTGCTGTTTGTTTATGTGCCTCCATGACAGAAGTGAACCTTATTTCATAGGTGACTCACGCACATCACTACTACATTCACAACTGTTTAGCCTTCTCACTCGCACTTTACGTTATGGAATTTCACTGTCTTTCTTTGGGGATCAATAAATTAGGGCTGGTACGGAAACGGGGCTGTTTTTTGCCGGAAATGAAGATGAACTGTCAATCAAAAATTTAAAGTTATCAGGACATCTGGTTTGGTCTGGATCTAATGAGCAGACCAAAATACCCACAAAAATTGAACTGACGATAAATTTTCTAAAACAGAAATATTATAGAAAGTATTAAAAATACAAAAGTCAAGAAGCAGTCCTTGCCCATATGAGTACATTGGAGTAACAACGAGATAGAGAGTCAGAGATTAACAGACAGAGACAGAGAAAGAGTCCCATTGACCAATAGGTTTTGCAGTACTGACAACTTGTAGAAATAAAATGATTCCGAGCCGGCTGTCGCGGCCGCGTCGCGTCGCGTCGTTCTTGCCCGAGCGCATGTCAATATTTACATCACGTGATCTTATGTTTGTAAACTTTGAAGCATGGGCATGACATTTAACTTTCCTTGTAAAGACTTTCTTTATTATCTCCCGGGGTTTGATTGTTCCGTTTGTTCCATATTTACATTGGCTAAAGATTCTAGTGAAATGCCGTGTACTTATTTTTATTTTAGTAACAATTATATCTGGATAGCTACATTTCTCACGTGCTATGAAAGTTCATATATATTTTGGAATGATATAGGTACATACATTAGAAGAGCACAGGACAGAGAGTAATGGAAGAAATTGGATGAGGCCTATACCCTAACCAAGGGTTTCAATAAAAATAATTTAAAAAATAACAATTTTAACCTACTTCTTCTTCTTCTTTTCGTGTCGATGTACTCTAACTAAATTACTCTAACCTACTTAAAAACTACGACTAAGAATAGAAATAAGTAGGTACTTAGTAATTAGTAATTTTAAGTTGTATAGTAAATAAAAAGGCTTTATGTGGGTAGTTTTTATTTTTTAAGTCCAACAATTTAAGTAAAAAACATATTCTAAAATCTTAATCGTCGTCATCATTGACAGCTTGATGAGGTCCGATCACCTGTAATCCTGAATATCTTGTACAGAATAATATATACAGTGATAACTATGTGTGTAGCTCACGAGCGGCCTTCAAGGTCGTCTGTTCACCTGCATGACGTCGGCCATTTGCCTCGTTACAAAACTCTGAGTTTCATTCATAATTTGTACCCAACTGCCTCAATAAAAGCGGGAACTATCTTCCTACTGTTTAGTTTTTTCAAACCTAGTGTTAGTGTAAATACCTTACATATAAATACACAGTAAGGGCTAAAAATTATAAGTTTTAACAAAAATAGAATTTAATTATGAAAAAACCCTGGTTACCAAATTATTTTTTTTATTCCAGTTTCGTCGAATATTGGCGCAGACGGAATTCGAACAAAACAATTTTTTATCATGGTTGACTGACAGCTTCATTATTTTGCAAGCAATGTAGACATTGTTTTTCGCGGTCATCAACTTGGGTCAACGACCGCTTCGTAATACTATTGTACGATATTACGTATTACTTGCGTTGTAACCAATATAGAGTTAGAAGGAAATAAAATGTTGTAATCCCGTAATAAACAAAAATGCAAACGTTGTTTTATTTTCAGAGCTTCTTAAAATATCTCAATAAAACTCTTTATGAATTTTATGATTTTGTTTTCAAGAATCCGCAAGGCGATCAAGTTTGTTCGTTATGAATCATCATTCTGTACTGTTGAATAGCATGAATTTTTTAGATAATCAGACTTCGTCATTTTACATCATAGCCTACGTCGAGTCTAATTTATAAAAAATATAAATAAATACCAACGTTCAGAAATTAATTTAGTCAGGTTCCTGTTGTGCTACTATGAAAACTCATTTTTTTAAATTATATTTACGAAGAAGATCAAAAGCCACGGATCACGGTTGATTTTTTTAATCTGTAAATTTTTCTTCTATGTCAAACATGGCGACGGCGGCATAACCTCGTAAATTTTGTTTTATCGTGTTATCTTTTAGTATTTGCGACATAAAACGATAAAAAGTGATTAAACAATAGTGAATTGTGTGTACAATAAGTAAGTCAACATGGCTGATGCGGCTGCGAGACAGTTGCAATATGAATACAAAGCCGTAAGTAAAATATTTTGATACGCATTATTTTGGTTAAAGTTATTGCTTGTTATTGTGCAATTTTATCGCGTTTACTCTTCTGAAACCAAGTAAAACAATCAATTTATTCGTCCCAACCTTTATAACAGTGATATTTCACCCTATTTAGAAGAAAGTTTTACTTTTTAAGGTTGCTTAAACATTTTGCATTATTTCTTTTCTCAGAACTCGAATTTGGTCTTACAAGCTGATGTGAGGCTCATAGAGCGTCGTGGTCGGGATGAGGCCACGGGTGAGGTGTTGTCCTTGTCGGGGAAACTCACTGGGACTCGTATGGGCGACAGGGCACAGCGCACTAAGCCAGATAAAACTGAAGAGAGAAAAGTCAAGTAAGTCTGCCTTAATCTTAGATATTTCTGGAATTTATTCCTTACTTGTGACCCATCCTTCCTCAATTATTGCTCTTTCTATTGCAATCTATTTCTATTCAGCATCAAAATCTGTTGTGTGGTTTAAGATATGTTAGCAAATTAAACAGGCAGTCATGGAAAAGTGACTGTGCTATCACACTAATATTATAAAGGCGACAGCTTGTGTGTGTGTTTAATAATGCTTCAGAGTGATGTTGGGTTAGGAAGTTAGTGATAGCATGACGAGTAACAGGGCAGAGTGGAAGAAAAAAACGTGTTGCGCCGACCCCAAATAACACGGGATAAGGGCAGGAAGATGATGATGATGGTGAGTGGTGTTGGGTCTGCCTTGCTTCTGCACGCACTGTTTCCATGCGACCATGCAGAAGTGTTGTGTGTCACTTCGCAGAGTGCGGGCTAGTTCCAATACCGTTCGTGCCTACTGTGACAGACAAGTTACATACAGTATCGCATATAAGATACTATTACCTATAAATTTATAATATAATGTTTTGAATTTTTGGTGTGATTTATTTCTGATTAGATTATTATTATACTATAGATCATTATTTGGATTATTGTGATTTAAATGTATTGAATTTATTGTTTTTTTTTTTTATTGTCACTTTCATGCTGAAATTGCTGAAAGGATTTGGTAGAAATTTGTCTCACGGATGGATCAAGTTCTGGAGTAGAACTTAAAGACACTTTTTTGTTATCCCCAGAGCATTTGCCATCAGGTTGATCTGCTACTATGAAGCACTATTTACTAGAAGCTAGTCTGACATAGTTTCTAAATATATGGTGTTACAGTTGCACTATAAAGCTAGGTATCCACTATGTTTGTGAACTCACTGTGCTCCGCGCATCTGCGACTGTTCGGATGGAGACAGTAGCGCATACTGTCTCTACAAGAAATATGCATGCTCCACAGTCCCCTTGCGAACATGGATGAACATGTCATCGCCATTAGTTAGCCATATCTGTCTCCTGAGATACAGGTTCACTACCTAGTTCAGGAGACAGAGCATTTATGTAAATAGTGACACTTGTTTGCAAATAAAAATGATTATTATTATTATTAGTGGTGTATAAAATTGTAGGAACTTCTCTGGAATTTTGGAAATCAAATAATCTGGATTGTTGCTTACTGTGTACCTGTTTAATTTTTACAGTCATGACATTAAAAAAACATGGAGGTCAGAAATAGTTAATGCATGATAAAATTTTTATAGCTAAATCATATTAATAATCCAATTATAGCAAACGTAATGTGACTAGTTGTTCAGAATTGAAGTGATGCTTCAAAAAGTGGCTAGTGCAGCATATATTTCATTTTATTTTCTTCTCGAAGACTATAGAAGCCCTCCTCGCTTTTGGAAATCAGACATTTACAAGAAAAGAGGTCCAACAACTTCTTATAAATTTTTATTTTTAAAATTCTTGTTGGAATCTCACAGCTCATAGTCTATCTATCTATTGTGGTCTGGTTTCCGCACTTAGTCCTTGGCGGACCATTGTGCGTGAGCCATCGCGGCCTTCACTCCAACCAGCCAATCTCACTCTAGAAACAGATGAGTCTTTTCAGTTTTCTCAAGGCATCTACGAGTTAATTCGGTGCTCCCAAAGTTCGCGTTCTTAATTCGTTGACGGCTGTGCAATCGAGGAGCACGTGCGCGACAGTTTCCTCTGACTCCATGCAGCCTCTGTACAGAGGACTATCCGTGATATTCATTGCAAAGAAGTATTTGTTCAGTGAGCAGTGTCCGGTGATGGTCCCCGCCACCAGACGCAGGCTGCCTCTGTCCAATTGCAAAAGGTTGCTGGTTAGGGGTTTACTTAAGTATGGCATGGCTTCTTTAGCCTGCCTGCAGCCCGGAGCCAGGGACCACCACCTTCCCGCTTGTGCGTTAGTGTGCTGACGTAGCCAAACACGCAGCTGACAAAGGTTAGTGGCACGGTGGGTTCAGAGGACTATCCGTGATATTCATTGCGAAGAAGTGTTTGTTCAGTGAGCAGTGTCCAGTGATAGTCCCAGTCACCAGACGCAGGCTACCTCTGTCCAAGCACAAGAGGTTGCTGGTAAATATAATATATATGGCACAGCTCATAGTTTCGGTGCAACTCAATTAAGAGTTAAACATTTTCCATCCGTCCATTCTATTTATCTGTTCCTGGAGCTTGATGCACGACATGTCCGCACTAAATGTACTATTCTGCTTGCGTCCACGAACATACAGAACTCCCCTCTATGTTCGCCCAAAAACCGCCACCGATTGGAGCGCTGAGCGTAGAGCGCACGCCATTGCAGGTTACAGGAGTGTAAACGTATCCAGTATGTGGAGCAGTTGCAGTAGTGCGAAGCGTAAGAAGTTTGTGAACATAGTGGGCTTAAGGACGTAATAGTGATCAGCACAGCACCGACTTTCTTTCTGCATAGACTCTACAAACTGGTGCTTTTATAATAGAGGAGTGATTTGATATAATGATTTAAAAAAAAAACTGATGCTGTCTTTTTCTTAGCGTATTGATGGCAAAACTAGTTAAATTCCTTGCTTGGCCCAGTATTCGGCCACGGCAGTGCCGTCCGCTGATGCTGCCATTAGGTCCCTACTGATCGGCATTGCATCCACAGAAATTCGGAGGGCTGTGGCTAGCCGCATAGAAAGGGCGAAACAACAAAACTACCCTCGTCATCCAATGCACTGATGCTGTAATGTCTTATCTTGTTGTGGGGCTGGCCCTGGGTCAGAGCACTTCGACCCTTCTGGATCTTTTGTACTGTTCCCCTCCTGTCTACTCAACCCCTAGCCCCCCGTGCACCTTCTTCATGAGTCCCAGTATGGCTTTGATGGGGCTGAGCCTGTAGTCCTCTGGTCTTGGATATGGTTGGTCAGATACTCTAGTCTTTTGGAGCCTAGTGCTGCACTGTCGCACAGTAAATGTAGCATATTCTCCTCTGCATCTCCATAGATCCTGCAAGTCGGGTTGCTTGCTAGTCCCATGTTGTGGAGCTGTTTGTTGGTGGCATAGTGTCCTGTGAAGACTCCTGTCATTGTCCGGAGCTGTGATCTGCTGTACCTCCATGCTGTAATGTCACTGTAGAGTATAAATAAAGCACTGCTGCACGTTTATCAGCCCTGCGTTCAAAAATAACCAGAGTAGAGTCTCTACTCCAACGGTTCAAGAGTGATCCGCGTTGCAACCCAGGTTCGTTCAGGTCGTTCTTTTATAACTCGAGTAGCTACCCTAGAGTTAACCCAACTGACTCTAACTCCGAGCAGGGTAAGTTGGTGTAAGCGGCCATAAATGACACTTGCTTGGCATTGACAGTTGAACTCTACGTTCGCGTTCAAAAATGCGAGCGTTGAGTATCTACTCTGATGACTCTAACCTCATTTTTGAACGCAGGGCTGTGACCATTATCATCATTTTGACCGAAACACGCCCACTGTTGGACATAGGCCTCCCCCAAGTGTCGCCACAATGAACGGTTCTGTGCGTCTTACATCCATGGGATTCCCACAACCCTCACCAGGTCATCAGTCCACCTTGTAGGAGGGTTTCCAACGTTGAGTCTTCCGATACGCGGTCGCCAATTCAGAACCTTTCGGTACCAACGGCCATCTGTTCTGCGAGCAATGTGCTCTGCCCACTGCCTCTTAAGTTTGGCGATTACTCGGGCTATGTCAGTCAGTAACCTTGGTTCTCTTGCGGATATCTTCATTCCTGATTCGATTACACTAGGAAACCTTTATTCAACATTAGCTTCTACCAGCAGCTTCGCCTGCGTGCTAGTAGGTTTATCCATACAAACTTCCAACCCCCGTTTTATCCCCTTAGGGGTGGAGTTTCGTAAAATCCGTCCTTAACGGATGTCTACACCCTATAAGGAACCCGCCAAATTTTAAGTTTGTAGCTGTTATAGTTTCTGAGATTTCGTGATTAATCAGTGAGTGTATTTCACTTTTATATATATAGAGAGCAGTGGTGGCCGAGTGGTAGCGGCTCCGACTTACGAATTGTAGGTTGCGGATTCCAACCCAGCCAGGCGTATTACTTTGTGTAATTTGTTTCATCACCACTGCTCTCAAAAAGGTGAAGGAAAACATCGTGAGGAAACCGGCATGTCCTAGAACCAAAAATTCGAAGACATGTGACATCCACCAACCCGCACTGGGCCCGCGTGGTGGATTACGGCCCATTCCCCATTCCTAGAGAGAGGAGGCCTGAGTCCCAGCAGTGGGAACATTAAAAGGCTAATTATGCTTATGCTTTATGCTTATATATAGATTAAATCTTTTGCCTTATTTTCCAGACGACAGAAAAGAGATGAAGCGTCCTACGAGCTTTCCAAATCCAAGACATCGCGCGTCGCTTGGGCTGATGACACACCTGGAGTCCTATACCGTCCCCGGGCCCAACACACGAGGCACGCTTACGAGATGCTGCTAACCTTCATGCAGAGCGCTCTCGGAGATCAGCCGAGGGATATATTGTGTGGAGCCTGTGATGAGGTGCTGGTTGTTCTCAAGAATGATAAATTGAAGGATCTTGATAAGAAGAAAGAGATTGAAATGCTGTTGGGACCCGTTGCTGATGAGAGATTTGCGCTGCTCGTTAATTTGGGTAAGTTATTTTAATATTTATGGAGAAGGAGGCCAAAGAAAAGATGGGTGGATTGTGTGAGGAGTGATTAGAGTTTTAAAAACCTATAAAAAAATAACAGACAATTGTATGGAATTTTAGAAAATAACTGATTATTATAATAGGATTATTTCAATAACAGATAATTATAAATTAATAATTTAAGATTAAATTCAATAATACACATTAACATGGTACAGTGGACACCCTTGCATACTGTCTCTCACAGAACACCAGACAAACATGGCTTGTTTTATCCCATTCGTCCACAAACACATCACATTCAGGGTCAGCTTTCAGGAGGGTGTTAAGCATCTTTCACACACACTGGGGATTCGGCTCTAGCGACAGTTCTAGATGGCTGAAGTGCAAATAGATTGCGACGTCGGCTTTGACGGTGTCCAATGTGTTTATCGGGCACAAACAGCCGACTAAATATGTATAGTAACAATAATAATATAAATAATAATGGCTTAATAGCCAAGAGCCTCGATCAACACCTTAGGAGGCTCGCGTTAGGCGGCTGGATCAAGGGCTTGATTCAGAAAGCGGTACTCTTGGACACGGCTCGTATTGTTAGGAGGTTCCTTTCTCTGGAGCCCTGACCGCCGGTAGCTTGGACCCTGTTCCCGATACCGGTGGGGTACTATTTTTTATATTTTTAAATGTTTTTTTTTTTTGTATCATTTTGTTTAAGAAAAATATTTAAAAATGTAATTAATATGTGTTTACAGTGAATAAAGGAGAATAAATAATAACAATAATATGATATATAATAACACAAAAAAACACACAAATAAAACAAAACAACAATAATACATAGGGCCTTAAGAGATTGAAAAATTAAGCAAATACCATCTGTTTGAAACTGAAATAACGCGGTTGTAGAACACACCTACAGAAGTAATACCGATAGTAATAGGAGCGACAGGAATAGTAGCAAAGAGCATACATAGATATTGTGATAAATTAGATTCAGGTATAAACATTCATATAATACAAAAGCAAGCAGCAATCCATACGGTTAATATTTTAAGAAAAGTACTGGGGGACACAGTATTTGTAACTCATTAGCAGGGGATCCGACCCTCCTTTTCCCTGAAGGTCTCAGGGCGGGAGCAAGGAAATACCTCTGGGAGAAAACCCGAGTAGAAAACACTTTTCAAAGACCATTATATAATAACAATAATAATAAGCTGCCGCAACGCCATCGCTCAGCAGTCGCAAATTTTGTGCCCGCAGTCTTACTCCACACCTCAAAGAAAAAAGCGATAGCCAGATTTTGTTGTCACTTTGATTCTAAATCAAAAATTGTTTTCACAGGCAAGAAAATAACGGAATTCAACAAACCTATAAAAAAATAACAATTGTATGGAATTTTAGAAAATAATTGATTATTATAATAGGATTATTTCAAGAACACATAATTATAAATTAATAATTTAAGATTGAATACAATACTACACATTAACATGGTACAGTGGACACCCTTGCATACTGTCTCTCACAGAACACCAGACAAACATGGCTTATTTTATTCCATTCGTCAAGCACATCACAATGTCGCCTTCCTTCAGGTGAGATAGTAGTCAAGCATGAATCTATCAAGAATAAAAAAAAACATTCAGGGTCAGCATTCAGGAGGGCGTTAAGCATCTTTCACACACACTGGGGATTCGGCTCTAGCGACAGTTTTAGATGGCTGAAGTGCAAATAGATTGCGACGTCGGCTTTGACGGTGTCCAATGTGTTTATCGGATACAAACAGCCGATAGAAGAGGTATAATAACAATAATAATAAGCTGCTGCCCTGCCGTCGCTCAGCCTCAAAGAAAAACAGCGATAGCCAAATTTTTCTAAATCAAAAATTGTTTTCACAGGCAAGAAAATAACAGACTTCAACATCAGTTCAGCGTCTGAGGGTAACACAGAGATTGACGAGACGTACGGCATCAATGTGCAGTTCGAGGAGTCTTCTGAGGAAGATGATGAGGATGCATATGGAGAGGTGAGGAAGAATAGAATAGAATACAACTTTATTGTACACTAAAATAGTAACAAAACTTTGTCGGGTTAGATCGGGATCGGATCGGGTTTGGTTGGAAGGCTAAATACTGTGATATATATTTTTTTCGATATAGTCAAGTCCGTGATAAGACCTGTCATACTGTATGGATCAGAATGATGGGCTGTGAAAAAGATGGATGAAAAAATATTGCATGTAGCGGAGATGAGAATGTTGAGATGGATGTGTGGTGTGACGAGAATGGATAAAGTGAGAAATGAATATATTAGAGGAAGTTTGAAAGTGGCGCCGGTGACTGAAAAGTTGAAGGGGAATCGTTTGTCTTGGTATGGTCATGTAAAGAGGAGAGATGAAACGCATGTTACTAAAAGAGTTATGAGTATACATGTGGATGGGTGGAGAGGGAGAGGGAGGCCAAAGAAAAGATGGATGGATTGTGTGAACAGTGATGTGAAAGAAAAAGTAGTTAGTGATAGCATGACGGTTGACAGGATAGAATGGAAGAAAAAAACGTGTTGCGCCGACCCCAAATAAGATGGGACAAGGTCAGGAAGATGATGATGATGATGACAGTCAAGCGATTGCGATGAAACAAAGCCTAAGTAATATATCAAGTTACACACAGTTTTAATGTAAATGTTATCTACATCGATTTCGTACATTTTACGTGATGCGCGCACAACTAAAAACTTCTACAGATTTATTTACATATATTAATATCTCCCTTTCTGTATGATATACCTATCAAAGTCAGACACGCGAGTTATATATAACATTAATTTTAGCATTATATGCGAAACCAGAATATAGTTTATTTAGAATCAGTAACTGAATCGATTCCAATAATTTTTACACCATGTTATATTTTTTTCCAAGAATATTTAAAAAAAGGTCGCAAGTTGGACACCACCGACACTAAGTACAACACAGGTCACGGCAGGTTATAGTGGACTTTAGACAACAAAAGTAAAATAACCCCTCAGTCGCCCGGGTGTCCCGGTGATCATGTATTTGTGCAGCCAACCAGGGCCACAAGTTTGCTATTACAATAGTGTCAGAATGGTCTATCATTGACTTCATAATTGTTGATTTTGACAAGTTTGGTGATCTACTTATATAATGGCGTCACTATGACTTTCCAGTGGTCAACCACTGACACTCCATGGCATAGAATGGCAATCTCGTACATATTGACAAATGAATATTTGAGGTATGCGGATAACTGCGAAAATTTTAATAGTTCCTTTGATCAGTGACCTACCATTAGAACGTCATTGTGCAGTCATTGCTTTTAATGTGTTTCGAGACAACTCGGTATTCTACCACAAGATCATTGACTGATCAATGATCAACCATTATGAATTATCAGATTACAAACTTTTAGCAAAATGACAATGGATCGTGGGAGACTTGGGCTCCTGGTAAAATAACCAGCTTATAACTTCGTGATTTTTCATGATACAGTTATGAAATTTTGTACATAGATTCTTTACATAAAAATACTAGACACGTGTTTCGGGTTTCGCATATACTGAAACTAATGTTGTATAATGTTTTATATAATTTCTCACCAAAACAATGGAAGAAGACAGACATAGTATCCACACTTACATAGTTGAAACTACAACGGTCCAGATTAAGCGTTTCGCATCGTCGTTTATACCGCGTACATCGAAGGACTGGGACAATTTGCCTGCTGCGGTCTTCCCGTCCAACTATAATTTAGGTGTCTTCAAGGCTAGAGTGAATAGGCTCTTAATAAACTAGTGCGCCTCACCATCAATGATTGCATCTCCGCTTACCATCAGGTGGGATCGCAGTCAAGAACTGGTGTATATCATTTAAATATATATATATATATATATTTAGGTATTATTTCTAGACTTCCCAATCAGCTAGTGAAGCAGCCTGCAGCCTTCAATGAAGGGTAGTGCATTCTTGATCCATCTAATATGTCCTATGTTCTATTTGTAGGTGCGTGAAGAAGACAAAGAAGACGGGGAAGGTTCGGAGAATGAAAAGGAGAAGGACAGTAGTGCTGACGAGGACAGTGATGGAGAGGGCAAGAAGAATGCTATACATACAAATGTAAGTAGATAATCATGATCGTCATCATCATTTCAGACGAAAGACGTCCACCGTAGGACATAGGCTTACCCAAGTGTTGTCACACCCCGCTTGGGGAGAGCACCGCCTTGTCCTCGTGAGGACGATCGTGGGTAGCGATCTCTCGCGCCGGGCGCGCGGACAGGCCATGGTCCGGGGCGAGGAGTGGCAGGCGGTCGCCTCCTTCTGCGAAGCAGTAATGCTAGCAAAGGAGGCGGCCGCACGTGCACGTGCGTGGCAATGGCCCTCGCGCCCCAGCCGCCGGGATTCCGATCCCGATTTCCATCCACCGTTGGCGCGGTTTTGCGGACGGCGAGCACTAGGTAGCTCGCCGTCCGACCGTCCGGTAACCGTCCAGACTGAGCCCATGTTGTCGACGGCACACAGTGTCCACGCGCGCTACGAGATGTCGGCAACTGTACGAGCCCAGCAGAGTCGAAGCCTACTGGGGCCAAGGGTCTGATTCTGAAAGGAAGACTCGGCTCTGGTAAGAACCGGAGGGGGTTTTTAGTCAGTAAAAGTCTGACACTATCTCCCGCTCCGCCCAAGGCGGATGATGTCATAAGATGATTTTCCCACCGAAAAAAAACCTATCTTTTGACTGGCCTGTTGTCTGGTTGTCAGTGGCCCTCACTGCTATGCCGGAGGTCGTGGGTTCGATTCCTATTAGTCTTATGTGACTCGATTCACAATTCTAGCGAATTCACAAAGTTATAAAAATATTATTATAGCATGTGGCATATCACTAGCAAGAGGATAAACTAGAGAATTTTTGAGGGAGTTGGAAGAGTCCGGTCGCTTTTGATTATTTTTTTATAGCCAAGTAGATAGCTGTAACATGGACAGCTTTAAGTCCAAAACCTTGCGAGTATATTAAAAAAATAAAACTAGATTGCTAATGTCAATAATTTTAAATTTATAAGTACTCTAATACAATAAACATCTAAACAAAAATAAAAGTCAGAGTCTACGTCTTATATTTTTTTTTTATTTGTATTAGAATTAAAAATTTGGGTCTAATTTTCATAAAACAATAAAAAGTCGATGAAAAAAAATCCATAGGGCATGAGAAGCGTTTAGGGGTTTGAAAGATGATCCCCCCCGTCGACCATTTCAATTTGGCACACAATGCACCAAACACCCTGTATAAGTATGTTTATCAGTTGTCTAGTACTCATAACACAAGCTCTGCTTAGCTTGCGACTAGATGGCGTTGTGTGAAAATTGTAGAATATTATTCCTCACTAACCCTCCCTATTCTCTTACAGCTTACCGAAGAACAGTCCCAAAAGCGACGTGACGCGACCCTCCACCCCATGGACATCGACGCCTACTGGCTCCAGCGTCGCCTCTCCCGCCACTTCCCCGACGCCATGCTGTCTCAAGCCAAGTCCGTGGAGGTCCTGACTGCGCTAGGAGACGCGGCCGACGACAGAGACCTGGAGAATAGGCTGGTGCTTCTGCTCGGATACGACTGCTTCGAGTTCGTGAAGCTGCTCAACAAGTACCGTTATACTGGTGAGTGTGACAGCTGAACTCTTGAGCTGGTGAGCTAGGTTAAGCAACACGCGCTGAGGATTGGAAATGGATGGGTGGTCAAATATTTATTGTAGAGTGCTAAATGACTATGTTAATCGATGGCAAAGACAGTAAGTTAGTGACACTAGAACTTTAAAGTTGGCCTAGACGGATGTGCAACTACTAAAAATGGTAAATAGATAATAGATAGATGCATGCTTGCATGCCTAGCCATGGCCATAGTCGGCCTTATAATGTTCCCACTGCTGGGACTCAGGCCTCCTCTCTAGGAGAGGGAATGGGCCGTAATCCACCACGCGGGCCCAGTGCGGGTTGGTGGATGTCACATATCTTCGAATTTTTGGTTCTAGGACATGCCGGTTTCCTCACGATGTTTTTCTTCACCGTTTAGAGAGCAGTGATGATGAAATAAATTACACAAAGTAATGCGCCTGGCTGGGTTTGAACCCGCGACCTACAACTCATAAGTCGGGGCCGTTACCACTCGGCCACCACTGCTCTCATAGATAGATAGATAGTGATATTTCAATAAAGTTATACATAATTTTTGTCTCTTCCGCAGTATTATACTGCACCAAATTGGCGTCATCTCAGTCTGAGAGCGAGCGAGCAGCCATCAAAGAGGAGATGTCGAAACAGCCACACTTACAGAAGATTCTAGCGCAGCTGGAGACCGGCAAGGGGGATGATGAGGTTTGTACCGTACATCTTAGGATTATACTGCATCGAAATGGCCTAGCCGTTTTGTTTCAGAGTAACACACAGGGACGGACGTCTTGTTTAGAAGTCTCGTCAGTGGACGTCTTTCAGCTGAGGTGGCGATGATGACGGACACAAAAGGAAGTAGGTCCCGCTGGATGGCCGTGTCGGTTAGTTAATAGTACGGAACCCAGTTTGACATCGAAACGAATGGTCATGTGACGTACAATGCGTTCCAAATAAAATAGGAAAGCCAATAACCTCGATCTGTCAAATTTTGATTGAAACGTACGGTTTGCAAAGAAAACTTATTTGCGTATTAATAACGGTTCTTTTTTTCCTTTGTATTATATATTCGTAGATAGATAGATATTCTTTATTGTACACCAAAAATACAATTTACATTAGGAAATTAACATTAATAGGGTGTCACAATGGGCGGTCTTATCGCTAAAAACGATTTTTTACAGACCACCTTTGGATGGATTTGACAGAGGAGAAAAAAGATACGCAGGTAGTTCGTGGTGGACTATTTACATATATACAATACATAAACTAATAAATTGCATATAATACAAATAAAATATAATATATATATATAAATACATAATATATGATTAATATATTATATATGACTTAAATCATAATTAGTTTAAAAAAAAAAGCTATTGTCTTTGTTATT
The DNA here is from genome assembly GCA_949316375.1 of Mythimna vitellina. Taxonomy (NCBI): domain Eukaryota; kingdom Metazoa; phylum Arthropoda; class Insecta; order Lepidoptera; family Noctuidae; genus Mythimna; species Mythimna vitellina. Next base: position 11,057,214 of record OX438713.1, on the reverse strand, counting down.
TACATTGTTAGCAACAATTTGCCTTCTTCTTCCATTCGCCACTACTCAGACACTTCACACAGTGACGCAGAGATTAGCAACATTGAAGTATTTCTTCAATTTTGCTAATCTCTAAATAATAATATAATATTCCACAACTATCACACAACGCCGTCTAGTCTCAAGCTAAGCAGAGCTTGTGTTATGAGTACTAGACAACTGATAAACATACTTATATAACTGGATTCTGATTAAACTTTTTTCGTTTAAAACATTTCTTGTTGTGCTCACCCTACCTAATTTTTCGATTTGACAACTATGACGTCAGAACATAGCGTAAAAATCGATTCTATTCTTATTTGGAACGCATTGTCATGTTTTGACAGAATCTGGCATGACGTTCACAGTGCGACCTGCTATAAAAAAAATGATCAAGTCCCTAAGAGCTCTTTTGATCTTTGGACTTCGTGCGAACAATATTGAACATTGCCTAGGAACTGTCTCACGGCTCGTTGTGAAGTGAATACCTAAAGCCTACATCATAATATATCATTTGCGTGGTCTGGAATAGTTACCCAGTCACCGCACAAAAACTAAGAGTCGCTTGGCATTCTGAATCGGCTTGGGCGAATTTCGTCTCGGTCGTAATAAAAGATTTTTACCATTTGCATTAAAATTTACTATTTTTCCGTCCCCAGAGCGCCACACAGTCATCGGAAGCGCCGCGCAAGCGCCACAAGGCGGAGGCGGAGGCGCTGGGCGGCGCGGGGCAGGTGGCGGGCAGCCGCCGCGTGCTGGCGCTGGACGAGCTCATGTTCGCGGCCGGCGCGCACTTCATGGCCAACAAGCGCTGCCAGCTGCCGCCCGGCTCCTTCAGGAAGCAGAGGAAAGGTCACTAATTATGTCAAAAGTCAAAGCATTTTATTTCAAATAAATCATTTACAGGCACTTTTGAAATGTCAAGAAGTCAGTCAGTCAGAAAAAATGATGCTAATTGCACATTCCAAAGCATAGATCACGCAAGGAAACTCCGAGCATAGCCCTCTCCATAGCCCTTTGATGATTCAAGCGTTCACGAATTGCAGTTTTAACATATTTTTTGAAACATTCATCACCAGGTTACGAAGAAGTCCACGTACCAGCTCTGAAACCCAAGCCGTTTGATGAGGGAGAGACGTTGATGCCGGTTGACAAGCTTCCCAAATACGTACAGCCGGCTTTCGACGGCTTCAAGACGCTGAATAGGATACAGGTGTGTGATCTATTATATTTTTCGGTGAAGTGCACAATACATTTGCGATAACCATAACACAAATCTGCGCTCATCTCATAACAACCTTCTTTATTGTCCCACTCATCGTAAGTTATGTCAAAGTCAAAAGTTTTTTATTTCACATAGGCCCATTGTATGTACGTATGTGTTTTAGTTTAGTGTCCTTTTATATATATTGGTTTACAATAAAAAATATAATAAATAAATAGGCCTACATGGGCACTTATAAAACGTTAGAAGCTAGTGCACGGTTCCAAATTGGTCGTTTCCTATGGAGAACAACCGGCAAGAAACTCGATGGTTACTCTTTTAAAAAAAAAATTTGTTACAATATTTCCATATTACAGCATGTAGATATTATGTAAGGACAGTGTAGACTGGTAAATATTGTACTAAAAAGTACAATAAAAATAATCATAATAAAAAGTAACCTAAGAATTCGCGGAGTCTACAGTGTTCTCACATTCACATTATAAAAAAAAGAGGCAAAATAAATAAAAGCAAGTAAAATAAATATTTACAATTATTAATAAATAAACGTACTGACTTTCTTCACTATTCCTTCTTTATTCAAGCTATTTCTCTGTGGAATGCGCTCCTCCAAGAGATTAGGATGGCAACAAGCCGATTATCATTCAAAACCAAAGTTTCCGAGCTAATTCGTAAGAAGTTGGCAGTAGTGTCATCACAGCGTTAATGTTTTCCTATTGTCGATTTGGACCAATTGTTTAAGTATTTTAGTTTATGTATGTAGTGTATTAACTTGAGTATATAATATACCACATAGTAATAATAATAATATACCACAACTATCACATAACGCTGTCTAGTCCCAAGCTAAGCAGAGCTTGTGTTATGAGTACTAGACAACTGATAAACATACTTATAGATCTCTAAATACATACATATTATAGATAAATTACACCAAGACACAGTACAAATGACCATGCTCATCACACAAACATTTGTCCTGGGTGGGAATCGAACCCACGACTTCCGGCATAGCAGTCAGGGCCACCTAGCCACTAGACCAACAGGCCAGTCGTATATATTGTATAATTATATTATATTTATTTTATGGTTTATTAGTATATCTGCAGCGAACCTGTTGGTCTAGTGGTTAGTGGCCCTGACTGCTATGCCGGAGGTCGTGGGTTCGATTCCTACCCAGGACAAATGTTTGTGTGATGAGCATGGTCATTTGTTCTGTGTCTGGGTGTAATTTATCTATAATATGTATGTATTTAGAAATATATAAGTATGTTTATCAGTTGTCTAGTACTCATAACACAAGCTCTGCTTAGCTTGAGACTAGATGGCGTTGTGTGATAGTTGTGGAATATCTATTCTATGGTCGATAAGTAAATCTATTCCTGCATTCGCCTTTTTCTCTCTCTTTTATTGCACCTACCACTACTTTTCTCTGCATCACCCTAAGTTTGTCTGGTACAAAATGCCTAAGGCATTTTCTGTATTTTTTTTCCGGTGATAAAATCATCTTATGACATCCCCCGCTTTTGGGCGGGGCGGGAGATAGTATCAGACTTTTATTGACTAAAAACCCACTCCTGTTCCTTCGTTGCCTTTCGTACCAGGGCTGTGTCTTCAGTCTTTCAAAAGCAGGCCCTTGGCCCCAGTAGGCTTCGACCCTGCTGGGCCCCTACGGTTTGCTGACACACTTATCCTACCCATAGTACTCCATCTCCTACCCATTGCTCGCCGTCCGCAAGCCCAAGGCATTAATGAGCACGATCATTTGTTCTGTGTCTGGTGTAATTTATCTATAATATGTACTTAGAAATATATAAGTATGTATATCAGTTGTCTAGTACTCATAACACGAGCTCTGCTTAGCACAGCGTTGTGTGATAGTTGTGGAATATTATATTATTATTATTTCCTTTATTGTAAACACATATTAATTACATTTTTAAATATTTTTTTTAAACAAAATGATACAAAAAAAATAAAAAATAAACATTTAAAAATATAAAAAATATATTATTATTATTAAGACCGCCGCTGTACCTTAATAAAAAATAAATAAAAAAGCATTAAATAAAAAGTCCGGAAAAGTACGGAAGTTTGAAACCGCACGAACGAACGAAGTGACACATGTCACTTTGACAGAACCTGTCAAGAATTTTACCTCGAAAATTCATCGTCTAACTCACGACCCTGTCCCTCCACAGTCACGCATATCGAAAGCCGCCCTCGAGACTGACGAGAACCTGCTGGTGTGCGCCCCCACAGGAGCTGGCAAGACGAACGTGGCCCTGCTGACCATCCTGCGTGAGGTCGGCAAGCACGTCAACGACGACGGCACTGTGAACGTGCACGACTTCAAGATGATATACGTCGCGCCCATGAGGTCGCTCGTGCAGGAGATGGTGAGTTCTAGGTCTTGTGTAATGTTTCCAGCATGGGCCAATGTGCTCTAGTATGGGCCATTGTGATCCAGCATGAACCACCGTGGTTGAACATGGATTTTGTGGTCCAGCATTGGCCATCGTGGTTCAGCATGGTTTTTTTGGTCCAGTATGGGCCGTCAAGTTCCAGCTTAAGCCATCGTAAAAAAGAGAATACCATACCTATTGAACAGTCTGCCGGCAGACATAAGGAGTGAAACAAACACAAATAAATTTAGACGCAAATAAAAATTATATTATTTAGAAATGTTTTAAGTACATTTAAGTATGTCTAGAGACGCACCGACCCCACAGTCAATCCATTGCAATGGTTTTGTGGGGCTTATCTTATAAGTTACTTACCTTTTGGAATAAATAATCGTAGTAAAACAATGGTGGTTGTGGTCCAGCGTGAGCCATTATGGTCCAACATAAGCCGTTGTGGTCCAACATGGGTCAGTATGGGCTAGTGTGCTCAAGTATGGATTTACACGTTACGACATTACAGAAAATACAAAACACATAGAATCCAATAAATACCTAATTTCGGAAAAAGAATAGTGTACCTTAAGTTTATTTGAACTTATAATTCCACTTCAATCAGTTTTTAAAAAACGGGAATTTCATATTTAAACCCTAAAATAATGAAGTCATTATAACTTTCCAATGGTCAACCACTGATACACCATTGAAAGAAATGGCATAGAATGGTAATCTCGTACATAATGACAAATCAATGTTTGACGTATGCGGTAATTAAAATTTTGACAGTTCCTTTGATCACTGACCTACCATTAGAACGTCATTATGCAGTCATTGCTTTTAATAAGCTCGATATTGTCATTCTACCACAACTCTATTCGGACAGGTACATCATCTACCCTGGTCACCAGGGAGAGTGGAAACGGCGAGAGATGTCGTGCGGTGTTCCGCAGGGATCGGTACTAGGACCGCCCTTGTGGAACATCGGCTACGACTACGTGCTGCGCGGCGACCTCCCTGACGGGGTCAGCGTGGTCTGCTACGCAGACGACACGCTGGTCCTAGCGCAGGGGGTGTCGTACCAGGCGACGGTCGAACTAGCGACGCGCGGGGTTGCGATAGTCGTTGATAGGGTCCAGCAGTTGGGACTCGAGGTGGCGCTGCACAAGTCTGAGGCCATGTGTTTTCTCGGCCCTCGGAGCGCGCCGCCTCGGCGTTCCCAGCTAACGGTAGGAGGAGTTCACATCGGCGTCGGGTCGACGATGAAGTACCTAGGACTCGTCCTCGACAGCCGGTGGAATTTCGAGGAGCACTTCCGACGTCTGGCTCCCAAACTGAATCGGACTGGGGCTGCCCTCAAGCGGCTCCTGCCCAACCTCGGGGGTCCAGACTGCCGGAGGCTCTACGCAGGCATCGTCCGGTCCATGGCCCTTTATGGGTCGCCGGTGTGGGCGCCGTCACTGCGAAAGCGACCGGCGGCCCAGCTGAACGCGTGCCAGAGGGTCATGGCCATACGGATGGTGCGGGGATACCGGACGATTTCCCGCGAAGCGGCGAGCCTCCTTGCTGGCCAGCCACCATGGGATCTGGAAGCAACAGGCCTTGCACACATACACGATCTGTGCATGGAGATGCAACGCCGGGGCGAAACTCCACTGCCGCGACAAGTCGCGGCATGGCGGGCAGAGTTCCGGCGGGGTCTCATGGTGGAATGGCGACAGCGACTATCGCAACCCAGTGCTGGGCACGCCATAATCATGGCGGTACTTCCCCTTTTTGAGGAGTGGCTGGAAAGGCAACACGGCGTCCTTACCTTCCGCATGACGCAGGTCCTCACCGGACATGGTAAGTTCGGGAGGTTCCTGCACCGGATCCGTGCGGAGGAAACGCCCGGGTGTCACCATTGCGTAGACCGCCCGAAGGACACGGTGGAATACACAGTAGAGGTGTGCCCCGCTTGGGCAGAGCAACGCCGTGTCCTCTTGGGGGCAATCGGCGGCGGCGATCTCTCGCGTCGGGCCTTGGTACAGGCCATGGTCCGGAGCGAGGAGGAGTGGCAGGTGGTCGCCTCCTTCTGCGAAGCAGTAATGCTAGCAAAGGAGGCGGCCGATCGCGTGAGGCAACGGTCCTCACGCCCCAACCGCCGCCGGGACTCCGATCCAGATTTCCGGCCACCGTAGGCGCGGGCTTGCGGACGGCGAGCAATGGGTGGCTCGCCGTCCGGCCGTCCGGTAATCGGACCGAGCCCAATTCGTCAACGGCGCGTACTGTTTCACGCGCGCCTCAAGGAGATGTCAGCAACTGTAGGGGCCCAGCAGGGTCGAAGCCTACTTGGGCCAAGGGTCTGATTCTGAAAGGAAGACTCGGCCCCGGTACGAAAGGCAACGAAGGAACAGGAGTGGGTTTTTAGTCAGTAAAAGTCTGACACTATCTCCCGCCCCGCCCAAGAGCGGGGGATGTCATAAGATGATTTTCCCACCGGAAAAAAAAAAAACCACAACTCTAGTACGAGACCATTGACCGATCAATGATCGATCATTATGAATTAGCAGATTACGAACTTTTAGCAAAATGACAATGGGATCGTGTTGGAATGACGAATTTATAAAAATAGCAGACTTGGGCCCCAGGAATGCCAGAATAATAATAATAATATTCCACAACTATCACACAACGCCGTTAAGTCTCAAGCTAAGCAGAGCTTGTGTTTATGAGTACTAGACAACTGATAAACGTAATTAAATATTTCTAAATACATACATATCATAGATAAATTACACCCAGATACAGAACAAATTATCGTGCTCATCACACAAACATTTGTCCTGTGTGGGAATCGAACCCACGACCTCCGGCATAGCAGTCAGGGCCACTAACCACTAGACCAACAGGTCAGTCGAGTTAATAGGTTAACAAACATATTATTTTAGTAAATATTTTTGTTCAACACATTTCCTTTTCCCCACAGGTGGGCAACTTCAGCAAGCGTCTAGCAGCGTACAATATGAAGGTGTCAGAATTAACTGGCGACCATCAGCTGACGAGAGAGCAGATTGAAGCGACACAGCTCATAGTCTGCACGCCTGAGAAATGGGATATTATTACTAGAAAAGGTAAGTAAATTAGCTTATGGGGGTTCTCCCTGCCCTGCGTTCAAATTTGAGGTTATGACGTCACCGGAGTAGATACTCATACATACATACTCGGCCTTATAATATTTATTTATTTAAACTTCATGTACAGTGGTGGTACATAGGCGGACTTAATGCAACAAGGCATTCTCTACCAGTCAACCTTTGGGTTAAAAAAGACAACACTGTGGTAGGTGTGCACAATAAAGAAATAACAGATAATTCAAAAAGAAAAAATAAAATAAAAAATAAGTTATATATGCTAAAATTATAAACTAATAAATACTATGAAAAATATCAAATTATTAAGAGAACTTAATAATAATTCTGACGAAGACCAAACTAAAGTTGAGAGGACTTCAAGTAGTAGTTCCGAATTTGTAATAAAGAAGAAGAAGTAGAAGTAATGTTCCCACTGCTGGGACTCGGGCCTCCTCTCTAGGAGAGGGAATGGGCCGTAATCCACCACGCGGGCCCAGTGCGGGTTGGTGGATGTCACATGTCTTCGAATTTTTGGTTCTAGGACATGCCGGTTTTCTCACGATGTTTTCCTTCACCTTTTTGAGAGCAGTGGTGATGATATAAATTACACAAAGTAATAATAATAATAATAACAATAATAATCTGTGGCTCGTCTGTCAAGGAGTGACAGCAAAATTTTTTCTCCCTACAAATATTTTCAGAATAATTATATAATCTTACAACAAAATGTATACACCAACAATACGAACAAAGAAAAAAAATTACACAAATAGTGTATTATAGCTGATTGCAGATCAACTCAGCTAATAGAAAAACAACGAATACTATAAAATTGACAGTTGACTTTGGGAGCATGGAACAACAAAAATGCTGACTAGAAGACGAGCTCAGCAACTAAACACACAGCCAACATCTTCGGGTTCGTCGCTCAGCTCCGCCTCGCAGCCGCCGGGACCTACGCCAGCCGTGAGTTCAGAGATTCCGGTCGCTGCAGTTGCGTCGAGCTCGAGTGACGAATACTTCTCGCCGCCGACGACACCACCACCTGCGCGTCGACGGGGAAGAGGCCGACCTCCGGCCAGCTTGGGACCTCGAGGCCCACCGGCCTCTGATAGGGTTCCCGCTACCGGTGGAAGTGTGCAGCGCATGCGTTGGACACAATCAATGAATGAAAATGTCATGCGCGCATACTTTGGGGCTACAGAGGGAGGAAATCGCCTGACTGCGTACCGAGATCGGATGCTCTCTCTGTTTCAGGTGCTTGAGCCAGCTGTCAACGTTTCGGCCCAACGTTTATCGGATCAGGTGCGGGTCATCCAGCGTAACCGTATGTTGGATGATGCCGTACTTGATAGACTGCGCCTAGAATCACGGAATAGCCGTGTCTCACCTGTATCACCACCGGCCGCGGTGCAACTGCAACCCAGTGTATCACCGCGACCCGACCACGTCGGTGAGGATGATGATGACGGGGCTATATCCGTGAGTACCCAGTGCAATGCACGTTTGAGGAGCGCTTTGGAGGATGCATTCCGAGAGTACCGCTCCACACCGCCTGAGCTTAGACCTCGTCTACCTCGTTTGCCCATGCACAAAAAAAATAAGGCGCTGGTGTGTGCTCTAGATTCGCAGCTATCAAATTGTTTTGATAGCAGCAAAGACCTTGCCGATACTCACTCGATCTTATACTGTGCGGCTGCAGCGGCGTGTCGTGTAGCTCACGTCAAATTTCCTAATAGTGACCGAGCTACACGACCAGCTGTACCAGCTTGGCAGTGCAGGATCGAGCGTCGTATCGGTGAGGCTAGAGCACTCATCGGCAAGCTTATCTGCTTCAGGGAGGGCAACACTCGCCCTAGGGTGATGCGCTTTGTGAGGCGGGCGTTTTCGGGGACAGATATTAGTCCTCGAGATTATTTACCCCGCGTCACAGAGCGTATCGACTTCCTGAAGCAGAAGATCTATGCATGGGCAAACCGTATTCGTCGGTACAAGCGACGAGTCGAGCGGTACACTCAGAATCGCACATTCCAAAGCAACGAAAGGTGGGTTTATAGGGCTTGGGAGCGACCGGACCATAGTGTGACTGATACACGCTTACCAGATGATGACGCGATGTGTTCATTCTGGCGCAACATCTGGTCAGTGCCTATCAGTCACACCGAGGGTGACTGGACTCGGGAGGTCGAACGTGCGTGCGATCTTATACCAGAAATGGGGGCAATTACCATCAGCCCCCTAGATGTAGCTCGTGCAGTTCGTCCGTTGCCCAACTGGAAATCTCCAGGGCCGGACAGGCTGCACAACTTCTGGCTTAAATGGTTTCAAAGGTCGCACGCTCGTTTGGCATCTCAATTCCAGTCTGCCCTAGAGTCAGGATCGCTGCCCCAGTTTTTTACAACGGGAATAACCCACCTGCTCCATAAATCAGGTAGTACTGCGGAACCTAAAAATTATAGACCGATTACATGTTTACCAACGGTCTATAAAGTTCTTACATCCATACTGAGAGCCAAAATTAATACTCACATTGAGACAAATTCTATCATGTCTGCCTCTCAGAATGGATGTAGGAACGGGTCCCGCGGTACTAAGGAGCTGCTCCTCATTGATGTTGCCATTAGCCAACAGGTTCGTCGTTCTCGAAGAGATCTGTCGACATGTTGGATAGATTATAAGAAGGCCTATGACTCAGTGCCGCATACATGGCTCATGAGGGTGCTGGAGCTGTATAAAATTGACGCAACTCTGCGCACCTTCCTGATGTCGTGTATGGGGCAGTGGAGGACGGTCCTTCATTATCCAGGATGTCGACAAATTTTGGAGAACAGCGAACCGATAAGGATCGAGCGTGGCATATTCCAAGGCGACAGTCTGAGTCCGCTGTGGTTTTGCCTAGCCTTGAACCCTCTCAGCACACTGCTGGAGAGTTCGGGCTTAGGCTACCGGTTGAGAAGAGGTGGTCAGGTCATATCTCACCTTCTTTACATGGATGATCTGAAACTCTTTGCCCCCAACAACTTGCAACTGATGGAGCTACTGAAGGTAACTGAAACCTTCAGTAGTGCCATCAGGATGGAATTTGGTGTGGACAAATGTGCAGTCATGCATGTAAAGCGAGGAGAGATTATGGAATCCGTGGGAACCCAACTCTCGGATTCTATACACCTTAGATCCCTCTGCTCAACTGAAACTTACAAGTATTTGGGTATGTTGGAAGCGTTAGGCATCAATACTGCTGACGTGAAACAATCGTTGAAGGAGCGCTTCTTTTGCCGCCTGAATAAGGTACTAAATAGTCTTTTATCAGGCGGGAACAAGGTGCGCGCTTTCAACGGTTGGGTCATGCCGGTTCTGATGTACTCTTTCGGCATACTCAAATGGACTCAGACTGAACTTGACGCCCTGGATAGAAGGGTCCGGACACTGCTTACCGCAAATCGGATGCATCACCCACGGTCATCGGTGATGAGGCTGTATATCCCGCGGAAGTGCGGGGGTCGTGGGTTCTTAAACGCTAAGACCCTACACAACCGGGAGATATGCAGTCTCAGGGAATACTTCCTTAAAACCGACGTGGGGATGCACCGAGATGTGGTAGTGGTGGACAAGGGCCTCACCCCGCTCTCCTTGGCTAACGAGAACTGGCGCAAGCCTGTAGTACTGGACACTAATGAACGCAAGGAAGTATGGCAGAGCAAGGAGCTTCACGGACGCTTTTACCGGGCCTTACATGGGCCCGATGTAGACCTGTTAGCGTCCGTATCTTGGCTGCGTTTTGGTGACCTCTTCGGGGAAACCGAAGGTTTTGTCTGTGCGATAATGGACGAAGTTATGATGACGAACAACTACCGGAAATACATTGTGAAGGACGGTACGGTTGACATCTGTCGGGCATGCCACCGGCCCGGGGAATCAATCCGACACATTATTTCTGGGTGTTCTCGTCTGGCTAACGGAGACTATTTGCATAGACACAACCTCGTAGCCAGGATTATCCACCAGCAACTTGCTCTTAAATACAATCTTATTGAATCCGAAGTACCGTACTATAGGTATGTGCCCGACCCAGTTCTTGAGAATGGCATCATTACGTTGTATTGGGATCGATCTATCATCACTGACAGGACTATTGTTGCGAATAAGCCTGACATAGTGGTGATAGATCGACTGGAGCGTCGCACAATGATTGTTGATATAGCGGTCCCTCATGACGAGAACCTTGTGAAAGCTGAGAAAGATAAACAAACTAAATATCTTGACTTGGCTCGCGAGGTTGTCGACATGTGGGAAGTGGACACAGCAGTCATTGTGCCGATAATCGTGACGGCCAATGGCTTAATTGCCAAGAGCCTCGACCACCACCTGAGGAGGCTCTCGTTAGGCAGTTGGATCAAGGGCTTGATTCAGAAGGCAGTACTTCTGGACACGGCGCGTATAGTCCGGAGATTCCTCTCTCAGGGGCCCTGACCACCGGTAGCTTGGACCCTGTTCCCGATGCCGGTGTGCTACTATTTTTTATATTTTTAAATGTTTTTTTTATGAGCTTTGTTTTTAAAAAATATTTAAAAATGTAATTTATATGTATGTTAAACTAATAAAGGAAATAATAATAATAATCATTTTATTTTCAGGCATCAGAGGCCCATAGACAAAATACATAAAAATAATCTTAAATAATAATACACTAATACATATTGTAAAAACAATGCTTATTTAACTAAAATTAAACACTTAATGTAGTCGGCGTCGTGTTGCGCTGCGTGGTGTCGCATAACCGTCCTCGGAAACGTCGGTAAACGACACCTTTCGGCCAGAAGTCCTCTTTTAAGAAGGTCTGCTGTTGGGTTGGAACTCGTACCACGAACGACTTGAAGTTGACGTCGTGGCGCGCCTCCAACCTTACGACCCTCAGAGTCCAATTGGTCTTCACCTTCAAATACTCCACGACTTCCTCAACCTTCGTGTAGTGATGCAGGCGCGAAATGTATAGCTGCGTCGTAGGCACAGCAGGACGCAGCAACATGTTCGGACCACTCGGTGCGGTACCGCACTGGTTACGGGAACAGGGCTTCTTCTTCTTCTTTTCTACTCTTGTGAAACCCTCTTCATCCACTTGGCCTGTTTTTGGCAAGGTGCTCTGGACCACAGACAGGGTAGGTTTAGTACCCGTTTTCAGCTTTTCCCCTATTTTTGTTTGTCGCTTTGGTTGCGACGCACCTGATTTGCCGACGGTGACAATAGCAGCGTAGGCACGTTTAGGGGTCAACGTACCTACATGTGACGTTTCCGCAGCCGGTGTTGAGGTGCGGGCGACGGCGACGGCGGGCGGTGCTTGATCAGCATTTACGGCAGCTGGTGACTCACTTGGGTTCGTCGATTCAAAACTGCCGACTGATGCATTTTGCGCCACTCGACGTGTTTTCACCTTTGAGGCCTCAGGTGACCCACTTACTGAATGAACGTTGCGCAATAATGCTATTTCCGCACGCAACTCAGCATTGGACTTTTCTGATACCTCCATTCTAGACTGCATTCTGGTCATCTCCGCTTTCAATGTAGTGATGTCCTTTAGCAGCCGTGTGATGTCGACGTGATCGAACGTGACGGGGGGCAGCTTACTCAGCTCCTTCGCCACGAAATCTGGAACGTCGTCCGGGTCAGTCTTCTTCAACATATCGATGATATCCTGAAGACTCTTTCCAGTACCATCTCTGCGGCGTGACGGCATCTCGTCTAGTTTCCCAAGGGACTGGAACAGTAACAGTTTTCCACTGCTGATCTCGTCCTCCTTGAAATTGGACCGGCATATCTGCAGGATGCTCACCTCGTCCATGTAGTCAATAGCATGGACTAGAAAAGCCAGCAATTCATTGACTACGAGTTTTTTAGAACTCATAGTGTTATCGAGCAGCGACTATTGCTGCTTGCCACGCGAATAAAATTCGTGACGTGCACAGTGAAAACACATCCGTACTCGAGCGTGGATTGCACTGCACTCAATGCGCGCCTGGCTGGGTTTGAACCCCCAACTTACAACTCGTAAGTCGGGGCCGTTACCACTCGGCCACCACTGCAACTGGTCGCGCCGCCATGGTGTCCCGGTGAAATATAGCCCTTAGTGTTAATTGGATTAACTCTAGGGTAGCTACTCGAGTTATAAAAGAACGACCCTGGGTTGCAGCTCGAAGCATAGAGTATTAAATAAATAAGTCATCATCATCATCATCATTCAGCCGATAGACGTCCACTGCTGGACATAGGCCTCCCCCAAATGTCGCCACAAAGAACGGTCCATCCATCGGATTCCCACAACCTTCACCAGGTCATCGGTGCACCTTGTAGGGGGCCTTCCAACACTGGGTCTTCCGGTACGCGGTCGCCACTCCAGAACCTTTCGGCCCCAACAACCATCTGTTCTGCGAGCAATGTGCCCTGCCCACTGCAACTTAAGTTTGGCGATTCTTCGTGCTATGTCGGCAACCATGATTCTACTGCGGATATCTTCATTTCTAATTCGATCACGCAAGGAAACTCCGAGCATAGCCCTTTCCATTGCCGTTTGGGTGACTTTGAGCCTTCTGATAGGGCCCATTGTGAGCGACCACGTTTCGGAGCCATATGTCATCACTGGCAACACGCACTGGTCATAGACTTTCGTCTTGAGACACTGTGGTATGTTGGACGAGAAGATACTACACAGCTTTCCGAACCGAAACCGAAATAAATAAGTAAATCCATCTAACCTACGTTTTTCTAAATTTTTTTTTATTCCCCATCTCCGTTCACAGGTGGTGAGCGATCCTTCACAAACTTGGTGCGGCTGATCATCATCGATGAGGTTCACCTTCTCCACGACGAGCGAGGACCAGTCCTGGAGGCGCTCGTCGCCAGAACCCTGAGGACTGTGGAGCAGACGCAGGAAGAAGTAAGTATTATCTTGAGATTTTTTGCAAATCGGAAAAATTTTCGAGTTTCCATTCGGGAATTTAACTGTTTTCAAAGGTAAGTTTGTGCGGAATTCTCAGGGTGCGAGACCTTGGGGTGGGATTCTCAGGGTGAGAGATTTGAGTATATGGTTTAAATTTCAACTAGATAACTCCACGTGTTCCAGAGATAAAGGGTCTTCACAAACAGACAGACATACGGACGGAAAAAAAAGTGATCCTATAAGGTTTCCGTTTTGTCCTCTAAAGGTACGGAACCCTAAAAACAACACCATTCTTTTTTCTATTAAATGTTGTAAACCTATTCTAAAACTGCAAAAACCTCAAAAGTATATTATATTTTACAAGCCAGTCCGTTAGCTATATAAAAATAACTCATGCAATATCTTTTCGATTTAACAATATCATTTGAAAAAATAAATGTGAAAGTAAGTCTGTCTGTCTGTTACATCATACCATGTAGAGATACCAACGATGAGTGTTCATTACAGGTTCGCCTCGTGGGTCTGTCCGCCACGCTGCCTAACTACACGGACGTGGCCGCCTTCCTCAGGGTCAAGCCCGAACATGGACTGTTTTACTTCGATAATTCTTTCAGGTGAGACATTTCATTAATACAATTATTCCAAAGTGGCCAACCGACACCATCCAACATTATAATGTTAAAAAACGTTATAAATGCTAATGTACTACGCGCTGTTGACGACTGGGCTCGGTTCGGTTAATTACCGAAAGGCCGGACGGCGAGCTACCCATTGCTCGACGTCCGCGAGCTCGCGTCTACCGTGGCTGGTAGTCGGGGTCAGAATCACGGCGGCTGGGGCGTGAGGACATTCGTTCCCTCACGCCTGCGGCCTCCTCCTTCACTTGCATTACTACGCGTGTAATGATAAATGTAAATGATAATAATACTGTTTCTGTGTTTATTATTTAACTAGCTTTTGCCCGCGACTTCGTCAGCGTAGAAGTCGAAAATGGTTTTATTAGGTTTTTTGAGATACGAAAATATGAAATATTATTTATTATCTTCGTCGTGTGATAGTCCGAAAGGTTCTGGAGTGGCGACCGCATACCGGAAGACGCAGTGTTGGAAGGCCCCCAACAAGGTGGACCGATGACCTGGTGAAGGTTGCGGGAATCCGATGTATGCGAGATGCACAGGACCGTTCTTTGTGGCGACATTTGGGGGAGGTCTATGTCCAGCAGTGGACGTCTATCGGCTGAAATGAACAAAGGTTTCATTGGGTGATGAAATAATTACAAAGTAATGTGCCGGCTGGGTTTGAACCGCATTCCCGCGACCCTCACCAGTTCATCGTTCCACCACTCTCATAAGAGAGGCCGCGCCAACGCTGTGTCTCCCAGTACATGGTCGCCACCCCAGAACCTTTCGTCCGCATTGAACATCGGTTCTACGAGCATTAATTATTTTTTATATTATTTTTCAGGCCAGTAGCTTTAGAACAGCAGTACATCGGTGTAACAGAGAAGAAAGCGCTGAAAAGGTTCCAAGTCATGAACGACATCGTCTACGAGAAGACCATGGAGCATGCTGGACGAAATCAGGTAATAATCGAGCTTTTAAAATAAAAGAAAGAAAGAAAAAACGTTTATTCCTACCTCACATAGCATAAGCATAGCATAATCAGCCTTATAATGTTCCCACTGCTGGGACTCATGCCTCCTCTCTAGGAGAGGGAATGGGCTGTAATCCACCACGCGGGCCCAGTGCGAGTTGGTGAATGTCACATGTCTTCGAATTTTTGGTTCTAGGACATGCCGGTTTCCTCACGATGTTTTCCTTCACCGTTTTGAGAGCAGTGGTGATGAAATAAATTACACAAAGTTATGCGCCTGGTTGAGTTTGAACCCAGGACATAAAACTCGTAAGTGACTGGCCTGTTGGTCTAGTGGTCAGTGGCCCTGACTGCTATGCCGGAGGTCGTGGGTTCGATTCCCACTCTGGACAAATGTTTGTGTGATGAGCACGATCATTTGTTCTGAGTCTGGGTGTAATTTATCTATAATATGTATGTATTTAGAAATATATAAGTATTTTATATGTATATAGAAATATATAACTTGTAAGTCGGGGCTCTGCCCTGCTCTTCACCGAGACCGACTCGCACTTGCTCAGATTTATTAATATCATGTAAAGATTTTTTTTTTTTTTTGTTTTTCAGATTTTAGTTTTCGTGCATTCTCGTAAAGAGACCGGCAAGACGGCGCGCGCCATTCGTGACATGTGTTTGGAGAAGGATACTCTTGGACAGTTTTTGAGGTACCTAAAATAAAATGAACTGGATATCGACGGTGAAGTGCCAATACCTTCTAACTGACATTTTTCGATAAAATTACTTTTAAGTGCTTATATTTTAAATGCGTGTTTCCGCATGCTTCGTAAAATATCCGAAGCGGATATTTAGTTGCAAGTGCATCAAATTAATTTGTGGAAACAAACACCTAACTAAACCAACGTGTCAATTTATAGTATTACTTCCTAACAATTTTTGGACAGATAATTTTGACTTCCGACAGTTAGGAGTTATTGGTACTTCACCGTCGATATTTTTTTTTTATTGGGTGGGTAAATCATCTTATGACAAATCTTTTTGTCTTCCAAAGACGTGTAGTGTGAACAACTATTATTCATTTTGAATGAGAATAACTTTAAAGTTGTTTAATCGAAAAAAAATCATATATATAATTATTATTTGAATATGTATTCAGATTCAGTCACGTGGGATGTTAAAGAAAATTTTCAATGTGAATTCACACTAATATAAACTGTTAATAACAAAAATTATAAAAATCTTCGTCTCCAGCTTTACAATTTCACAAGATGTAGCTTCATACTTTTTTTTTTATTGGGTGGGAAAATCATCTTATGACAAATCCCGCACTTGGGCGGAGCGGGAGATAGTGTCAGACTTTTACTGACTAAAAACCCACTCCTTCGTTGCCTTCGTCCCAGGGCCCCGGGTTTCGTTTTCACACTGCCCGTGGATCGTTTAGAAGGGGTTAGGAGATAAATAAACGTACAGAATTTGCCTGCTGCGGTCTTCCCGTCCAACTATAATTTAGGTGTCTTCAAGGCTAGAGTGAATAGGCTCTTAATAAACTAGTGCGCCTCACCATCAATGATTGCATCTCCGCTTACCATCAGGTGGGATCGCAGTCAAGCACTGGTTTATATCAATTTAAAAAAAAAAACAGAAGAAAAATATCTCACCCGTAAAACAAAAGTGGGACTATACCAAAAAACTGGGCAAGTGCGAGTCGAACTCGCGCACTGAGGGTTCCGTACAAATTTACCTATGAAAACAGTTCGATTCCCGAATTGAGTTACGAAGAAAAAAGGTTCTTTTAGTGACGTAACTACAAATTTACAGTTTTTGAGGATTCTAGGTCAACGGGAAGTACCCTATGAATTTTGATTCCATTGAGAGTGTCGAAATACACGTTTTTTTGCCGTTAACTCAGGTATTTGATTTTTTCACAACTTCAAGGAACTGCAGACCTGAGTATATGGTTTTAATTTCAACTCGATACCTCTCCGCGTTCCCAAGATGTCTGTATGTCAGTCGTGACATACAGACTGACAGACACAAGTTTACCTAAAAATGGCAATTAAAAAACAAATTCATCATAGTGCCATTTTTGTTTTATAGTTGCGATATATATAAAAATATTGTAGGTATTTAACAAATTCTCAATGTCTATAAAGAAGCTTTTAATTACTTTTTTTTGTCATACAGGGAAGGTTCAGCAAGTATGGAAGTACTCCGCACGGAAGCTGAACAGGTCAAGAACCCCGAACTGCGCGAACTGTTGCCATACGGGTTCGCGATACATCACGCCGGCATGAGCAGGGTGGACAGGACGCTCGTCGAGGATCTGTTCGCTGACAGGCATATACAGGTATAGGAGATTGTAGCTATAAAGTGTTTGTACTGTCATCAAAACATCTCCCTAATATGAACCCTGTCTAGTCAATACATGTCCCTAATATGACCTCAGTATAGTCAAAACACCCTTTATATGACACCAGTATAATCAATACATGCCCCTAATATGACTCAGTACAATCAAAACATAATATAATATTAATAAAACATGCCTCTAATATAATAATAAATGTTTATTTTTCTCACCTCAATATTTTACAAAACATCAAATTCTTAAAATGTAATAACAAGTGTTATATTATTGTGGAAGACTGGTGCCTAAACTAGGCTACAAACCTGTATTTCAGGACACAAGAAATACAGGTTTGCTTGGTTTGTTTTGAACAATATGACCTCAGTATAGTCAAAACATATCTCAATATGACCTGAGTATTGTCAAAACATGTCCCTAATATGACCCCTGTATAACCAAAACATGTCCCTAATATGAGCTCAGTATAGTCAAAACTTGCCCCTAATATGAACCCTGTATAGTCAAAACATGTCCCTAATATGAGCTCAGTATAGTCAAAACATGTCATTAATATGAGCTCAATATAGTCAAACCTTGCCCCTAATATGAACCCTGTATAGTTAAAACATGTTCCTAATATGAACCCTGTATAGAAAAAACGTGTCCCTAATATGAGCTCGGTATAGTCGAAACGTGTCCCTAATATTAGCTCAGTATAGTCAAAACGTGTCCCTAATATGAGCTCAGTGTAGTCAAAACATGTCCCTTAATGAACCCTGTATAGTCAAAACATCTCCCTAATATGAGCTCGGTATAGTCAAAACGTGTCCCTAATATGAGCTCAGTATAGTCAAAACATGTCCCTTATATGAACCCTGTATAGTCAAAACATGTCCCTAATATGAGCTCGGTATAGTCAAAACGTGTCCCTAATATGAGCTCAGTATAGTCAAAACATGTCCCTTATATGAACCCTGTATAGTCAAAACAAGTCCCTAATATGAGCTCAGTATAGTCAAAACGTGTCCCTAATATGAGCTCAGTATAGTCAAAACATGTCCCTTATATGAACCCTGTATAGTCAAAACATGTCCCTAATATGAGCTCGGTATAGTCAAAACGTGTCCCTAATATGAGCTCAGTATAGTCAAAACATGTCCCTTATATGAACCCTGTATAGTCAAAACAAGTCCCTAATATGAGCTCAGTATAGTCAAAACGTGTCCCTAATATGAGCTCAGTATAGTCAAAACATGTCCCTTATATGAACCCTGTATAGTCAAAACAAGTCCCTAATATGAGCTCAGTATAGTCAAAACGTGTCCCTAATATGAGCTCAGTATAGTCAAAACAAGTCCCTAATATGAACCCTGTATATTCAAAATATGTCCATAATATGAGCTCAGTATAATATACTAAATATCAAAATGGTGAAGGAAAATATCTTGAAGAAACATGTTCAAGAACTAAAAATTCGAAGAAATTCTCTGCACCCGCAATGGGCCCGCGTGGTGGATTACGGCCCATTCCCTCTCCTAGAGAGGAGGCCTGAGTCCCAGCAGTGGGAACATTCAAAGGCTGAATATGCTTTTACTAAACATAAGAAACCCTGAGCTTCGCAAACTGTTGCTGTACCAACTCCATTTTCTTGCCTATTACTCCTCACACAATCCGTCCATCTTTTATTAAGCATTTCATTTACGTTCTCAGGTCCTGGTCTCCACAGCCACACTAGCCTGGGGTGTGAACCTGCCCGCGCACACCGTCATAGTAAAGGGCACGCAGGTGTACTCTCCAGAGAAGGGCCGCTGGAGCGAGCTGGGCGCGCTCGACGTGCTGCAGATGTTGGGCAGAGCTGGCCGGCCGCAGTACGATACTAAGGGCGAAGGTGAGTCGTCATAGTGAAGGGCACGCAGGTGTACTCTCCAGAGAAGGGCCGCTGGAGCGAGCTGGGCGCGCTCGACGTGCTGCAGATGTTGGGCAGAGCTGGCCGGCCGCAGTACGATACTAAGGGCGAAGGTGAGTCGTCATAGTGAAGGGCACGCAGGTGTACTCTCCAGAGAAGGGCCGCTGGAGCGAGCTGGGCGCGCTCGACGTGCTGCAGATGTTGGGCAGAGCTGGCCGGCCGCAGTACGATACTAAGGGCGAAGGTGAGTCGTCATAGTGAAGGGCACGCAGGTGTACTCTCCAGAGAAGGGCCGCTGGAGCGAGCTGGGCGCGCTCGACGTGCTGCAGATGTTGGGCAGAGCTGGCCGGCCGCAGTACGATACTAAGGGCGAAGGTGAGTCGTCATAGTGAAGGGCACGCAGGTGTACTCTCCAGAGAAGGGCCGCTGGAGCGAGCTGGGCGCGCTCGACGTGCTGCAGATGTTGGGCAGAGCTGGCCGGCCGCAGTACGATACTAAGGGCGAAGGTGAGTCGTCATAGTGAAGGGCACGCAGGTGTACTCTCCAGAGAAGGGCCGCTGGAGCGAGCTGGGCGCGCTCGACGTGCTGCAGATGTTGGGCAGAGCTGGCCGGCCGCAGTACGATACTAAGGGCGAAGGTGAGTCGTCATAGTGAAGGGCACGCAGGTGTACTCTCCAGAGAAGGGCCGCTGGAGCGAGCTGGGCGCGCTCGACGTGCTGCAGATGTTGGGCAGAGCTGGCCGGCCGCAGTACGATACTAAGGGCGAAGGTGAGTCGTCATAGTGAAGGGCACGCAGGTGTACTCTCCAGAGAATGCCATGTTGGCCCATGCTGGACCATGTTGGACCAACGGGATATGCTTGTCTATGCTGGGCCTTGTTGGACCAAAATGTGCAATGCTGTCTATGATGGGCCATTTTGGACCATTACGAGCAATGCTTGTCTATGCTTTTCGTGGTTGGACCACGATGGCCCTTGTTGGACCACGGTGGCCCATTTTGGACCACGATGACTTGTGTTGGACAACGATGGCCCATGTTGGGCCAAAATGAACTATGCTTGTCTATGATGGACCATGATGGGCCATGTTGGATCAATACGGGCAATGCTTGTCTATGATAGGCCTTGTCGTACCATAATGGGCTATGCTTGTCTATGCTGAACCATTATGGGCCATGTTGGACCCAATGTGCAACTTCTCTATGATGGGCTAACTGGTCAATTATGGACCAATCTGGACCATGATGGCCGAAGCAGGTTTGTGATGAACCATGATGGCCCATGCTGGGCAAGATATAGGCTGAGTTCAATGGTTCGCTTTGTTTGGCGGGCTCGTTCGGTGCATTAATGTGCCCGCTTCACTACCACGACCTAATCTAAATAAAAAACAACTTCTAACTCCATCATACTTGTTCACAGGCATCCTCATAACGAACCACTCTGAGCTACAATACTACCTGTCCCTCCTGAACCAGCAGCTGCCGATCGAGTCGCAGCTGGTGAGCAAGCTGGCTGACATGCTGAACGCTGAGATAGTGCTCGGATCTGTGCAGAGCGTCCGAGATGCCGTCACTTGGCTAGGTGAGTCATTGTTTTCGTCGTTCTCAGGCAGTGGACTATGCTGAACCATAGTGACCCGTGCTGGCCGTCTATGTACTGTTGTGAGCCATGCTGGCCATCAATGAGCCATAGTGGGCCATGCTGGCCGTACGTTGAAAAATTTTTTTAGCTCTCAACAAGCGCATTAGCCCCAAGCTAAGCAGAGCTTGTGGTATGAGTACTAGACAACTGATAAACATATTTCTAAATACATAGATATGATAGATAAATTTAATCCAGACACGGGACAATTGATCGTGCTCATCACACAAACTTTTGTCCTGGGTGGGAATCGAACCCACGATTCCGGCATAGTAGT
The DNA here is from genome assembly GCA_949316375.1 of Mythimna vitellina. Lineage (NCBI taxonomy): Eukaryota > Metazoa > Arthropoda > Insecta > Lepidoptera > Noctuidae > Mythimna > Mythimna vitellina. The sequence continues at coordinate 11,035,768 of OX438713.1, read as the reverse complement.
CAGGGCCACTCACTACTAGACCAACAGGCCAGTCGATATTGTGGGTACATGCTGGCCGTTAATGGAATATAGTGGCCCATGCTGGACCATAATGGCTATGTTGGGTCACACCTGCTCCCTTAGCCAAGTTACAACCGTTTCGTTTCAATTCTCTTTTCGTTGATCGTCTCGAGTCGGCCACGCCTCATATTCCTTTGACCTGACTGAGCGTTGAGATGACGTCAGAATAAAGGAATCGGAGGCGTGGTCGACTCGATTCGATCGACGAAAAGAGAATCGAAACGAAACGGTTGTAACTTGGCTAGGGGGCTTTTTTTTTCGGGCGAGAAAATCATCTAATGACATCCCCCGCTCTTGAGCGGAGCGGGGGATAGTGTCAGACTTTTACCCACTCCTGTTCCTTCTTTGCCATATTTTTTCCAGGGCCCCGGGATCTCTTTCGCATCACCCATGGTCCCAGTAGGCTTCGACCCTACTGGGACCCTACGGTGGCTAGGGGGACTGGGCTATGTTAGACGTATACAGATATAGTCATTGCACATTTCAGCCTATATATCTATTTATGTAAAACTGTTGCACACATCTCACCAGTTATTTCTTTGACAGGCTACACGTACCTCTACATCCGGATGCTTCGTCAGCCGGCTCTGTACGGCATCTCGCAGGAGAAGTTCGCGGAAGACTCTCTTCTGGAACTGCATAGAGCTGACTTGGTGCATACAGCCGCTAGTTTGTTGGACAAGTGAGTATTATAAGCATTTGCATTGAAAAGAAATAATTGTGTGAAGAGTGATAATAATAATGAAAGAAAAGGGAGTTAGTGATAGCTGACGGTGACAGGACAGAATGGAAGAAAAAAACGTGTTGCGACGACCACAAATAACACGGGAGAAGGGCAGAAAGAAGACTTGAAAAGGAATCAAATCTCTTTTTTTTACAGTTTCAGCCTCATTCTAGGAATTACTTCTGGGTCCATTCACAAAAATACGCGTGCCTCAAGAAGTTAGCAAAATCGTAAGAACAGGGTCGATGCCTACTGAGGCCAGGGGTTATGCAAAAGAGAACTCGGAGGCCCTTGAACGAAGGCAAAGAAGGAACAAGAGTGGATGATCAAACCTAAAAAAATAGTCTTCTAAAAAAATCTGTTTGACGTTTCCAATATATGACTTGACGAAGACTGGTTCGAAAAAGCGCCACGTGTCCTCCCGGCGCCTGTGTTCCCTCCCGGCGCCCGCGTCCCCTCGAAGCGCCCGTGTTCCCTCCTGGCGCTCGCATGCCCTCCCGGCGCCCGCGTCCCCTACCGGCGCTTGTTTACCCTCCCGGCGCCCGCGTCCCCTCTAGGCGCCCGTGAACCCTCCCGGCGCTCGCATCCTTTCCCGGCGCCTGCGTCCCCTCCTTCCCCTCTTTCTTTCGGGTGCGTTCGTGTAATATCGCATTTAGGCGTGTTCAATATTAATTTGAGTTTACCAGTTCTTGCAATGAACCCTATCTTCCTTCCAGGGCCGGCCTGATAAGGTACGAGCGTAAATCCGGCCACTTCCAGCCGACGGAGCTCGGCCGCATCGCGTCTCACTTCTACTGCACCTACGAGACGATGCAGTGCTACGCTCAACTGCTCAAGCCGACCTTGGGCGAAATCGAGCTATTCAGGGTGTTCTCGCTGTCTGCAGAGTTCAAGCATATTGCTGTGCGCGAGGAGGAAAAACTTGAGCTGTGCAAGCTTATGGAGAGGGTGAGACTTGTTTTTTGTATTTTAAACCTTAGTGGTCCGTGATGGTCTATGATTTATTTATTTATTTATCAGAAAACAAACGGTCACACAGTTTTCTAAATCTAAACATTAACATAAAAAGACCTATAGTTTCCTTAATGTAACAATATATATTTATAGCATGAACAGCTTAAAATTATAACAAGAACGGGAGAAAATGATACAAGTATTGTAGAAGATGTTGATAACATGGTTAAAGTGGTTAATTACAATTATCAGTCAAAAGCTTTTTTAATGGAATTTATTGTACAACAGAAAATATCAATATCAAACAGTCTGTCACTATCATTATAAAGTTTACATACTGTACGGCCGTTTTAATTTGGCGGCCTTGAAGTTTGCGCAGAAGGCTGCGCACGAACGTTTTTTAGGAACAAAATGGTGGCATGAGGCGACGTGCGCGGGGCGGAGGTGTAAGCTAGAGATTGACTCTATGTAAACACAATCGACCCTTTATTCAATCAAATATCGCAATCGATTTTTATCGATTTGGAATTTATTGATTTTTGTTTATATGACATATTGAACGAAATAGATTACAAACATAGTAAATGTCGTTAGTAAACGAGATTTCGACTTTAATAATAAAAAAAACTAATAATATCATATTTTCTTGGTTGAAAGATATGATTTAGTTAAATATCAGTTAATTATAAACGACTACTACAATAACGACTGTTTGAGAATATTTTAAACCTCCTTATAAAATTTAATAAAATATATTTTTATAATTAGATTTCAATCGATTTGAAAAATAATCGATTAAACAACACCCTCAGACACGCATATTGGACATCCCTTTTTCTTTACTCCGTAAAACTTCGTGCATGATCGGCAATGCTCGGGACGCGGTAATGTGTCTCACTCACACGTTAGCATTGGTCTCGTGTTCGTGTCGCTGTCTCTGTCTTGAGCACAGGCGGTGACAAAAGTTTTCGTTGGTTTTATTAAAACATTGTTAAGTTTTTTGTGTAGTGTTAGGTTTGTTTCTTTAATTAATAAGTTATTTTTGTAGCTTTCTGTCTCAAAGTGTTTTAATATTTATTTTATTTGTACTTGGTCCCTGTATTAGTAAAATTTTATTCGTATTTAAGTTTTAAAAAAATAACGTCAATAACAGTTTTTTTTACGACTGTACATACGCTAAAGTTCGCAGAGCCTATGTTCACGGGCGCCAAGTTAGAACGGCCGTACAGTACACGCCTTATAAACATGTTTTTACAGTAGGATGTTTTACAGTCAGTAGGATGGTCCATGATAGTCCACGCTGGGCCATGATGGTCTCTGACTGTTGACGATGGTGTCATGGTCCGCCCGTCTAATAACTAATTTTTTAATGATTACTATGTATATAATAATAAATCTACACTAATATTATAAAAAGGAAAACTTTGTTTGTTTGTTTGTAATGAATAGGCTCAAAAACTACTGGACCGATTTTAAAAATTCTTTCACCATTCGAAAGCTACATTATCCACGAGTAACATAGGCTATATTTTATTTTGAAAAAAAATAGGGTTCCGTAAAATATTTGAGTTTTTCGGACACAAGGTGTAAAAAGTCAACCAGAAAAGTTACTTATTTTGCGTACGCTGCCTAAACTATAAAAGATAGAACCATAAAATGTTCTAAATAATTGTAGATCTTATAAATATCTACCAAAGTTTGTTAGGAGAAACCTACTTTCACGCGGGCGAAGCCGCTGGCAGAAGCTAGTAATAAATATAATAATATACACTTGTGATGTTTTGCCTTTGCCTCAATGGTTGTAATTTCTAAATAGTAAATTAAAGAGAACGAACGAACTGTTACAAGACCGAACCCAAAAAAAGACAGATAGATAGATAGATAGATATTCTTTATTGTACACCAAAAATACAAAGTACATTAGGAACTTAAAATAAATAGGGTGTCACAATGGGCGGTCTTATCGCTAAAAGCGATTTTTTACAGACAACCTTTGAGACAATTTTTTTATGTATACCACTTTTAATCACCACAGATACAGATACATTAATTTTAACACATAATTTCGGCTATGTCTCTCTTAAGTGCTTCCTTAATTAGGCCATAATATGTTACACGGCGGCGTTCAGAATCTAACTAACTAATTAATGCATATTATATTCATATACTAGGTAAAAGTGCAACATCATGTTTGTTAATAGTAAAAGCTGATTTAGGCTTTATTGCCTTGTAATAAGGGTTAAACAGAACGAACTGCGAGCGAGCGCTCTGATTGGTTAATGCGCGACGCCCACACCCCACTCACCGCTGCGGCGGCCATTGCTTTTGAAAAAGAACAAAATCCCAGTGTCGGATCTTACCCCGGATACACCCAACGCGCGTAAAGTACGCGAGCACGTATTTCGTTCTGACGATCGTCTTACCAAATTAGACTTCCTCTCTTTTTTAGGGTTCCGTAGTCATATAGGAACCCTTATAGTTTCGCCAAGTCTGTCTGTCTGTCTGTCCGTCCGACCGCAGATAATCTCAGTGACCGTTAGCACCAGAAAGCTGAAATTTAGTACCAAGATGTATATTAATCACGCCGACAAAGTGGTAAAATAAAAAGTGAGTTATTTCAACCCTAACGTGTGATATATTGTTGGATAGGTATTTAAAAATGAATAGGGGTTTACTGAAATCATTTTTTGATAATAATATAGTTTTGAATATAATCGCTCCAAAACTAAAAAAAATATGTGTCCACCTCTCTAACTTTTGAACCATAAGTTTAGAAAATATGAAAAACATCTCAAAAGTAGAACCTTTAGACTTTCTAGGAAAATTATTTTGAACTTGATAGGTTGAATAGTTTTTGAAAACTTGAACAAAATCATTTCTGAACAATTTTACCGTAGATGCGAGAATTTTTTTTTAAAACTTTTTGTTTACATTTTTTTATTATCCTGAACGTATCTTCTTTCAAATAAAAAAAGAATTATTAAAATCGGTTCACGCAATCCAAAATTACCAACGAAAACGCAACATACATAACCAGTCCAGTTTGTATAAATTAGTAACCCAATTTCCCGAGAGATGGCGCTGTACTTTGGGCTACTTTTCCTAATTTTATGGGTACGGGACGGGTTTAAGAGATATTGTTAAATTGTTCGGCTGGTCTCTCGTTGGCATTGGTGGTATTTGTTCTGGCTCGTTGTCTGTCGTTCATTAACTCTTAAGTGAGGACACTTATTGTGATGGACGGGAAACTACAGAATCCTACACTGAGCGTGGTCCGACACGCTTTTGGCCGTTTTTTTTTTCCTACCAACACTTAGCAGCTACATTGACCATCAATGACCCTTATTTACCATTATTATTTCTACATAACTAATAAAAATAACAAAATTTATTTGTTTTAAAATAGTGTAATGCTATATTGGGCCTCTTAATTTATTTTAGAAACAATTAATGAACTGAACCAATCTTCCTCAGGTACCGATACCAATCAAGGAGAGCATTGAAGAGCCTTCAGCTAAAATCAACGTGCTGCTGCAAGCGTACATATCTCAGCTGAAGTTGGAAGGGTTCGCGTTGATGGCCGACATGGTGTACGTGACGCAGTCTGCTTGTAGACTGTTGAGGGCGATCTTCGAGATTGTATTGCATCGAGGTAAGGAACTTTCGCGTTTTACTTAGTGGCCCATGATGGTCTGTAGTGGGCCATCATCGACTATAGTGGCCTATGCTGGCCCCGAGTGTACAACAGTGTCCTAAGTTGGCCCGTAGTGGACTAAGATGGTCTGTAGGCGCCCAAGGGCGATCTTCGTGATTGTTTTGCATCGAGGTAAGGAACTTCACTTTTTACTTAGTGGCCCATGATGGTATGTAGTGGAACATGACGGAATACAGAGGCCCATGCTGGCTCTTAGTGGGCCAAGCTAGCCCAGAGTCTAAGAGCGATCTTCGAGATTGTTTTGCATCGAGGTAAGGAACCTTCACTTTTTACTTAGTGGCACATGATGGTCTGTAGTGGACCATGACCGACTAAAGTGGCCCATGCTGGCCTTTAGGGACCAAGCTAACCCAGAGTGGACAACAGTGTCCTATGCTGGCCCGTAGTGGACCAAGATGGTCTGTGGGCGTTCAAGGGCCATTTTCGAGATTAGAGGTAAGGGACTTTCGCCTCTTAATAAGTGGACCAAGATGGCCCATAATTTACCAAGATGGCACGTAGTGGATCAAGATGCCCTGTACTATGTCGTGATGGACCAATGTTGCTGATGCCGGCCCATAGTTGACTACTGTGTTCCATAGCTGGCTCATAGTGGCCTTAGATTGCCAGTACTAGGACATGGTGGACCACAGTGGTACATGCTGGTTAGCTGTAGCCTATAATTTGGTTTCATTCACAGTCTCGCTAAAACTCGAGAACGGCTGGACCGATTTGTCTAATTTTGGTCTTGAAATATTCGTTTAAAACACGGAAAAAAAATCACAAAAAAAAAGATTACGAATACAATGCCATCTCGAATTGAAATTTAATTTTTGTTAACTTCTTGTAGAGGTTTTGTAGATACGAATCAAAGGCAGAATAAATTGTACATAGTAGAATTTATAGTATAATAAATTCTATAAGAAAATACATATGAGTACAGCCATCAGGCGATCACGTTGACGAATCAAAACAAAAGTCTTTCTTACTTCAAATAACCTACGACAGTTATATAGAAAAGAAAAAACCATCCATCAAACAGTGAGCGCCAAGAAGGTCAACATTCAACAATTTTAAAATGAATTATGCTGTTCTGGTAATGATAGTAGATGGCATTATCCTTCGACTTATCCTTATAAGACTTACCACAACATTCATTGACTATTAGGCGATACGAAGTTCGCGCCGGGGCAGCTAGTCTACATAATTATATAAAAATGAATAGCTGTTCGTTAGTCTCGCTATAACTCAAAAACGGCTGGACTGATTTGGCTAATTTTGGTCTTGAAATATTAGATTGAGATAGTCCAGGGAAAAAACGGAAAAAAAATCACGAAAAAATATCCGAATACAACGCCATCTCTAATTAAAATGTCATTATAAAATGAATTATGCTGTTCCGGTAATGCCAGTAGATTGCGTTATCCTTACTATTAGGTGGTACGAAGTTCCCCGAGTCAGCTACTAAACTAAGAAAGAAAGAAAGAAAATATGTTTATTTGGCACACCATGATTCATTAATCAACAAATAATAATAATTGATTTACAAACTAAAATTAAACATAAAAAATATAAGAGATATAAAATTAAAAATAAATATTAAAATATACAATAGAGAATGGAGAAGAAAAATTAAATTATATTAACTGCCTCTGTATCCACAGGTTGGGCTCAGTTAGTGGACAAGACTTTAGCTCTCTGCAAAATGGTGGACAGAAGAATGTGGCAGTCTATGTCGCCGCTTCGACAATTTAGGAAAATGCCTGAAGAAGTGAGTATATCAATAGTATTTACTTTTATTTTTTAAACGTTGCTCCACACTAGAAATTTAGGAGACATTTCTGGGTGCATTCTCTAACATCAAACTCACATATAGCATAGCATAGTCGGCCTTATAATGTTCCCACTGTTGGGACTCAGGCCTCCTCTCTAGGAGAGGGAATGGGCCGTAATCCACCACGCGGGCCCAGTGCGGGTTGGTGGATGTCACATGTCTTCGAATTTTTGGCTCTAGGGCAGACTTTACTCTCTGTTCCACATACCTCCAAACATATACTCGATAATGTCTCTCTTGTCAAAACGCTGTTTCCTATGGCGGCTGTATGGGCGTGATGAACTTTAACCTCAAAGACCATGTCGGACTTACCTTTCTTATTTGCAGCTTTAAAGCATCTTAAATTCGTTGTTGTATGTGAGTTTAGAGCAATGGTGGTCGAGTGGTACCGGCCCCGACTTACGAGTCTTAGGTCGCGGGTTCAAACCCAGCCAGGCGCATTACTTTGTGTAATTTATTTCATCACCACTGCTCTCAAAACGGTGAAGGAAAACATCGTGAGGAAACCGGCATGTCCTAGAACCAAAAATTCGAAGACATATGACATCTACCAACCCGCACTGGGCCCGCGTGGTGGATTACGGCCCATTCCCTCTCCTAGAGAGGAGGCCTGAGTCCCAGGCAGGTCCCAGGCAGTGGGAACATTATAAGGCCGACTCTGCTATTTTTTATTGCTAGTATGGAGCATCGTTCTTTTATAAAAAATAAATCTCATCCATTTGACTTATTACAACATTGATTTATTGTTATATCAGTATGTATTCGTCCACAGGTAATAAAAAAACTAGAAAAAAAGAACTTCCCCTGGGAGAAACTATACGAGTTGGGACCCAACGAGATTGGTGAGCTGGTGAGGGCTCCCAAGCTTGGCAAGATGATCCACAAATACGTCCATCAGTTCCCCAAGCTGGAGCTGGCGACGCACATCCAGCCGATCACCAGGTCTACGTTGAGAGTCGAGCTGACCATCACTCCTGACTTCCATTGGGATGAGAAGGTAAGAAATTAAGTACTTGAATCAATTTTTTGGGTTCCGTACCTCAAAAGGAAAAACGGGACCCTTAGAGGATATCTTTGTTGTCCGTCTCTGTCTGTCAAGACAATATCTCGGGAACACGTGGAGGTATCGAGTTGAAATTAAAACCATATACTCAGATCTGCGGTCCCTTGAAGTTGTGAAAAAACTCAAACTTTTAAGTTAACGAAAAAAATAATAATACGGCGGCTTATGTTACAAAAAACGTATATTTCGACACTATCAAGGAAATCAAAATTCATAGGGTACCATAGAATCCTGAAATTTTGCATGGAGCAAAGTCTTATAGCATAGGTATAGGAATCAATCTGAAAACTAAATTTGTAGTTACTTCACAAAAAAAGAACTTTTTGGAAATATCTTCGAGACTCCATTCGGGAATTGAACTATTTCCATTAGTAAGTTTGTACGAAACCCGTCAGTAGCAGTGATGCAATCGTTGATGGTGAGGCGCACTAGTTTATTAAGAGCCTATTCACTTTTGGAGGTTTGCGGTACAGAGTGTAAAGTCCCGCAAAACTGCGTTGAAAAGGGAGGATTCTCTGACCAGACGGGTGTTACGTCTGATCTGGGCAACTAAACTGATCTGATGGTCCGAGAGATGATTTCGGGCTGTTGGACGTGTTCAAATCGCGCAGGGAACTAATTGGGCGATGCAAGATTTCATAATTTAGTTCATTCTTCGCGCCATAGAGGTCGCTGTACACAAGCCTTGAAGAAATCTAAATTATAATGTCCTTCATTTGCTACAAAAGAGTTGTTAACCCACGATAGGGTATTTTAATCTATACGAGAAAAATCTAAAAATATATTATTAAGATAGCTTAGGTAAAATGCAGTCGGTAAGTGTTGGTTTTAGTTAATAAAATAACAAAATAAATTTTAAAATTAAATTCAAAGTTTTTTAGTTTTTATTATCTGTTCTTTATCGCCATGAAATAGTAGCCACCATGTTATTACGTCATTCGGCTGTGTAAACTAAAGTGACAGCTGTCAATTGTCAACTGATCGGGCATTCGTTTACACAACCAACTGACGTCACGACCGCAGAGTAAATATGGCGTTGTCGTATGGGTGAATTTGAAAATGTAAATTTTAAATGCATTTTTAGGGTACTTAGCGATTGAATAAAAAAATTGTGTTATTTTTAATTGGTTTGTTAGCACTATAGAATCTAATTGAGAATGTTCAAAAATGAGTGTGATACCTTATTTGCTCCCAGATCCACGGCCAATCGGAAGCGTTCTGGATCCTCGTTGAGGACGTGGACGGCGAGGTGGTCCTCCACCACGAGTACTTCCTCCTCAAGGAGAAGTACTGCAAGGACGAGCACCACGTCAAGCTCTTCGTGCCTGTGTTCGAGCCGCTGCCTCCACAGTACTTCCTTACCGTCGTCTCGGATAGGTGAGCCATAGGCCTTATCGTGGGACTGGCCCTGGGCCAGAACACTTCGATCCTTCTGGATCTTTTGCAGAGATGTACAAAATGCTTTTAAAAAAGTATTTACGTTCAAAATGCAAATGCTTTTCAAATTTACTATTTCAAATGCAAAACACAAAATAATTTTGCTTTTTATTTATTTATTAAAACTTTATGCACTATTAAGAAACACTGTACAAAGGCGGACTTAATGCCTTAGGCATTTTCTACCAGTCGACCTTAGGGTGGTGCAGAAATATAACATGTTAGGTGCAACATAATGGTAAACTAGATTAAAAAAACAATAATAAACTATGCTTATATCTATGCTATATGCTTTTTGTATTTATATACAATACAAAATAAGTATTTTTTGAATTTTTATTATTCACAACTATCACACAACGCCGTCTAGTCTCAAGCTAAGCAGAGCTTGTGTTATGAGTACTAGACAACTGATAAACATACTTATATATTTCTAAATACATACATATTATAGATAAATTACACCCAGACACAGAACAAATGATATATGTCTCGATAAGTATTTCAAATAAAATACAAAATACTTAAAAAAAAGGTATTTAAGAACTAAATATAAAATACGTATTTTCTATTTGCATTTTAAATAAAAGTATTTCAAATATGTCACAACTCCTTTTTTGTGCTATGCCCCTCCTGTCTACTCAAACCCTAGACCTCCGTGCACCTGCTTCATGAGTCCCATTATGGCCTTTCGTTTCATCATTAACGAATTGCATCACTGCTTACCATCAGGTGGGATCGCAGTCATGTACTAGTCTGTCATTTGAAGAAATAATCTTCTCTTCCAGATGGATAGCAGCAGAAACCCAGTTGCCGGTCTCATTCCGTCATCTCATACTCCCAGAGAAGAACCTGCCTCCCACCGAGCTGCTGGACTTGCAGCCGCTTCCCATATCAGCGCTCAGGAACCCGAAGTATGAGGAGCTGTACAACGAGACCTTCCCGCAGTTCAATCCGGTTCAGACTCAGGTATGTTTGGATTTTGAGTAACCATGGAGTTTCTTGCCGGTTCTTCTCCATAGGAAACGACCAATTTGGAACCGTGCACTGGCTTCTGATGTTTTGTAAACTGAAGAGGCTGCACGCGCTAGGCAACGATCCTCACGCCCCAACCGCCGGGATTCCGATCCCGATTTCTGGCCACCGTAGGCGCGGGCTTGCAGACGGCGAGCAATGGGTAGCTCGCCGTCTGACTGTCTGGTAACCGTCCGGATCGAGTCCATGTCGTCGACAACGCGTAATGCTCCACGCGCGCCTCAAGGAAATGACAGTGAACCGTAGGGGCTCAGCAGGGTCGACGCCTACTGGGGCCATGGGTAGCGAGAAAATGATATCCGGGGCCCTTGGACGAAGGTAACGAAGGAACAGGAGTGGGTTTTTAGTCAGTAAAAGTCTGACACTATCTCTCGCTCCGCCCAAGAGCGGGAGACGTCATTGGATGATTTTTTTGTCAAAATCAAGATAAAAAATATTTTTATTTCACATAGGCCTTTATGGGCACTTATGAAATGTCAGAAGCTGGTCAAGTATCAAAGTGGAACCATCGTTCTAAAATATACCTAACCGGCTGCACTGCGCGCTTGGCACCTTCGCGAATCGTAGCGTTTACGGCTTTTGAAAATTCGGTGATATTCGGGTCCCCCTTTAGCATAGCATAGTCGGCCTTATAATGTTCCTACTGCTGGGACTCAGGCCTCCTCTCTAGGAGAGGGAATGGGCCGTAATCCACCACGCGGGCCCAGTGCGGATTGGTGGATGTCACATGTCTTCGAATTTTTAGTTCTAGGACATGCCGGTTTCCTCACGATGTTTTCCTTCACCGTTTTAAATAAATCACACAAAGGTGCATTAGCACCTGGCTGGGTTTGAACCCGCAACCTACAACTCGTAAGTCGGGGGCCGTTACCACTCGGCCACCACTGCTCCAGGGTCCCCCTTTAATTGATGATAATCTTTTTCCTTAGGTCTTCAACGCAGTGTACAATTCGGACGACAACGTGTTCGTGGGCGCCCCCTCGGGGTCGGGCAAGTCCGTGATCGCCGAGCTGGCGCTGCTGCGCATGCTCAGCAGCAACCCGGCCGGCCGCGCCGTCTACCTGCTGCCCAAGGATGCGCTCGCCGACATCGTGTTCGCTGACTGCTACCACAAGTTCGGCACCAGGTTTAATTTGAAGGTTAGTTAATTTAACTGTACAGAATGTGAGTCAACATAGGCCAGCTCGGGCTATTATAGGTCAGCATGGCCGTCATATGTTTCATAAGCCATCATTGGCCACCATGGGCCAACTTAGGCCATCATGGGTCTTCTTAGTCTATTCGACAACTCGCTCGAGCATAGGTAAGTATATATTGTTTTCCGAAATGTGGACCTACATGGGCCATCATGGTCTCGCACAGGCCACCGTGGTCCAGCATGGGACAAGTCTGTAATTGCCGAACTGGTGCTGCAGTTAGTGTTATTGTCTAAATATATCGACGGTGAAGTGCCAATACCTTCTAACTGACATTTTTCGATAAAATTACTTTTAAGTGCTTATATTTTAAATGCGTGTTTCCGCATGCTTCGTAAAATATCCGAAGCGGATATTTAGTTGCAACTGCATCAAATTAATTTGTGGAAACAAACACCTAACTAAACCAACGTGTCAATTTATAGTATTACTTCCTAACAATTTTTGGACAGATAATTTTAACTTCCGACAGTTAGGAGTTATTGGTACTTCACCGTCGATATGTGAATCAACATAAACTAGCATTAGCGACCATTGTCCAGCATGGGCCATCATAGACCAGCCACATTGTAGTTTAATCGTGATATCGTGTTCGCAGAATGCTACCATAATTGACTGGCCTGTTGGTTTAGTGGTTAGTGGCCCTGACTGCTATGCCGGAGGTCGTGGGTTCAATTCTCACCCAGGACAAATGTTTGTGTGATGAGCGCGGTCATTTGTTCTGTGTCTGGGTGTAATTTATCTATAATATGTATGTATTTAGAAATGTTTAAGTATGTTTATCAGTTGTCTAGTACTCATAACACAAGCTCAGCTTAGCTTGGGACTAGACGACGTTGTGTGATAGTTGTGAAATAAAAAATAATAATAATAGACATATAGACTCGGCGATCATTGTACCGATGTATCAGGCAATGGCTTAATAGCCAAGAGCCTCGACCAACACCTTAGGAGGCTCGCGTTAGGCGGCTGGATCAAGGGCTTGATCCAGAAAGTGGTACTAGGCACAGTGGTACTAGGAAAGTGGTACATAGGCTAGCATGGTTCATCATAGGCCAACATGCACCATCATATCCTAGCATGGCCCAAAGTATGCCATTAGCGTCGTCCAGCATGGGCAATCATAGGCCAGCATGTTCCAAGGTATGCCATCAGCGTAATGGGGGTAATTCCAAGTGTGGAGCAACATCTATGTTTTAAATTTTCTATAAATTCCCAGGTAGTTCAGCTGACAGGTGAGACCGCCACCGACCACAAGCTGCTGAACAAGGGACAGATCATCATCACCACCGCTGATAAATGGGACATACTGTCCAGGAGGTGAGTTCATCACCAATAACCTTGATTTTTATATGTCACAACGCCTTAGAGCTCATACACACGAACGGCATGTTGCCAATGTCAGCAGCAACTAACTGCAGCCCTCGACACGTCGGCGGCGGCGTGCTCTCCGTTCGGTATAGATACCGGTACGGATCTTGAGCGCTGACTTCTACAGTTCTACTTGCGCAGAAGCACGCAGAAGTGAAATATCGGAAAACTTACATTTCGATACTTTATTTATTTATTTAAACTTCATGTACAGTGGTGGTACATAGGCGGACTTAATGCTACAAAGCATTCTCTACCAGTCAACCATTGGGTTAAAAAGACAACACCGTGGTAGGTGTGCAGAATAAATAAATAACAGATATTTTTGAAATAGAATGTAGTATCATTAAATTAAGTGGCTTATAATAATAAAATACGTATATATGCTAATATAATAAACTAATAAATACTATGATACATAAGAAAACATTCTAATTAAGAGAACTTAAAATATAGCAATTATGACGAAGACCGAACTAAGATTGAGAGAACTTCAAGTAGTAGTTCCGAATTTTACGATTTTACGATTTATTTTACTTTCAAAAGAATCAAAATTTATAGAGTACTTCACGTTGACCCAGAATCCTGAAATTTGGTATGAAGCAAGGTCTTATAGTATAGATATAGGAATAAATCTGAAAACAGAAAATTTGTTGTTACGTCACAAAAAAAAAAAACTTTTTTCGTATTAAGAAAAATCTTCGAAACTCCATTCGGGAATTGAACTATTTACATAAGTTAGTTTGTACGTAACCCTCATTGCGTCCGACTCGCACTTGCCCAGTTTTTTTACCTAACTGTCACGTGTTCAAGTGCACCACATGTTGGGGTCATTAGCACAGTGGGTAATATACAAAAAGTCACGGTGACATTTTTTTTTTATATAGGAAAATCATCTAATAACAAATCCCAAAATAGTGTCAGACCTTTACTGACTAAAAACCCACTCCTGTTCCTTCTTTGCCTTCGTCACAGGGCCCCGGGTTTCACTTTCACACTACCCGAAGTCACCAGTGCTCGCTGGACACGAGTTGCCATGGCCCACTTGGAAAACTCTAAACAGACTCCGCACCGAAGTTGGGCGCAGCAAAGACAATCTCCACAGATGGGGGTTCTCGGACGGTTCCGATCTTCAGTGCTTGTGCGGCGTCTCTCCGCAGACCATGTCCCACCTTCGATCCTGCATCACGTGCCCTGTTACCTGTTCACGTAGGGAACTACTAATGACAGCATCAGCGGACGGCACTGCCGTGGCCGAATACTGGGCCATACAAGGAATTTGACTAGTTTTGCCATCGATACGCTAAGAAGAAGAAGACCAGTGCTCGCTAACCCTGACTCTAACTGAACTATATGTATTTTTGCCACCAGATGGAAAGTACGTAAGAGCGTGCAAAGCGTGTCGCTCTTCATTGTGGATGCTCTTCAACTGCTGGGCGGAGAAGAAGGGCCAGTACTTGAGGTGGTCTGCTCCAGGATGAGATACATCTCTTCTCAGATCGGTAAGTTAATTTTAGAGATGATGGCGCTTCTTACAGATCAACAATGAGGATCAGTCATAGTTTTTTTGGCAGACTTATAGTGGAAAAAAAAAAACAGTAAAATATAATTTAGGTGTCTTCAAGGCTAGAGTGAATAGGCTCTTAATAAACTAGTGCGCCTGACCATCAATGATTGCATCTCCGCTTACCATCGGGTGGGATCGCAGTCAAGCACTGGTTTATATCAATTAAAAAAAATATATATATACTGTGAAAAAATGGTTTAAATCGGACCAAAAATGACGAAGATACAGCAATTTTAGTGTATTAGTTCCAGAAACGCGTCCGAGAATGAAGCGACTCGCTGTGACGTCATTTGTCATGGACTTATACCATGACGTTTAAAGTAAGATTGTTTCATTCTTATTTCCAGTGTGGGTAAGAGATGGCGCTAGACAACCTGTATAGCTCTGTCTCTTACCCACACTGAAATAAGAATGAAACAATCTTATTTTGAACGTCATGGTAAACCCGCAGATCGGTCTCCACCGGCGAATGAATACGATCAAGCCGTTCGTGGCACGGATCATGACAGATGACGTCATCGTAAACAGTCCAGCTAGAGCGCGCGTTTACAAGTAGCCGTTCAGAAAACACTTTAATAAATCCACCATTTTATTTTTCATTATGTTTTTGTCATAGAAAATGTTTGCACAATGTTGGTTTTAAGTTTCCAGCTTATCCGGCAATTAAAAAGGTTTCCTTTTCTCTCGTACAGGTCGTCAAATCCGAATAGTAGCCCTCTCGCTACCTCTGGCGGACGCTCGCGACGTGTCGCAGTGGCTCGGCTGCAACGCCAACTGCTCCTTCAACTTCCACCCCAGCGTGAGGCCACTGCCTCTGCAGCTGCACATACAGGTAATCATATTCTCTATCGACCAAGCTAGGCCTCCTACATGTTGGACCGATTACTTAGGGCGTATAGTCCCCTAAATTTTTGGGCGGAATTAAATGCACTGTCGCGTAGGCCGAGTATCTGTGCATTTAATTTCGACCATTTGCGCCCGGATAGAGCCCTGCTGACCTTTCTTTATTCTTTATTGTACACACAAAAAAAAAAACTTAACTACAATACATGGATTTGATAATTTATGTCCTTTAAATCAATATGCTATGTACATTCTGAAGAACACTTAACCAGCAATTTTTTTGTGTAAACATATTTCTAAAGATCGAAGCTGTTTGAAAGGAGTAGGGAAAACAAACGAAAAAATATCATGTTGTTAATTATTTTTTTTTGGCAAATTTAAAGTCTTATGAAAAAATTATATGTTGATAATGTTGTACATGAATCTATAGTAAACATACATTTTTTCAAACCTATTGACCTAAACGTTACCGAGGAGTAGGCTTCAGAAAATCAGTGTTTTATGGCACTGCTCGGGAGTTAGGGCCTCAATGAGGGTCGCGGGAATCCGATGGATGCGAGACACGCAGGAGCGGTCGTTGTAGCGACACGCGCGGGGAGGTCGCCGCATAATATGAACGTCTCTCGGCTGAAATGATGATATGCCAGTCCTCCAAGGCCATAGAGTTACCCAGTTTGCGAGATTGTTCGATAGTTACTTTAGTTTTGGAACGCAAATGGCAACTGAATGAAAACGTGTGGGTTTTAGTCAGTAAAAGTCAGTACGATGCATTCCAAATAAGAATAGGATCGATTTTTACACCATGTTGTGACGTCATATTGATTTGACAGCTATGACGTCACACGTCATAGCTGTCAAATCGGAAAATTGGGTGGGGTGAACAAAATAAGAAATTTCTGCGTCACTGTGTGAAGTGTCTGAGTAGTGGCAAATGGAAGAAAAAGTCGAAATGTTCCCAACAATGAAAATAAGAAAGAAATTAGTTTTTTTTTTAAACTAATAATGACTTAAACAATATATTTAGCTAATTTAGATTAAACAATAACGTTTTCATTTCACCTAGATTTAACTAAAACTTAGTGGTACAAAACACAAAAAAAAAATCGTTATTGATAGGCAAATAATTTCCTTAGCAAACCATACTTTTCAACCAACATTTGACAGATCGAGGTTGTTGACTTTCCTATTCTTATTTGGAACCAATAGTAGATTTGGTTAACACCAATCCACAAAGCCAGCACAGGCACAGGATAGCCAGCCAGGATTTACAGGATGCATTTTGGAAAGTGTGCGCAGGAATTACAATACTTGATTCCGCCATCATCTTTTTATCATCGGACGAACTTAACTGGCGACTGTTAACCCGTATGTTGTTGAAACTTCTACGGTCCAGACTAAGCGTTTAGCCTCGTCGTTTATACCGCGTAAATCGCAGGACTAGAACAATTTGCCTGCTGAGGTCTTCCCGTCCGATTATAATTCAGGTTTATTCAAGGCTAGAGTGAATAGGCTCTTAATAAACTAGTGCACCTCACCATCAACAATTGCATCACTGCTTACCATCAGGTGGGATCGCAGTCAAGCACTGGTTTGGATAATAAAAACAAGAAAAATTGAATTTTGCGGGCTGCCTTGGAGCATTCACCTTAACTTAACTTATTATTTGCAGGGTTTCAACATCTCCCACGCAGCCTCCCGTCTCGCGGCCATGACGAAACCGATCTACAACTCCGTGATCCGATACGCCGGGAACAAGCCCTGCGCCGTCTTCGTACCCTCGCGCCGTCACTCGCGACTGCTGGCTGCAGACCTGCTAGCTTTGGCAGCTGCTCACTCCTCACCCACCAGGTTCCTGAGGGCCAGGCCTGATATGTTGCAGCCGTTCCTCAAGAGGGTGCATGATAAGGTAAGAAAATTATCAGGCATTTTGCCTGTCTTCAGTCTTCTCGTCCGATTATAATTTAGGAGTCTTCAAAGCTAGAGTGAATAGGCTCTTAATAAACTAGTGCGCCTCACCATCAATGATTGCATCTCCGCTTACCATCAGGTGGGATCGCAGTCAGTTACTAGTTTATATCAGATAAAAAAAAAACATTGCCAGTGTGTCGGCTATCTTGCCCCCATACTAAAAATTTTTGCTGTATCAAGAATCGAGGCATTTATTTTTTATCTTTTGAATTGGCAAGAAGTGAGGAAAATGATGCTAATGTACATTCTATAGCGTAGATCTCTATGGAGAAGAATGTGCAAGAAACTCCATGGACACTCTTTTAAGGGTTGTTGATGCACTTTATCTGTTATCTCTTAGTTGTTATATGCCAATGTTGGTTATCATAAGCCAATGTTGGCCATCTTAGGACATAGTCAACCATCAAAGGCCACAGTCGGCCATCATGAGCCATCATTAGCCACGGTCGACTACTCTTGGCTAAAATAGCCTCCGCGTGTTTATAGGAGGGGTATTGTCGACCAGCATATTAACAAATTCACCAACTCCACACTGGGCCCGCGTGGTGGATTACGGTCCATTCCCTCTCCTAGAGAGGAGGCCTGAGTCCCACCAGTGGGAACATTATAAGGCCGACTATGCTATGCTATGCTACATTAACAAATACCCATATTAAAAATTTCTTTTAGATGTTAAAAGAAACTTTAGCTGCGGGCGTGGCGTACCTGCACGAGGGCGTGGAGCCGGGCGATAGGCGCCTCGTGCAGCAGCTGGTGGAGTCGGGCGCCGTGCAGCTGTGCGTCGTGGCCGCCGAGCTGGCCTGGGCGCTCGCCGCGCACGTGCACACTGTCATCATCGCCGACACACACGTGTGAGTAGCTACACACTAGCCGCGGGCGTGGCGTACCTGCACGAGGGCGTGGAGCCAGGCGACCGTCGCCTCGTGCAGCAGCTGGTGGAGTCGGGCGCCGTGCAGCTGTGCGTCGTGGCCGCCGAGCTGGCCTGGGCGCTCGCCGCGCACGTGCACACTGTCATCATCGCCGACACACACGTGTGAGTAGCTACACACTAGCCGCGGGCGTGGCGTACCTGCACGAGGGCGTGGAGCCAGGCGACCGTCGCCTCGTGCAGCAGCTGGTGGAGTCGGGCGCCGTGCAGCTGTGCGTCGTGGCCGCCGAGCTGGCCTGGGCGCTCGCCGCGCACGTGCACACTGTCATCATCGCCGACACACACGTGTGAGTAGCTACACACTAGCCGCGGGCGTGGCGTACCTGCACGAGGGCGTGGAGCCAGGCGACCGTCGCCTCGTGCAGCAGCTGGTGGAGTCGGGCGCCGTGCAGCTGTGCGTCGTGGCCGCCGAGCTGGCCTGGGCGCTCGCCGCGCACGTGCACACTGTCATCATCGCCGACACACACGTGTGAGTAGCTACACACTAGCCGCGGGCGTGGCGTACCTGCACGAGGGCGTGGAGCCAGGCGACCGTCGCCTCGTGCAGCAGCTGGTGGAGTCGGGCGCCGTGCAGCTGTGCGTCGTGGCCGCCGAGCTGGCCTGGGCGCTCGCCGCGCACGTGCACACTGTCATCATCGCCGACACACACGTGTGAGTAGCTACACACTAGCCGCGGGCGTGGCGTACCTGCACGAGGGCGTGGAGCCAGGCGACCGTCGCCTCGTGCAGCAGCTGGTGGAGTCGGGCGCCGTGCAGCTGTGCGTCGTGGCCGCCGAGCTGGCCTGGGCGCTCGCCGCGCACGTGCACACTGTCATCATCGCCGACACACACGTGTGAGTAGCTACACACTAGCCGCGGGCGTGGCGTACCTGCACGAGGGCGTGGAGCCAGGCGACCGTCGCCTCGTGCAGCAGCTGGTGGAGTCGGGCGCCGTGCAGCTGTGCGTCGTGGCCGCCGAGCTGGCCTGGGCGCTCGCCGCGCACGTGCACACTGTCATCATCGCCGACACACACGTGTGAGTAGCTACACACTAGCCGCGGGCGTGGCGTACCTGCACGAGGGCGTGGAGCCAGGCGACCGTCGCCTCGTGCAGCAGCTGGTGGAGTCGGGCGCCGTGCAGCTGTGCGTCGTGGCCGCCGAGCTGGCCTGGGCGCTCGCCGCGCACGTGCACACTGTCATCATCGCCGACACACACGTGTGAGTAGCTACACACTAGCCGCGGGCGTGGCGTACCTGCACGAGGGCGTGGAGCCAGGCGACCGTCGCCTCGTGCAGCAGCTGGTGGAGTCGGGCGCCGTGCAGCTGTGCGTCGTGGCCGCCGAGCTGGCCTGGGCGCTCGCCGCGCACGTGCACACTGTCATCATCGCCGACACACACGTGTGAGTAGCTACACACTAGCCGCGGGCGTGGCGTACCTGCACGAGGGCGTGGAGCCAGGCGACCGTCGCCTCGTGCAGCAGCTGGTGGAGTCGGGCGCCGTGCAGCTGTGCGTCGTGGCCGCCGAGCTGGCCTGGGCGCTCGCCGCGCACGTGCACACTGTCATCATCGCCGACACACACGTGTGAGTAGCTACACACTAGCCGCGGGCGTGGCGTACCTGCACGAGGGCGTGGAGCCAGGCGACCGTCGCCTCGTGCAGCAGCTGGTGGAGTCGGGCGCCGTGCAGCTGTGCGTCGTGGCCGCCGAGCTGGCCTGGGCGCTCGCCGCGCACGTGCACACTGTCATCATCGCCGACACACACGTGTGAGTAGCTACACACTAGCCGCGGGCGTGGCGTACCTGCACGAGGGCGTGGAGCCAGGCGACCGTCGCCTCGTGCAGCAGCTGGTGGAGTCGGGCGCCGTGCAGCTGTGCGTCGTGGCCGCCGAGCTGGCCTGGGCGCTCGCCGCGCACGTGCACACTGTCATCATCGCCGACACACACGTGTGAGTAGCTACACACTAGCCGCGGGCGTGGCGTACCTGCACGAGGGCGTGGAGCCAGGCGACCGTCGCCTCGTGCAGCAGCTGGTGGAGTCGGGCGCCGTGCAGCTGTGCGTCGTGGCCGCCGAGCTGGCCTGGGCGCTCGCCGCGCACGTGCACACTGTCATCATCGCCGACACACACGTGTGAGTAGCTACACACTAGCCGCGGGCGTGGCGTACCTGCACGAGGGCGTGGAGCCAGGCGACCGTCGCCTCGTGCAGCAGCTGGTGGAATCGGGCGCCGTGCAGCTGTGCGTCGTGGCCGCCGAGCTGGCCTGGGCGCTCGCCGCGCACGTGCACACTGTCATCATCGCCGACACACACGTGTGAGTAGCTACACACTAGCCGCGGGCGTGGCGTACCTGCACGAGGGCGTGGAGCCAGGCGACCGTCGCCTCGTGCAGCAGCTGGTGGAGTCGGGCGCCGTGCAGCTGTGCGTCGTGGCCGCCGAGCTGGCCTGGGCGCTCGCCGCGCACGTGCACACTGTCATCATCGCCGACACACACGTGTGAGTAGCTACACACTAGCCGCGGGCGTGGCGTACCTGCACGAGGGCGTGGAGCCAGGCGACCGTCGCCTCGTGCAGCAGCTGGTGGAGTCGGGCGCCGTGCAGCTGTGCGTCGTGGCCGCCGAGCTGGCCTGGGCGCTCGCCGCGCACGTGCACACTGTCATCATCGCCGACACACACGTGTGAGTAGCTACACACTAGCCGCGGGCGTGGCGTACCTGCACGAGGGCGTGGAGCCAGGCGACCGTCGCCTCGTGCAGCAGCTGGTGGAGTCGGGCGCCGTGCAGCTGTGCGTCGTGGCCGCCGAGCTGGCCTGGGCGCTCGCCGCGCACGTGCACACTGTCATCATCGCCGACACACACGTGTGAGTAGCTACACACTAGCCGCGGGCGTGGCGTACCTGCACGAGGGCGTGGAGCCAGGCGACCGTCGCCTCGTGCAGCAGCTGGTGGAGTCGGGCGCCGTGCAGCTGTGCGTCGTGGCCGCCGAGCTGGCCTGGGCGCTCGCCGCGCACGTGCACACTGTCATCATCGCCGACACACACGTGTGAGTAGCTACACACTAGCCGCGGGCGTGGCGTACCTGCACGAGGGCGTGGAGCCAGGCGACCGTCGCCTCGTGCAGCAGCTGGTGGAGTCGGGCGCCGTGCAGCTGTGCGTCGTGGCCGCCGAGCTGGCCTGGGCGCTCGCCGCGCACGTGCACACTGTCATCATCGCCGACACACACGTGTGAGTAGCTACACACTAGCCGCGGGCGTGGCGTACCTGCACGAGGGCGTGGAGCCAGGCGACCGTCGCCTCGTGCAGCAGCTGGTGGAGTCGGGCGCCGTGCAGCTGTGCGTCGTGGCCGCCGAGCTGGCCTGGGCGCTCGCCGCGCACGTGCACACTGTCATCATCGCCGACACACACGTGTGAGTAGCTACACACTAGCCGCGGGCGTGGCGTACCTGCACGAGGGCGTGGAGCCAGGCGACCGTCGCCTCGTGCAGCAGCTGGTGGAGTCGGGCGCCGTGCAGCTGTGCGTCGTGGCCGCCGAGCTGGCCTGGGCGCTCGCCGCGCACGTGCACACTGTCATCATCGCCGACACACACGTGTGAGTAGCTACACACTAGCCGCGGGCGTGGCGTACCTGCACGAGGGCGTGGAGCCAGGCGACCGTCGCCTCGTGCAGCAGCTGGTGGAGTCGGGCGCCGTGCAGCTGTGCGTCGTGGCCGCCGAGCTGGCCTGGGCGCTCGCCGCGCACGTGCACACTGTCATCATCGCCGACACACACGTGTGAGTAGCTACACACTAGCCGCGGGCGTGGCGTACCTGCACGAGGGCGTGGAGCCAGGCGACCGTCGCCTCGTGCAGCAGCTGGTGGAGTCGGGCGCCGTGCAGCTGTGCGTCGTGGCCGCCGAGCTGGCCTGGGCGCTCGCCGCGCACGTGCACACTGTCATCATCGCCGACACACACGTGTGAGTAGCTACACACTAGCCGCGGGCGTGGCGTACCTGCACGAGGGCGTGGAGCCAGGCGACCGTCGCCTCGTGCAGCAGCTGGTGGAGTCGGGCGCCGTGCAGCTGTGCGTCGTGGCCGCCGAGCTGGCCTGGGCGCTCGCCGCGCACGTGCACACTGTCATCATCGCCGACACACACGTGTGAGTAGCTACACACTAGCCGCGGGCGTGGCGTACCTGCACGAGGGCGTGGAGCCAGGCGACCGTCGCCTCGTGCAGCAGCTGGTGGAGTCGGGCGCCGTGCAGCTGTGCGTCGTGGCCGCCGAGCTGGCCTGGGCGCTCGCCGCGCACGTGCACACTGTCATCATCGCCGACACACACGTGTGAGTAGCTACACACTAGCCGCGGGCGTGGCGTACCTGCACGAGGGCGTGGAGCCAGGCGACCGTCGCCTCGTGCAGCAGCTGGTGGAGTCGGGCGCCGTGCAGCTGTGCGTCGTGGCCGCCGAGCTGGCCTGGGCGCTCGCCGCGCACGTGCACACTGTCATCATCGCCGACACACACGTGTGAGTAGCTACACACTAGCCGCGGGCGTGGCGTACCTGCACGAGGGCGTGGAGCCAGGCGACCGTCGCCTCGTGCAGCAGCTGGTGGAGTCGGGCGCCGTGCAGCTGTGCGTCGTGGCCGCCGAGCTGGCCTGGGCGCTCGCCGCGCACGTGCACACTGTCATCATCGCCGACACACACGTGTGAGTAGCTACACACTAGCCGCGGGCGTGGCGTACCTGCACGAGGGCGTGGAGCCAGGCGACCGTCGCCTCGTGCAGCAGCTGGTGGAGTCGGGCGCCGTGCAGCTGTGCGTCGTGGCCGCCGAGCTGGCCTGGGCGCTCGCCGCGCACGTGCACACTGTCATCATCGCCGACACACACGTGTGAGTAGCTACACACTAGCCGCGGGCGTGGCGTACCTGCACGAGGGCGTGGAGCCAGGCGACCGTCGCCTCGTGCAGCAGCTGGTGGAGTCGGGCGCCGTGCAGCTGTGCGTCGTGGCCGCCGAGCTGGCCTGGGCGCTCGCCGCGCACGTGCACACTGTCATCATCGCCGACACACACGTGTGAGTAGCTACACACTAGCCGCGGGCGTGGCGTACCTGCACGAGGGCGTGGAGCCAGGCGACCGTCGCCTCGTGCAGCAGCTGGTGGAGTCGGGCGCCGTGCAGCTGTGCGTCGTGGCCGCCGAGCTGGCCTGGGCGCTCGCCGCGCACGTGCACACTGTCATCATCGCCGACACACACGTGTGAGTAGCTACACACTAGCCGCGGGCGTGGCGTACCTGCACGAGGGCGTGGAGCCAGGCGACCGTCGCCTCGTGCAGCAGCTGGTGGAGTCGGGCGCCGTGCAGCTGTGCGTCGTGGCCGCCGAGCTGGCCTGGGCGCTCGCCGCGCACGTGCACACTGTCATCATCGCCGACACACACGTGTGAGTAGCTACACACTAGCCGCGGGCGTGGCGTACCTGCACGAGGGCGTGGAGCCAGGCGACCGTCGCCTCGTGCAGCAGCTGGTGGAGTCGGGCGCCGTGCAGCTGTGCGTCGTGGCCGCCGAGCTGGCCTGGGCGCTCGCCGCGCACGTGCACACTGTCATCATCGCCGACACACACGTGTGAGTAGCTACACACTAGCCGCGGGCGTGGCGTACCTGCACGAGGGCGTGGAGCCAGGCGACCGTCGCCTCGTGCAGCAGCTGGTGGAGTCGGGCGCCGTGCAGCTGTGCGTCGTGGCCGCCGAGCTGGCCTGGGCGCTAGCAGCACACGTGCACACTGTCATCATCGCTGATACACACGTGTGAGTAGCTGAAACTAGTTGTTTCAAGGTTTCCAGGATTGGCCATTGTCAGTCTTTATTGGCCATTCTCAGCCACCAAGAGCCATATGAAATGGTAGGCCATCATCGGTCATTGTCTATCATCATGGGTATCATGGACATAAGCCATTGTTGGCCAGCACGAGCTAATTCAGTCTTATAGTGTTTAGGGACGAGCCATTGTTGACCATAATGGGCCAATATCGACTATCTTGGGCCAATTTTACTCCACTGACCATGGAAAAAACCAGGCAGATTCATCATCATTTTCCTGCCCTTGTCCCATCTTATTTGGGGTCGGCGCAATACGTTTTTTTCTTCCATTCTATCCTGTCAACCGTCATGCTATCACTAACTTCCTTTTCTTTCATATCACTATTCACACAATCCATCCATCTTTTCCTTGTCTCCCTCTCCCTCTCCACCCATCCACATGTATACTCATAACTCTTTTAGTAACATGCGTCTCATCCCTCCTCTTCACATGACCATACCAAGACAAACGATTCCCCTTCAACTTTTCAGTCACTGGCGCCACTTTCAAACTTCCTCTAATATACTCATTTCTCACTTTATCTATTCTCATCTCCACTACATGCAATCTTTTTTCATCCGTCTTTTTCACAGCCCAACATTCTGATCCATACAGTATGACAGGCCTTATCAGGGACTTGTAGATTTTACCCTTCAACTTGAGGGACATCCGTGGGTCACAAGTTGTTCCCGTGACCTGGCTCCATTTCATCCATCCTGCGTTGATCCGATGTGTTACGTCTCGGTCTACCTCACCATCCCCTTGGACGAGTGACCCGAGGTACCGAAAGTCGGAGCAAATCGGTATGGGCATTCCAGCGAGAGCTAAAGGCACTGGATTGGAGATTAAGTACTAAAATATTTTCTGTCTTCCCACAGTTACAACGGTAAACTGCACGCCTACGAACAATACCCGATCACAACTGTCCTGCAAATGGTGGGGCGCGCCTGCAGACCCTTGGAAGACGAGCACGCTGTCGCCGTTCTGATGTGTGTGGCGCATCACAAGACGTTCTTCACGAAGCTACTGAACGACTGTCTGCCGCTAGAGGTTAGTGTTGCACGTTTCTACGAAGGGCCATTATCGTCCATCATAAGCCAATGTGGTCCATAACGGGCCATTGTTGGCCAACATCGGCCAATGTTGGTAGGCTGCAATAATTGACCAGCATAGGCCATCGCTGTCCATCGTGAGCCATCATGGACCAAAGCTGGTCTGCATGCGTCAGTATCAAATTTTACTCACACAGACTCACATTATATTTTTATAGGGAAAGGTGAGATGGCAGATCAAGCCAAATACAAAGCCTCTGCGACAGAAAGAGGCAGCAACACTAGTGTTCATCTCTTTTTTTTGTTTAGTGTTAGAGTGAGATCGGAGAGATTGCGCTCAGAGCGGCAACACTGCATAAAGTGCATGTCCTACGTATCGTGCGTGAATGAACACGCAATGGCAACTTAGCATAACCGCGAGAAGTTTAAAAAATTGAGTTTTATTTAATTTGACTGACCTGTTGGTCTAGTGGTTAGTGGCCCTGACAGCTTTGCCGGAGGTCGTGGGTTCGATTCCCACCCAGGACAAATGTTTGTGTGATGAGCATGATCATTTGTTCTGTGTCTGGGTGTAATTTATCTATAATATGTATGTATTTAGAAATATATAAGTATGTTTATCAGTTGTCTAGCACTCATAACACAAGTTCTGCTTAGCTTGAGACTAAACGGCGTTGTGTGATAGTTGTGGAATATTATATTATTAATTTAATTCATTTGTTGTGTTCTATGATATAGATGACTGTGGTGTGGTGAGATATTATTTTCACATCAATCCGGGCTTATATACTTGTATTGCTCGCACGTCTCTGTGTACAATCGGCGCTCGAGGGGTGGATGGGCTATTATTGATCATCGTGCATCGACTAACAACCACTTCTCTCTCATTCTCTCGCAGAGCCACCTCGACCACAGACTACACGACCACATGAACGCGGAGATCGTCACAAAGACCATCGAGAATAAACAGGACGCCGTAGACTACCTGACGTGGACGTTCCTGTACCGACGGCTGACACAGAACCCCAATTATTACAACTTGCAGGGAGTTACGCACAGGTAAGAAAAGCTTTTTAGGGTTCCGTACCTCAAAAGGAATGAGCAACGCCGCAGGGTGCGGGGCGGGGGGGAGTGGCAGGCGGGCGCCTCCAATTGCGAAGCTGTCATGCTAGCTAAGGAGGCGGCCGATCGCGGGAGGCTGCGGTCCTCACGCCCCAAGCGCCGCTGGGATTCCGATCCCGAATTCCGGCCACCGCAGGCGCGGGCTTGCGGACGGCGAGCAATGGGTATCCCTGCCGTCCGACAGACGGTTACCGGGCGGTAACCGTTCGGACCGAGCCCAAGTCGTAAATCGTAGAGGCCCAGTAGGGTCGAAGCCTACTGGAGTCATGGATAGTGTGATGAATGTGTGAACGAAAACGGACCTAAAAATACCCTTATAGGATCACTTTGTTGTCCATCTTTCAAAACCTTTATCTCAGAAACGCATGGAGGTATCAAGTTGGAAATTAAAACAGATGCAGACAGCTTGAGTATATGCTCAGTCTCTTGAAGCTGTTAAAAAAATTCAAAGCAATAAAAATAACTGAAAAAAAAAGATACGGCCGTTTATGTCGAAAAAAACGTATATTTCGACACTCTCAAGGGAATTAAAATTCATAGGGTTAGGTCCCGTTGACCTAGAATCCTGAAATTTGGCATGAAGCAAGATCTTATAGCACAGGTATGGGAATAAATATGAAAACTGTAAATTTGTTGTTACGTCACAACAAAAAAAAAAAAAATATGCGATACGGAAAAATCTTCAAGATTCCATTCGGGAATTGTACTATTTATTTATGTAAGTTTGTACGGAACCCTCAGGGCGCGAGTCTGACTCGCACTTGCCCAGTTTTTTTAGTGTTCCGTACCTCAAAACAAAAAAAAAACAAACTATAAGATCATTTGTTGTCCGTCTAATAAATCTGGTAAAACTGTCTCCAGGTGTTTCTGAGATATAGAGATTTGACAGATAGACAGACAAACGGACGGACAACAAAGTGATCCTATAAGGGTTCCTATTTTTTTTCCTTTTGAGGTACGGAACCCTAAAAAGGAAAAGTAATCATCTTTAATGACAATTCTATATATATAAAAATGAATCCCAATTTCCCTTGGTCACGTCATCACGCGTGAACGGCTGGACCAATTTCACTATTATTTTTTTTTGTTGTGTGTGTTATTGTCTGGAGAAGGTTCTTATGAAACAAAAAAAAAAATTGGTAGTAGGGTAGAGTATGGTAGAGTAGGGTACAGTTGGGTCCGCCTACGCGGGCCACCTCAGGCCCGCGGGGATGTGTCCTCCCCCACTATGTATGTATGTGGCACTAGCCGGGGATCATGGATGGCGTATCAGCTCCCACGATTCCCGGTCCAAGTGTGGGAGGGAACACTGGGGTGGTTTTTAGTCAGTAAGAGTCTGACAGACCCCTTCGCCTGCCCCAGGCGAAGGACATTCATGAGGATTTGCCACCCCGGCAACAAAAAAAAAAGGGTAGAGTTGGGTAGAGTAGTCATTTGACGGGAGCGAAGCCGCGGGCAAAAGCTAGTTGTAAAATATAATACAAAATATGATATACTATTTCGTCTATTTTAGTTCCCATGTGAATTTATTTAAACTTCATGTACAGTGGTAAAATGAATACATAAAACACTTAACATATATACACTAACTTATATATACACTTAAATAAAAAATCTAAAAGCCAAAATATGGCGTCATAAAACTCCTCCGCATCGCTGTCGACTGGAAGTGTGCCCAAAAGGCTGGCGGCGTTGCCACGTTGCATGGCAATGCTTAATCTCTGACCGAGGGAAAAGCCAGCCCTTGGGTCACGCGAAGTGAATTTCCAGTGAATCCATCCAAAGGTTGTCTTTAAAAAATCGCTTTTAGCGATAAGACCGCCCATTGTGACACCCTATTAATGTTGATTTCCTAATGTAAAATGTATTTTTGGTGTACAATAAAAAATATCTATCTATCTATCTATCTATTTCCCTGTAGATGGTACAACCTTACTAATAAAAAATATTCTCCTTTCACAGACATCTTTCAGATCACCTATCAGAGCTCGTGGAAACCACTCTCACAGATTTGGAACAGTCAAAATGCATCGCAATCGAAGATGACATGGACGTGCAGCCTCTCAATTTGGGCATGATCGCCTCTTACTACTACATCAACTATACTACTATAGGTAAGACTAGCTTTTGCCCGCGACTTCGTCCGCGTAGAAGACATGGTTTTATTAGGTTTTTTGAGATACGAAAATATGAAATATTATTTATTATCTTCGTTGTGTGTGATGGTCCATTGAATTGTATGGCGAGCGATATTGTATTTTAAGATAAAATATTATAGTATGTTAGCCGTGTGCAGCGTGTAGTGAACTCCACTGCGGGTGACGTAACCTACGACAAACTTATTATTTACGTTTGGTACAGTAATCGGGTCTAGGGATCGAACCGCAAAATTAAGTTTGGTTTTTTATTGTATATACTTTTCTGAGATAAAAAGTGTAACCCAGTGTGGTGCCCAGGATATTAAAGAATAATTATACCAAGTTTCATCGTAATCGAACCGGTAGTTTTTGCGTGATGCCTGAACAAACAGACAGACAGACAAAAAAATTTTTAATCACATTTTTGGTGGATTTATGTAACTCATAATATGATTTAAAAGAGTGTCCATGGAGTTTCTTGCACGTTCTTTTCCATAGAGATGTTACGCTTTGGAACGTGCAATTTAGATTCACTTTTTTGACTGGCCGACATTTTAACAATTCAGAAGTGCCTGTAATTGATCTATTTGAAAAAAAATTCTGATTTCTGCGACATCTATGGCGTCACATAAGAACTTTTGGAGGTATGCGGAACAGAGAGTAAAGTCCCGCAAACCTCCGTTGAAAAGGGAGGATCCTCCGGCCAGACGGGTGTTATGTCTGGTGGGCAACTGCCCGAAAGATTATTTCGGGCTGTTCTATATGTTCTAATCGCGCGGAGAACTTTGATTGCGCGATGCAGGATTAGTTCTTATGTGACGCCATAGATGTCGCTACAAACTACTCCTGCATCGCGCAATCAAAGTTCTCCACGCGATTTGAATTACAGAAGGTAGTTATAAAATTCAGTTACTCTAATAGTAATTTTGTTTCAGAACTTTTCAGTCTTTCCCTGACGAACAAGACGAAGATCCGCGGCCTGCTGGAGATCATATCCTCGGCTGCGGAGTACTCCGAGCTCTCTATCAGGCATCGCGAGGAGAACATCATCAAGGCGTTAGCTGCAAAGTGAGTAACGAGTTATCATAAAGTTATTTTTTTCCCCCACCGAACTTTTTTTGAGAAAATTATCTAATGACTTCTCTCGCTCTTGGGTGGAGCGCAAGGGTGTATCAGACTCACTCCGAATAGGAGTGGGTTTTAAGTCAGTAAAAGTTTCTTTATGTTATGATTTTATTGTATTTTAGAGAGCAGTGGTGGCCAAGGCCAGCCAGGCGCATTACTTTGTGTAATTTATTATATCACTACTGCTCTCAAAACGGTGAAGGAAAACATCGTAAGGAAACCGGCATGTCCTAGAACCAAAAATTCTAAGACATGTGACATCCACCAACCCGCACTGGGCCCGCGTGGTGGATTACGGTCCATTCCCTCTCCTAGAGAGGAGGCCTGAGTCCCAACAGTGGGAACAATATAAGGCCGACTATGCTGTACTATATGATATTATTAATAATCAAGATTAGATTTTAATTTCAGTTATTTATTTTGTAAATGAACACATTATGTATTTTAAACAATTACCTTTAAATACAATATTTTAATGTAGTTTTTGAATAATATCTATATTTCGAAGAGTTTCGAATGAAGATCCAACCGTCTGTGTTGGAAACCAGTTTCGAAAATAGAAATATATTTATTTATTTAAACTTCATGTACAGTAGTGGTACATAGGCGGACTTAATGCCACAAGGCATTCTCTACCAGTCAACCTTTGGGTTAATAAGACAACACTGTGGTAGGTGTGCACAATAAACAAATAACAGATAATTCAAAAAGAATAACGAAAAAAAATATAAATAAACTATTTATAATAATAAAATACATATATATGCTAAAATTATAAACTAATAAATACTATGAGAAATATCAAATTATTAAGAGAACTTAATAATAATTCTGACGAAGATCAAACTAAAGTTGAGAGGACTTCAAGTAGTAGTTCCGAATTTTACAATATTTCTTATTTAACAATTTATGTACGCACAATAATAAAAGAAAAGAAGAAGGAAACAGAAGAATAGTACAAAGGTGATGGTTATTTGCAAAGAAATCTTCCAGCATACCTGCAAAAGGAAAGTTGGAGAAAAAAGAGATGTAGACACTGTGTGTTTCCCTCGCGGTCTGGGTGGAGCGCGAGGTCGTGACAGACTTTTACTGACTAAAATCACACCTGTGTCTTTATATTACCCTTTGCGTTCTAGGACTAAGGGTTTCCTTTTCGGAAATTCTCCGCGGTTCTAGCTAGCGGGCATCGGCCCTACGGTTTGCTGACATCTCTTTGAGGACCGCGTGGATCACTACGCGCTGTTGACGACTGGGCTCGGTCCGGTTAATTACCGAACAGTCGGACGGCGAGCCACCCATTGCTCGACGTCCGCAAGCGTGCCTCT
The DNA here is from genome assembly GCA_949316375.1 of Mythimna vitellina. Classification (NCBI taxonomy): domain Eukaryota; kingdom Metazoa; phylum Arthropoda; class Insecta; order Lepidoptera; family Noctuidae; genus Mythimna; species Mythimna vitellina. Next base: position 11,004,533 of record OX438713.1, on the reverse strand, counting down.
ACCGTGGCTGGTAGTCGGGGTCCGAATTACGGCGGCTAGGGCGTGAGGACCTTTGTTCCCTCACGCGTGCAGCCTCCTCCTTCGCTAACATTACTGCTTCGCAGAAGGAGGCGACCGCCTGCTATTCCTCCTCGCTCCGGACCATAGCCCGAAAGACACCGTGTGTAGAAGTAAAAGTAAAATAGGTACACACATTGGTTTCTTTATTCGAAATGGGGTTTCCATTAAAGAAATATATTTCTGTTTTCGAAACTGGTTTCCAACTGTAGGAAGAATAGTATGTTGCTGAGAAAAACGCGAACACCGGCGAGTTTTTATAAAAAGTTTATTTGTAGCGTTGGCGTAGATGTACAGTTTATTTAACAGCGCACAGTTAGTGGAAGATATGAATAATTTGTGGCAATATGAGAATGCAATTCAACAGTTATAGAAAGACTAGATTAAGGCAAAAATATACGAGTATGAGCGGGGTTAGGTTAGAGGTAAAATCAAGTGTGCATTCGCCGTCGCTCCTCCGTGTCAGGCCGCGCCGGCGGTGCGCGCGCGCAGGCCGGCCACACGGCACACACACCGCGGCGCGCGGGGGCACCTCTCCTCTCCCTCCTCTTCACACGACCATTTAGTGTGCGTCGCCACACAATAACTGGTTTCCAAAGTTGCTGAACCATCCGACACGGATACGGACATTTTTTTCGCGACCAGGTTACACGCGAGGGCCTTTATGCCTTTTTATTGAGCGGCTCGCGAGCTGTCGCGTCGCTTTGGTAGTTCGCGTTGTGGGTAGCGAATATCTTGTCAAAAATCAAAATCAAAAGCATTTTATTTCAAATAAACCATTTACAGGCACTTTTGAAATGTCAAAAAGTCATTCAATCAGAAAAAAATATGCTAATTGCACATTCCAAAGCGTAGATCTCTATGGAGAAGAATGTGCAAGAAACTCCATGGACACTCTTTTCAATCATGTTTTGTAATTACAAATATCTCTGTTACATGTTTCTTGTCGCTGTCATGTGAGAACAATGCAAATAAAGTAAAAAAGTGTGTCGCGTGGTTCCTGAACTTGGATGTCCAGTGAATCCGGTATTCAATTTCACCACCTTTCTTTCTTTCCGCAGAGTACCCCACAAACCGTCGGCGCCGTCCGGCGGCAGCGTGAAGTACAACGACCCGCACGTGAAGGCGCACGTGCTGCTGCAGGCGCACCTCTCCAGGATGCAGCTCCCTGCCGAGCTGCAGGCCGACACCGCGCTGGTTCTAGCTAAGGTAATGTTGTGCAAGGTACATTTTTGTCAAGTCAAAGTCCTGAAAAATCTAGTCGACTATCATGAGCCAATGTTGCCAATAATGGGCCATTGCCGACCATCATGGCCAGATGTCGGCCAACATGGGTCATGGTTGACCAACATGGGCTATTGTTGTCCACAATTGGCCAATGTTGGCCTTAATGGGCCATTGTCGACCATCATGGGTCATTGTCGACCATCATGGGCCTTTGTCGACCGGCATTTGCAATTGCGGACCATTATTGTCCAGCACAGGCCATACTTGGCTTACCAACGAATAGCATCATTTTTACAGATGACTTTTTAACAAAAAAATATTTTCCTCTAGGCGATCCGTCTCATCTGCGCGTGCGTCGACGTGGTCTCCAGCAGCGGCTGGCTGTCTCCAGCTGTGGCTGCCATGGAGCTCGCACAGATGGTCACACAAGCCATGTGGGCCAAGGACTCCTACCTGAGACAGCTGCCGCACTTTACTGCAGAACTGGTACAGCGCTGCTCCGAGAAGGTGAGGAAATTACGGCAAATGTCGGCCATCTTGGGCCAGTGTGGAACTGAATCGGCCATCATAGGCCATTCAGAATCAAAATCAAAAAGCATTTATTTCAAATAAACCATTTTTGAAATGTCAAGAAGGTCAGTCAGTCAGAAAAATAAAAATAAATGATGCTAATTGCACATTCCAAAGCGTAGATCTCTATGGAGAAGAATGCGCAAGAAACTCCATGGACACTCTTTTCAATCATGTTTTGTAATTACAAATATCTCTGTTACATGTTTCTTGTCGCTATCATGTGAGAACAATGTAAATAAAAATAAAAATTAAATATAGATATTAAAATAGCAACTGGCAGCTAAGAGATGACCAGTCTCAACTGACAGCGCCCGTTCACGGACATGACGCTAATATTAGCACCACTTAGCTCAACCATTTTGAAGGGAACCGAATGATCCAACACATTATCCTAGCTAAATCGGCAAAAGTCATTCAAAACCCAATCAGCATCGGCCTTAGCTTGGATGTGGTCTCTAGCAGTTGGTTCTCCTGGTTATAGCCGCGATGGAGTACGCAGCAACGGCCATAATGGGCAATTTTTGTCATTATGGGACATTGTCGACTAGCATAAAGCGTCAGTGTATCTAGAATCATCATCATCATCACCGCACCGGAAAACGCAGCGTTGGAAGGCGTCTCACAAGGCGGACCGACGACCTGGTGAGAGTCGCGGGAGTGCGGTGGATGCGAGACGCACAGGATCGGTCGTTGTTGCGACGCTTGGGGGAGGCCTATGTCCAACAGTGGACGTCTTTCGGTATCTAGAATGCGTTATCATAAATACAAATAAACGGAACTAATATAGTTTTGTATGTACAGGGCGTGGAGACAGTGTTCGACGTGATGGAGCTGGAGGACAATGCGCGCGCCAAGCTGCTGCAGCTGTCGCCCACGGAGATGGCCGACGTGGCGCGCTTCTGCAACAGATACCCCAACGTCGAGCTCACTTACGAGGTCAGTTTAACTTTAACTAGCTTTTGCCCGCAACTTCGCCCGCCTACATAAAATATATGATATATATAATCATAATTTGGAGGTATGCGGAACAGAGAGTAAAGTCCCGCAAACCTCCTTTGAAAAGGGAGGATCCTCCGACCAGACGGGTGTTTTTGTCTGGTGGGCAACTGCCCGATAGATGATTTCGGGCTGTTCTATGTGTTCTAATCGCGCGGAGAACTTTTATTGCGCGATGCAGGATTAGTTCTTATGTGACGCCATAGATGTCGCTACAATAATCATTTATTTTGTTTGTAAAACATAGGTATTACAGAGAGTGGTATAAAATTCGCAGTGCGCTATGTTTTGCCGAATATTGGCATACAAACTTAAAGTACCTAAATCTCAGCATGCAGCAGCATAGTAACAAATATTTAAAATCATAATATAATGTCAAAAAAAATTAAGTAGTACTCTCCAAAAAAAAAAAAAAATTTAAAACAGAAAAGCCGAACAGAATGTCCAAACAAAATAATTGAAATGTCACAAAAATTAAATAGAATGTCAAAAAATTTAATAGAATGTCAAAGTTACATACAATGTCAAAAAAATTAAATACAATATCAAAAAATTTAATAATATTGTCAAAAATAAATAAATACAAAGCCCAAAAAATTTAATACATTTATATGACCTGTCACTCAGGAATAAAGCAGCTTTCTACATACATACATACTCGGCCTTATAATGTGCCCACTGCTAGAACTCAGGCCTCCTCTCTAGGAGAGGGAATGGGCCGTAATCCACCACGCGGGCTCAGTGCGGGTTGGTGGATGTCACATGTCTTCGAATTTTTGGTTCTAGGACATGCCGGTTTCCTCACGATGTTTTCCTTCACCGTTTTGAGAGCAGTGATGATGAAATAAATTACACAAAGTAATGCTAAAACTCGTAAGTCGGGGCCGTTACCACTCAGCCACCACTGCTCTTTCAGCAGGAATGGCTTTGGATTTTGCAGCTTTCTATCGGTGAAAAACATGTAGCGACATCTATGGCGTCACATAAAAACGAATCCTGCATTGCGCAATCAAAGTTCTCCGCGCGATTAGAACATACAGAACAGCCCGAAATCATCTATCGGGCAGTTGCCTACCAGACATAACACCCGTCTGGTCGGAGGATCCTCCCTTTTCAACGGAGGTTTGCGGGACTTTACTCTCTGTTCCGTCTACCTCCAAAAATATTTTAACAATCGGACCTGTACTTTCAGAGATTACTTCCTACAAACAAAAAAAACAAACTTTACCTCTTCATATACATCATCATCTTCCTGCCCTTGTCCCATTTTATTTGGGGTCGGCGCAACACGTTTTTTTCTTCCATTCTATCCTGTCAACCGTCATACTATCACTAACTTCCTTTTCTTTCATATCACTGTTCACACAATCCATCCATCTTTTCTTTGGCCTCCCTCTCCCTCTCCACCCATCCACATGTATACTCATAACTCTTTTAGTAACATGCGTTTCATCCCTCCTCAAACTTTACCTCTTCATAATTTGTTATTTCCGCAGGTTAAGAATGAGCGTCACCTCCGCGCCGGCAAGCCGATCGTGGTCGAAGTGTCGCTGGAGCGGGAGGACGATATCGTGGGGCCGGTCATCGCGCCGTTCTTCCCTCAGGTGAGAAACACGGAATACATAACTTTACAAACATCCATCTACACGAGGGTGGGGTGATTTGAGATGAGGGAATGTTCCACCCAGAATGGAGAAGTATGATTTTCCATCCGGTGGAGCACACAGTAGAGGTGTGCCTCGCTTGGGCAGAGCAAAGCTGTTTCCTCGTGGGGGCAATCGGCGGCGGCGATCTCTCGCGCCGGGCGCGCGTACAGGCCATGGGCCGGAGCGAGGAGGAGTTGCAGGCGGTCGCCTCCGCGTGCGAAGCGGTAATGCTAGCAAAGGAGGCGGCCGATCGCGTGAGGCAACGGTCCTCACGCCCCAACCGCCGCCGGGATTCCGATCCATATTTCCAGCCACCGTAGGCGCGGGCTTGCGGACGGCAGCAATGGGTGGCTCGCCGTCCGACCGGCCAGTAACAGTCCGGACCGAGCCCAAGTCGTCGACGGCGCGTACTGTTCCACGCGCGCCTCAAGTAGATGTCAGCAAATCGTAGGGGCCCAGCAGGGTCGAAGCCTACTGGGGCCACGGGTAGTGTGAAAGTGAAACCCGGGGCCCTGGGACGAAGGCAACGAAGGAACAGGAGTGGGTTTTTAGTCAGTAAAAGTCTGACACGCCCTCGCGCTCCGCCCAAGAGCGGGATATGTCATAAGATGATTTTCCCACCCAATAAAAAAAAAACCCTTATAGGATCACTTTGTCCGTCCGTCTGTCTGTCTGTCTGTCAAGACTCTTTATCCCGGGAACGCGTGGAGGTATCGAGTTGAAATTAAAACCATATACTCAAGTCTACAAACTCTTGAAGCTGTAAAAAAATTAAACTTTCAAGTCAACGAGAAAAAAGATACTTCGGTTTATGTGGTTAAAAAACGTACATTTCGACACTCTCGAGGAAATCAAAATTCATAGGGTACTTCCCGTTGACCCAGAATCCTGTAATTTGGCATAAAGCAAGGTCTTATAGCACAAGTATAGGAATAAATATGAAAAATGTAAATTTGTTGTTACGTCACAATCTTTTTTTGCGATTCGTTAAAATCTTCCGAGACCCCATTCCGGAATTAAACTATTTACATAGGTAAGTTTGTACGGAACTCTCAGAGCGCCAGTCTGACTCGCACTTGTCCAGTTTTGGTTTTACTACATATTCGTGTCTTTGTAAATAAAAAAAATAGTGAATGTGGGAGCAATGGGTAGCTCGCCGTTCGACCGTCTGGTAACCGTCCGGACCGAGCCCAAGTCGTCGACGGCGCGTATTGTTCCACGCGCGCCTCAATATGTCAGCAACTGTAGGGGCCCAGCAGGGTCGAAACCTACTGGGGCCAAGAGTCTGCTTCTGAAAGGAAGACTCGGCCCTGGTATGGAAGGCAACGAAGGAACAGGAATGGGTTTTTAATCAGTACTATATAAGTCTGACACTGTCTCTCGCTCCGCCCAAGAGCGGGGGATGTCATTATATGATTGTCCCACCGAAAAAAAGTTTTTTCAGACTTAACCAATAATTTCATCTTTTTTATTATTTCAGAAACGCGAAGAAGGCTGGTGGGTGGTCATAGGTGATCCTAAGAGCAATACTCTACTCTCCATCAAGAGGGTGTCACTCGCTCGCAGTGCGAAGGTAAGATGCCACTACAAACGATGCCTTTCAAATCAAAATAAGAAAGTCAATGACCTCGATCTGTCAAATGTTGATTGAAATGTACGGTTTGCAAAGAAAACTTATTTGTTTTACTGAGACATAGTTAAATCTAGGTGAAGTAAAAACATTATTGTTTAATTTGAATTAGCTGAATCTATTGTTTAAGTCATAATTAGTTAAAAAAATATTATTGTCTTTTTTATTTTCATGGTTAGCGTGAATTGTTATTCACCTTCTTTTTCCATTTGTCACTACTCAGACACTTCACACAGTGACACCGAGATGAGCAAAATTAATCTAATATAAAATATAAAATTCTCGTGTCGCGGTGTTTGTGGTTAAACTCTTCCGAAACGGCTTTCCCGATTCTCATGAAATTTTGTGTGCATATTGGGTGGGGGGTGTATACGGGGTCCCAAACAACACCTATCGGGATCCAAGCCAACCTCACCTGCACGTGGTGCACCCTGCTGACAAACAAACGAGGCTATGGCGACCCGCCAACACGCACTGGACCAGCGTGGCGGGTTATGGTCCAAACCCCCCTAAATGCATAATGCAATAAAAACCAGGCCCCAAGTGCCCGGCGACTCCAGCGGTTGTGCTAGCGTGGACGGGCGTGGGCGCAGCCCTGGGGTCTGGGGTGCTAAGAATCTCCGGGTGGGATCGATCAACCGTCGACGACTGGACCTGGCGACGTACAACGTGCGTACACTCCGGTCCGATGAGAAGATCGCCGAACTTGAAGAGGAGTTGAGCAGGTTACGATGGAGTATTGTGGGATTATCCGAAGTCCGAAGACAGGGGGAGGACACGATAATCCTAAAATCTGGTAACCTGCTCTATTTTCGGGAAGGAGACCAGCAGTCCCAAGGAGGTGTCGGGTTTATCGTCCACAGGTCCCTTGTTAACAATGTGGTGAAGATCGAGAGTGTGTCGACCAGGGTGGCGTACCTTATACTCAGAATATCATCAAGATATTCGCTGAAGGTCATACAGGTATACGCTCCGACCTCGACACACCCCGACGACGAAGTAGAGACCATGTATGAGGATGTATCCAGGGCCATTCATGGTTATAAGTCTCACTTCACCGTGGTTATGGGGGACTTTAACGCGAAACTGGGCAAACGCGACGGTGACGAGCTGCGAGTGGGGCAATTTGGGTCTGGACGTAGGAACCACCGGGGACACCTACTGGCCAGTTTTATGGAGAAGGAGGGCCTCTACATGATGAACTCCTTCTTCAGAAAGCGTGAGCATAGGAAGTGGACCTGGCAAAGCCCTGATGGTGCAACTAAAAATGAGATTGACTTCATCATGTCCACAAAGAAGCAAATATTCAATGATGTCTCTGTGATCAATGGCGTGAAAACCGGAAGTGATCACCGCCTGGTAAGGGGCTCATTGAATATCAATGTCAAGCTTGAAAGGTCACGACTGATGAGGTCTACGCTCCGTCCTGCACATATCCAGATCCAAAACTCCGAGAGCTTTCAGCTCGAACTTCAAAATCGCTTCGAATGCCTAGGAAGCTCGGTGGATGAATACAACGATGGGTTCGTGGAAACTGTCCATACGGTCGGGTCTAAATTCTATAAGACTCGTACAAGTAAGAGCAAGAGGCTCAAAGATCGAACTCTCCAGCTTATGAAGGAGAGGCGTGAGATGATTCTGCAGTCTTCAGACGATGCGTGCACATATCGGCAGCTCAATAAACAGATCTCTAAGTCCTTGAAACGCGATCTCCGTCACTTTAATACCGGAAAAATTAAAGACGCGATTGAGCGAAATAAGGGCTCTAAGGTGTTCGCAAGAGATCTGTCTATTGGGCAGAGCCAGCTCACGAAACTGAAGACCGACGATGGCAGAGTCATATCCGCCAAATCGGAGCTTTTGGGAGCGATCGAGGCTTTTTATGGACAGTTGTACACGTCAATCACAAAACCCACTGTGAATCTAGCAAACGACCCAAGAGCTAGATTGACCCGACACTATACCGAAGATATCCCGGACGTCAGCCTGTACGAGATTAGGATGGCTCTGAAGCAGCTTAATAACAACAAGGCACCAGGTGATGACGGAATTACGGCCGAACTCTTGAAGGCGGGTGGAAAACCGATCCTTAAGGCCCTTCAGAAGCTGTTTGATTCCGTCATATTCGAGGGAAAAACGCCACAGGCGTGGAGCAGAGGTGTGGTGGTACTCTTCTTTAAGAAGGGCGACAAGGCCCTGCTCAAGAATTATAGGCCCATCTCACTTCTGAGCCACGTCTACAAGCTGTTTTCCAGAGTCATCACGAACCGTCTCGCGCGCAGGTTCGACGACTTCCAGCCTCCCGAACAAGCCGGATTCCGAAAAGGCTTCAGCACCATAGACCACATACATACGCTACGGCAGGTTATACAGAAGACCGAGGAGTATAATTTGCCTCTGTGCCTAGCGTTTGTGGACTATGAGAAAGCCTTTGATTCGATCGAGACTTGGGCTGTGCTGCAGTCTCTCCAACGGTGCCAGATTGACTATCGGTACATCGAGGTGCTGAAGTGCTTGTACAAAAACGCCACTATGTCAGTCAGACTACAGGACCAGACCTCGAAACCTGTCCTCCTGCAACGGGGTGTGAGGCAGGGAGACGTTATTTCTCCGAAACTGTTCACGGCCGCAATGGAGGATGTCTTCAAGGTTCTGGACTGGAGTGGATTAGGCATTAATGTCAATGGCGAGTACATCACTCATCTTCGGTTTGCCGACGACATAGTAGTCATGGCTGAGACCGCGGAAGAGCTCAGCACAATGCTAAATGACCTCAGTAGAGCTTCCGAAAGAGTGGGTCTCAAAATGAACATGGACAAAACTAAAGTCATGATAAACATCCATGTAGCACCCACTCCGATCAAGATCGGAGACTCTGCACTCGAAGTTGTAGACGATTACGTTTACCTGGGACAGACAATCCAGTTGGGTAGATCTAATTTCGAAAAAGAGGTCAACCGTCGAATCCAACTCGGCTGGGCAGCGTTCGGGAAGCTGCGCGGTATCTTCTCATCCAATATACCACAGTGTCTCAAGACGAAAGTCTATGACCAGTGCGTGTTGCCAGTGATGACGTATGGTTCCGAAACGTGGTCGCTCACAGTGGGCCTCATCAGAAGGCTCAAAGTCACCCAAAGGGCAATGGAAAGGGCTATGCTCGGAGTTTCCTTGCGCCATCGAATCAGAAATGAAGATATCCGCAGGAGAACCAAGGTTGCCGACATAGCACGAAGAATCGCCAAACTTAAGTGGCAATGGGCAGGGCACATTGCTCGCAGAACGGATGGCCGTTGGGGCCGAAAGGTTCTGGAGTGGCGACCGCGTACCGGAAGACGCAGTGTTGGAAGGCCCCCTACAAGGTGGACCGATGACCTGGTGAAGGTTGCGGGAATCCGATGGATGCGAGACGCGCAGGACCGTTCTTTGTGGCGACATTTGGGGGAGGCCTATGTCCAGCAGTGGACGTCTATCGGCTGAAATGATGATGATGATGATGATTGGGTAGGTCTGAGAATCGGACAACATCTATTTTTATCCCCCTAAATGTTAACGGTAATCCACCCCTAAATTTTTTTTTCAATTTTAGATAAAAAATTTTTTTTTTTTACACAGCATTAGTAAATACATAAGTATATTATTTATATAGAAATCAATGCCACTTTTCGTTGTAATTTTATAACTCAAGTTCGGGCTCACCTATCCAAACCAAATGTTTAGGCTTTGTTCGGACTATTTAGTAGATGGTTTATGTGAAGTTTGCACAAAATCGGTCGAGCGGTTCTTTATTTATTACATTATTGCACCCGTGCGAAGCCGGGGCGGGTCGCTAGAATAATATAATATTCCATAACTTTTACACAACGCCGTCTAGTCCCAAGCTAAGCAGAGCTTGTGTTATGAGTACTAGACAACTGATAAACATACTTATATATTTCTAAATACATACATATTATAGATAAAAAATTGAAGAACTGAATTCTAATGAAACTTTCGGCGGAGGTAGGAGCATAAAATCAGCTGAAGGGAGTGCAGGAGTGGCTTGCGACGGCGAGTTATCCATTGCTCGCCGTTAGCAAACCACTCCCTTTTGCTTCTAATAATAAAGTCTAATCTATTCTTCCCTCTCCGCAGGTTCGTCTCGACTTCGTGTGCGGCAGTTCGGGTCGCCACACTTACACGCTATACTTCATGTCTGATGCCTACCTGGGAGCCGACCAGGAGTACAAGTTTACAGCTGAAGTCGCTGAAGCCGCTTCTGACTCCAGTGACTCGGAATAGACTTCGACTTTCAAGACTTTCGACAAGATTTTGGGCATTAACCGTTTAACTGCTTACGTCGGATATATCCGACAGACACTCTCGCGTTTATTCCGCCAGGGTCGCACATCCACGACCAAATACTCCATCTCGTCAGCTCTTCTGTCACCTATGGGGATTGAAGAGCTAAACGAGATGGAGTACCCAGTCGCGAACAGACGACCCTGGCGAATAGGACACGTAAACACTCGTCGGATAAATCCGACGCAAGCAGCTAAAGGGTTTAAGAAGAGAGTAAGATTATAAGAAGTTGTTAAGAAGAATAAATGATTGATTGTAATCTAATGTTTAATTTTTAATTCCCATTAAAAAGTCCTGTATTTTTAACCAACTTCAAAAAAGAGGAGGTTATATGTTCGGTTGTATGTTTTTAGGGTTCCGTACCTCAAAAGGAAAAAATGGAACCCTTGCATGATCACTTTGTTGTCCGTCGGTCTGTCTGTCAAGACCCTTTATCTCGGGAATGCATGAAGGTATCGAGTTGAAATGAAAACTGTACGATTCTCAAGTCTGCAGTCCCTTGGAGCTGTGAAAAAAAAACAAAATTCTAAGTTAATTAGAAAGGATACGGCCGTTTATGTCGCACAAAACGTATATTTTGACACTCAAAGGAATTAAAATTCCATGGGTACTTACCGTTGACATTGAATCATGAAATTTGGCATGATGCGAGGTCTCTTAGCGCAAGTGCACGAAAAAGTCAGAAAACTGTTAATTTGTGAATATGCCACAAAAAAACATTGTCGATTCAAAACTCTTCGTAACTCAATTCGGGAATCGAACTGTTTTCATAAGTTCGTTTGTACGGAACCCTCAGTGCGCGAGTCCGACTCACACTTGCTCGGTTTTTTTTTTAAATGTATGTTCGCCGGTTTTTGGGTCAATTGGGGCCTGATTTTGAAATTTTTTTATTGATGAAAGATTATAATCCCGAGTTGGTCTCATAGAAATATTGTTATGATCTGATGATGAACTTCGAAGATATGAAACGGAACTCCTCATAGGATCACAGCAGAACCGTCGTAACAAGTAAAATTGCTTTGTTTATTCGTGTAGTCGATGACTGACTGAAGGAAGAAGGGGAGGGGATACATCGAACTGATCTGATGATGAAGTCTGAAGGTGGCACCGGGATTCTGTAATAAATCAATGTATCCTAGCTGTGTTTGGGATTATTATAATCTTCATGAGATGTACTCTGGCTTTAAGGTACATTCAGACCAATCTGATGATGGAGTCGAACGGTGGAAGGTATTTAAGTTTGGCTGAGGGGTACCACAATTGAATTAGATTAAACTGAATTATCTATATATATAAAAGAAGAAACTGACTAACATATCAACGCACAGCCGAAACTACTGAGACTAAAAACCTGAAATTTTGTACCTGGTTTTCTCTTATGACGTAGGCGAGCTCTAAGAGAGGATTTTCCAAAATTCACCCCCAAAAGGGATGAAACGGGGGTCCAAAGTTTGTATGGAGAAACCTACTTTGACGCGGGCGAAGCCGCTGGCAGAAGCTAGTATTGAACATGATATTTGTGGGTAATGACAATTTTTGTAATACAAATAATTTAACCTTTTGAGTAGCGTAATTAGAGACACAATAGAAAAACAATGACCGAGCGAACGACGGCGTTCGCTCGAGGTTTAATGAATATAACACGGGAGCTACGTCTGCCAACAAACTGGGGTCCAAGTCTGCTATTTTTATAAATTCGTCATTCCAACACGATCCCATTTTCTTTTTGCTAAAAGTTCGTAATCTGCTAATTCGTAATACCATACGTAAAACCATTGATCGGTCAATAGTTTCGTAATACAGTTGTGGTAGAATGACAATATCGAGCTTATTAAAAGCAATGACTGTACAATGACGTTCTAATGGTAGGTCGCTGATCAAAGGAACTGTCAAAATTTTAGCAGATTACCGCATACGTCAATATTTATTTGTCAATATGTATGAGATTACCATTCTATGCCACTTCTTTCAATGGAGTGTCAGTGGTTGACCATTAGGAAGTCATAATGACGCCATTATATTAGTAGATTACCAAACTTGTCAAAATCAACAATTATGAAATCAATGATAAGTGTCAGAATGGTCAACTTCAACTTCATTAATGAAGAGTTGAAGTTGAAGTTGACCATTCTGACACTATTGTAATAGCAGACTTGAGGCCTTGCTATGCAGTTTGGCAGAAGTATTTATGGATTGTAAAATAGTCTAAAATAAAAAAAAACCAAGAAGTTTTTTTTTGTCCACGAGCAACCAAATTGACACAATGTATAAGTGTGTATTTGCAGATGTTTTCTTCAAAGTATAGTGAAATGTTTAAAAAAAAACGATATACCGTTGGAAAGTCTGAAACTTCAGCTTTAAATCTATATCATTATTATAAATATTGATTCAGTACTTTTTAGATTTCCGTACCTCAAAAGGAAAAAACGGAACCCTTATAGGATCACTTTGTTGTCCGTCTGTCTGTCTGTCAAGAACCTTTATATCGGGAACGCGTGGAGGTATCGAGTTGAAATTAAAACCATATACTCAAGTCTGCGGTCCCTTAAAGCTGTGAAAAAAACAAATTTCTAAGATAACGATAAAAGAAGTTAGGGCCGTTTATATCGCAAAAAACGTATATTTCGACACTCAAAGGAATCAAAATTCATAGGTTCCAACTTGCCGTTGACCCAGAATCTTAAAATTGGTATAAAGCAAGCTCTTATAGCACAGGTATAGGAATAAATATGAAAACAGTAAATTTGTTGTTACGTCACAATATTTATTTATTTACAATTCGGGAATTGAACAATTTGCTTATGTAAATTTGTACGGAACCTTATCTTCATTATAATAATATTCCACAACTATCACACAACGCCGTCTAGTCCCAAGCTAAGCAAAGCTTGTGTTATGGGTACTAGACAACTGATAAACATACTTATATATTTCTAAATACATACATATATAAATAAATTACACCCAGACACAGAACAAATGATTATGCTCATCACACAAACATTTGTTCTGGGTGGGAATCGAACCCACGACCTCCGGCATAGCAGTTAGGGCCACTAACCAATAGACCAACAGGCCAGTCAAAATTATGGCAGACCTGTTGGTCTAGTGGTTAAGTTTGGCGATGCTTCAGGCTAACCTTGGTTCGTCTTAAACTTTTGCAACTCTCGACCTCATGATGACTAGAACATTGTACATTGTACGTAGGTCTAACTTCGAGAAAGAGATCAATCGTCGAAACCGACTCGGCAGGCCAGCGTTCGGGAAGCTGCGCGGTATTTTCTCGTCTAAGATACCACCATGTCTCATGACGAAAGTCTATGACCAGTACGTGTGGCCAGTGATGACATATGGCTTTGAAACTTGGTCCCTTAGAATGGGCCTCATCAGAACATTTACAAGTCACCCAAAAGGCAATGGAAAAGGCTTTACATTGCCCTTGCGTGATCGAATCAGGGATGAGGATATCCGGAGGAGAACCAAGGTCACTGACATAGCACGAAGAATCGCCAAACTTAAGTGGCAATGGGCAGGGCAGATTGCTCGCAGAACGGATGGCTGTTGGGGCCGACAGGTTCTGGAATGGCAACCAAGTACCGGAAAACGTAGCGTTCGAAAGCCTCCCACAAGATGGACCGACAACCGACCGATGTTGACTTGGTAACGGTTGCGGGAGTCCGATGGATGCGAGACGCACAGGACCGTTCATTGTTGCGACACTTGGGGGAGGCTTATATCCAGCAGTGGACGTCTTTCGGCTGAAATGATGATGATGATGACGTAGAAGTTCGCAGGAGTCGCGGACTTCGGCAAACATGTTCAAGGCGATGCAATATCTCACTGCAGTATGTTATGTCATCATGTCAATAAATTAAAATTAAATAGCACATAGTGACCAAACAGGAAAATAATATAAATTACTGCACTAACTAGTTTTTGAATCGGTGGACTAATGTCGAGACTTTATTACCTGGTATTTAATATTTAGTAATAATCTATATTTCAGTACAATAACATGGTTTTTAGTGCTAACTCGTTAGGCAATAGTGTCCCATTTTTTTTATCAACATGTATTATGAGTTTTCTTGTAGTGTTTTATTATTACTTATGGTTAGTGTTGTAAGTGTGCAGTCTTCATTCGACAAATTTGAAGGTTTGTGATATTCACTTAAGGCGTATAATCCCTTGAACATTAGCCCCCCTAGCCAAGTACAATCGTTTCGTTCGCGCCGAACGCCTCGAGTAGGCCACGCTTCCGATTCCTTTGTTCTGATCACGTGTCTGAGCGTTGAGATGACGTTAGAACAAAGGAATCGGAGACGTAGCCTACTCGAGGCGTTCGGTGCGAACGATACGATTGTAACTTGGCTAGGGGGGCTGGAGTTAAATGCATAAAAACTCGTACTACCGCTTACCCTCGCATAAAGCCCCGCTGACCTTTGAAACCATTTTCTTTACGAAATATTGATTGATTTGCATTATGCTATGTATGTTCTGAAGGACACTTAACCAGCATTTTTTTGTGTAAACATATTTCTAAAAGTGAAAGCCGTTTGAAAGGAATACGTAAAACGAGCGAAAAAATATCATGTTGTTAAAGTGAAATGAACATATTAGGAGAAGTTTGAAAGTGGCGCCAGTGACTGGAAAGTTGAAGGGGAATCGTTTGTCTTGGTATGGTCATGTGAAGAGGAGAGATGAAACGTATGTTACTAAAAGAGTTATGAGTTTACATGTGGATGGATGGAGAGGAAGAGGGAGGCCAAAGAAAAGATGGATGGATTGTGTGAACAGTGATATGAAAGAAAAGGAAGTTAGTGATAGTATGACGGTTGACAGGATAGAATGGAAGAAAAAAACGTGTTGCGCCGACCCCAAATAAGATGGGACAAGGGCAGGAAGATGATGCACGTCATCAGTGTAGGTTACATTTTTAATATTATTATTTTTTACAGTGGAGTAATTTCACAGTGGATGAAACGCATGTTACTAAAAGAGTTATGAGTTTACATGTGGATGGATGGAGAGGGAGACCAAAGAAAAGATGGATGGATTGTGTGAAGAGTGATATGAAAGAAAAGGAAGTTAGTGATAGCATGACGAGTGACAGGGCAGAGTGGAAGAAAAAAACGTGTTGTGCCGACCCCAAATAACATGGGACAAGGGTAGGATGATTATGATGATGTTGTTAAATATTAAAGGAATTAATCGCATGAAAAAATCTTATGTTGATAATGTTGTACATCAATCTATGATAAACATATTTTTTTCAAACCTATTAAGTTTTAGCCTACTCCTCGGTAACGGCTAGATTAATAGGTCAATAGGTACTTTCTGAAGAAAGTCACTGGTTTATGACATTACGCGGGCGCTAGGGCCTTAAAAGGTGCCCAAAGTTGCTCGCGAAATTCAATTTTTCTCAAGTTCCTTGCATTTTGCAGGACAATGTCAAGTTGTATGTTGAAAATATAATGTATGTATACCAACAAACGCCTTAATCAAACTGAAGGAGTGTTTATAACAGCCCCCCTAGCCACGTTACGATCGTTTCGTTTGTGTCGAATACCTCGAGTAGGCCACGCCCCCCGATTCCTTTGTTCTGACCATGTGACTGAGCGTTGAGATGTCGTCAGAACAAAGGAATCGGAGGCGTGGCCTATGGCCTATTTTTGGAAATAATCACTCCAAAAGTAAAAAAAATGTGTCTCACCCCTCTAACTTTTGAATCATAAGTTTAGAAAATTCCGAAAGGTTCTGGAATGGCGACCACGTGTCGGAAGACGTAGCGTTGGAGCCTTCCAACGTCCTACAAGGTGGACCGATGACCTGGTAACAGTTGCGGGAGTCCGATGGATGCGAGACGCACAGGACCATTCATTGTGGCGGTACTTGGGAGAGGCCTATGTCCAACAGTGGACGTCTTTCCGCTGAAATGATGATGATGATGATGAAGCACGACTCTCACTCGATGAGTCCAAGGAGTATCTATCGTGTTGCCAGCAACTGGCAACACGATGGGAAAAGTCTATGGAGAAGATGATGATATATGTATCTTTGTATCTCCAGGAGAACCGTGCGAGACAGAAGGAGTAGTAGGGAAGTGCGTGCACATATACAAGTGCTTATCAGCATTCCTAGACGTGAAAAAAAGAAAACATCCAAAGGTAATAACCACGCACTTTGATCATGATGAAGGAGAGTCCTCACATTTACAAACTGTTTATTGGAAAGCCAAGGCAAAATATAGGCATGATTTACTTTTTATTTCCGCCAGAAATGAAACCTAGGTTATATAAGTTAGAGAACAATAAGAGGAATCAATAGTAAAAAGAACCAGGTCTTTACACCGTAACCGAACGAAGATATCTATAGAAGCATTGCTTGTACTTTTTTGTCAGGCGTTACCTATTTTTCTTATATTATAATTAAGACGACTTGAGGGTTCGAGTTCTTTGCAACACTAGACGCCTCCCTACCATACCCGGCGATAAATGCGGAAACGAGGGACGCAGAATAAGTCATTAGAGAAACCGTGTAGAACATATAACAATGAGAAACTTAAAATATTAGACACGGAGTATTTTTATTTAAGAAAATACAATAGCGATCTATTAAATAGTCTCCAACTTCATTCGGTTACTGTTGGTAGCAATATTTTTTTTTTTTGCTATTGATTTCTCATACAGTCCTTTGAGATATAGCCTAGGTTTTACTATTGGCGACAAGAAAAACAAATCATGCCAGCTAATGTATGGCAAAAAGTTTCATTCCCCAAAGTTACTCCAACAAACATTGAATTATGTAATAATTTACAATCTATTCAAATTTTGTTGACATGCATGTAAAGTCACAATAGGTACTTACCTTCACTATATTGTACGCCCGGCTATGACATAGGACATGGCCGTTCGTAGAGTATTTAAGCAATACTATCTGTATTATTGTACAATTACCTATACAAAAAAAAAAACAAAAATATACAAAATCTTTTTTACAAAATTTCTTAACAAAATACATAGTTACCACCTACCCACCTACCACCCACCTACCTACCT
The DNA here is from genome assembly GCA_949316375.1 of Mythimna vitellina. Taxonomy (NCBI): domain Eukaryota; kingdom Metazoa; phylum Arthropoda; class Insecta; order Lepidoptera; family Noctuidae; genus Mythimna; species Mythimna vitellina. The sequence goes on along the minus strand of OX438713.1, from coordinate 10,987,011 downwards.
ACCTACCTATGACCCACAATAAAGATTATTTGATTTGATTTGACTTTACTACACATTACGAAAACGAACAATATTAACCTTTGAATGCCAACGACGCTAACAAGCGACAAACGTAATCGGCCAGTAGAACGCCAATGACGAGTTTAAGCGACAAATAGATATACATACTACTCGGCCTAATAATGTTCCCACTGTTGGTTCTCAGGCCGCCTCTCTAGGAGAGGGAATGGCCGTAATCCACCACGCGGGCCCAGTGCGGGTTGATGAATGTCACATGTCTTCGAATCTTTGGTTCTAGGACATGACAGTTTCCTCAAGAGGTTTTCCTTCACCGTTTTGAGAGCAGTTGTGATGAAATAAATAACACAAAGTAATGCGCCTGCCTGGGTTTGAAATCGCGACCTACAACTCGAAAGTCGGGGCCGTTACCACTCGGCCACCACTGCTCCAGATATGCTACAAATCTGATATTATAGAAAATAGCTATTTTTGTATATTCGTAGTGTATTCATTAGCTAGCATTTTGTAGGTACTTAATAGAAAATAAAGGCCTTGGCATATAGAGAGTATTACTTCCCTTTTTTCAGGTGGTAAATCATTCAATGACTTCTCCCGCTTTTGGTCGGAGCCAGAGGGCGTGTCAGACTTTTACTGAGTAAGCTTCTTTGCTTTCGTTCTAGGACCCCGGGGTTTATTTTCGCATAACCCGGGGGTACCTACTTCCATGCGCGTTTCATCATCATCATTTCAGCCAATAGATGCCCATTTCTGGACATAGGCCTCCCCTAAATGTCGCCACAATGAACACTCCTGTGCGTCTCGCATCCATCGGATTCCCGCAACCTTTACCAGGTCACCGGTCCACCGTGTAGGGGGCCTTCCAAATCTGCGTCTTCCGGTACGTGGTCGCCACTCCAAAACCTTTCGGCCCCAACGGCCATCCGTTCTACGAGCAATGCCCATTGCCACTTAAGTTTGGCGATTCTTCGTGCTATAATTCTCACGGAGCCGTCGAATCCAACTCGGCTGGGCAGCGTTCGGGAAGCTGCGCGGTATCTTCTCTTCCAGTATACCACAGTGTCTCAAGAAGTCTATGACCAGTGCGTGTTGTCAGTGATGACATATGGTTCCGAAACGTGGTCGCTCACCATGGGCTTGGGAGTTTAAAACGAATAAATTAGACGGCCCTAAATAATAATAATTATTATTATTTATTGACATAATTTACAATTTAGATTATAGGATTCCCCAACGCCTGCGCTGGTAGGAACTGTGTTGCAGGTTTTAGTGTCTTGCCTGCAATAAAGTGACATTAATCTTACGTCAGACAGAGTGTGTTAATAATAATATATTTATTTGCTAAAAACACGGTATACAAGATGGTAAAGGAGAACAATTAAGAGCAAACATGCTTCGCAAAGTATTAGCATGCAAATATTTCTTATGTACATAGTAACATACAGAGATATTTGTCAACACACAATTATCGACATTTTTTTTTATATTGAAGTTCTAAAGGTCTTCGACTTTGAAAACAAAACACTTAATTAACAAATCAAAACATTTTTTTTTAATCTTTACACACATTAAAATAGTTTAATAATAATCTATTTAAATGCTGTGCTGGTGCTGCCGCTGCGGCTGCGGAGAACCTCAAGCGTCGAAAATATAACAACCTCGTCGGTAGTTATATTTTTGAGCCGTTTGGGGTTGAAACTCTTGGGCCGTGGGGTCCGAGTGCTCATACCCTTTTTAAAGAAATATCCAAACGCTTAGTTGACACTTTGCGTGACCCAAGGGCTGGCTTTTACCTTGGTCAGAGATTAAGCATTGCCATACAACGTGGCAATGCTGCCAGCCTTTTGGGCTCACTTCTAGTCGACAGCGATGCGGAGGAGTTTTATGACGCCATATTTTAGTTAGGAGTAGCCGTTAATGTACATATATAGTTTTAATTAGTTAAATGTTTTTGTATATAATATTTTAAATGCAAACTTTAAAACTTAGATAACTAGACTACAAAGCATTCATACAAAGCATTGAGAAAGAAATTAAAAAAAAAAACAGTTTTTTTTTTAAATTAATAGTTGACAAACATGCTGCCATGAGTGTGTGTATGAGTTTTGTGTATGATGGTGTGAAAATGTGTGTAATTGTGTGTCTGTGAGTGTTTTTCTGTAAGTGAGTTTATGTATATTAGTGTGTTTATTTAAGTGAGTGTGTTTATGCATGAGCGTGTATATTTAAGTGTGTACGTATGCTTATGGTGTCTGTTGTATAAAATAAGTACTTTATTGTTTCAGATATGCTCATTCCAAGGACGAGAGCCGATTGTTTGCTGTACCGATTGCGAACTAGTTAATGATACAAGGTACAACTGTATTTACTACTGTCTTAAACATAGTATATAGCAGCCCCCCTAGCCAAGTTACAATCGTTTCGTTCGCGCCAAACGTCTCGAGTAGGCCACGCCTCCGATTCCTTAGTTCTGACGTCATCAAAGCTCAGTCACGTGGTCAGAACAAAGGAATCGGAGGCGTGGCCTACTCGAGGCGTTCGGCGCGAACGATACGATTTTAATGGTGTGTCCAGACCACACACACACACACACACACTTCCTCCCTCTCGTTATTAATGCAGGAAGAATTTTTTTTCTGCTGTATTTCTGATGACGTCATAAAAATGCTTTCAAAAATTAATCTCGGGATTTGAGGCATATCAACTTTATTCTTTCGCTGTATGAAATCAGTGTAAGTACTTTAATAACTCTACCTGATTCCAAACTCTGCTTATAATTTTAATGTATTTGAGTTATTTTTTCTTTCCTATCTAAAATCGCTTATAAAAACAAAACAATGTAAATATCGTATTAACGCTTGAAATTTTTAATTTTTTTATGTGTGGCCTCTCGCAGGTCAACCTAGGAGGTTGTCGGCTGCTTAACCGGTCTTGCCTGTGGCGGCCTCGATTAGAAATCAAAGCCTCCAGCCAGGGCTTACTTAAAACTACTTAAAACTAAGCGACAACACGCTAAGGGCACCCCCTGTGGGGTACGGGCCTCGGCTTAGGGCGTCGCTGGGGGGGGGGGGGGGGCAGCAAGGGACGAGCTGGATCGAACAGTATTATTATTTATCGGGGATTTTAAAACTACAGGCTCAGCGGCGCGGGCTGGCTCGAGCAAGGGACGGGGAGGACGTTTAATAGAATGTCGCGGCGGGCCTCGGCGGCGAGGACGGAAAGACGGCGGTTTGTGGTGTCTTTTAACTGTACTGGTTTCCCTACGGCTCTCTTGGAGCAGGGTAATAGGGTCATCGGGGGTGAGGAGAGTATGCCGAGGACGGCGAATTTTAGAGATACGGGAGGGTTCGTAACGGGCGGCCGACACAATAAGGGGGTTGCGGTGTTTCACAGCAGTGTCGAAGAAACGCTTGCAAAGGCGTTTCATGAACTGCTGGATGGTGTGAAATTTTTAAGAAATATACCTACTATATGAATCATTATGAATTCATGAATTGTAATATTTGTTATTTTATGCATGCATTTTTAATAATCTTATGAAATATTATAAGTCATTATCTATGGAAATAAAAAGGCGTCAACGAATTATGCAAACATAATAGTCTTTGCTAACTCTCAGTTGATTTTTAAGTACATTATTGTTTTTTTTTTTTCAGGAAAGCAATCATAGGCAAAGATGGAAAAGTATTCTATAAGACTAGTCAAAAGGCGGAAAATAGTAAGTTTTAATAATTAATTACCTATTATAGCGAAAAAATAAAAAAATATACACATTTTTTTCACTTGTAGCGACATCTATGGCGTCACATAAGAACTAATCCTGAATCGCGCAATCAAAGTTCTCCGCGCGATTAGAACATATAGAACAGCCCGAAATCATCTATCGGGCAGCTGCAGCTCACCAGACATAACATCCCGTCTGGTCGGAGGATCCTCCCTTTTCAACGGAGGTTTGCGGGACTTTACTCTCTGTTCCGCATACCTCCAAACACTCATCATCTTCCTGCCCTTGTCCCATGTTATTTGGGGTCGGCGCAACACGTTTTTTTCTTCCACTCTGCCCTGTCACTCGTCATGCTATCACTAACTTCCTATTCTTTCATATCACTCAAACGCATTCTTTTCACTACTATAATAATATTATTTTATTAACAAACACAGTTGTTTACACATTATTGCGTAAATATGTCACATTAAAACTAACAAAGGCACTACTTTTTTTGTTAACAAGCTTATTATTTACACAGAACTTAAAATCCTGATTTCGTAAATCGATAGTTTACCTTTTTTGGAAAATATGGCATAAAATAATATCTGATGCCACCAAGACGAGCCAAGCGAAGCGCAAGGGCACTACCTACCTTTTCTCGAAGTGTTTAGTCGTTTTTTGAACCCTCATAGAGTTGGTTTCCGATGTACTAGATAGTTCATATTCTCAGAATATGATGTCAATAATAGCTTAATTAAACATACAAAGTCTCTATTGAATAGCTGTAACACTTTAGATTTTATTGATATCTAAATACACTGATTTCGTCACTGATGATCATCAAAATGTTTGGCTACTTCCTGAAGTGCTACAAAGCTGAAATTTGGTGTTTAATTTGTAGTTTAGTATACAACCAACAAAAAAATTCATAAACTTATAACTTTCGCCCCATCCCCTAAAATGGGGGAGGGGTGGAAGTATGTATGAGACTTCAAAATGCTAGGGTACTTCCTGAAGTATATCAGTAAAAATGTATGGCTTGGCTGTTTCGTTACTTACTTCAGAAACTAAATATTCGCATCACCTCCACGACGGTAGCGAAACGGCTAAGCAATACATTTTTACTGATATGTAGAATTTGTGAAGTTAGGGTCGGTAGAGTTAGGCCGTGTAGATTCAGAAGCTTGGCTCTACATGAGATCTGATATCTTTTTCACAGGGCAAACCTTATGTGGTCGTCTTGGCAACATTTTACATGAAGATATTTCACAACTGTCACACAACGCCGACTAGGTCTCAAGCTAAGCAAAGCTTGTGTTATGAGTACTAGACGACTGATAAATATACTAATATATTTCTAAATACATACTATAAAAATGAATAGCTGTGCGTTAGTCTCGCTAAAACTCAAAAACGGCTGGACCAATTTGGCTAATTTTGGTCTTGAAATATTCGAGATAGTCCAGGAAAGGTACAAACAGTGAGAAAATATGAAAAAATTCAGGAAAACAAAAGCCAATAGATCGCGTTATCATTTGACAGTTCAGCTAAAAGATGTCACAACATTCATAGACTAAAAGGCGGTACGAAGTTCGCCGGGTCTACTAGTTATAAATAAAATTACACCCAGACACAGAACAAATGATCATGCTCATCGCACAACCATTTTTCCTGGGTGGGAATCGAACCCACGACCATCGGCATAGCAGTCAGGGCCACTAACCATTAGACCAACAGGCCAGTCAAAAATATAAGAAAGAAAAAATTAGGTGTTCATGACGTGCCGCCAAAGAATCTTGATTAACTTTGTAATTTAATGAAATGTTATGAGTATACATGTGGATGGGTGGAGAGGGAGAGGGAGACCAAAGAAAAGATGGATGGATTGTGTGAACAGTGATATGAAAGAAAAGGAAGTTAGTGATAGTATGACGGTTGACAGGATAGAATGGAAGAAAAAAACGTGTTGCGCCGACCCCAAATAAGATGGGACGAGGGCAGGAAGATGATGATGACTTTGAAAATAAATGCTGAAACTCTTAGGGCTTAGGGCGCATTCAAATTAGCCGCAAAGTGGCACTTTGCGGTTGCTTTGTTATTCCGTGTAAATAACAAAGTAGTGTGCCGTGCGGGTGTAGTGCAGTAGTCGCGCGTTATTAGGGTTTCGTAGCCAAATGGCAAACAACAGAACCCTTATGGATTCGTCATGTCTGTCTGTCTGTATTATGTACGTTCCGTATGTCACAGCCACTTTTTTCCGAAAGTATAAGAACTATACTGTTAAAACTTGGTAAGTAGATGTATTCTGTGAACCGCATTAGGATTTTCACACAAAGATAGAAAAATAAAACGATTTGGGGTTTCCCATACTTAGAACTGAAATTCAATTTTTTTTTATTCAACCCATACGTGTGGGGTATCTATGGACCGGTTTCTAATATCATTTTTTTCTAAACTGAATAGTTTGCGTGAGAGACACTTCCAAAGTGGTAAAATGTGTACCCCCTGTAACTTCTAAAATAAGAGAATGAAAAAACTAAAAAGAAAAATATGATGTACATTACCATGCAAACTTCCACTAAAAATTGGTTTGAACGAGATCTAATAAGTACTTTTTTTAATACGTCATAAATCGTAACCCGCAATTTACCTTTCCAGTTTGTACGGAACCCTCAGTGACTCGCACTTGCCCAGTTTTTTATTTATGTGGAATCACTTTGTGGCAAATTGCAATCTGAAATGCGTATGGCGTAATGTTCACAATTGTTAATAATTTAATTAAATAAAATAAAATACACATACAATTGACTGACCTGTTGGTCTAGTGGTTAGTGGCCCTGACTGCTATGCCGGAGGTCGTGGGTTCGATTCTCACCCAGGACAAATGTTTGTGTGATGAGCACGATCATTTGTTCTGTGTCTGGGTGTAATTTATTTATATTATGTACGTATTTAGAAATATATAAGTATGTTTATCAGTTGTCTAGTATTCATAACACAAGCTCTGCTTAGCTTGGGACTAGACAGCGTTGTGTGATAGTTGTGTGAATATATATATTATTATTATATTAAATATTGTGATTTCTGTGGTTTTAAATCACCTACATGTTGTTGGTACGTCTTACACTGGCGTGCTTGAATCATTTTACCACGTGCCACCGCTGGCACGCGTGTTATAGGTTCACCGTGCTTGATTTATCATCAGAGTTCGGATTTAGGTAGAATTATTCATATACTTGCATCGAAATGTTGTTATTAATATGGATCTTCCCGGGATTTCTAATGAAAAATCCCGCGTGGTCAACAATATTACAAATAAATAATAATTAAAAACTCAGAGATAGAAAAGACAAACAAAACCAAAAATAATTAACATACAATTTTTATTACTATATCTCATTGAAAAAGTCCTCTCTACGTCAGCTGAGGTGAAGTTAGCAAAATACACTTCCTCCTCCTCGTCAATAATGCAGGAAGAATTTTATTTAATTTTTCGGCTATATTTCTGATAGTGTCAAAAAAATCTGCTCTTTTAAATTAATCCCGGGATTTGAGGCATATCCACTTTATTCTTTCGCCGTATGAAATCAATGTAAGTATACGAATAACTCTACCTAATTCTGACATCTTTAATTCTTTATTGTATAAATATATAATAATATATAAAATATTGAGATACAGACAGTTCATGTAGGTTTTTTTTTCCGGTGGGAAAATCATCTTATGACATCCCCCGCTCTTGGGCGGGGCGGGAGATAGTGTCAGACTTTTACTGACTATAAACCCACTCCTGTTCCTTCATTGCCTTTCGTACCAGGGCCGAGTCTTCCTTTCAGAACCAGACCCTTGGCCCCAGTAGGCTTCGACCCTGCTGGGCCCCTACAGTTGCTGACATCTCCTTGAGGCGCGCGTGGAACAATACGCGCCGTCGGTAACTTGGGCTCGGTCCGGACGGTTACCGGTAATCGGGATCGGAGTCCCGGCGGCGGTTGGGGCGTGAGGACCGCTGCCTCACGCGATCGGCCGCCTCCTTTGCTAGCATTACTGCTTCGCAGAAGGAGGCGACCGCCTGCCACTCCTCCTCGCTCCGGAGCATGGCCTGTACCAAGGCCCGGCGCGAGAGATCGCCGCCGCCGATTGCCCCCACGAGGACACGGCGATGCTCTTCCCAAGCGGGGCACACCTCTACTGTGTGCTCCACCGTGTCCTCCGGGCAGTCTACGCAATGGTAACACCCGGGCGTTTCTTCCGCACGAATCCGGTGCAGGAACCTCCCGAACTTACCGGTAAGGACCTGCGTCATGCGGAAGGTAAGGACGCCGTGTTGCCTTTCCAGCCACTCCTCAAAGAGGGGACTTACCGCCATGATTATGGCGTGCCCATTCATGTCGGTAGGTACAAAGGCGAGCTTAACTCAGCAATGAGACACATACCTGTTACACTGTTATGACATCTGTTTATCATATACGATTTTGTTCTAGGAACCCGTATTTTTTATCCCCCCCATTTTTGTGTTTGATAATATTTGGCAGAACGTTTACCAAGTCAGCTAGTAAAAAGATTAATAATTATATTCTTTCAGAATGCATCGAGCTCTTGGCCCTCCTGCCAGACACCTGCGAGACGGGAGGTCTGTCAGTGGCTTGGAAAAGAGATGACGACCAGAAATGCAAGAAGTTTATTAGAAAAGGCTATTTGGGTAAGAAGAGAAAAGGATTTTCGACAGTCGTGGTGGGAGGTACAGACGCCAAGAGATACAACTTCACACATATGGTAAGAACAAATTGTTAATTTTATATCGAATCTGTATACAGATACGATATCATCATCATCTTCCTGCCCTTGTCCCATCTTATTTGGGGTCGGCGCAACACGTTTTTTTCTTCCATTCTATCCTGTCAACCGTCATACTAACTTCCTTTTCTTTCATATCATTGTTCACACAATCCATCCATCTTTTCTTTGGCCTCCCTCTCCCTCTCCACCCATCCACATGTATACTCATAACTCTTTTAGTAACATGCGTTTCATCTCTCCTCTTTACATGACCATACCAAGACAAACGGTTCCCCTTCAACTTTTCAGTCACCGGCGCCACTTTCAAACTTCGTCTAATATACTCATTTCTCACTTTATCTATTCTCATCTCCGCTACATGCAATCTTTTTTCATCCGTCTTTTTCAGATACAGATACGATAATACGAACAATATACTGGGTACTAGGCAGGGGCGCCGGCTTTTAGAAAACCTCATGGGTGCTCATGCTCATTTGATGACTCGTAAAAGTGGCGAAGAGTGAAAAGAGAAATGCACACTGATCGACCGACAAATAAATAAATGTCCTACTTACATACTGCGTACTTAATTACTAATTGTTTGATAAAAATATAAAATGAAACTATTATAATTTATACGTAACTTTTCTGTATGTACTAAATGAACACAAAACAATATGTATTTGTACTGTACGATACGAAACTAATGAAGGTTGGTACTACAGACAGATTGTTAATAACTAAAAATCGAACCCGCGACCCTTGCATATCAACCGGCGCTCTAAACCACTGCGCTAAACGGGTCGTCGGGTAATGAGAAATCTCCCATTCCTAAAAGGCGATTACTGATCTGTTTCTTGATGTCTATTCTCAGGGGTGCTCGGCACCCACTGTTTATTTCTCATGGGTGCTCGAGCCCTCGAGCTTTGGGATAAGAGCGGGTTTTCGAATAAGTGTATTAAAAAATACATATCATTTCTTTGATTTTTTTTCCAGGCATTGCTAGGTTACGGCGAGGATAGGGAGTCAGCTCAGTGGCATTGTGGAGGTTCGCTGATCAGTGAAAAATTTATCCTAACTGCTGGACATTGCCAATCAGACCCAATGAGGTGAGGCATTATTAAAATCGACCATAATTTTTAGCGTTTTTCATTAATTCATTTCATTCATTTCGTTCATTTCGTTCATTTCGTTCATTTCGTTCATTTCGTTCATTTCGTTCATTTCGTTCATTTCGTTCATTTCGTTCATTTCGTTCATTTCGTTCATTTCGTTCATTTCATTCATTTTCTTCATTCATTCGTTTCATTCATTCATTTTCTTCATTCATTTCATTCATTCATTTCATTCATTCATTTCATTCATTCATTTCATTCATTCATTTCATTCATTCATTTCATTCATTCATTTCATTCATTTCATTCATTTCATTCATTTCATTCATTTCATTCATTCATTTCATTCATTCGTTTCATTCATTCATTTTTCATTCATTTTTATAATGCGTTCCAAATAAGAATAGTATCGATTCGGACTAAAAGTTTCGCTTCGTCGTTTATACCGCGTACATCGAAGGACTGGAACAATTTGCCAGCTGCGGTCTTCTCGTTCAACTAGAATTTAGGTGTCTTCTAGAGTGAATAGGCTCTTAATAAACTAGTGCGCCTCACCATCAATGATTGCATCTCTGCTTATCATCAGGTGGGATCGCAGTCAAGCACTGGTTTACATCAAATAAAAAAAAGATTGCCATGTTGTGACGTCACGTCATACTGTCAAATCGAAGAATTAATATGGTGAGCGAAACAAGAAATGTTTTAAAATTTAATTTATTTACGAATCGTGAACGAAAAAAGTTTAATCAGAATCCAGTTCTTCAATTTTGCTCATCTCTGAGTTTTTAAATTTTGCCCAATTTCTTGCGATTTGACAGTATGACGTGACAACATGACAATCGATCCTATTCTTATTTGGAACGCATTGTGTAACTGGTTACTCTTAGATTTGGATGCTTTTTTAGGGTTCCGTACCTCAAAAGGATAAAAGGAACCCTTATAGGATCACTTTGTTGTCTGTCTGTCTGTCAAGACACTTTATTTATTATTATTTATTTATTTAAACTTCATGTACAGTGGTGGTACATAAACGGACTTAATGCCACAAAGCATTCTCTACCAGTCAACCATTGGGTTAAAAAGACAACACTGTGGTAGGTGTGCACAATAAATAAATAACAGATATTTTTGAAATAGAATGTAGTATCATTAAATTAAGTGGCTTATAATAATAAAATACGTATATATGCTAATATAATAAACTAATAAATACTATGATACATAAGAAAGCATTGTAATTAAGAGAACTTAAAATACCTTTATCACAAAAACGCGTGGAGGTATCGAGTTGAAATTAAAACCATATACTCAGGTTGGCAGTTTCTTGAAGCTGTGAAAAAATCAAACTTCTAAGCTAACGAAAATAAAAGATACAGCCGTTTATGTCGCAAAAAACGTAAATTATAACACTCTCAAGGGCATCAAAATTTATAGGATACTTCCCCTTGATCCAGAATCCTGAAATTTGGCATGAAGCAAGGTCATAAAGTATAGATATAGGAGTAATCTGAAAAAATTAAATTTGTTATTACGTCACAAAAAAAAAACTTTTTTTGGTATTCAGAAAAATATTTGAGACTCCATTTGGGAATTAAATTATTTTCATAGGTAAGTTTGTACGGAACCCTTAGTGCGCGAGTCCTACTTCCACTTGCCCAGTTTATTTTTAGATTTGTCATGATCTGTTTCCAGAGGACCAGTTCGTTTCGTTGTCTTGGGCATACTAAAGCGCACGGACCCTGAAGACCTGTGGCAAGTCTACAATGTGAAGAGGATCATCCCTCATCCGGAGTACCGCCCTCCATCCACATATCACGATATTGCGTTACTGGAAACTGACCAACTGTAAGTTGTATCACCCATTTTTAGGGTTCCGCACCACAAGAGGAAAAACGGAAACGGACAACAAAGTGATCCTAAAACATCACTTTGTTTTCCGTTTGCCTGTCTGTCTGTCTATCCAGACCCTTTATCTCAGGAACGCGTGGAGGTATCGTATTGAAATTAAAACCATATAGGTACTCAGGACTGCGGACCCTTGAAGCTGTGAAAACAACAAACTTCTGAGTTAATGAAAAAAAAAGATCGTCCATTATTGTCGTAAAAAACGTGTATTTCGACACTCTCAAGGGAATCAAAATTCCTTTGACCTAGAATCCTGAAATTTGGCATAAAGCAAGGTCTTATAACACAAGTATAGGAATAAATCTGCAAACTGTAATTTTTTTAGTTACGTCACAAAAAGACATTTTTTACGATTCGGAAAAATCCTCGTAACTTAATTCGGGAATTGAACGGTTTTCATAGGTAAGTTTGTACGGAACCTTCAGTGCGCGAGTCCGACTCGCACTTGCCCGGATTTTTTGGGTAGGAATTTATCAAATAATAAATATATACATTGTAACAAGTTTATTTTATGAATTTTGCCTGAAAACGAAAACCTTTGTGAGAGCTGGAGTCTGAACTAGAGGTTCGAGACCTGTATGACAGATCTCCAGGCTCACACCCTATTAAACATAATCGCATTTTGCGGCACATAAACATGAATCTTATGTTTGTAAGATTATGAGCAGGAGAGATTTGTAAAATGACATGTTTATAATAATGGAAAAGTGATATTTTTATTGAAAGGTGTGTAGCGTATAATATATGTGTGTGTGTGTTTATAATGCAAATAACTTCTCCTGGTCTAGGTGGAGCGAGAATTGTAAGTCTTTTACTGACTAAACCCACCCTTGTTCATTCAGCTACCTATGCGTTTCATTGCAACCCGAGCCGATGGTGTATTGTGTTCCTAACACGCCTTAAAGAGAAAGAGACCATCCGTTCTACGAGCAATATGCCCTGCCCACTGCCACTTTAGTTTGGCGATTATTCGTGCTATGTCGGCGACCTTGGTTCTCCTGTGGATATCTTCATTCTTTATGCGATCACGCAAGGATACTCCGAGCATAGCCCTTTCCATTGCCCTTTGGGTGACTGTAAGCCTTCTAATGAGGTCCATTGTAAGCGACCATGTTTCCGTACCATATGTCATCACTGGCAACACGCACTGGTCATAGACTTTCGTCTTGAGACACTGTGGTATGTTGGACGAGAAGATACCGCGCAGCGTCCCGAACGCTGCCCAGCCGAGAATGAATACAAATTTAGTTATATTGTCAATGCAAATTAGGTAACATAAAATTAATTTGATTTGTTTTAGTGTAACATACAACAAGGCGGTGTTCCCAGCATGCCTGGACGTCCAAGGCAAATTCTTTATCGACAAGGATGATGAAAAAATCAAATTTTTAGAAGACGATGAAATAAGCGACGATTATGATGAAAATGATGAAGAAACTGATGAACATCAACTTGTAGAGTTTCGGAAGCTCTTCACTCTGTTAGAGGAACCTGTTGAAGATCAGAGACAAGCAGTGGCCACTGGATGGGGGAAACTGGGCAAGAATCGCGAGCTTGCTGACACTCTGCAAGAGGTAAAGGAAAATAATAAAAGTTTGATGCAAGTGGAGAAAGTTTGTCAATGCAGTTGATGCGAAATACACGCCCCGGATGATGGCAAGTCAAGTCAAAGTCAAAGTCTAAGTTTTTTATTTCACATAGGCCTACATGGGCACTTATAAAACGTCAGAAGCTAGTGCACGGTTCCAAATTGGTCGTTTCCTATGGAGAAGAACCGGCAAGAAACTCCATGGTTACTCTTTTAGAAAAAAAATTGTTGTTACAATATTTCCATATTACAGCTTATGTAGATATTATGTAAGGACAGTGTAGACTGGTCAATATTGTACTGTAAAGTACAATAAAAATAATCATAATAAAAAGGAACCTAAGAATTCGCGGAGTCTACAGTGTTCTCACATTCACATTATAAAAAAGAGGCTATATAAATAAAAGCAAGTAAAATAAATAATTACAATTATTAATAAATGATACGTTAACAAAATAAATAATAATAAATACAAAAAATATTGCAAAAGCAATGTGTTAGAAAGAAAAAAAGCATATATTACAACAAATGTGGAGCAGTCAATAGAGACATTTGCAAAATATTATGAGCTACCAGGGGGCCACATGTGCAGAAGCAGTCATTGCCAAACAAGGTCAATTGTCCACGTGTATCAAACGACGTTTTTTACAACACTCGAAACTAATACAGTCAAATACCAAGTCTCATGGCCTGGCACGCGACGATGGTAAGAGACCGGACGGTATGTCTTTATTTCCGTGGAAGATGGGTAGGCCTTTAGTGTGGGACGCTACCTGTGTCGACACTCTTGCGCCATCCCATCTTCCTAGCTCATAGTGCTGTGCTGGTGCTGCCGCTGCTGCTGCGGAGAACCTCAAGCGGCGGAAATATAACAACCTCGTCTGGGCTCAAGGTTACAACCTAACAACCTCAAGGGCTGGCTTTTACCTCGGTCAGAGATTAAGCATTGCCATACAACGTGGCACTGCCGCCAGCCTTTTGGGCACACTTCCAGTCGACAGCGATGCGGAGGAGTTTTATGACGCCATATTTTAGCTAGTAGTTTTTGATTTAAGTGTATATATAGTTTTAATTAGTTAAGTGTTTTAAATAAATAAAGGTATTTCTAGTTGAGTTAAAGTCAAATGGGGTGTATAGAAACTTAGGTGTGATGATGGAGCACGCTTCCCTAGAAGTAATCTATTCACTCTGGACTTTAAACAAAACACATACTCCGGCAGGGAATTCCACTTCTTAGCTGTTCGCACAATGAATGTGTTCCCAAAACGCTTTGTACCTGTAGGTGGAATGTCCACCATGTACCGATGGCGCAACGCTGTACCTCTAGTGGTGAAGATGATGGAACGGACTTGGTAGAATTAAATAGTTTAATTCCAACGCACACTCCCAAATTATTTATTTATAAAATGCTTTATGCACAAACGTACAGCGGCGGACTTAATGCCTTAGGCATTTTCTACCAGTCAACCTTAGGGTGATGCAGAGATAAATAGTGGTAGGTGCAATAAAAGAGAGAGAAAAGGCGAATAGGTACAAGAATAGATATGCTAATAAACCATAAATATTATACAATAAAAAATTGATAAACTATCTACATATATATCTAAACTAAGAAAGTCAAACAATTGGTTCAAATCGACAATTTGAAAACATTAACGCTGTGATGACACTACTGCCAATTTCTTCTTCTTTTTACTACTTATATAAACTTACTAGCTTCTGCCAGCGGCTTCGCCCGCGTGAAAGCAGGTTTCTCCTAACAAACTTTGGTAGATATTTATAAAATCTACAATTAATTAGAACATTTTATGGTTCTATCTTTAATAGTTTAGGCAGCGTACGCAAAATAATTAACTGTTCTGGTTGACTTTTTACACCTTGTGTCCGAAAAACTCAAATATCTTACGGAACCCTATCTTTTTCCAAAATAAAATATAGCTTATGTTACTCGTTGGTAATGTAGCTTTTGAATGGTGAAAGAATTTTTAAAATCGGTCTAGTAGTTTTTGAGCCTATTCATTACAAACAAACAAACAAACAAAGCTTTCCTCTTTGTAATATTAGTGTAGATAATAAATCTGTAGAAGTGAAAATTCTGTACATTGAAAATATCAAAAAAATAAATGACACGGGGTGTTACTAGACCGACACCGAACCCAAAAATGTGATTAAAAAAATTTTTGTCTGTCTGTCTGTTTGTTCAGGCATCACGCAAAAACTACCGGTTCGATTACTATGAAACTTGGTATAATTATTCTTTAATATCCTGGGCAGCACACTGGGTAGTTTTTATCCCGGAAAAGTATATACAATAAAAAACAAACTTAATTTTGCGGTTCGATCCTTAGATCCGATTACTGTACCAACCGCAAATAATAAGTTTATCGTAGTTTACGTCACCCGCAGTGGAGTTCACTAAGGGGCGCTGCACACGGCTAAGATACTATAATATTTTATCGCTCGCCTATACAATTCAATGGACTATCACACACGACGAAGATAATAAATAATATTTCACATTTTCGTATCTCAAAATACCTAATAAAACCATTTTCGACTTCTACGCGGACGAAGTCGCGGGCAAAAGCTAGTTAAATACATAGTTTTAAGGTTTTCAACCACGATTGATTTATATTCGTTGTGTATTTCGGAAGAAAATGATCTGAAAATTGAAAATCCTGCTCTAAAGCTGTTTTAAATTTTTTTTTCTAGGTGTACCTAGCCAGGTTTTCAGAAAGAAAGTGTCTAACGCACTTCAAGCCGAGCAGAAATTTGAAACATGGCTACAATGCTACAACGCAGATGTGTTACGGAGATGAAAAAACAAAAGAAGCTAAGGATACTTGCGAGGTACCTAAATGGGTCATTTTTAAGAGTTATTGGTCGTAAGTTCGAACTTAGGCTTAACTTAACCTTTACTTTTAACATATTTTTAGGGTTCCGTACATCAAAAAGGAACCCTTATAGGATCACTTTGTTGTCTGTCCGACTGTCTGTGCGTCTGTCTGTCAAGACCCTTTATCTCGAGAACGCATGGAAGTATCG
The DNA here is from genome assembly GCA_949316375.1 of Mythimna vitellina. NCBI lineage: Eukaryota > Metazoa > Arthropoda > Insecta > Lepidoptera > Noctuidae > Mythimna > Mythimna vitellina. The sequence continues at coordinate 10,970,855 of OX438713.1, read as the reverse complement.
ATTTGAAATTAAAACCACATACTCAGGCCTGCGGTCCCTTATTGCTGTGAAAAACACAAACTTCTGAGTTAACAAAAAAAAAGATTCGGTCGTTTATGTCGCAAAAGACGTATATTTCGACACTCTCATGGGAATCAAAATTCATAGGGTACTTCACGTTGACCTAGAATCCTGAAATTTGGCATGAAGCAATGTCTTATAGCACAACTACAGGAAAAAATCTGAAAACTGTAAAGTTAAAACTTAATATGGTTTGGAAAAATCTTCGTAACTCAATTCGAGAATTGAACTGTTCTCATAGGTAAGTTTATACGGAACCCTCAGTGTGCGAGTCCGACTCGCACTTGCTCGGTTTTTTAAGGTAACAGAGCAAAAACGGAACCTTTATAGGATCACCTTGTCCGTTGCGACAAGACCCTTTTCCTCAAGAACGCGAGGATCTATGAAGATTCAGCATTTTCAGTCAGTCAGTTTTTCTTTTATATATATATATATATATATAGATAGATAAATGCTTTGATTCTTTGATTGTTCAACAATATCACTGCCCAGTAAAGCTTGAACTACACTACGCACACGTGTGCCACACACGCTGATCTGGGCGCGCGCGCGTCGGTCTCCATACATTTTATATGGAAACTAAACTTGTAGAGCTACACTTGATCCACGCCACGCGATGTCGTGCTACGTACAAATCAGCCCCACTAGCTTAGTTACGAACATTCCTTTTTCCTCGATTCCTTTGTTCTGACGTCATCCCAACGCTCAGTCACGTGGTCAGAACAAAGAAATCGGAGGCGTGGCCTACTCGAGGCGTTCGACGCAAACGAAACCATCGTAACTTGGCTAGGGGGGCAGGCGTGTTACACGTGTGCGTAGGTCTAATGTAGTTCTAGTTTAATGTAATGTTGATTTGTTCCCTCAGGGCGACAGCGGTGGTCCTCTGCAGGTGAGGTCGAAAGTGGCGCATTGCTTACATACGGTCATAGGAGTGACATCCTTTGGGCGATCGTGCGGGTACGCTGGGGAAGCTGGCATGTACTCCCGCGTGCACCACTACGTGTCCTGGATCGAGAGCGTCGTGTGGCCGGGGGCTGATTGAGAAATATGCGACCGTAGAAAGATTTGGTTTTCAACCCTTTTTTTCAAGATTTTTCGTCTTTACTCCGCTCCTAATAGTCATAGCGTGATGTTATTTACTTTATAAACTTCTTCAATAAATGGGCTATAACATCGAAATAATTTTTCAAATCGGATCAGTATTTCCTGAGATTAGCGCGTTTAACTAAACAAACAAAAACTCTCATCCGCCTTTCCCTATCTTCCTTCCTTTTCCTTTCTTTCTCTATATTATAATACTAGCTTATACACAGGTAGCGTCGACACTCTGGCGCCATCCCATCTTCCTAGCTCTTCGTGCTGTGCTGGTGCTGCCGCTGCGGCTGCGGAAAACCTTAAGCGGCGGAAATATAACAACCTCGTCGGTAGTTATATTTTTGAGCCGTTTGGGGTTGAGACTCTTGGGCCGTGGGGTCCGAGTGCTCATACGCTTTTAAAAGAACTTTTCAAACGCTTAGTTGATACTTCGTGTGACCCAAGGGCTGGCTTTTACCTCGGTCAGAGATTAAGCATTGCCATACAACGTGGCAATGCCGCCAGTCTTTTGGGCACACTTCCAGTCGACAGCGATGTGGAGGAATTTTTTTGATGCCACATTTTAGGTAGGAGTATATGTAATTTTAATTAGTTAAATGTTTTTTTTTTCTTGTTTTGTCTATCGGGGTTATCATGACGTTCAATGTAAGATTGTTTCATTCTTATTTCAGTGTGGGTAAGAGACAGAGCTATACAGGTTGTCTAGCGCCATCTCTTACCCACACTGGAAATAAAAATGAAACAATCTTACTTTGAACGTCATGGTACAGGTCTATGTTCAAAATAAATTGAATTTCCCCATCAAATGTTCCTATTTAAATGTTTATTGTAAAATAATATATTTTGGTATTAATACACTAAATATTTGGGAGGAGACTCATTCCTGTAACACAGGTGTTTCCACCTAGCACAAGAGTCAGGGCCTCACTTGTACATGTTATATACGGACTAACCGTTTCGCTTCGTCATTTATCGCGTACATCGAAGGACTGGAACAATTTGCCTGCTGCGGTCTTCCCGTCCAACTATAATTTAGGTGTCTTCAAGGCTAGAGTGAATAGGCTCTTAATAAACTAGTGCGCCTCACCATCAACGATTGCATCACTGCTTACCGTCAGGTGGGATTGCAGTCGAGTACTTTTTTATTTCATTTTAAAAAATGTACGGCAAAGTGTAGTCAACTCGCATTATCGTGAGTTTCAGACCGTAAGAATGTACAACTTATGTTCATTGCGCCAGTATTATACAGTGCGAACTTAGAAACAGCGCCCAAATGACCGCCGGGATAGAAAGAAGAAAGAAAGAAAGAAAAAAGTTTATTTACGCAAAATGACGCAATCTTAAAACTAGCTAACAAACATAATCAATGGATAGGGAAGATATGCGTCACATCCGCGCAAAACAGCATAAAGCTCAGCATAAAGCTGCGGCCTCACGCGTAATGCTATGAGCTCACAGCGCTGGTTTTCAGCGTGTGCCGGTGGCGGTGTCGACATAAAGACGGAACGGTGCAGTGTACAAAAAGATTTGGATAGAAAAAGGAAATAAAAATACATATCTCTGATTCTCTGCTTACCATCAGGTGGGATCGCAGTCAAGCACTGGTTTATATCAATAGAATAGAATAGAATAGAATAAACTTTATTGTACACCAAAATAGTAACAAAAACTTTTACATTACTTAAATCTATGGGTACAAAGGCGGTCAATTAAAAAAAAAAAATTATAAATTTAAAAAGAAAATTAAATTAAATAAAAAAAAAACAAGGTGACAAATACATTTATATACAGTAATGAGTGGGTGACTTTAATATGGTTTTAGAGCAAATAAAACACACAAATGGGCTTCACCAGGAGCCTTAAAGTCACCTAAAAGGCAATGGAGAGGCTAGGAGTTACCTTGCGTGATCGAATTAAGGCTGAAGATATCCGCAGCAGAACTAAGGTATACTACTAACTAAGGCATAGCCTGAACACTAAACGTAAGTGGCAGTGGGCAGGGCAAATTGCTCGCAAAACAGAAGGTCGATGGAGCCGAAAGGTTCTGTAGTGGCGACCGCGTAACGGAAGTCACTCAAAGGGTAATGGAAAGGGCTATGCTCGGAGTTTCCTTGCGTGATCAAATCGGGAATGAGGATATCCGCAGGAGAACTAAGGTCACCGACATAGCTCGAAAAATCGCCAAACTAAAGTGGCAATGGGCAGGTCAAATTACTCGCAAAACAGTTGGTCGATGAAGCCGAAAGGTTTTGTAATGGCGACCGCGTACCGGATGACGCAGCCTTGGAAGGCCTCCCACAAGGTGGACTGATGACCTAGAGGTTGTGGCGAGAATCCAATGGATGTGAGACGCACAGGACCTATGTCCAGTCCAGCAGAGGACGTCTTTTGGCTGAAATGATGAATGAGAAATGATATTTATTTTGTAAGTAGGTTTAAAAAAACACTTTTACACATTAATTTTTTTTTTTCGTCATTTTAAACTAGATGAGGCCGGTGTTTCCTAGCTGACTACCCTGAGAAGAAACACCGAAACAAACTCAAAGGTCACAGTCTCTAAAGTCCATACAGTTAATATGTAATGGTCAAATCACATGAGAACTATGCAGATTTGTCTGAGATGGTCTTTTGAAGAAAGAACCATACAGATTTGAGTGGACCTGTCCAGACAGTGCAAGCATTTTTCAGTATTCGTAAAGCTCAACCCAGGACTACTAAGGAGCTCAACGACTTGACGAACAATACCAAGGAAAGGACATTTGGGTAGGCCGCAGAATATACTCAAATTGTCAGACATACGTTAAAATTACTGAAAAGACACAATAATAAAAGGAAATATATAATTTACAAAATGTAATACTTAGTTAAAGTAAATATTAATGTCAAAAATTAATAGAAAAAAAAAGTAAAATTGCAAAATAAAAATAATCTACAATATCAAATTGTAAAATAATAATAATAACAAAAAGCACAATTTAAAATAAAAACAAAAGAGAAAAATAAGACAACAGTTGTAGTGCGTACTGGAGCAAGTCAATCCCAAGCCTTTTTGTCCTCAACATAGTCCTTTATAGTGTAAAAAGATGATGATAAAATAAAACACATAAGCTTATTACAAAGTGTTTATTTTTTAATAAGGTCCGGGCCACACGATGCTCTCAATCCAGGGCACATAGTGGTACACCCGAGTGTACATGCCCGCATCACCAAGGTACCCACAAGTCTTCCCATATGATGTCACGCCTATGACGGTGTGGAGGCAGTCGGAGATTTGTGACTTCACCAGCAGAGGACCGCCACTGTCACCCTGAGGAAATAGAATAATAATATTCCACAACTTTCACACAACGTCGTCTAGTCCCAAGCTAAGCAGAGCTTGTGTTATGAGTACTAGACAACTGATAAACATACTTATATATTTCTAAATTCATACATATTATAGATAATTTACACCCAGACACAGAACAAATGATCGTGCTCATCACACAAACAGTTGTCCTGGGTGGGAATCGAACCCACAACCTCCGGCATAGCAGTCAGGGCCACTGACCACTAGACCAACAGGCCAGTCAAGGCCAGAAAGATGACATCGTGATTGTATTCAAAGAGGTCTACAGAAGCAAGTACGGGGAGGTATCTAGAATAGGCTGTAAAGTCCTGCAGACCTCCGTTGGAAAGGAAAGATCCATCGACCAGACCGGTGTTGTGTCTGGTCCGTCAACTGCCCGACAGATGATTTTGAGCTGAGAACTTTAATACCGCGAAGCAAGATTTTGAATTTTAGTTCCTTTATAGCGTCATAGATGTCGCTACAAGTCCCATTTAAAAGGCACAAGATACTCCAGACTCTCAAGGCTGATACTGAATTTTGCGCGGAGAACTCTAAGTGCTCGGCCACACTGGCAGTGCGGTGCGGGAAGCGGCGCGGGTGCTGGAACGCGCTCGATTTGCTTGGCCACACTGGCAACGCGGTGCGGGGAGCGGCGCGTGTTCAGGAACGCACGCTATAGTGTCTATCCGCAGCCGAGCGTAGCGATGGGCGATTCCGAGATGTTATAACAATTGAAAGAACGGAGTCATTAAAATAAACCATCGTAACCATAACCATATGAACTCACTATGGCATGAGTTGCCCGCGCGCGTCCCGCGTCTCGCAGCCCGCACCGCTCCCCGCGCCCGCGTGCCCTCTATGGACACTCAAATGAAGTTCTTATGTTTGAGATAACCGCGCCGCGCCCGCACCGCAACCGCGCTTCCAGTGTGGCCGAGCAATAATACCGCGTTGCAGGATTTTGAATTTTAGTTGCGCCATAGATGTCGCTACAAGTCCCATTTAAAAGGTACAAGATACTTTTCCATACTCTCTAGGCTGGTACTGAATTTTCACACCACTCCTTTATTAAAGGATACAAAACAATAAAAATTATAAATCCGGTCAAGCTGTATTTGAGTTTTAGCGAGACTAATTTAACTTTTATATATAAGACTAGCATCTGCCAGCGGCTTCGCCCGCGCGAATGTTGGTTTCTCCATACAAACTTCCGACCCCCGTTTTCCCCCCTTAGGGGTAGAGTTTCGTAAAATATACTTTTCCGGGATAAAAAGTACCCAGTGTGGTGCCCAGGATATTAAAGAATAATTATACCAAGTTTCATCGTAATCGAACCGGTAGTTTTTGCGTGATGCCTGAACAAACAGACAGACAAAAATATTTTTAATCATATTTTTGGGTTCGGTGTCGATCTAGTAACACCCTCTGCCATTATTTTTTTTGATATTTTCTATGTACAGAATTTTCACTTCTACAGATTTATTATAAGTATAGATGTACCTCACAAGTATCCCTGGGCTGATTTTCATCTCCGTAACACATCTGCATGTTGGCTTTGTAGCCCTCTTTTAAAAGCCGGTGAGGGGGGAAGAGCTTGAAGCACTTTTCATCAGAGAACCTTACCAGATTGACCTAGAAAAAGATATATAAAAAACAAAGATATAATGAAATGCTTTAGTTTATAAAATGCCAGCTTCTGCCAGTGACCTCGTTCTCGTGAAAATAGTCCAATCTACAAAGCCTGGAGCACAGGCGCAGGATAGCCAGCCTATCGGTATTTTACAGGTTACATTCTGGAGAGTGTGCGCGGGAATTGCATGACTTGATTTCGCCATCTCATTTCTACCATCGGACAACCCGACGAACAGCGAGTATCCACCCTTACGTTGTTGAAACTTCAACGGTCCGGACTAAGCGTTTCGCTTCGTCGTTTATACCGCGTACATAGAAGGCCTGGAACAATTCTTCCCGTCCAACTATAATTTAGGTGTCTTCAAGGCTAGAGTGAATAGGCTCTTAATAAACTAGTGCGCCTCACCATCAATGATTGCATCTCCGCTTACCATCAGGTGGGATCGCAGTCAAGCACTGGTTTATATCAATTTTTAAAAAATAATAGAATATAGTCTTTTATTGTCTGGCAACTAAGGCCCATAAATACACAAAGAATCTTACAAAGTAATATAGGGGTTAAAGTATGAAATTGCCGTTTTTTAAAACGGGTTGCTTTGAAGTGTTGTAACTTTAGATTGAATAAGGTATGTTATCCTTTTTACAAAATTAGGTATTTATTGGTGTTTAATACCGAGCGCCGCAGCGGAAACACTCAGTACTAAAATTTTGAACTGATTCTCTATGTGTATACAGGTAGGTATAAAATTAAAACACCGCATACTGATTTATATCAAACATATATTTAGAGGTTTGTTGCTGGCCCTAACAAAATCGCGGTAACGAAACCATACGACTTTTAATTTGATCCCAACGCCATCTATCGAGCGAAGGGTCGATTGTAACAAAACTTTTGGGTTCGTATTTTATTGAAACTGTAGATCGCAAACAATTTGTTTTCTTGTGTTTTGTATTTTCTGTAATATCGCAGTTCTTATAACCATGAAAGCTAATAAAAAACGTTTTTTTTAATATTATATACAGAGTTCCAACGTAGAAACTATGCATTTCAAAGGGCAAGCAATATCAATTACGTATACCTATGACTTTCTTCTTACAAAAAAACTTTGTGCTCTTGGTTTAATTGCTTTCGTTTTGGAAATTTTGTCTTGTAGCCGCACTGTGGAGAAAGTTATTCTTAGATAAAATTTCCCACGTGAAAGTGATTGAAACAAAAATAGACATCCCATTCATTAGGAGTTTTAAGTCCATATACATCATCAATATTGCATACCGCTTGAGACACATTGTTTCCACGGTAGAACTCATATTACTAAATAATGCGAGTTTTCTTATATTTCATACAAAAATAGTGATAATATCATCATCTTCCTGCCCTTGTCCCATCTTATTTGGGGTCGGCGCAACACGTTTTTTTCTTCCATTCTATCCTGTCAAAAGTCATACTATCACTAACTTCCTTTTCTTTCATATCACTGTTCACACAATCCATCCATCTTTTCTTTGGCCTCCCTCTCCCTCTCCACCCATCCACATTTATTTTGCAAATAAGTTTTTAAAAACACTTTTATACGTCATTTTTTTTGTCTTTTGTCAATTTAAACTAGATGAAGCCGGTGTTTCCTAGCTGACTACCCTGAAAAGAAACACCGAAACAATCTCAGGGGCCAAAGTCTCTTTTAAAGTCCATACATCAAAAATGTAATGGTCAAATCATATGAGAACCATGCAGGTTGGAGTCTGAGATGGTCTTTTGAAGAAAGAATCACACAGTTCTGAGCAAATCTGTCCAGTCAGTGCAAGCATTTGTCAGTAGTTACAAGTACTGCGATAGTACAGAAAATACAAAACACAAAGAAACAAATAAATACCTAACTTTCAAAAAAATAATAACGTACCTTTATTATAAAGTTTTTTTTTTTTAAACTATCACACAACGCCGTCTAGTCCCAAGCTCAGCAGAGCTTGTGTTATGGGTACTAGACAACTGATAACCATACTTAAACATTTCTAAATACATACATAAATCATAGATAAATTACACCCAGACACGGAACAAATGATCTTGCTCATCACACAAACATTTGTCCTGGGTGGGAATCGAACCCACGATCTCTGGCATAGCAGTCAAGGCCACTAACCACTAGACCAACAGGCCAATATTTGAACTTATAATTCCAAGTCAATCCAAAGATATAACACTTCAAAGAAACCCGTTTTAAAAAACGGCAATTTCATAGTTGAAGACCTAATATTAGTGGAGATCACGTAAAGAATCGACACACCGCTTGGAGTCACTCCCACCCCTTGCTCATAGCACCTTACCTCTTGAAGATTATCAGCCAGTGGTTTATTCTTCCCCAATCTGCCCCAACCAGTAGCGATTGCCCTACTCTGATCCTCCATAGTTTCTTCCATTTCAAGACTTAAGAGTAACTCCTGCAAATTGAACGGCTTGTTATCGCCTTCTTCTTTTTTTGAAGTGTCGATAAATCCTTGAACGTCCAGACATGCTGGGAACACGTCTTTGGTGTATATTACTCTGGAACATAAAAAAAGGGAATCTGGGATTTTTTTCGGTTAGAAAATCATCCAATGTCATCCTCCGGCCTTTTTGTGTCAGATTTTTACTGACTAAAAACCCACTCCTGTTCCTTAGTTGCTTTTCATACCAGGGCCGAGTCTTCCTTTCGGAAGCAGACCCTTGGCCCCAGTAGGCTTCGACCCTGCTGGGCTCCTACGGTTTGCTGACATCTCCTTGAGGCGCGCGTGGAACAGTACGCGCCGTCGATGACTTGGGCTCGGTTCGGACCGTTACCAGACGATCGGATGGCGCGCTACCTCTTGCTCGCCGTCCGCAAACAATCTGGTGTAAAGATCTGTAGGCCAAACTGGCGTGTGGTGTCTTACGCGCCCCAAAGAAATGTCGGCAAAAGTGAAATATGCCCACTAGATTTGCGGAAAATAGAAAGGACATTTGGGTTGGCCGCATAAAGTACTCAAACTGTCAGACAAGTTAAAACTACTGAAAAAAATCCACACAGTTTCTACATTTACAATAATAAAAGAACAACAGAACAGAAAGAACAGAGCATTGAGGGTTCCGTACAAACTTACCTATGAAAACAGTTCAATTTCCGAATTGAGTTACGAAGATTTTTCCGAATCGAAAAAAAAAAATCTTTTTATGACATAACTACAATTTACAAAGTTCAGATTTTTCTCTATACTTGTGCTATAAGAACTTGCATCATGCCAAATATCAGGATTCTAGATCAACGGAAAGTACTCTATGAATTTTGATTCCCTTGAGAGTGTCGAAATACACGTTTTTTGCGACACGGCCGTATCATTGTTTTCGTTAACTTAGAAGTTTGATTTTTTCACAGCTTCAAGTTACCTCAGACCTGAGTATATGGTTAAAATTTCAACTCGATACCTCCACGCGTTCCTTAGATAAAGGGTCTTGACAGACATATAGACAGACGGACAACAAAGTGATCCTATAAGGGTTCCGTATTTTTCTTTTGAGGTACGAAACCCTAAAAAGGAAAAAAAAAGGCTCGTAGGAACTCAACAGCATCCAGTAAGGATGGATGGATGGATAGAAGCCAGCCACCACATAGTAGTGAAAAACTAGCAGATGATGACAAACACAAGAACTCACGGTTGGACAGTTTCCAGTAACGCGATGTCATGGTACTTGGAAGGAGAGCGGTACTCTGGATGAGATATGATCCTCTTAACATCGTAGGTGTGCCATAGGTTGTCAGGATCTGTTCTCTTCAGGATACCCAAGGCTACGAAGCTCACTGGCCCCCTGAAACCGAAAAAGAACCTTTTCAATTCACTCCTTCAATTATGTCTCAAATTGAGGCGTTAATTACCGACCCCACTTAGATTTTGTTAATTACTGTGATATCGAAAGATATTGCATGAATATTGTACCGAACAGCGATCTTAGCAAGCAGTCGATCAAATATAGGCTTGTGAAATTTTTTAATTGGATTTGAATTTGGTAGGAAAATAAATGTTTTTTTTTTTTAAATTGATATAAACTAGTGCTTGACAGCGATTCCACCTGATGGTAAGCAGTGATGCAATCATTGATGGTGAGGCGCACTAGTTAATTAAGAGCCTATTCACTCTAGCCTTGAATACACTTAAATTTGGTTGACTGGTAGAAAATGCCTAAGGCATTAAGTCCGCCTCTGTACCTTTATGTGCATGAAGTGTTAAATAAATAAATAAATAAATAAATAAATTATAGTTGGACGGGAAGACCGCAGCAGGCAAAATTGTGGTATAAACGACGAAGCGAAACGCTTAGTCCGGACCGATGAAGTGTCAACAACGTAAGGTTGGATACTCGCCATACGTCGGGTTGTCCGATACTAGAAAGGAGATAGCTAGCAGAATAAAGTCATGTAGGTAATTCCCGCGCACACTCTCCAAAATGCAACCTGGATCCTCAATAAGCCTCTTCGCACGTCTTTCCGCTAAGTCCAAAGCTGCCAGATGTCATTTTGCAGCACCAGCCCATATGTGACTGCAGTACTCCACACACGATCGGACCTGTGCTTTGTATAACATTAGAAGCTGTCCCGGCGTGAAGTACCGTCGGACCTTTCACATGTTTTCAAAGCCGGTTGCTTCACTATTTTTTCCTTCACCGTTTTGAGAACTATGGTAATGAAATAAAAACTCTTGAAACGCGTGACTTACTAGTCGTAAGTCGTCACGGCCAATGGCCCACCTCTGCTCCTCTACTTACAAAACTGAATCCTCAATGCAGTGAGCGGCGGACAGGACAAATTTTTCGCTGATTAATGAGCCTCCACACTGCCACTGAGCTGAATCTCTGTCATAGCCGTATCCTAGCAACGCCTGAAAAATTTTATCAAACTTTAAAACTACCCTTTTTTTGTAGGTGGGAAAATCATCCAATGACATCCCCCGCTCTTGGGCGGAGCGAGAGGGCGTGTCAGACTTTTACTGACTAAAAACGCACTCCTGTTCTTTCGTTGCTTTTCATACCAGGGCCGAGTCTTCCTTTCAGAAGCAGACCCTTGGCCCGAGTAGGTTTCGACCCTGCTGGGCCCCTACGGTTCGCTGACGTGATGTCCGCAAGCCCGCTCCTGCGGTGACCAGAAATCCCGATTTACGGCCACCGTAGGCGCGGGCTTGCGGACAGCGAGCAATGGGTAGCTCGCCGTCCGATCGTCCGGTAACCGTCCGGATCGAGCCCAAGTAATTTGACGGCGCGTACTGTTACTACGCGTGCCTCAAGGAGATCTTAGCAAACCGTAGGGGCCCAGCAGGGTCGAAGCCTACTGGGGCCAAGGGTCTGCTTCTGAAAGGAAGACTTGTCCCCGGTATGAAAGGCAACAAAGGAACAGGAGTGGATTTTTAGTCAGTAAAAGTCTGTCACATCCTCGCGCTTTGCCCAAGTGTGGGGGATGTCATTGGATCATTTGCCTACCGAAAAATAAAAATACATATAAAGATGTAATAAAAAAAAACTTTTTACAAAAAAAATATAACCGACTTCACAAAAAAAATACTAAAAGGATCAAAATAACTTTAATTTCGGAAGTCGGTGTTTCTCGGTAAGTATTGTTTGTTTTTTATTTAACACCGACTTCCGAAATTAAAGTTATTTTGATCCTTTTAGTATTTTTTTTTGTGAAGTGGGTTATATTTTTTTTGTAAAAAGTTTTTTATTTCACACTTTTTAGTTGCGATACACTTATAAAAAGAGTGCCTATTTCTCATGACAATTCCAATTAACCCAAACACTAACACCCTAACGCTAGATTACATTGTTTTATTATGAAGTTCCTGTGTCTACCTTGCACCTTCCGGTTCCATCATCAGATCAGTTCGGTAGTATCTTATAGCCAAAGTAAATCTCATGAAAATTCAAATAAGCCCAAACACGGCTAGAATACATTGATTAATTACAGAGATCCTGTGCCTACCTTCCGGCTCCATAATCAGATCAGTTCGATAGTATCTTATAGCCAAAGTGCATCTCATGACAATTCTAATAAGTCCAAACACGGCTAGGTTACATTGATTAATTACGGAGTTCTAGTGCCTACCTTCCGGCTCCATCATCATCATAAGATCACTTCAATGATAACATTTCTAGCATAACTATTCAGAACCATTCATTTATTTGTATTATCATAGTCGCTTAACTATCTTCATTGAGATATCTATGTGAGTATGAAGTTCCGTTGACCATTTCTGGTCTTCTTCATCAGTTCCACTTCATCAAATGTTACTTTTTGACTGTAAATGCTTAAGTTCTCGATGAAAATACCAAAATCACTATATAGTTGCCTATAATGTTTGAGGAGTTCCCTCGATTTCGCCAAGATTCCATCATCAGATCCTGACTTGGTGACTATGGGACCATTTGGGAAGCATACTCTTTCCAACAAAAAAAGAATTTTTCAAATCGGTTGGCAAGCGACGAAGTTATGCGCGAACAAACATAAAAAAAAATACAAACATCCGAATTGAGAACTTCCTCCTTTTTTAGAAGTCGGTTAAAAACAGACAGTTCTCACCATATGAGTATACTCAGACCTCTTGGCGTCTTTACCGCCCACCGCTACTGATGAGCCGACGTTGCCTTTCCTCTTGTACTTCTGGCATTGTTTGTTGCTGTCCCACGAGCCCTCCATACCTTTTGTGTAGCAGGAGGAAGGCAGGTCAAGCAGATGCTCGATACATTCTGAAATCATCATCATCATTTCAGTCGAAAGATGTCCACTGTTGGACATAGGCCTCAACCCGGTAGGCGAGGGTCCTTATAGTTCTCCCCACGATTAGTAAATTATACATCAACTCGAAATCATATATCGGGTGGTTGCCCACACCAGACATAACACTCGTCTGGTCGGAGAATTCTCCCTTTTCAACGGAGGTTTGCAGGGCTTTACACTCTGTACCACATACCTCCAAAGTCTTAGGGCTATATTTCACCGGGACACCATACAGAAATCAGAGTCGCTACACCACACTGAGACATCAAAATGTACCTTAAGTGCACTCGTCCGAGTTGGTCGCGCCGCCAAATTGGTCGCGCAACCGATCGGACACCAGGTGAGTAACTCTCTGAAGAGCTGTATACATTATGTTAGCAGCGGCGACTGGACGCGCCGCCATGGTGTCCCGGTGAAATATAGCCCTTAAAGTAACCTGCCGGTCTTAGGGTAGCCTGCGAAATTCAAATTTTCTTTAATTATTTAGCAGGTCGTAGTCAAGTTGTATGTTGACTAAAATATGATTGGCGTCCGTTATAGAAACTGTCACTGCAGCACTCGGCTCCATAACTCTTTCGCCTGCGATTCGGATGAATTCCACCTCGGCCGCAATGACAAAGTTTCTTCACTTGTATCAAAATGTACTATTTTTAGGATTCCGTACCTTAAAAGGAAAAAAACGGAACCCTTCTGGAGGTATGCGGAACAGAGTGTAAAGTCCCGCAAACCTCCGTTGAAAAGGGAGGATCCTCCGACCAGACGGGTGTTATGTCTGGTGGGCAGCTGCCCGATAGATGATTTCGGGCTGTTCTATATGTTCTAATCGCGCGTAGAACTTTGATTGCGCGATGCAGGATTAGTTCTTATGTGACGCCGTAGATGTCGCTACACCCTTATATGATCACTTTGTTGTCCATCTGTCTTTCAAGACCCTTTACTACGAGAAGGCGTGGTATCGAGTTGAGATTAAAACAATATACTGTCTGCAGTCCCTTGAAACTGTGAAAAAATCAAACTTCAGAGACCTGTACCATTTTTTTTTTTTTTTTTTTATTGGGTGGGAAAATCATCTTATGACAAAACCCGCTCTTGGGTGGAGCGGGAGATAGTGTCAGACTTTTACTGACTAAAAACCCACTCCTGTTCCTTCGTTGCCTTCGTCCCAGGGCCCCGGGTTTCGTTTTCACACTACCCATGGCCCCAGTAGAGAGACCTGTACCATGACGTTTAAAGTAAGATTGTTTCATTCTTATTGCCAGTGTGGGTAAGAGATGGCGCTAGACCACCTGTATAGCTCTGTCTCTTACCCACACTGAAGTTAGAATGAAACAATCTTACTTTGAACGTCATGGTAACCACGAGAGTTAACGAAAAAAAAAATAAACGGCCGTTCATGTCGCAAAAAACGTGTATTTCGACACGATAGAATTCATAGGGTACTTCCCATTGACCTAGAATCCTGAAATTTGGCATAAAGCTAGGTATTATATCACAAGTATAGGAAAAAATGTAAAAACTGTAAATTTGTAGTTACGTCACAAAAAAATACTATTTTTCTGTGATTCGGAAAAATCTTTGTAACTCATTTCGGGAATTGAACTGTTTTCATTAAGTTTGTACGGAACCCCCAGAGCGCGAGTCCGACTCGCACTTGTCCGGTTTTTTCTATTCCATTTTATTTCTTGTTAACTTACTGTCTCTCGCCTTTTGACCGCTCCGAAAGAACACTGCTCCATCATTGGATACGATGACTGTTCTAAAACAAAAATAAAAAAACACTATTATTTTACTAGAGTAAATGTCTACTTTAGTTTTTACGTCAGCCCATAGTTGGACAACCCACCCGTGTTCCTTCAGTTGTCCTTTGCGTACCAGAGCCGCGTTAAGACGTTCAGTGGAGAACGAGTTCTAATAAGCCTCGTATGTGTCTTCCTTGCGGTGCGGTTAAGAAAAACATAGTCTTCTTCGCCGTGCGGAATCCGTAACTTTAATTTGGTTTAGTTTACGAAAGAGATGAATATATATCTGTCGTGGCCAGATCTTAGAAATTGATTACTTCATGATATGGTCAAGTAAAACTGACCAGGTGGGTTACCATGACATTCAAAGTAAGATTGTTTCATTCTTATTTCAGTGTGGGTAAGAGACAGAGCTATAAAGGTTGTCTAGCGCCATCTCTTACCCATAATGGAATCGGTGGAATATTATAGTTTTAAATAATGTTTGAGAGTGAGAGCAGTGTTGGTCGAGTGGTAACAGCCTCGACTTACGAGTTATAGGTCGCGGATTCAAACCCAACCGGGCGCATTACTTTGTGTAATTTATTTCATCACCACTGCTCTGAAAACGGTGAAGGAAAACATCGTGAGGAAACCGGCATGTCCTAGAACCAAAAATTCGAAGACATGTGACATCCACCAACCCGCACTGGGCCCGCGTGGTGGATTATGGCCCATTCCCTCTCCTAGAGAGGAGGCCTGAGTCCCAGCAGTGGGAACATTATAAGGCCGACTATGCTATGCTAAATAACGTTTAAAACGATATGCCGTGTTTGATGATATGTCAATCTTCGTTTGGTCTAGTTTCTTTAGACCTTTTATTATCATACAATCCTACATCAATGATATAGCTAAACAAGGATTGACATATCATCAAGTGTTAACGTTTGAACGATCTGGTCAGTTTTAGTTTGCCATATCATGAAGTGATCAATTCTAAGATCTGGCCACGACATATCTGAAATGCTCTATCAAAACAGAATGCAGTTATGTATCTACTGGAGCTCTCAGTGCGCGAGTTCGACGCAAACTTGACCAATACTTTTTTATTATGAAGTTTATAAATCAGTATTTTGTAAACGGGGTCACTTTGACCTCGTACCGCACTAAACAAAAAAAAACTTAGTTTCTTAAAAGTTACGGGGTATTTTTATTTATTTTTTTCGGTGGGAAAATCATCTTATGACATCCCTCGCTCTTGAGAGAAGCGGGAGATAATGTTAGACTTTTACTAACTAAAAACCCACTCCTATTCCTTCGTTGCCTTTCGTACCGGGGTCGAGTCTTCCTTTCAGATTCAGACCCTTGGCCCCAGTAGGCTTTGACCCTGCTGGGCCCCTACATTTGCTGACATTTCCTTAAGGCGCGTGAAACAGTACGCGTCATCGACGACTTGGGCTCGGTCCGGACGGTTACCGGACGGTCGGACGGCGAGCAGCTACCCAATGCTCGCCGTCCGCAAACCCGCGCGTACTATGGCCGGAAATCGGCTAAGCCCCTTACATGTTTATCAGTTGTCTAGTACTCATAGCACAAGTTCTGCTTAGTTTGACACTAGATGGCGTTGTGTTAAAGTTATGGCATATTATTATTATACCTTGTATCATTGACTAGTTCGCAATCAGGGCAGCACACCACGGGCTCTCTACTTTGGAATGAACATATCTGGAAAAATAACACTTAAAGATTAGATTTATTAATTGAAAATCCACAATGAGGATCAGTCATGATTTTTTTGGAGTATGCAGACTTATAGCGTCAAAAAAATACAGTAAATACTGTGAAGAGATTATTTAAATCGGACCAAAAATGATGAAGATACAGCAATTTTGGTGTATTTGTTCCAGAAACGCGCCCAAGAAAATGCCTGCTGCGGTCTTCCCGTCCAACTATAATTTAGGTGTCTTCAAGGCTAGAGTGAATAGGCTCTTAATAAACTAGTGCGCCTGACCATCAATGATTGCATCTCCGCTTACCATCAGGTGGGTTCGCAGTCAAGCACTGGTTTAGATCAATAAAAAAAAAAAGAATGAAGCGAGTCGCTGTGACGTCATCTGTCATGACGGTTGTAACTTGGTTAGGGGGTTAGGTTTCATAATAGCCTGTCCTTTGTTTCGAGGGTCTATTCCTCTGTTGCAATAACATGACTGCCCAATTGTTGCCTGATTGCTTCAAAAAGAGAGAAAGACTGTGTTTTTTTTCATTGAATGCAAATTTTAATCAGCCTATAATATTCCCTGGACTTGAAGCGGACTGTATCCAACGCTGGATAGGAGAACCAAGGTTGCCGACATAGCACGAAGAATCGCCAAACTTAAGTGGTAATGAGCAGGGCACATTGCACGCAGAACAGATGGCCGTTGGGGCCGAAAGCTTCTGGAGTGGCGACCGCGTACCGAAAGACGCAGCGTTGGAAGGTGGATTCCCACAAGATGGACCGATGACCTGGTCAGGGTCGCTAGAATCCGATGGTTGTGAGACGCACAGGACTGGTCGTTGTGGCGACGCTTGGGGGAGGCCTATGTCCAACAGTGAACGTCTTTCGGCTGAAATCCAACGCTCAGACATCTTACAGGTTGCATAGCATAGCATAGTCGGCCTTATAATGTTCCCACTGTTGGGACTTAGGCCTCCTCTCTAGGAGAGGGAATGGGCCGTAATCGTCCACGCGGGCCCAGTGCAGGTTGGTGAATGTCACATGTCTTCGAATTTTTGGTTCTAGGACATGCCGGTTTCCTCACGATGTTTTCCTTCACCGTTTTGAGAGCAGTGGTGATGAAATAAATTACACAAAGTAGTGCCAGGTGCTGGGTTTGAGCCCGCGACCTAAACCTTGTAAGTCGAGGCCGTTACTACTCGGCCACCACTGCTCTCACACAGTGCTCTCGTACAGGTTGAAATAAAGAAAGAAAGAAAATATGTTTATTTGGCACACAGACACATACAATATATAGTATAAAGAGCAGTGGTGGCTGAGTGGTAATGGCTCCGACTTACGAATTGTAGGTCGCGGGTTCAAACCCATCCAGGCGCATTACTTTGTGTAATTTATTTCATTACCACTGCTCACAAAACGGTGAAGGAAAACATCGTGAGGAAACCGAAGACATGTGACATCCACCAACCCGCACTGGGCCCGCGTGGTGGATTACGGCCCATTCCCTCTCCTAGAGAGGAGGCCTGAGTCCCAACAGTGGGAACATTGAAAGGCTGATTATACTATACAATATAGAAACAAATTTAAAAAGGAAAAATTAAAACATTGTGTCTCACGGCTGCGCCAAATAGTTTTCAACTGACCTGACTAGTTTTTGCTGGTTGGCCGTTTCCGTCACATGACTTTTGGTATATGAGAGAATATTATATTAAAAACTGTTTTCCTTATGACATTTTGATCATCTAAGGACTTCTTGCGCTCAAGAGCGGAGGGCGAGGGCATGTCAGACTTTTAGTGACCAAGACCACACCTTATTTCCTTCAGTTGTCCTTTGCGTCTCAGGACCACGGATTCACTTTTAGAAGTCGACTCAAGGCATGGAGTCAGAGGAAACTGTCGCGCACGTGCTCCTCGATTGCACAGCCGTCAGCGAGATAAGAACACGAACTTTGGGAGCACCGAATTTACTCATAGACGCCCTGAGGAAACTGAAGAGACTCATCTGTTTCTGGAGTGAGGTGGGCTGGTTGGAGTGAAGGCCGCCATGGCTCACGCACAATGGTGCTCCAGGGACTCAGTGCGGAAACCAGACCACAATAGATAGAGGCTAGCTAAGCTAAGCCCTTATATTTATAGGTACTTATAAAATAATATATGAAGATATCCGCAGGAGAACCAAGGTTGCCGACGTAACACGAAGAATCGCCAAACTTAAGTGGCAATGGGCAGGACACATTGCTCGCAGAACGGATGGCCGTTGGGGCCGAAGGGATCTGGAGTGGCGACCGCGTACCGGAAGACGCAGTGTTGGAAGGCCCCCTTCAACGTAGACCGATGACCTGGTGAGGGTTGCGGGAATCCGATGGATGCAAGACGCACAGGACCGTTTTTTGTGGCGACATTTGGGGGAGGCCTATGTCCAGCAGTGGACGTCTATCGGCTGAAATGATGATGATGATGATGATAAAATAATGATAATAGAGAAGAAAGGAATATTACCACTGGATGTATTTTTTTCTGCACATCTATGAATGCTGAAAGGCATCTAGATATATGCGCACACTTTCCCCAGGTTTCTTCATTAATCTGGCACGGCTCACCTAAAGATAAAATTAATATTAGTTGAGGCATAGAAAAGACAAGAAAAAGAGTATATTCACGTCAAACATGGCGCATACCTTAAAAATAAAAACAAATAACAACAACGACTTAAATAATAAGTGGTTTTTTTTTATTGGTTGGGAAAATCGTCTAATGACAAATCCCGCTCTTGCGCGGAGCGAGAGACAGTGTTAGACTTTTACTGACCAAAAACCCACTCCTGTTCCTTCGTTGCATTCGTCCCAGGGCCTCGGGTTTCGCTTTCACACTACTCGTGGCCCCCCGTAGGCTTCGATCCTGCTGGGCCCCTATGATTTGCTGACATCTCCTTGAGGCGCGCGTGGAACAGTACGCGCCGTCGACGACTTGGTCTCGGTCTGGATGGTTACCGGACGGTCGGATGGGGAGCCACCCATTGCTCGCCGTCCGCAAGCCCGCGCCTACGGTGGCCGGGTATCGGGATCGGAATCCCGGCGGCAATCAAGGCGTGAGGACCGTTGCCTCACGCGATCGGCCGCCTCCTTTGCTAGCATTAGTGCTTCGCAGAAGGAGGCGACCGCCTGCCACTCCTCCTCGCTCCGGACCATGGCCTGAACCAAGGCCCGGCGCGACTATTATAAGTGGTAGGATATGCGTCACTTCCGCTCAAAACGGCCAGCGCTCAGCGAAATGCTGGGGCTCGTGTAAGACAGAGCCTCAGCGCTGAGTTTCAGCACCAGCCATCGTCGACGGTGAGGCGCATCCACTTTTTTACAGATTTTTTTAGGAAATCATAAAATAACTTTTCGCGCTCTGGATAGAGTGAGAGGGAGAGACAGAATTTTACTTGCTAAAACCCAGCCGTGATCATTTTGCATACAAATCTTTTTTTTTAGGGTTCCGTGCCTCAGAAGGAAAAACGGAACCCTTATTGGGTCACTTTGTTGTTCCTCTGTCTGTCTGTCAAGACCCTTTATTTCGAGAAGGCATGGGAGTATCGATTTGAAATTAAAACCAAAGCCGACCAATTAAACAACCAATTAACCAATTAAAGTCAGCGGTTCCTTGAATCCGAGAAAAAATCAAACTTCTGAGTAAACGAAAAAACAGATACAGCCGTGAGGACCGTTGCCTCACGCGATCGGCCTCCTCCTTTGCTAGCATTACTGCTTCGCAGAAGGAGGCGACCGCCTGCCACTCCTCCTCGCTCCAGACCATGGTCTGTACTGTACCAAGGCCCGGCGCGAGAGATCGTCGCCGCCGATCGCCCCCATGAGGACACTGCGTTGCACTGTCCCAAGCGGGGCACACCTCCACCGTGCGCTCCACCGTGTCTTCCTAGCGTTCCACACAGTGGCGACATCCGGGCGTCGCTTCCGCACGAATCCGGTGCAGGAACTTCCCGAACTTACCGTGTTCGGTGAGAAACTGCGTCATGTGGAAAGTGAGGACGCCGAGAGGTCTTTCCAACCACGCCTCAAAGAGGGGACTTACCGCCATAATTGTGGCGTGCTCAAGGGGACAGCTAGTGGTTAAAGGTATGTATTTGGTTCTCAAGGACAATAAGTAAATATACCCATTTATTTAATTAAGTATGTATCTAAATGTTTTAACATCTATGGTTCATAATTATTTTATTTTACATGGGAAAAGATTAAATGACTTTTCCCGCTCTGCAGGCTTTGACAATGACAATGACATTAGTTGCACGTCACTTGTCACATGACTTCTCCGCATTGGCATAAATTTTGTACTTAGTGTCGGCCCTAAAAAAGGCCCTACCACAAGCTCCTATTTGACGCCCTAAACTGAACTGTTAGGGATGGAACTACAGAAACCGGAAATCACAAACGTTTATTTCAAATAGATCAATTACAGGCACTTTTGAACTGTTAAAATGTCAGTCAGTCAAAAAAAAAAGTGAAGCTAAATTACACGTTCCATAGAGACTTAAGTTTAATGAATTAAG
Source organism: Mythimna vitellina (assembly GCA_949316375.1). Classification (NCBI taxonomy): domain Eukaryota; kingdom Metazoa; phylum Arthropoda; class Insecta; order Lepidoptera; family Noctuidae; genus Mythimna; species Mythimna vitellina. The sequence goes on along the minus strand of OX438713.1, from coordinate 10,949,977 downwards.
TAGATAAGCATGAAAACTCATACATTTTGGTACTTCAAATTAATAAAATTTTAAAAAAATAGTGTTTCTACATTACATTATAAATATAATAAAAAAAAAACATATTTATAAAAAAAAATCAGAATAATTTCAATGTCCATGTTATGTTAGTAACTGAAACTTAAAACTAAGTTAGTATAATATTCAAATGCATTAAATTAGTGAATAAGTTCACAAGAAATTAGATTAAATAAAAATAAATCAAAATTAAAATAAATTTATGTTTTAATTTTGATTTATTTAAATTATACAATGCTATAGTTTCCAAAGGCAAAAAGTAATAAATTATTACGACTTTGACTGGCCTGTTGGTCTAGTGGTTAGTGGCCCTGACTGCCATGCGGAAGCTCGTGGGTTCGATTCCCACCCAGGAAAAATGTTTGTGTGATGAACATGATCATTTGTTCTGTGTCTGGGTGTAATTGATCTATATATGTATGTATTTAGAAATATATGAGTATGTTTATCAGTTGTCTAGTACTCATAACACAAGCTCTGCTTAGATTGGGACTAGAGACGGCGTTGTGTGGTAGTTATGGAGTATATTATATATTATTATTTTTATTATATATTATTATTACGAGCTCTATTAAAATAAAAAAAAAATGTATAAAATGGAGTGTATAGCTCCCTCCTTCCCTCTTTATACTTTGCAAGGCCCCTGCTCCTGTAAATTTTACTGACATCTCTTTGTGAATCTCCACAATGTCAATAACGATTGTACTGCTAGATAAATAACGCAGGCCTTAAGTATCTTCCTTATTAATTAGTGAAATATCATCACAAACCTTCAACTTTAACGTAAGTAGACTGCACACTCACAAAACAAATTAAAAATAAACAAAAAACACAATCGAAAAACTTAAAAATCATTTTGAACAATTTATTTAATAAATCTTATGTGTTTGTGAATCAAAAGACGGAGTATGACTAAAGCGAGCTTCGTTACCTGCTTCCGAAATCCAACAACCGGTTATATGTACGTGTAATTTGTGTTTCTGTTTATAATAACGTAATTTAATTTCATCATTTTTTGTTTTTGTATTTAGCATCTGTAATTATGTATGTATTAAGGTATTAACTATTGGGAAATATATAAATTACTTAAATATCTTCAAGGCTAGAGTGAATAGGCTCTTAATAAACTAGTGCGCCTCACCATCAACGTTTGTGTTACTGCTTACCATCAGGTGGGTGCGATCCCACCTGATGGTAAACAGTGACGCTAAACGCTGACGATAAATCAGTGAGTGGTATTTCGCTTTTATATGTATAGATTACAAGCTTTTGCCCTCGGCTCGCTCCCGTCAACTGGCCACCTACTTTGACTACATCTCCTTATTTTTGCTTTTAAACCTATACAAGGAATTGTATGCTGATTAACATAACAAAAATATTGGTCCAGCCGTTCTCGAGTTTTAGCGAGACTAACGAACAGCAATTGATTTTTATATACAAAATTATTTTCATTATATACGAAACCTGAATATAGTTTGTTCAGAATCAGTAACTGAATCGATTCCAATAACTTTTACACCATGTTATATTTTTACAAAAAATATTTTTAAAAATGTCACAAGTTGGACACCTCGATGGTGTCCAACTTGTGACATTTTTACTAACTCTACATTGTGACTAAGTACAAAACAGGACACAGCAGGTCATAGCGGGCATTCATTAAACCCCAAGCGAACGCCGGCGTTCGCTCGGTCATTGTCTTTCTATTGTGTCTCTAATTACGCTACTCAAAAGGTTAAACGCCAGCACACAGCTGGGTGCGGTAGCAAAACAACCCCACAGTCGCCTGGGTGGCCCGGTGACCATGTATTTATGACGCCAATCAGGTACCATAACGGGCCTATAAAATTGTGATTTTTCATAATACAGTTTTGTAATTTTGTACATAGATTCTTAACATAAAAATACTAGACAGGTGTTTCAGGTTTAGACTAAAAATAAGGCTTAAGCGGACTAAGCGTTTCGCTTCGTCATACCGCGTACATCGAAGGATTGGAACAATTTGCCTGCTGCCGTCCAACTATAATTTAGGTGTCTTCAAGGCTAGAGTGAATAGGCTCTTAATAAACTAGTGCGCCTGACCATCAATGATTGCATCACTGCTTACCACCAGGTTTAAATACAGATTACTAGAAATACGCTGCAGCTTCGCACGGCTGTTAAAAATCTTTGAAATATTAGGTTTTTACCTACTATAAATATGCATTTATTAATATACACCTAAATCTACCTCAGAAACGAAAAAGAATGAGTTTTATGGTGCAACAAGCAGCATGAAAATCAGTTCGGTAGTTTATTAAGTTTATCGCGTTCATACAGACAGACAAGAACTTTGTTTTATTGTATGTATAAACAAAATCAGTCTCGCCTTTCTTCCTTTCTATAATTTTTATCTGACGATGTTTTCTTTTAATGTTTTACTAGTCTTTGCAAGCGATTTCGGCCGCGTGAAAGTCGGTTTCTCCATACAATCTTTGAACCCCTGTTCTATTCCCTTAGAGGGTGAATTTTGGAAATTCCTCTCTTAGTGCTTGCCTACGTCATAAAAGGAAACCTGGACATTTTCACGCTCTTATAATAATAATAATGAATCAATCCGCCACATTATCTCTGGTTGTTCTCGTTTAGCTAACGGGGAATACTTGCATAGACACAACCTTGTAGCCAGGATTATCCATCAGCAACTTGCTCTGAAGTACTCTCTTGTGGAATCGGAGGTGCCGTACTACAGGTATGTGCCCGACCCAGTTCTCGATAATGGCGATATCACATTGTACTGGGATCGGTCCATCATCACTGACAGGACTATTGTGGTTAAAAAGCCTGATATAGTGGTGGTGGACCGAAGTGAGAGGCGTACAATGATTGTGGACATATCCGTTCCGCATGACGAGAACCTCGTGCAAGCCGAGAAAGATAAACAAATCAAGTATATTGACTTGGCTCGCGAGGTTGTCGACATGTGGGATGTGGACTCAGCGATCATTGTACCGATAGTCGTGTCAGCCAATGGCCTTATAGCCAAAAGCTTCGACGACCATCTATCGAAGCTGTCGTTGCGCGGTTGGATCAAGGGCCTGATACAGAAGGCAGTACTCCTCGAGACGGCTCGCATTGTGAGGAGGTTCCTGTCTCTGGAGCCCTAACCACCGGTAGCTTAGACCCTGTTCCCGACACCGGCGGACAACTATTTTTTATATTTTTAAATGGTTTTTTTATATGTTTTTTTTTTCTACCTTTATAAATTTAAAAATGTAAAGAAAAATAATGAATTCGTTTATTTCGGAAACCAGTCCATATGCTTAAATTATGAAATTGTAATTATAATACTAAATTAAAAAATTATACACATTACAAAACACAAAATACACCAAAGCCCTGTAGCTTCGTTTGTGCGTTGATATGTCAGTCAGTCAGTTTCTACTTTAATTACCACTCAAAACCCAAACGAACGCCAGCGTTCGCGCGAGATTTCTCGCCATTTAGGTTATCCGCATAGATCATAAAATATTGAGCGTTTTATTTATAGAGTATTAATCCAAGCACATAATTAGGAAGTTAGCATAGTCTATGAAATATCGAAAATAATCAAACCTTTCCGTTATTCCCTATATACCTATAGATATCCATAGGTTAAATAGATTATTACTAGCTGACCCGGCACCGGCTAATTGAATGATTCGAGATTTCTCATTCATTCTTTTTTGACAGTATACCTACCTAATCATAGAGCTTAGAGATGGGTTATGACAGCTTAAACACGATATCTGTTATCACTGTTACTGTTGCATAAAAATAACAGATCCAAATATCTGTTATTAAATAACAGCCTATTATTTTTCTACGTATACGTATTTAAATATCAATTGGATATCTTCTTTTTCATTTTCTATTTAAAGTCGAAAATACGTAATAAATATTACTATAATCGTAATATAGGTATGTCTTTTTTTAAAGGTCATTCTATAATGAGGAAAAGAGAGAATGAGTATGTATGTGTAAAGAAGTAACAGCCGTACGTAGTAACATGTGGTAACAACTAAGAGTCTGTATGTAATAATAATAATAATTTCTTTATTTGTATTGAATGCAGGTGTTACAATAATGGTGTTAAATCAGATATATGTATACCCAGTACATTCTGCCGGTTGGCATACAAAAATGTAGGTTAACTTACAGATAATAAAAACTAGGTATAGAGTTAAAGGTAAGCAAAAATTAAAATTCGTCATTAATAAAATCGACAACAGAGTAATAACATTTCTCAATTATGTGTGGGGACTTTTACAATAAATAACAGTAACAGCCGCGGTAACAGTGTTTGAGAATCTGTTATTAAAGTAACAGATAAAATAAGTTCGTAGGAACAATTGTTATTTGTAAATATCTGTTCCTTCTATCTGTTACAATAAATATGCCTCACTCCTAATAGAGCTGAGACAGGACAACGTGTCGGGACAGCTACTGCTGTGTAATAAAAATAAAGAAGAATACAATTTACTCACTAAAGTTTATTTTTTTATTCTTGGTAAATTGGCATTTGACCGTTATCTCACCTGATGGAAAGCGACGATGCGGTCGACGTTGGAGCAGCTTATCTAGAAGTAACCTATTCGCTCTTGACTTAAAGATCCCTAGGTTGTATCCATCAGGAAACACAGACTCTTAATATACGAATAAAACAAAAATAACAAACCTTCAAAGCGGTCAAAGGCACAATGCACACTTATAACGACAATAAAAAAATAAAATACACTATCAGAAAACATCGTGATCAATCTATGTACCTGCTAAATAGCACTTAAATATAAAATTCACATGTTTGTGTGTCGAGAGACAACATGCTACTAACTTTTGTATCAAGTAAAAGAATGTAATTACCTACTTATTCATACCAAAACAGGTATTTCTTGTTTGTTACAGGTCGTAGAGACATTTAGGTATTGTTTTTAATGTCTAGATTGCACTTTTCCTGTCATCTTTCTGCCCTTGACTTATGTTAATCGGAGTCTGCGTTACATGTATTTTTCTTCTATTTGTCCCTATCAGTCGTCATGCACCTGTACAATAACGTTTAAAGTAAGATTGTTTCATTCTTATTTCCAGTGTGGGTAAGAGATGGCGCTATACAACCTGTATAGCTCTGTCTCTTACCCACACTGAAATAAGAATGAAACAATCTTACTTTCAACGTCATGGTAACCCCCTGTTCTCATTTACCTACTGCATTTTCAACTATCTGGAACTCGCGATTTGGTTCGTTAAACAGCACCATATTTATTTATTTATTTATTTATTTATTTATTACGGCACTCCAACAAATAGTTCGCCGATACATTTACAATAAAAAAGTCTTATTAATATGCAATTAACCCAGCGAATTCTTCACTTAAAGGTGTGCACAGCACTTACAAGGTTTGGTAAGTTAATAATAATAATTACATTTTAAATTAATTGTTCTACATTATATGTTCATGCAATAATTAATAAAAAGGTACAGATAAAAATAAATACAAGGCAATAAAAATTTATAAAAATAATACAGAATATTACGCCGGTATTACAAGTTTTTTGTATTTTTTACACGGGCTCCTAATTCTTTTTCTGCAACAAACGTATCCTAAATTACTTTTTACAATATCAGCTACTAGCATAATAATAATAATAAATAATACATAATTGATTTTATAGCTAGTTAAAAGAGTATCCATGGAGTTTCTTGCCGGTTCTTCTCCATAGGAAAAGACCAATTTGGAACCGTGCACTAGGTTCTGACGTTTTATAAGTGCCCATGTAGGCCTATGTGAAATAAAAAACTTTGACTTTGACTTTGATTTAAATTAATATATAATTTAATAATGATGACAAAAAATACCTGACAAAATTTACCTACTAAACATTTTAAACAATTTACCTACTACTTACAAAAAATAATAATAATATACATACATAAATTAATTTCAATATTAACAATTTAATAACAATGACGACAAAAAAATTAGCATAATTTATAATTACTTAGACCATTACATAGACATAATAATATCTGACACAATCTAATTTAAATATATACATACATAATTTAATAATAAGAATGACAAAAAATAAATTAAAATGTCGGACACAATCTACCAATACTTATACACATACATAATAATTTACATCTATTAGATCTACGTACAAAAATGAATTCCATGAATTGTTACTTTGCCGCCATCCTCTCTCCTACATTTCCTGTGCTCGACAGGGTCCATATTGATCTTGACTATATTTTATACCACCTATGTACATATGGAATGCAATAAAGTATCGAGTATTGAGCTAGTAATCAGATATTTTTTATATCTACCAATGACTCCTGTTAAAATCAATTAGTAGAAAAAAAAATGTTTTGATATTACATTGAAGCAAAGGCTCAACTGGCAGCAAAAAAGCTGGGAATCCTCGCTAAGGTCAGACAGTACTTCACGCCGGAACAGCTGCTCAAACTTTATCAAGCACAAGTTCGATCGTGTATGGAGTACTGCTCTCATCTTTGGGACGGATCTGCCCGATACCAGCTTGATGCACTTGAGGCAATTGAGAGGCGTGCCAGGAGGATCATTGGCAATGATGCACTCGTTGAGTCGAGGCTCCAAAGTCTTGAGCATCGGCGCCGAGTTGCTAGCCTGTCGGTTTTCTACCGGTTGCATTTCGGGGAGTGTGCGTCGGAATTGCATAACCTAATTCCGCCTAGCCCGTTCCATCATCGGACCACCAGGCGTACGGCAACGCGCCACCGGTACATGGTGGACATTCCACCTATACGCACAAAACGTTTTGGGAACACATTCATTGTGCGTACAGCTAAGGAGTAGAATTCCTTGCCGGAATCTGTGTTTCCTGATAGCTACAACCCGGAAATCTTTAAGTCAAGAGTGAATAGGTTACTTCTAGGTAAGCGCGTTCCATCGTCGACCGCATTGTCGCTTTCTATCAGGTGAGATGGCGGCCAATCGCGAACCTATCCAGCATAAAAAAAAGATATTTCGCTTATTTAGTCTGTAAAGATTGCAATGTGTGGAAGATCATTAAGTTGCGATAACGAGTACCTGGGTTGTGGTGGTCAGATAGTCCCCGTAGAAAGGTGATTGCAAATTAAACATTAAGACCCTTCCATGCCTCTTAGCAATTGATTCTGTCTTGCCTTTTATCTGAGGATGTTTGACAGCTTCTTTATTTATTATTAATATAATATATATATAGGATTGTCAACATTACATGAACTGGGAATTTACAGGATAAATTATAAAACTCTATTCAAGTGCTGCAACACTTAGAGACAATCGGAAACATTAACACAAAACATTTGATTTTAAAACACATAAGATTAGTTAATTAGCATTGCATAAGATGTCAAGGAGAAAAATAATAATTAGAATTATCATTAATAATGACACAAAAATACAGAACAAAAAATAAAAATGGGAATTGATAATTAAATTACAATATAGAGAAACGTGAATGTCTAATTGAATTAAACTAAATTAAAATTAAATTATAAAAAAAAGAATACAGTAAAATTAAATTAAATTAAAAATCAAATCAAATCAAAATTAAATCAAATGGATCAGCAGTCATCGTTCCGAACATAGAACATCAGATGGGCAGTTGTTCCACGTAGAACACTGGTATTCAGGTGCATCCGACTGGACTGGAGGTCGACCGAAAGACGGCCAAGGCTGGATTGATCGGCGGCCTTACCGACCGAGTCGCCACAACGACCGTTCCTGTATGTCTCACATCCATCGGATTTCTGCGACCCTCACCAAGTCACTTGGCCACCTTGTGGAAGGCCTTTCAACTCTGTATCTTTCGATGCGATCGCCACTACAGAATCTTTCAGCCCTTTTTGTTCTGCTAGTAGTGCCCTGCCCTGCCTTCTTAATGCTCTGTCGGTAACCTTGGTTCTCTTGCAGATATCTTCATTTCTAATTCAATCACGCCAAGTCTTGTGGTCAAGTTTCAGCAAATAAATATCTTATGTTATCCAGCCGAAACTAAAACCGAATCTTCACATCACTTCTCATTGCTCACTTTCAATACCTATGTTCTTCACACGCAAGGAATCTGCGTTCTTCTCTTCTAACAATCTCCTTCTGCTCTGTCCTTCTCATACTTCTGATTTAGTCCATTCTTCCTTCTATATACAATCCATCCTTCTGTGGAATGCGCTTCCTCTCGATATCAGGACGGCCGAAAGTCGATATGCATTTAAGCGGAAGGTGCGGAATCATTTGCATCAATAGCAGAATTGTCTCAAAACTTCTTTCGTTACTTTATATTAATATATATGTATTATATTAAATATATATGTATGTGCATTTTAATTATATGTATACTTTTTTTTTACTCTTGTTTTTCGTATAAAATTATCTTTTTATGCACCTACCATATTGTCTCTTCACCACCCTAGATTGACTGGTAGAGAATGCCTAAGGCATTAAGTCCGCCTTTGTATTTTATGTTGCATGAAGTTTAATCTATATATATAAAAGAAAGTCGTGTTAGTTACACTTTTTAAAACTCAAAAATGGCTGAATCGATTTGGCTGAAAATTGGTGGGGAGGTAGCTTAGAACCAGGAGACGGATATAGGATTCTTTTTATCCCGTAGAGTAGGGTAGAGAGTTGGGTAGGGTACGGTAGCGTGGGATAGAGTGGGGTAGAGTGAGGTAGAGTAGGGTGGAGTAGGGTAGAGTAGGGTAGAGTAGGGTAGAGTAGGGTAGAGTAGGGTAGAGTAGGGTAGAGTAGGGTAGAGTAGGGTAGAGTAGGGTAGAGTAGGGTAGAGTAGGGTAGAGTAGGGCAGAGTAGGGCAGAGTAGGGTAGAGTAGGGTAGAGTAGGGTAGAGTAGGGTAGAGTAGGGTAGAGTAGGGTAGAGTAGGGTAGAGTAGGGTAGAGTAGTGTAGAGTGGGGTAGAGTAGGGTAGAGTTGGGTAGAGTAGGGTAGAGTAGTAGAATATAGACGGGAGCCGAAGCCGCGGGCAAAAGCTAGTAAATAAATAAATAAATCTTTGGTAATTTTCTAAAATCTAGTCAAAATCGAAATTTACCAAAATTTTTACTTGATCGGTAACATGCTACCTTTACCGAGGATTGGCAGACAGCTTTACCGTAAGTACTTGTACTACACAGGAGCTCGTGGCTAGAATAATAACTGCATCGGGCGATTTCCAAGATCAAGTAATATTTATTATAATGTAGGTGTCTTCAAGGCTAGAGTAAATAGGCTTTTAATAAACTAGTGCGCTTCACTATCAACGATTTGACTGGCCTGTTGGTCTAGTGGTCAGTGGCCCTGACTGCTATGCCGGAGGTCGTGGGTTCGATTCCCACCCAGGATAAATGTTTGCGTGATGAGCACGATTATTTGTTCTGTGTCTGGGCGTAATTTATCTATATATGTATGTATTTAGAAATATATAAGTAGGTTTATCAGTCGTCTAGTACCCATAACACAAGCTCTGCTTAGCTTGGGACTAGACGGCGTTGTGTGATAATTGTGAAATATTATTATTATTATTGCATCGCTTACTATCAGGTGGGATCACAGTCACGCACTAGTTTATAACAATTAAAAATAAATTTCAAAGAATTTCTGTTCGTAGAATTATCCAAACGCTTAGTAGACACTTCGCGTGACTCAAGGGCTGGCTTTTACCTCGGTCAGAGATTAATCATTGCCATACAACGTGGCAATGCCGCCAGCCTTTTGGGCACACTTCCAGTCGACAGCGATGCGGAGGAGTTTTTTGACGCCATATTTTAGCTAGTAGTTTCTGATTTTAGTGAATATATAGTTTTAATTGCGTCACTGCGGGGTGCCAGCTGAAAATCAGCGCTGGGTGTCTGACGCCCAGCAATTGCTGAGTTGGCGACCCTTTCGGTTCGGGCACGCTCAGCGCAACTATATTGTAAATCTGTACTTTTTTTTTTTGTTGTGTTGTTGCCTATTGTATTGCTTGCATCGAATAAATTCTATTCTATTCTATAATTAGTTAAGTGTTTTATGTATTCATTTTACCTGAAATAATTAAAAATAAATTGTGCTTTTAACCTTGAACTTGAAAAAGCATAATTAACTTAATGATTCATAAATATAACATCATTCTGTATTTCTAGGAGTTAGGGAAAGGTGTAGGTATCGGAAATTAATTTGTCATGCGGAAAGGACCAGCCTCCCCAGCCAAGTTACGATCGTTTCGTTTGCGTCGAACGCCTCGAGTAGGCCACTTCTTCGATGCCTTTGTTCTGACCACGTGACTGAGCGTTGAGATGACGTCGGAACAAAAGAATCAGAGGCGTGGCCTGTTCGAGACGTTCGACGCAAACGAAACGATCGTAACTTGGCTAGGGGGGCAGGCGACATTACCATGTCTTGTTAAAATGTCAATCGTGCGAGCGAGAGAGATGGAGCTAGACACCATATACCTACAACATTATTTTTTTTAATGAAAATCAAAGTGGACTGTAAGTAATCTGTATTGAAGGCTAGGTACAACTTTCTAAACTTGGCACAGGCTAAATGCACAAACTATGTGAAGCTAAAAAAACCCGGTCAAGTTCGAGTCGGACTCGTGCGCCGAGAATTCCGTACAAACTTACCTATAAAAATCAGTTCTCAAACATTTTTCCATATCGCAAAAAGTAATTTTCTTGTGACGTAACTACAATTTACAATTTTCAGACTGTTTTCCTTTTCTTGTAGACCTTATTTCATGCCAAATTTCAGGATTCTAGGTCAACGGGATATAGGTTTTGGTTTAATAGCGAGTGTCAATATAAGAGAGCATTAGTGACCGAGTGGTAACGGCCCCTACTTACGAGTTGTAGGTCGCTGGTTCAAACCCAGCCAGGCGCATTACTTTGTGTAATTTATATCATCACCACTGCTTTCAAAACGGTGAAGGAAAACATCGTGAGGAAACCGACATTTTCTAGAACCAAAAAATTCGAAGACATTGTGACATCCACCAACCCGCACTGGGCCCGCGTGGTGGATTACGGCCCTTTCCCTCTCCTAGAGAGAGGAGGCCTGAGTCCCAGTAGTGGGAACATTAAAAGGCTGATTATGCAATGCTTGTGTCAAAATAAGTACCTAAGTAGAGCGTAAGCAACGGCTGAGCGTTCAGCCGTATTGCGCGGATGTGACGCATATCTTCCCTATCCATTGATTATGTTTGTTAGCTAGTTTTAAGATTGCGTCATTTCGCGTGAATATTTTTTATTTATTTCGAGTACCAAAGACTCATTTTAGTTCCATAATCACATACAGACAATACATATCATAAAATTACATACCATGTTAAAATCAAAATTAAATTAAATTAGATTGCATTGGATTATCATTAAATTACATTGGTTTGTCATTGGATTATCATTAAATTAAATTGAATCTGTTTTCTTTGTGAATTGAAACTGTTCTGTCTCTTTCATCATAGTTAGATTGCGTTTACTTAGAAGTATGACTTTTTCACTGCTTCAAGGTTTAGCAGCCTTGAGTATTTGATATTAATTTCAGCTTCATACCTCCACGCGTTTCTGAGAAAAAGGAGTCTTGACAGACGGACAACAAAGTGCCTAAGGTAAGTGCTTAATGCCTAAGGCATTAAGTCCGCCCCTGTACCTTTATCTGCATGAAGTATAAATAAATAAATAAAGTTTTATAAGGGTTTCCTTTTTGCTGACTTAGATCATCGTCATTATTTCAGCCGAAAAATGTCCGATGCAAGACTTTTTTTAGTAGCTTGTAAAATTATACAATGACATCCCCCGCTCTTTTGTGCCAGACTTTTACTGTCTAAAAACCCACTTCTGTTCCTTCGTTGCCTTTCATATCAGGGCCGAGTCTTCCTTTCAGAAGCAGACCATTGGCCCCTGCGGTTCGCTGACATCTCCTTGAGGCGCGCGTGGAACACTACGCGTCGTCGGGCTCGGTCCGAACGGTTACCGGACGATCGGACGGTGAGCTCGCCGTCCGCAAGCTCGCCACTGTGAGACTTAGAACTCCCCAAGTATCGTCACAACCGGTTCTGTGCGTCTCGCATCCATCGGATTCCCGCGACCCTCACCAGGCCATCGGTCCACCTTGTGGAAGGTCCAGAACTTTTCTTCCCCATCGACCATCTGTTCTGCAAGCAATGTGCGCCCTTTCTGCCACTTAAGTTTGACGATTCTTCGGGCTATGTCGGTAACCTTGGTTCTGCGAGGTGCCCATTTTTGATGCGATCACGCACGGGTCACGACTTAGGTACTGAACTTTCAGTATATAACAAAGTACTCTATACACGGAACCCCAAAAAAAAGAACTAGTAACTGTAAATTAGACGATTCGAGGTCATGTTGAGCACATACGATTTGGAATACAGGAGAAAGTTGTGTACTATGCGTTCCAAATAGGAATAGGAAAGCCAATAACCTCGATCTGTCAAATGTTATTTGAAAAGTACAGTTTGCAAAGTAAACCCGGCAGCTACAACCCGGGAATCTTTAAGTCAAGAGTGAATAGGTTACTTCTAGGTAAGCGCGCTCCATCGTCGACCGCATCGTCGCTTTCCATCAGGTGAGATAGAATAAAAAAAAAGTAAACTTATTTGCATATTAATAATAGTTTTATTTTTGCTTTGTATAACTGAGTCTTAGTTAAATCTAGGTGAAGTAAGAACGTTATTGTTGAATATAAATTAGCTAAATATATTATTTAACTTATAATTAAAGTAAAAAAAAAAAACTATTTTCTTTCTTATTTTCATTGTTAGGAACATTTTGCCTTCTTCTTCCTTTTGCCACTACTCAGACACTTCACACATTGACGCAGAGATTAGCAAAATTGAAGAACTGGATTCTGATTAAACTTTTTTCGATCGTGAATTGTAAATAAATATTATTAAAAAAATGTCTTGTTTTGCTCACCCTACCCATTTTTCGATTTGACAGCAATGACGTCACAACATGGCGGAATAATCGGTCCTATTCTTATTTGGAACGCATTGTAAGTGACATTGGCATGGCCACCATGCATGAGGGACTTCAATTTTAATAAAAGAAAGAAACTGGGCAAGTGCGAGTCGGACTACTACTTGAGGGTTCCGTACAAACTCACCTATGAAAATAGTACAATTCCCGTATCTCTCGAAGATTTTTCTGAATCGCAAATAAAGTTTTTTTTTTGTGACGTAACAATAAAATTACTGTTTTCTGATTTATTCCTATACTTATGCTATAAGACCTTGCTTTATATCAAATTTCAGGATTCTGGGTCAACGGGAAGTACCCTATGAATTTTAATTCCCTTGAGAGGGTCGAAATTTACGTTTTTTGCGATATAAATGGCCGTATATTTTTTTGTAGACTTAGATGTTTGATTTTTTCACAGCTTCAGGGGACCGCAGGCCTAAGTATATGGTTTTAATTTCAACTCGATACCTCCACGCGATCCCGAGATAAGGGGTCTTGACAGACAGACAGACAGACGGACAACCAAATGATCCTACAAGGGTACCGTTTTTTCCTTTTTAGGTACTGAACCCTAAAAATTGGCCCTAATTAGGCGAAACTTGTCGCCAAATATAAGAATTTCTCGCTCACTGATTCAAATGTTATATCGGTTTATAAATGGTTGATCTGGGGGGAATCTCACCAGCTGTTGAGTCACAAAAGCGCCTGGCGGAGATCTGTTTAAAACAAAGTATATCAAATAAAACAGCAAACCTTTATGCTAAGTGCATTTATTTTAACTCAAACCAAATACTGTTATTCTTAAATTAGGTACACAATTTATTAAAAACATTCAACATTAAAATACATTATTAACTATTAGGCGGGAAGGATTGTCCAGAAGTCTAAAATGTAGCTACAACCTGGGGTTTTTAAGTTAAGATTGAATAGGTTACTTCTAGGCAAGCGTGCTCCATCATCGATCACATCATCGGTTACATGTGCAAACTTAGGGCGGAATTCACCAATAAAACTAATCGCGTTTTAACGTTTGGCTCGCATAATCGCGTTTAGCCGCTGTCACTAGTGTCACTTGTCTGTATTTTTCTTTTGTTGTATTTTTACAAGTGACACTGGTGACAGCGGCTAAACACGATTAGTTTTATTGGTAAATTCCGCCCTTAGACAAATGACTTTTCACTTTTAAGGTGTCTTCAAGGCTAGAGTATAGCGTGGCAACCCGAGAGCTTCTTTTGTATGCTGTCCGCTAGAGCGCGCTTAAGGGCGGATTACACCAATAAAACTAATCGCGTTTTAACGTTTGGCTCGCATAATCGCGTTTAGCCGCTATCAGTAGTGTCACTTGTCTGTATTTTTCTTTTGTTGTATTTTTACAAGTGACACTAATGACAGTGGCTAAACACGATTATGCGAGCCAAACGTTAAAACGCGATTAGTTTTATTGGTGAATTCCGCCCTTAGTGTACTTAGTTCGAGCGGTAACGGCTGGCGCTCAAAATAAAATGTACTCGTATCTAATAAGTGAGTCTGTTAAGACTTATTTGTGCTAAAGCTGTTTTCAAGAAAAATAAACTGTTATCGTAATAAGTGAGTCATAACACTTTCACTGCCACTGACGCGCCTGTCGTGTTTTTAATATTTTATCGATATTTCAGTAATTTTGCTGTATTTTCTACTGAAAATGATAGCATACTTTTATAACTTTACATATTTATAACGTTTGAAGTGGTTCAAGTATTGAGACTATTTAATATTTTATAAAAAATACATCGCTATGCTATGCTGTTAACACGCTAGGCGTGTCAATTATCGGATGTAGACGTAGATCGTCAACTACGTCAACTATGGGCATGTGGGTAGTACCATTAATTTCATCTTGTAGTGCCAGTCACACGTGTTGCGTGTTCGCCGACGATTTGTAGGCGGCATCGCTAAGGACAAGGTAAAAACCACGGTGGCAGTGAAAGTGTTAATTCGTTACTAGTCGACGCTATAGAGCCTACATAGGCTCTTAATAAACTAGTGCGCTTCGCCATCCTCGATTACATCACTGCTAACCATCAGGTGGTATCGCAGTCAATCACGAGTTTATATCAAATAAAAAAAGCCTCATGTGGACACTGCTAAACATTTCGACTTCTCGACAGACGTTACCACTAATACATTTGCGATTTTGCGACAAAACATGACACATTTTCGTTGTTTTAGCTTATTAAGTTAACGCGTCGCCAACGCTTCGAAAACGTAACTAAACTACACAAAATAAATATTAAGGTAATTGCCTCAATACTAAACGTAAGTGCGACGTGCGACTAATCGCATCGCATAGGCCTTACTGTCCACGGACGCGTAGCTTCATAGACGCGTATCCGTCATTATACGCCTGCTCACAGCGTCTTGTCGTTGCTTTGTCGACGTTTCAAAGTTTTATTTATTTATTTATGAAAACTTTATGCACTAGTAAGAAACACTGTACAAAGGCGGACTTAATGCCTTAGGCATTTTCTACCAGTCGACCTTAGGGTGGTGCAGAAATATAACATGGTAGGTGCAACATAATGGTAAACTAGATTAAGAAAACAATAATAAATATATACTTAGATACATACATACAAATATTACGTTTTCTATGTAGTCTTTTTCTGTCCAGGCCGCTCGTCTATGGAATGCATTGCCTGTGGCAATAAAACGTGCGCAAACACTGCCTGTATTTAAAAGGCTTGTGAAGGATCATTACTTGTCACTGTGATCATGTCTTCGTTTCATCACTTATTCTCTTGCTTATATATTTATATTTTGTATGTATGAATATGTGTATCTATTTTAGTATTAAGTTTTGTTTACTTTTATATTTGCACCAAGTGCAACCCCATTTTGTGTCCAGGCAATCTCTATCCATTCTCGGTTGCCTGGAAGAAATCGCCGAGTGCGATAAGGCCGCCAAGTGTACGTATTTTGTTGTATTACAATTTCAGTTTGTAAATTTGTAACTTGGTATGCAATAAAGTATATATAGGGTGACTGGTAATTATTGACCGATACTTAAACACGTGATTGTACTCATGATCACAAACAACTTTCCCAAAGAAACTTTTTTTTAACTAATTAGATTAATAACAAAACAGCTATTTGAAACTTTGAATTTCGCGCGCGCGCTTTTACTCGATCACCTGTTACGCGCGGCGCCCGCGCTCGCGTTATCGATGACGTAAGCATTGTACTAACATGTTTCGGTAAAATAATATCCAAAGACTGTTGCTGCTTCTGTTTTGTTATTGTGATTAAATTAATTAGTACAAAAAAAAAGTTTCTTTAGGAAAGTTGTTTGTAATCATGAGTACAATCACGTGTTTATGTATCGGTCACTAATTACCTGTCACCCTATATAAATAAATATGTAAGCTGTGAGCAGGAGTACACCAAGCGTGTAATGACGGATACGCATCTATGTAGCTCGGCCATAGTCGCAAGTAAGGCGACCTATCTTTCAAATGACTACTATATAACCAGATCCACTATATCACAATATATCTACAATACTTATTACATTAACTTTCAGTTTTCAGAACACAAATTAACACAAAACTAACGTGAGAAATTATCAAGCGCGGTGATTGGTTGGATGGATCGTCAATCATATTAGCCCTATCATGACGTGTTAGTGTCAGGAACGGAGATGGAACTATATATACATTCTATATATCATTAATTTTACTATATGCGAAGCCTGAATATAGTTTGTTCAGAATCAGTAACTGAATCGATTCCAATAATTTTTACACGTTATATTTTTTCTCAAAAATATTTTAAAATGATTAGGTGATTACACAAGGTCATATGTGGGTGCAGGAGTAAAACAACCTCTCAGTCACCCGGTGACCATGTATTTGTGTGGACAACCAGATAACATAACAAGTTTATAAATCTGTGATTATTTTTTTGAAATTTTGTACGTAGATTCTTTACTTAAAAATACTAGGCACGTGTTTCGGGTTTCACATATACTAAAACTAATGTTGTATAGCTCCAACCCTTTAACAATTCAGTTTAGGTCGTCAAATAGATCACATTAAAACCTCGTGGTAGGGCCTCAGTACGCTTGTCACATCAATGTTGTGTTTCAAAAACTGAGACTAAAGGAGATGTCCCAAATTGTATGGACCAAAAACCCAGAATGTACAAGAGCGAAATGTGTACCAACTGGTTAACCATAACAGGCATTTGATGTCACCAAAGGGGCAACCTAGACATCCGTAGAGTATAGGAGCTATGAGGCAACAAAAATGTGAATATAAAAATTGCAATCATATTATTTCTTTTCATGTTGTAGTTGTAAAATATCAGAAATTTTAATCCCTAAATATAAATAACTAGCTTCTGCCAGCGGCTTCGCCCGCTTGAAAGTCAGTTTCTCCATCCATATTTTGGACACCCGTTTCATCCCTTTAGGAGGTGAATTTCGGTAAGTCCATTCTTAGCGGATGTCTACACCCTGTAAGAAACCTACCAGCCAAATTTTAAGTTTGTAGCTGTTATAGTTTCTGAGATTTCGTGATTAATCAGTGAGTGGTATTTTGCTTTTATATATATAGATACTCGATGGTCTACGAGTATATTACTTTTTTTTATGTATAATATACACCCACACATTTTTTTGTTGCCGATTCTGGTTTTTTTTTTTGGGACATCTCATAATTTTTGGTTGAAAAAATACAGGGTACAAAAAACGGTCAAAATTTGTTTTTTTTTTTCTACCCTGTATCGTACATTACAAACATGGTGTGGCTAAAAGTTTTTTTTTTTATTTATAAAATATCTCCAATCACCATCGTTAACATTTATTTCGCAGATTAGCCAAAGCATGTACAAAGTAGAAAAGTAGATAATTTTTGAGTATAGATTCTTATTTTGTTATTATATTCTTTATTAATTGTACTTACTAGTTATGTATAATTATAGTTTTAGGGCAATTCGCGTATACTTTCAAACCAAACTAGATTTATATATGGTGTGGTTTATTTTAATTTATTTTAGAGGGTTAAAGTTAAAGCCTCAGATATATTAGGGGACAAAGTGTCCCCTAACATGATGCGCAACGCCGACAAATTGTCTAACAACATGTCCTGTACGTGAATGTGTTACAAAATGTTGGGGGACAAGTTGCGGGACACTGGGCAACGTTGCAGCAGTTTGAGCGTTGCGCGTCATGTTGGGGGACAAAATGACACCCAACGTGACGTGAAACGCTGTCAAATTGTCTAACAACATGTTAGGCGATTTGACCGCGTCATTCACGTGACGCAGTCAAATCGCGCGTTATAAATAAATAAAAGTTAAGGGACAAGTTGTAGGCAATGTTTCAGCATCGTATTGGGGGACATTTTATCAGATCTTCAAGAATTTTAATAATTGCCTATTAAAATTAAACAAATTAACTAAATAAATTATGCATTATTTTATTGTTCGATTTAAGTACCTAAAAACATTGTTCTTGTACTTGTAAATTCGTTTACCATAAAGCCTCAGATACACTAGGGGACAAAACGTCCCTCAACATGCCACGCATTGCTGTCAAATTGTTCAACAACATGCCCAACGACACGAGAACGCGTCGTAAAATGTTAGGCCTGCTGTCCACAGACGCGTAAATTAGCTTCATAGACGCATATTCGTCATTATACGCTTGGTGTACATCTGCGTGAAGCTTACATACAACACTATGAAAATCAGTCGATGAAGCTGAAACGACTTGTGGGCACGACGTTGCCGCAAATTGTGAGCAGATGTACACCAAGCGTATAATGACGAATACGCGTCTGTGAAGCTACGTGTCCGTAAACCGATCCGTAGGCCTTAGGTGGCAAGTCGCGGGACACTGGGTAAGGTTGCAGCGTCAGTTCTCGTCATGTTGGGGGACATTTTGTCTTCTAATGTATTTGAAGTTTAAGGGGCGTAATTGCACCACAGGAGACTAAGAGAGCCATAGCGCGGGGCCTCCTAGCCCTCACCAAGAAAACCCCTGACGTTAAGGTAAAGAAAAACTCTTGTTTTTCTTTAACTTAATCAGGGGTTTTATTGTTTTTCTTTATATCCCAACGAGTTTTCTAATTTTTATCTGAACCTCAAAGATCGTCCATTAAACTAGTGATGCTCGAAAACCAAGAAGGAGGAGGGCGTTGTGCAACCTCTAAATATTAACTGACTATGGTGATTTTTGGTATATGAACACCGTGCATGAGTGGTATCAAGAAAGAAAGAAAAAAAAAATCGGCGTCTCCATACAAAATTTGATTGGGCAGTTTGTATGGAGAATACGATTGTTTTTTTTTTCGTTTCTAGAAAAAAAATCTTGTGGAAGGTTGTTCAGTTTCGTCAACTGAGCAAGCCCTTAAAGTTTGCCGAGACCTGTCCTTTACACCTTGTACCAACATTTTTAAAATTAATTTACATTAAATAATTTAATACAATATATATTGTTTATTTAATAATACTGGACAGTGTACATTCTAAACTAGATAGTGCATTTTATTTTTCGCTTAATTTTTCAACATACTTAATTTTCATTATTACGAACTCAAGTTAAGCAACGCTTACCGAGGTCATTCTGTAGATAGGTGACTAATCTAACAATTTATAATTATGTATTATCTTTTTATATATTTTCTTCAATGTGTTTGGATTTGTTATTAGGTTTGACTAATCGACTTAAATTTAAAAATTAAACTTTTTTTTGGTGTAAAATCATCAATTATCTCTTCTCGCTCTGGGTAGAGCGAGAGGGCGTGTCAGACTTTTACTGACTAAAGCCCACGCGTACCTTGTTGCGAAGTAGACGGCCGCCGCCGCGACAAAAGACGCCCCGGGCGTCGGGAGATCGCAGACCGATCTCCGGCCACGCGGACTTGTAGACGACGAGCAATGGGCAGCTCGCCGTCTGCTCGTACTATACGGACCGAGCTCGAATCGGTTTGCGATGTTAATGCAAAATCGTAGGGGCCCAGCAGGACCGATGCCTGCTAGGGACATGGGAAAACTTCTAAAAAGGAAACCCGTGGTCCTAGAACGCATAGGGCAACTGAAGGAACACAGGTATGGGTTTAAGTCAGTACGATCTGACATCTCTGACCCTCTCGCTTCACCTTAGAGCGGGAGAAGTCGTTAGATGATTTCCCACCTTAAAAAAAACTGCTAGGCTATAGCAGAGGTAACTGCAGCCATCGACATTCCAACTGTGAAGATCACCAGCAGCCGCCGTGTGTGTCAAGTGTCACTACAGGTCGTCGGCTGCAATTATCACTGACGTTGGCAACATACCGCTCCAGCGTATGAGCTCTAAAGTAATAAAAAAATAAAAAGACACGTTTTGACATCTATCAAAACGAATACTTATATACGCAAAAAGAATACTCGCAATATAATTCCATCATGTTAAATAACGCGCCAAAAAAATGTATGCTTATGTAATGTGTTTCGTTCCAAGCTACATTATTCGTATTCCTCAAATGTCAAAACTGGCTTTTTATTTTTCAACGAGTTTAACCATAATACATACTGCCTAGTACTACTACTAGTTCGTTCGTTCACAAACTAAAGACTACAGCCGTACATTTTACAACAGTACATTTTAAGATTACATATTAGTCTATAGAGGTATATTTGTTTTAGTCAACATTTTTTTTCTTACACTTCGATTAGTCAGTTGACTGACTTATACTATTTTATTATCGTATTTCAACCCTTCAAACGCTTACGTCGGATTATCCCGACGAGTGTTTTCGTGTCCTATTCGCCAGGGTCGTCTATTTGCGACTCCATCTCTTTTAGTTCAAGTAAATGCTACTATAATTTAAATGACTCTTTGACTGAATTTTATTTGACTGATATTTCTAATACCAATTATATAGGATGACTGGTAATTAGTGACCGATACTTAAACACGTGATTGTACTCATTATTACAAACAACTTTCCTAAAAAACTTTTTTTTTTAAACTATTTAGTTAAATCAAAATAACAAAACCGCTCTTTGAAACTTTAAATTTCGCGCGAGCGCCTTAACCCTGTCAGCTGTTAGTGGCGCGGCGCCCGTTATCGATGACGTAAGCAATGTACCTACGTGTTTCGGTAAAATAATATCTAAAAATTGTTGCTGCTGCTGTTTTGTTATTGTGATTAAATTAATTAGTATAAAAAAAAATTTCTTTGAGAAAGTTGTTTGTAATCATGAGTACAATCACGTGTTTAAGTATCGGTCACTAATTACCAGTCACCCTATATAAATTATCACAATTTAATGTAATCTCATTAATATTTATTTGTACGCACATGTGGTAGAACGTGCCTAGACTAAATGTTGAAACCTAAGACCAGGTAATGTACATACCTACCATGTTTTAACAAATAAATGATTATGATTATGATAATCCCCATAGGTGACAGAAAAGCTGACGAGATGGAGTATTTCGTCGAGAATGTGCGACCCTCGCGGAGTAAACGCGAGACTGCTTGTCGGATATATCCGACGTAGGGGGGTAAAAGGTTAATTTAATTGGTAATCTGGTCAGTTGTCGATAATCTCTTCTTTCGACTAACTGAGACGAGTGGTCTACGTATTTTAAGTATCTTCATGAGACTTATTTTTTCTAAGTTTAAGTATAAAGTATTTTCCTGGTTTCTCCAAGTCTTTTCGATACAAATAAAGATTGCAATATTGCCAAACAAATATGTTTTCAGAATATATCAGCGTTGGAAGGCCTCCCACAAGGTAGACCGACGACCTGGTGAGAGTCGCGGGAGTGCGGTGGATGCGAGACGCACAGGGGGAGGCCTATGTCCAACAGTGGACTTCTTTCGGCTGAAATGATGATGATGATGGTGAATAGATCAGAGAATTTAATATCACCATTCTCTTAGGAAAGGAGTTTCCTAGCGTGATCGCATCAGCAATAAAACCAAGGTTACCGACATAGCCTGAAGAAACTCCAAACTTAAGTAGCTTAAGTGCTCGAAGCACAGATGGTCGATGGAGACGAAAATTCGACGGGAAAAATGGTTTTCCCATCCGATTATAATTTGGGTGTCTTCAAGGCTAGAGTGAATAGGCTCTTAATAAACTAGTGCGCCTCACCATTGCAACGATTGCTTCACTGCTTACCATCAGGTGGGATCGCAGTCAAGCACTAGTTTATATATAAAAAAAAAAGTTCTAGAGTGGCGACCGCGTACCGGAAGACGCAGCGTTAGAACGCCTCCCACAAGGTGGGTCGAGGACCTAGAGGACTACGGGACCGTTCGTTATGGCGACACTTGGGAGAGACCTAAGTCCAACAGTGGACGTCTTTCGGCTGAAATGATGATAATTCTCTTAGATTTATTTGGGGTTGGCGTAATCTTTGTCCAGAATCTTTATCAGGCTTTTTAAAACCAAGGAAAATACTTCCTTTCGTCAATAATTATAAAACTAAATCCGACAAAGTTAAAGTTTATTCTATACTAAACTAAAAACTAATTAGGTTTTTTTGATTGATCAATCAAATTAACTTCTCAATCATTATTTTCATAATCACAGCTTCAGACATACAGACAGAGTAGTTTACACAATTATATGTAGATATTCGTACAGAACTCCGGCATTTATTTGCCTACTACATACTTAGGCCTACTGTCTACGGCCGCGTAGCTTCATAGACGCGTGACGGACTAAATGCGTTTATGTTGTTAAAAAGGCCTTAATTTTAGGGACCTATCACAGCACAACGCCGTGATCTACCTCAGCATAATGCTGCGACATTTATTTATTTATTAAAACTTCATAAAGGTACAAAGGCGGACTTAATGCCTTAGGCATTCTCTACCAGCCAACCAAGGGTAGTGAAGAGAAAACATGGTAGGTGCATAAAAAAAAAGAAAAGATTAATAGGAAAACAAGAGATCAAATGTATATATATAAAAAAATAAACATACATAAATATTTAATATTATATGAACCTACATATACATAGCATAGCATAGCATAGTCGGCCTTATAATGTTCCTACTGTTGGGAATCAGGCCTCCTCTCTAGGAGAGGGAATGGGCCGTAATCCACCACGCGGGCCCAGTGCGGGTTGGTGGATGTCACATGTCTTCGATTTTTTGGTTCTAGGACATGCCGGTTTCCTCACGATGTTTTCCTTCACCGTTTTGAGAGCAGTGGTGATGAAATAAATTACACAAAGTAATGCGCCTGGCTGGGTTTGAACCCGCGACCTATAACACGTAAGTCGGGGCCGTTACGACTCGGCTACCACTGCTCTCACATATACATAAATATATATTATTTATATAAGGAAAAATGAAAGGATGCGACATTTTACATTAAGGCCTACTGTCTACGGACGCACAGCTTCATAGACGCGTATTTCTCATTATACGCTTGGTGTACGTCTGCTCACAGCTTACATAACGTGGCTTTAAAGTAAAATGTCACAGCATTATGCTGAGGTAGATCACAGCATTGTGCTGTGATAGTCCGCTAAGATAAGGCCTTTTTATTAACATAAACGCCTATAGTCCGTTGCTTTATTGTTCAAATTTTAAGTATTTTTTCGTATTTCTATTCTTAGTAATAAAGGTGAAAACTACGGGCAAGAAAGTAGCCGAATTCTTGCTAGATGGCGCTGTACTCAACATTTTTAGTTTATTTTATTTTTAGTGTATGAAAACATTATTATGTCAATGAAATGGTATTTTCTAAAATTGGGTATTCTACTATTGAATTTAGTCAAAATATTGCTTGAAAATTCACCTGAGTCGCGAAATCGATGCCTCTTACGTATAAAGTCATGATATATAATTTGACAAACATTGTATTATCAAAAAAAATACATCTAACGTCTGGTACTGTGATTTTTAACTGACTATTATTGATTACATAATGAAAAAACATCGGTTAAAAGTGTTTTACAAATTACTTATATATACTCAAAACTGTGAAGGAAAACATCGTGAGGAAACCGGCATGTCCTAGAACCAAAAATTCGAAGACATGTAACATTCAACCAACCCGCACTGGGCCCGCGTGGTGGATTACGGCCCATTCCCTCTCCTAGAGAGGAGGCCGGAGTCCCAACAGTGGGAACATTAAAAGGCTGATTATGCTATGTGATTATGCTATTAACAGTTGCTTAAATGGCTTTCCCGGAAAAATATAAATTAAAAAGAATTAGACACCTCATTTTTTTAAATTTAGGTGTCTTCAAGGCTAGAGTGAATAGGCTCTTAATAAACTAGTGCGCCTCACCATCAATGATTGCATCTCTGCTTACCATCAGGTGGGATCGCAGTCAAGCACTGGTTTATATCAAATAAAAAAAATGCACTTTTTGCCTTAAGCTTAGCCTCCTAAGCTTAAGACAAAAATGTCTGTATTTTTCTTTTCTTGTATTTTTACAAGTGACACCAGTGACAGCGGCTAAACGCGATTATGCGAGCCAAACGTTAAAACGAGATTAGTTTTATTGGGGAACTCCACCCTTAGCATGATGACGAATAGATGACATCGCGACAAAAACTGGGTCTCAAGTCTGCTATTACAATAGTGATAGAACAGTCTATCATTGATTTCAGAATTGTTGAATTTGACAATTTTTGGTAATCTACTAATATAATGGCGTCATGGTGACTTTCCAATGGTCAACCACTGACACTCCATTGAAAGAAATGGCATAGAATGGTAATCTCGTACATAATGAGCCAAATGTTAAAACGCGATTAGTTTTATTGGTGAATTCCGCCCTAAGTTTTGGCTGAAGGGTGTCGTGTATCGACGATTTCGTGGAAGGATACCGACCTCGCAGCGGAACACGACGCCGTCACTTCGTGTGCAATAGTATCTATAGTTTAATAATTGTTATAATTTCTTTTATACTTATGTATTATTTTGTAAGATTATTTGTGTATTTTATCTATGGACCTTAGTTGCCTGATAATAAATGATTATTATTATTATTATTATTATTATTATAAGTCTAAAATATTGAGTTCAGCGCCACCTAGCGAGACCTAAGCCACTCATCATCATCACACACACACACAGTCATTCATAACCATAGTTTTCCTTTTAAATTTCAACTACAAATAAATAATGTTCTTCACCTACATCTAGTTTCCCTACACCTGTGCAGGTGCAGCGCCGTCGCCTCAGCTATACATGGGCACGGCGAGGTGCTGATGTTATTTTAGCAGCTTCTCCTGCTCGTCGGCGCGCGCGTACACGTCGCCGTTGCGCGCCTCCGCGGAGGAGCGCGACGCGAACGATGATAGCGTGTACGGTGATGCTGACACCGGTAGTGGGTGAGGGGATACCTGAGGAGAGAGAGGGATGGCATGGAAACAATGAACTCACAGCATATATTTCAAGCAAACCAATTTTGCAGGCACTTGAATTGTCGGTATGTTACAAAAAAAGAAAAATAAAGCGGTAATACATTAGACCGACGCACACGTGGGTCGACGCCTGAGTTGTACGTAGCGACGCGTCGCGTTGCGTCAGACTAATGTAGCTCTACAAATCTAGTTGCCATATAAAATGTATGGAGACCAGCGTAAGTAGCCCAAGAGGGCCCAATGTAGTTTTACCTTTAAAATGAGGTTATTTGCACGTTCCAATGCGGGCATCTCTAAGGAAAAGAACGTACAAGAAACTCCGCGGATAGTCTTTTAAATAAAAAAAGCGGTTCAACGCGAATGCGATTGCAAAGCGATTTAACGCGACTTGACGCAGCAGCTTTCTGCCTACGTGCGTGCGAAGTCGTCGCTTCAGCCACCATTTATTAAAAACAAGTTATTCCACAGCAAGAGGTAACGCGAAAATATCAATCTAATCACGTCCACTTCGCTTCGTTCGTCGCCGCACCACATCCACGTGCGGGTGTTTGTTCCAATCGTGCCGATTCGCTTCGCAATAGCGTACCCGTTCATTTCACCTACCACACATCGTAATAGATTGATTAATTTTCATAGGGCAGCGATAGTTTTTCCTTTAGTTCCTTTCTACTTATCTCTGGCTAAAGCTTTTTTCACTTACGCCAAGATCGGCTTCCTGTCTAACTGCAGCTGAGTACACGTGTTTTACATGGAACGACTGTCTATCTGACCTCCACGACCCAGTTACTGGGTGACGCGGTTCTCCTTGGATAGACTTGTAGCGACATCTATGGCGTCACATAAGAACTAATCCTGCATCGCGCAATTAAAGTTCTCCGCGCGATCAGAACACATAGAACAGCCCGAAATCATCTATCGGGCAGTTGCCCACCAGACATAACGCTCGTCTGGTCGGAGGATCCTCTGTTTTCAACGGAGGTTTGCGGGACCTTACTCTCTTTTCCGCATATCTCCAATCCGGCCAGACACGTGTATACACAGCATCCGGTTAGACTAGAAACCAAACTCAAGCTAGCTGGGAAAAGGTTAGAGATAATGAAAAATTAAATATATAGATAGCTATGATAATGTATGGCTCACCTGTCGTGAAGGCGTTTTCTGTTCACCGCTGATGCTGATATCCTCGTCAACCGACTGCAATAACTGTAAATAAACACATTTACTGATCAGATCCTGTATTTATATAGCAGTAAAGAAAATATTTTATTACTAGCTTTTGCCCGCGACTTCGACCGCGTTGTAGTCGAAAATGGTTTTATTAGGTTTTTTGAAATATGAAATATTATTTATTATCTTCGTCGTGTGTGATAATCCATTGAATTGTATGGCGAGCAATATGTATCTTAAGATAAAATTTTATAGAATCTTAGCCAGTGAACGTCACTGCGGGTGACGTAACCTACGACAAAATTATTATTTGCGGTTGGTACAGTAATCGGGTCTAGGGATCGAACCACAAAATTAAGTTTGTTTTTTTATTGTATATACTTTTCCGGGATAAAAAGTACCCAGTGTGGTGCCCAGGATATTAAAAAATAATTATACCAAGTTTCATCGTAATCGAACCGGTAGTTTTTGCGTGATGCCTGAACAAACAAACAGACAAAAATGTTTTTTAATCACATTTTTGGGCCCTGCCATTTTTTTTTATATTTTCAATGTACAGAATTTTCACTTCTACACGATTTATTATAAGTATAGATATATACTAAATATATTACTCGTAAATTACACATAATGTACTATAGTTACATACTCTATGTATGTCGTAAAAACCAAAAATGCAAAAATCCTCCACCGAGAAGATTTTTATTTCTTCTTCCCAAAAAAATAAAATAATTTTTCTGTGTTTTTTCAATTTAGAGAATTCTAAAGTTCTCTTGACGATTAGGATATATACAACAGTCTGAAATCAATTACTGTGCAGTTGTCACCAACAAATCTACCAAATCTGACAATAAAAATCTATTAATAATGCCACCAAGAAACCTAGCAAAAATTACACAAAGAAATCTACTATAAAATACCAAGAAACCTACTAAAATTATTACAAAATTACACTAAGAAATCTGCCAAAGAACCACCTCAACCCTGCCACCCCTCCAGCAGGTCAATGATCCTCAACAGCGGCAGCAACATCAGCTATTCGCTCTCAACTCACTGTCTAACGCTCACATAGCTACTAAACTGTTCTAAGTGACTGGTCACTCTCTTGTGTCAAAGTCACTCGACAATAATTACTTACCCTAGCAATATCAAACTACATTTTTTCCGAAATCTATCAAAATGGATACTATGAAATCTACCAAAATGGACATAATAAAATCTATCAAAATGGACGTAATAAAATCTACCAAAAATTACACCAAGAAACCTTCCAAAATTAATACACAATTACACCAAGAAATCTACCAAAGAACCACCTCAACCCTGCCTCCCCTCCAGCAAGTCAATGATCCTCAACAGTTGCAGCAACATCAGCTGTTCGCTCTCAACTCACTGTCTAACGCTCGCATAGCTAGTAGTAATAGTTTTGTAATTTTTTATTGTACTTTTGTGTATTGTCTGTTAATTTTTGTGTGCATCAAATAAATGTTCTATCTATCTATCTATCTATCTATCTATCTAGCTATTAAACTCTTCTAAGTGACTGGTCACTCTCTTGTGTCAAAGTCACTCAATTTAAACTACTTACCCTAGCAATATCAAACAACATTTTTTTCCGAA
Source organism: Mythimna vitellina (assembly GCA_949316375.1). Taxonomy (NCBI): domain Eukaryota; kingdom Metazoa; phylum Arthropoda; class Insecta; order Lepidoptera; family Noctuidae; genus Mythimna; species Mythimna vitellina. The sequence goes on along the minus strand of OX438713.1, from coordinate 10,921,774 downwards.
ATCTACCAAAATTGATACTATAAAATCTACCAAAATGGACATAATAAAATCTACCAAAATGGACATAATAAAATCTACCAAAATAGTAGTAATAAAATCTACCAAAATCGACATAAAAATAACTACCAAAAATTACACCAAGAAACCTACCAAAAAATGATACAAAGAAATCTACCAAAATGACAAAATTACCAATATGTTAGTAGGTTTCTTAGCCTACTAAAAATGAAACTAAAAAATCTACCAAAGAGCCACCTCAACCCTGCCTCCCCTCCAGCAAGTCAATGATCCTCGACAGCTGCAGTAACATCAGCTGTTCGCTCTCAACTCTCCGCTTCTCCACCTGCCTCCACTCTCTCTCACTGTCCAGCGCTCTTCCACACTCAACGACTCTCTCATAGCTACCGAAATGGTCTAGGTGGCTGGTTTCTACCTCTTGCTGTATCAGCTGGGGTTCTTGATTGGATGATGGGAGGAGTGGGGAGGGATCGTGGATGGTGAGGAGGGAGGAGTCTGTGTGGAATGTGGTCGTTTTGCGTTTCTTTGGTTGTTCGGGTTCTAAAAAGTGAGATTAGGGATTAAGAAACGGGACGAGCAGGGGACGGGGAGCAATGGGTAGCTTGTCGTTCGGTCCTCCGATAAGGACCAAGCCCGAATTCGCGAACGGCGTATAGTGTTCCACGCGAGCCTCAAAGAGATGTTAGAAAAACTGTAAGAGCCCAGCAGGGCCAAAGCCTACTAAGGCCATGGGTTCCGAAAGTGGAACTCGGGGTCCTGGACCGCAAGGCAAATAATAGGTTTCAAGATTCAAAGCATTTTATTTCAAATAAACTATTTACAGGCACTTTTGAAATGTCAAGAAGTCAGTCAGAAAAAAATGATGCTAATTGCACATTCCAAAGCGTAGATCTCTATGTAGAAGAATGTGCAAGAAACTCCATGGACACTCTTTTCAATCATGTTATGTATTACAAATATCATGGTTACATGTTTCTTGTCGCTATCATGTGAGAACAATGTAAATAAAGTAAAAATAAAAACTAAATATAGATATTAAAATAGCAACTGGCAGCTAAGAGATGACCAGTCTCAACTGACAGCGCCCGTTCACGGACATGATGCGAATATTAGCACCACTCAGCTCAACCATTTTGAAGGGAACCGAATGATCCAACACACGCGCCACCATCAGTGAGACAGAGGTGTGGTTTTAGTCAGTAAAAGTCTGACACGCCCTCCGCCCCGCCCTAGAGCGAGATAACTTATACCGATTCGATATCAGAGAAATTAGCAGCTAAACGAATTAGGGGGCATCCATAAATTACGTGAGGTGTTTTTTTTAAATTTTATGTATGGGTGAGATGTCGTGAGATTTTATTCAACCCTCTCCCCCACCCCCCAATCTCACGTGAGATTTTTCAAAATGTGGGTTTCTTACGTAAACGCGTTGGATTGCTATAGTAAAAAGAAAAAAAAATATTGCTTCGTGGTTTTATTTACGACTAGTTAAGACTAGTAATCAATATTGCTGAGAGTTATAAGTGTAATAAAAATTTAACAATAGAATAATTAAATCGTAACTACTGTGATTAAAAAAGAATATCTACTCTAATTCATTTCTTAATCGTATTACGATTACGCTTAAGATATCTTAAGCATGTACAATCTGGATTAAATGGATCAAAATAGTATATTTCTTTTTTGTTTCAATCAGAAAAAAAAATTGCGTGTGCCGAGACCACCCTCTCTCCAACGTAAGATTAGATGAGATTTGACTCAACTCCCTCCTCCCCTTAAACATCTCACGTACTTAAAATACTGTAAAAAAAAAAAAACTAACCATAATTTCTATCATCGTCCACAGTAACATTTAGAACGGACTCTTTGAACCAAAAATTATTTCTGACACATTCAGCACAATCTTCGGCATCATCTATATTCAAGTTATCACAATTCATTTTCCCATACTTCTCACAGTTGGCCCAATATTTGGCTGAGTCGCAAGCATTGGCATAAGACGATGGGCCAGTCTTCGGTAATTCATTATATGATTTGTTCGAAACGCCAAGGTTGGTTTTCGAAGGATCCGAATGTGACCAATATTGGTTGGGCTTGGTCAAACATTCGTCGAATCTCTCAGAAGAGGGGTAACTCTGAGGTATTTGCATCAATTCTATTATGTTCACTCTTGGAGGTTGCTGTAAATGCTAAAATTGTTTTAAAATTAAATCATTGGTCTTGCGTGCGAACGAGAATGAGGGTTTGAGTAATAGACCCTATATATCTATATCATCATCATCATCATCATTTCAGCCGAAAGACGTCCACTGCTGGACATAGGCCTCCCCCAAGTGTCGCCACAATGAACGGTCCTGTGCGTCTCGCATCCATTGTACTCCCGCAACCGTTACCAGGTCATCGGTCCACCTTGCAGGAGGCCTTCCAACGCTACGTCTTCCGGTACGTGGTCGCCATTCCAGAACCTTTCGGCCCCAACGGCCATCCGTTCTGCGAGCAATGTGCCCTGCCCATTGCCACTTAAGTTTGGCGATTCTTCGTGCTATGTCGGTGACCTTGGTTCTCCTGCGGATATCCTCATTCCTGATTCGATCACGCAAAGAAACTCCGAGCATAGCCCTTTCCATTGCCCTTTGGGTGACTTTGAGTTTTCTGATGAGGCCCATTGTAAGCGACCACGTTTCAGAGCCATATATATCTATATATATAAGGTGTATAGGTGTATATATAAGGTGTTAAAAAATTAACTTTAAGAATTTCGAGGGGACATTGTACTCCTCATTATGAACAAGTTTTACTATGGGACCAAACCTGAAAACGCGAAAAAAAAAAAACAGCTGTTCCCTACTTTTATGTTCGCATAACTCGTCAAAATGTATGGAGCAGCTGATTTTTTTTCGCGGTGCGTTCACAAACATGTAAACTGACATACAAAGGACACTCAGACCCATAACTAGTGTCTGTAGACCATACGATACGACCATTGATTGGTTTGTTGGTCTAGTGGTACTAACCCAGGCCCTGACTGACACCCAAGACAAATGTTTGTGTGATGAGCACAATAATTTGTACTGTGTCTGGGTGTAATTTATCTATAATATGTATGTATTTAGAAATATATATCGACGGTGAAGTGCCAATACCTTCTAACTGACATTTTTCGATAAAATTACTTTTAAGTGCTTATATTTTAAATGCGTGTTTCCGCATGTTTCGTAAAATATCCGAAGCGGATATTTAGTTGCAACTGCATCAAATTAATTTGTGGAAACAAACACCTAACTAAACCAACGTGTCAATTTATAGTATTACTTCCTAACAATTTTGGACAGATAATTTTGACTTCCGACAGTTAGGAGTTATTGGTACTTCACCGTCGATAAGTATGTTTATCAGTTGTCTAGTACTCATAACACAAGCTCTGCTTAGCTTGGGACTAGACGACGTTGTGTGATAGTTGTGGAATATTATTATTATTACAAATATTTCCTACAAAACAATTGAAATTGAACCTTATTATTAGTAGAAGTAGATCCTAAATCGTCCGTGTTTCTAGTCGAGCCAGCGCTCGCGCACTTGCCGAGTATTTTCTTAGAGATAAGAGACAGTGGAAGGTTGCCACTTGACTTGCTTGAGTTACATAGATGCTGGAAAAGGATAGGATGGGTTAAGAAAGGATTAAAAAAAGGAGATATTATACTGTACTTTTTTTTAATAGACTATACTGTCCCAATGCTGGGCAAAGGCCCCCCAACTTCATCCAGGTATTCTTTTCTTGAGCCACCTCGAACCAGTCCTCGCGGTATGCTTCTAGCTCGTCTCGCCACTTCTTCCCACAGCCTCAAGTCTGCTATTACAATAGTATCAGAATGGTCTATCATTGATTTCATAATTGTTGATTTTTACCAAGTTTGGTAACCTACTAATATAATGGCGTCATTATCACTTTCCAATGGTCAACCACTGATACACCATTGAAAGAAATGGCGTAGAATGATAATCTCGTACATATTGACTAATGAATGTCTGACGTATGCGCTAATTTGCTAAAATTTTGACAGTTCCGTTGATCAGTGACCTACCATTAGAACGTCATTGTGCAATCATTGCTTTTAATAAGCTCGATATTGTCATTCTACCACAACTCTATTACGAGACCATTGACCGATCAATGATCGATCGTTATGAATTAGCAGATTACGAACTTTTAGCAAAATGACAATGGGATCGTGTTGGAATGACGAATTTATAAAAATAGCAGACTTGGGCTTCTGGTCGACTGGCGGTGTCGTCTATCTTCAGGTACCCACTTTGTGGAGACTCTTGCCCACCGGTCAGAGTGCATGCGGCTGATGTGACACGCCCAATCCCATTTTAGCTTGGCAGCCTTTTTTCCTTACTCTGTATACTGTACTAAGCGATTAAAAAAAGAATAAGATAGACTTAGCGCCATGTTGTGACGTCACAGCTGTCAAATCGAATCAGTGAGGTAGGGTGAGCAAAATAAGATATTTTTTAAATGAAATTTATTTACAAACTGGCCCGGCGAACTTCGTACCACCTACCAGTCAATGAATGTAGTATAGCATTGACATCTTCTCCAACACTTTGGCTCAGTTACGGAAAAATCTTTGCACCAACTCGTAAATCTATAATATTATGCGCCTATTTTAACACATTTTTAACAAAGACCCTGTAGCGACATCTACGGCGTCACATAAGAACTAATCCTGCATCGCGCAATCAAAGTTCTCCGCGCGATTAGAACATATAGAACAGCCCGAAATCATCTATCGGGAAGTTGCCCACCAGACGTAACCCTCGTCTGGTCGGAGGATCATCCTTTTTCAACGGACGTTTGACCCCGACGTGGCGACGGAGGATCCTTCCTTTTCAACAGAATTTTGGATTTGGGTTTTCCCCTACGACACCTAGTGCGAGTGCGTTGCTCCTGACCAGACGATGGTCCACTTATTAGAGTGCCCTAAGTGTCCCTACACGTGCTCCAAAATACACGTGTACGGACACTTAGGGCACTCCTGTCACCTAAAAACTGCCTAAAAAACGCCACTGGCGCCGCTAAGAACGTGGCAACCTACTTAAGGAACCCCCATCTGTGGAGATTTTCTTTGCTGCGCCGCTATATAAATGTGACAACATAATAGGCCCAAAAATTTTGAGGAAAGAGAAAACCATCGATTTTTTTTTGTGATAGGTTCGCGCTTGACCACTATCTCACCTGATGGAAAGCGACGATGCGGTCGACGATGGAGCGCGCTTACCTAGATGCAACCTATTCACTATTGACTTAAAGATTCCCGGGTTGTAGCCATCAGGAAACACAGATTCCGGCAAGGAATTCCACTCCTTAGCTGTACGCACAATTAATGTGTTCCCAAAACGATTCGATAAGAAGAACGGAGGTTTGCAAAACTACACCCTGTCTATGCCAACCTATACCTCTACATATACACCGAGAACTTAAACAAGATAATGAAAAAAAAATCTTACCTTATCGACTTCAGTGTCAAATTGTTCGTTAGTAGCTCCTTTGGAGAGGGCACCCTTCTCCATGAGGGTAGCTCGTTTGGCTGCAAGATGTAGAGATCTGAAAACAAAAAATTAAAAAATATACTGTACGGCCGTTTTAATTTGGCGGCCCTGAAGTTTGCGCAGAAGGCTGCGCACGAACGGTTTTTAGGAACAAAATGGTGGCATGAGGCGACGTGCGCGGGGCGGAGGTGTAAGCTAGAGATTGACTCTATGTAAACACAATCGACCCTTTATTCAATCAAATATCGCAATCGATTTTTATCGATTTGGAATTTATTGATTTTTGTTTATATGACATATTGAACGAAATATTTACAAACATAGTAATTGTTGTCGTTAGTAAACGAGACTTCGACTTTAATAATAAAAAAAAACTAATAACATTATATTTTCTTGGTTGAAAGATATGATTTAGTTAAATATCAGTTAATTATAAACGACAACTACAATAACGACTGTTTGAGAATATTTTAAACCTCCTTATAAAATTTAATAAAATATATTTTTATAATTAGATTTCAATCGATTTGAAAAATAATCGATTAAACAACACCCTCAGACACGCATATTGGACATCCCTTTTTCTTTACTCCGTAAAACTTCGTGCATAATCGGCAATGCTCGGGACGCGGTAATGTGTCTCAGTCACACGTTAGCATTGGTGTTGTGTTCGTGTCGCTGTCTCTGTCTTGAGCACAGGCGGTGACAAAAGTTTTCGTTTGTTTCTTTAATTCATAAGTTATTTTTGTAGCTTTCTGTCTCAAAGTGTTTTAATATTTATTTTATTTGTACTTGGTCCCTGTATTAGTAAAATTTTATTCGTATTTAGGTTTTAAAAAAATAACGTCAATAACAGTTTTTTTTACGACTGTACATGCGCTAAAGTTCGCAGAGCCTATGTTCACGGGCGCCAAGTTAGAACGGCCGTACAGTAATTTCTATTTTGTTTGATCTACTTTATGTCGACACTGTCCTCTTATACCTATTAATATTGTCGTATGGAAATATTGTAAAACAAATCATTTTTTTTAAGAAGTCATGGAGTTTCTTGCCAGTTCTTCTCCATATGAAACAACCAATTGGAATTGTGGTCTCGCTTCTGACGTTTTATAAGTGCCCATAATGCCCTCTTTTTTTGAGGTGAGATGTCATCCAATGAGTTCTCTCGCTCTAGGGTGGAACGGGAGGGCATGACAGACTTTTGCTGACTAAGACCACACTCAAGACCACTGTTGGCCGTTTTGCACGGACGTGGCGCATATACTTTTTTTTTTTCATGGAAAATGTATATGCGTCTTTTCCACTAAATAAAATGTTTTTCTTTCTTTCTAAGTCCTTTAGTTGCTCTTTGCGTGTTGGGAATGCGGGTTTCTTTTTCGTGATTCCCCGCGACCCTAGCGGGTATCGACCCTGCTGGGCTCCTACGGTTTCCTGACATCTCCTTGAGGCGCGCGTGGAACACTAAGCGCCGTCGACGACTTGGGCTCTGTCCGGACGGTAACCGGTCGAGCCTCACGCCGTCTTGCGACTTCCGACGCCCGTCTCCTGTCCGGATTGGGGTATGAGGATGACTTAAAGATGGGGACAATTAGGTAGATTAATTGACACTGCTTACCGTTTCACAGTTAGATAGAAAAGTTCCGTGATGGCTCTCACGGAGTAGTCTGGTACAAAGGTATGGCGCAGCATCGAGTCCATGTTGATGTTCTGTAGCGAGCCCATGGCTGATGGCGTTGGAGATTCAGCTAAAACAATTGCACATTATTAAAATCTTTTACTCGTCCAACATACCAGTGTCTCAATACGAAAGTCTATGACCAGTGCGTGTTGTCAGTGATGACATATGGTACTGAAAAATGGTTGCTTACAATGCCTCATCAGAAGGCTTACAGTCACCCGAAGGACAATGGAAAGGGGTATGCTCGGAGTTTCCTTGCGTGATTGGATAAAGAATGAAGATATCTTCAGGAGAACCAAGGTCGCCGACATAGCTTGAAGAATCGCCAAACTAAAGTGGCAGTGGGCAGGGCATATTGCTCACAGAACATATGGCCTGGGGAAAGGTTCTGGAGTGGCGACCGCGCACCAGAAAAGGCAACATTAGAAATTAGAAGGCCTCCCGCGCGGTGGACCGATGACCTGGTTAGAGTCGCGGGAATGCGGTGGATGCGAGACGCACAGGACCGGTCGTCGTGGCGACGCTTGGGGGAGGCCTATGTCCAACAGTGGACGTGTTTCGGCTGTGATGATGATGATTCCGTAGTCCACGGTACGTACCAACACCAACGTTCTGCGTGAGCGCCTGCACACCGAAGTAGGTGAAGGGTCCGGCCTCGAATACGAGGTTCTCGCGCCCCACCGTCACCTCCACGCGACCCTCCAGGATCAGCACGAAGTAGTCCACCTGGAAAAGGAATAGGGATTAGAAGGGAAAAGGAGAAAATTGAATTAGTTTTTTTTTTCGGTGGGAAAATCATCCAATGACATCCCTCGCTCTTGGGCGGAGCGAGAGGGCGTGTCAGACTTTAACTGACTAAAAACCCACTCCTATTCCTTCGTTGCCTTTCATACCAGGGCCGAGTCTTCCTTTCAGAAGCAGACCCTTGGCCCCAGTAGGCCTCGACCCTGCTGGGCCCCTACGGTTTGCTGACATCTCTTTGAGGCACGCTTGGAACAGTACGCGCCGTCGACGACTCGGGCTCGGTCCGGACGGCAAGCTACCCATTACTCGTCGTGAGTAAGTGTGTATATTTGTTACTTCGACACACACGAACAGCTGAATGGATTTCGATGAAACTTGCTATATTGGTTAGTTTCGATGAAACTTGCCGTAAATCACCGTTGAAAAGGGAGGATCCTCCGACCAGACGGGTGTTATTTCTGGTGGGCCCGGTAGATGATTTCGGGCTGTTTTATATGTTCTAATGTGTAATTATTTCTTATGTGACGCCATAGGTGTCGCTACAAACACATCATAGGATATTTTTTATGATGGGAATAAGTACCATTGATATATAATTTTATACATGCACTAGCTTCTGCTAGCGGCTTCGCCCGCGTGAAAGTCGGTTTCTCTATACAAACTTCCAACACCCGTTTTACCCCCTTAGGGGTGGAGTTTCGTGAAATCCGTTCTTAGCGGATGTCTACATCCTATAAGGAACCTACGTGCCAAATTTTAAGTTTGTTGGTGTTATAGTTTCTGAGATTTCGTGATTAATCAGTGAGTGGTATTTCGCTTTTATATATATATGTATGTGTTTCATCTTATATCTCATCTTACCGGCTTCCCCTGCTGGAACACATAAGTGCTGGGGTCCTTCTTGGTCTTGCCTTTGAGCTTGATGTGGTGGATCACGTCTTGTTTGAGGAGGCGCCGGAGGACCGTCTCCGATACTGTGTCCGGACGGAATGCGTCTACACCTGGGGGAGGAGGTTCAGTTCATTAGCTTTTACCCTTATAGCGATCCATTTGACGAACTGTTAATTAAAAGATGCCTTATCTCAGGAATGCTGTGAATTCGCTTCTTCTAACTTTTCGACAACTAATAATGTATTTTACATATAATAATAATAATAAAACGTTTACTTCGGAACTTGCCATATCGTGTCAGTAATAATTTAAACTTAGAACTAATGTTAGTAACATAAAAAACAAATAGGTAATTATTCTAGGCTGGGTGAGACGCACTGAACCTGGGGAATGTCTAATTGACCGCGTGCAGTCGTATCCACCGCCCCAAGATCGGAGAGTCCTACCTATCAGCCAGCGTTCTGAGAATGGTGTTGGGGCTGGCGCGTACTCGGCATAGCAAAGAGACACATCTTTTGCTCATAATGCACGAGAAACTGTCAACACCACATATACCCACACTGGGACAATATTACTAATTTTTATTTAAAAAAAAATAATGTTCTCATGTGACAATTGTGTCTCAATGGGAATAAAAATATGTTTTTTAACCGAACTGTTAAAGGGATAGAACTAAAGTTTAAACAGCGTACATCGAAGGATAGGCGTAGAGCAGTGGTGGCCGAGTGGTAACGGCCCCGACTTACGAGTTGTAGGTCGCGGGTTCAAACCCAGCCAGGCGCATTACTTTGTGTAATTTATTTCATCACCACTGCTCTCAAAACGGTGAAGGAAAACATCGTGAGGAAACCGGCATGTTCTAGAATCAAAAATTCGAAGACATGTGACATCCACTAACCCGCACTGGGCCCGCGTAGTGGATTAGGGCCCATTACCTCTCCTAGAGAGGAGGCCTGAGTCCCAGCATTGGTAATATTAATATAATATATTCCACAAATATCACACAACACAGTCAAGTCCCAAGCTAAGCCGAGCTTGTGTTATGAGTACTAGACAACTGATAAACATACTTAAATATTTCTAAATACATACATATTATAGATAAATTACACCCAGACACAGAACAAATGATCATGCTCATCACATAAACATTTGTCCTGGGCGGGAATTGAACTCAAGACCTCCGGCATAGCAGTCAGGGCCACTAACCACTAGACCAACAGGCCAGTCGAAATATTAAATGGTTTATTATGCTATTATATATATATACTCATGGATGGATTGTGTGAACAGTGATATGAAAGAAAAGGAAGTTAGTGATAGTATGACGGTTGACAGGATAAAATGGAAGAAAAAAAACGTATTGCGCCGACCCCAAATAAGATGGGACAAGGGCAGGAAGATGATGATATATATACTCACTGGTACTCAAGAATTGGAAGGTGGCCAGCGTCAACTGCGGAGATATGTGTATGCGCTGGTTCTCATGGCGCTCCGCGAACGCCGCGAAGTCTTGTAGCTTGTTCGTGGGCCGGTTACGACGCCGCTTGGAGCGGTTGTCCACTGTTGGGCAAAAGTAATCGAATAATAATCCTCTCGAGCGGTTTTTCTGCTGATTTATATTGTTCTTTTTTTGTAGTCTGTTTTTTTCTTTATTCTTTTTTTTATTTCAAACTAAGGACCGCTTAATTAAGGATAACGCCATCTACTGGCATTACCAGAACAGCATAGTTCATATTATAATTTTAATTAGAGATTATTAGTATTAGGATTTATTTTCCTGATTTTTTAAACCTTCCCTGGACTATCACGAATATTTCAAAACCAAAATTAGCTAAATCTATCCAGCCGTTCTCGAGTTTTAGCGAGACTAACGAACAGCTATTCATTTATATATATATGTAGATTTCGATGTTCCGATTTTCAAAATACCTAAGAATTATAATGTCTATTATTAAAAATTACGAAATTAATTTTTACTAAAAGTTGTAAATCGTCCCTTAGCTAACAACACCGCATATGTCATTTTTACCAACTTGACGAAAATTTGACGGAAACGAAAAAAACTGTGCGGTGTTGAGAGGCCAGCCGACTTGCACGCTGCCACTATTTTTCGAATTATGGCTTCTGATTGACTGAAATCTATATCATGTGACCAATGGTTAGATGGAGCAGTGGTGGCCGAGTGGTAACGGCTCCGACTTACAAGTTGTAGGACGCGGGTTCAAACCCAGCCAGGCGCAGTACTTTGTGTAATTTATTTCATCACCACAGCTCTCAAAACGGTGAAGGAAAACATCGTGAGGAAACCGGCATGTCTTAGAACCAAAAATTCGAAGACATGTGACATCCACCAACCCGCACTGGGCCCGCGTGGTGGATTACGGCCCATTCCCTCTCCTAGAAAGGAGGCCTGAGTCCCAACAGTGGGAACATTATAAGGCCGACTATGCTATGCTAATGGTTAGACGCACATTGAGCAGCTCAATCTAAAGGCATTCAAATGTGAAAACCGACAATTTACGACTTGAGCTGTGTTGTAAGCTAAGGGACGTAATGCAATTTGTTTGTTTTCCGATTTTTATACGTTGGAGAGATCAACTGCTCGATGGATTTTCGATCCGATTTTTAATACTTCGAATACCGAAATTGCTAAAATTAAAATTCTGATACTGAAGTTTTTTTTTTGAAGGTGGGCAATCATCACATAATATCTCCGCCTATGCATAGCATAGCATAGTCGGCCTATGGGTGAAGCCAAACGTAGTGTCAAACTTTTACTGACTAAAATCCAACCCATCCGTATTCCTTCAGTTCCTCCACTTTTCCAGGGCCGCGGTAACTCTTTCAAACTACCTCACAGTTCGACTGTCTTCTAGCTGAATTACTTTAATCCAGTCTACTTACAGAAGACGTCGGTCTCATCCACGATTTCTGCCTGTATCATCTCCTCGATAACGTCTTCCAGGGTGACGAGCCCCATGGTCTCGTAGAAGGGGTCGCCTTCACCCTCGTTGTTGATGCGGTGGACGAATGCCATGTGACCTTTGTGACCTGGACATATAAAGCAGAATGATTTAAAAAATGAATGCATAAATTAGTGAGGAAACGATGAGAGTGAGTGTATGAATGATCGATAAAATTAGTGAATGATAAGAGTAAGAGTATGAATGACCGATAGAATGAATGAATGACTTATCAATAACCGATAGAATAAGTGAACGATGTGAGTGACATATAGGACTGATCGATAGAATGAGTGAACGATAACAGTGGCGTATGAGTGAGTGATAGAATGAGTGAACAATGAGAGTGGGTGAATGAATGATCTATAGAATGAGTGAATGTATGATCGATGAGGCTGGGTGTATGAATAATCAACAGAATAAGTAAAGGATGAGAGTGAATGTATGATTAATCGACAGAATGAGTAAGAGATGAGAGTGAATGTATGATTAATCGATAGAATGAATAAGGGATGAGAGTGAAAGTATGATTAATCGAAAGAATGAGTGTAAGATGAGTAAACGTGATTGAGTGAGTGTTAAGAGCGAGCGAATCAATGACTGAAATGGAATGGTACAGACGAAATATAATGAGTTAGCCAACGGTGAACAAATGAAGTCAGATTCTTCTGTTTCTTACCTTCTTTAAACTGCTTAAATATGACATCCAGAGTCACATCCTCGAACACAAAGTTGCAGGGGTTCTGGTAGTACTGGCACAGCGTGCGCAGCGGAGTGTTGTCGTCGGGGTCCACGAAGGCCAGATCCTTGATGAAGAGCACTGTCACTATGTTGCCGCGTCCACCTTCGTACACGGGAATGCGGGAGTAACCTGGTGGGAAAATTATATAGACCTTAGTATAAGGAACCAACAGAATACCAGCGCTGCGTTATTTATCGTTTTAAATAACGCAGCATATGCTGAGTTAGGTGCCTTTGCCTGATGCCCCAAGAGCATCTCGCGCCTGGACGCGATTTGCAGTGGCCGGTATGGAAAGCACTAAATCGCTTGCGAACCCAGGTAGGCCGCTGCAAACTCAACTTGGCAAAATGGGGTTTTATAAACCCATCGTATACTCAATGTGAGTGCGGAGCTCCTGTTCAAAACATGAGCCACATGTTGGAATGCCCCAAGTGTCCGTATACCTGCACTTTGGAGGATTTGATGAGTGCTACCGATGCTGCTATTAATGTAGCCATCTATTGGGCCCAAAAAGTTTGACGAGTTTACCATCGAATCGAAAAGAAGAAGAAGAAGAAGGTGCCTTTTTGGTCTTGCACTGATTATACCTCTTTTTTATTTTATTATTGTGTATCCTTAGTTTATACGATTGTGTGAGTCACAAATAAACGTTTTTTCTTTCTTTAGGAAGGATCTTTGTTTAGAGAAAGGTATGAATAGTTTTTGTGTGATAAAAAAATAAGTAAAGTGGTATCCACTAAAATATTTGTCCAATAATCTCCGTTGAAATGGGAGGATCCTCCGACCAAACGGGTGTTGTGTCTGGTCCGTAAAATAGCCCGATAATTGATTTCGGACTGTTGTATATCTTGCAGAGAACACTAATTCATCTAATTAAAACGTGTTCATCATTTCAGCCGATAGACGGACGTAAGCCTCCCCCAAATGTTGCCACAAAGAACGGTTCTGTGCGTCTCGCATCCATCGGATTCCCGCAACCTTCACAAGGTCATCGGTCCACCTTGTAGGGGGCCTTCCAACACTGCGACTTCCGGTACGCGGTCGCCACTCCAGAACCTTTCGGCCCCAACGGCCATCTGTTTTGCGAGCAATGTGCCCTGCCCATTGCCACTTAATAACGCGTTGCAGTGTTTTATTTCCTATGTGGCGTCCTAAATGGCACTACAAATTTGCCCTGGAGCACACTAGCCTAGAAGTAACCTTGATTTAAATACCCCTAGATTGTAGCCATCAGGAAACAGATTGCGGCAGCAGTTAATGAGTCATTGTCCACGGCCCTAACTCCCTCGCAGTGATATAAAACAGTGACTTTCTGAAGTCTACTCCTCGGTAACGGCTAGGTCAATAGGTTTGAAGAAAATATATGTTTTTTATAGATTCATGTAAAAAATTATCAACATATGATTTTTTCGTGAAACTAATACTATCGCCAAAACGAATATTTATACAAAATGATATCGCATGGTTACTCATAAAAAGACCTAACTCAAAAAGAGGCTGTTTGAATTTGAAAACACACTTTTCAAAAATAAGGTTATTGGGTGGGAAAATCATCCTTATGACATCCCCGCTCTTGGGCGGAACGGGAGATAGTGTCAGACTCTTACTGACTAAAAACCCACTCCTGTTCCTTCGTTGCCTTCGTCCCAGGGTCCCGGGTTCCGCTTTCACACTACCCGTGGTTCAAAAAAATAAGGTTCAATTTTCAATAACCTCTTTTTTGAGTTACGTCTCTTTTTGATGAAGTGTGTGTTATCTTTTCGCTTGTTTTCCGTACTCCTTTCAAACGGCTTTGATCTTTAGAAATATATTTACACAAAAAAGTTGCTGATTAAGTGGTCTTCAGAATGTTATTTTAATTCTGAAAAACACTTAACCAGCAATGTAAATCAATCAATATTTCGCAAAGAAAATGGTTTTAAAGATCAGCGGGGCTCTATCTGGGCGCAGCTGGCCAGAATGAAATGACGGCGGTACGAGTATGGATCCATTTAATTTCGGCCAGATATTCAAGGGACTATTTATGTAGTCGCGAATTCTTAGGTTACTTCCAAATGTCTGTATCACGATGTACTATGTTTTTGTGTACAATCATCATCATCATCATTTTCCTGCCCTTGTCCCATCTTATTTGGGGTCGGCGCAACACGTTTTTTTCTTCCACTCTGCCCTGTCACTCGTCATGCTATCATTAACTTCCTTTTCTTTCATATCACATAATGTTTTTGTGTACAACAAAGAATTTAAAATGAAGAGAAGAAACGAGGGGTCCGGAGAGGAGAGGGGCAAAAATATCATTTCTGCCATAAGTATCCTTACAAAATACCATGAATTTATTCATAATACAACGCGCTCAGATTTCTGGACGTTATCCAAGGGGACGGCTCTTATGGTAAATATAAACAGGCCATAATTAGATCAGTCTGGATAGTTATGAAATATTGTGTTTTGAGGATATGCGCAGTTTGGACTATCTGCGATGTTTTCGTAAACGTATTATATTTTGGTCGTTGAGAACAAATTCAAAGTCAAAGATAAAGTTTTTTATTTCACATAGGCCTATTTATATTAGAGGAAGTTTGAAAGTGGCGCCAGTGACTGAAAAGTTGAAGGGGAATCGTTTGTCTTGGTATGGTCATGTGAAGAGGAGAGATGAAACGCATGTTACTAAAAGAGTTATGAGTATACATTCAGTCAAAAAAGTATCGGGAATGGATGATTTGTTTATGGTTCCAAATTCAAATTTTTGTTTTTTTGTAGTTGTTAGATTGGCACAACTGTTTTCCATTTTGGCGCGGAGTTTGAGTTGCATCTGTTATTTATATTAAATACAGTTCTGGTTTTAGTAATATCATATATAGTGTGTATTGCGAATTTCATAATGGACAAAAATATCGAACAAAGAGTTTGTCTTAAATTTTGCATCGCCAATGGAATTTCGTGTTCGGAGTCACTGAAAATGTTACAGAAAGCTTACGGTGAATCGACTTTATCAAAAACTCGTGCTTATGAGTGGTTCAAAGCGTTCAAAAGCGGTCGAGATGTGATGGAAGATTTGCCTCGCTCTGGTAGGCCGTCAACGTCTGCAACTGAAGTTAACATCGCAAAAGTGAAGAAAATAGTGACTGAAAATCCCCATTCAACTCTGAGAGAGATAGCCGCCGAACTTTCTGTATCTCACGATTCGATCCGTACCATTTTAACTAATCATTTGGGTATGAAACTTGTTGCTGCTCGGCTAGTCCCAAAAGATCTGAATTTTCTCCAAAAACTCAATCGCATGAAAGTCGCTGAGGACATGCTAGAACGAGTCAGTTCGGACCCAACATTCATGAAACGCATTGTTACTGGTGACGAGACGTGGGTTTACGAGTTTGACATGCAAACTAGCCAACAAGCTTCGGAGTGGCGCCTTCCAACTGAACCGAAACCGAAAAAACCACGCCAAAGTCGATCAAAAGTCAAAGTCACGTTGACTGTTTTCTTTGACTATCGCGGTGTTGTGCACTCTGAATTCTTACCGGAAGGTCTAACGGTAAATAAAGAATATTATTTGAGCGTTATGCGGCGTTTAAGAGAGCGAATTCGACGAAAAAGGCCAGATTTGTGGAAAGAAAATTCTTGGATTTTGCACCACGACAATGCGCCTTCGCACAAGGCTATCATTGTGAACGAATTTTTGACCAAACACTCAACAAATACCATCCAGCAACCACCATATTCACCAGATATGGCTCCTGCTGACTTTTTTCTTTTTCCTAAACTCAAATTACCACTTCGTGGCACCCGTTTTCAATCGATAGAAGACATAAAGGAGAATTCGCGGCGAGAACTGAACTCAATTCCGGAAGCAGCGTTTAAAAAATGTTTTGATGAATGGATTATTCGTTGGCGCAAGTGTATCGTTTCTAAAGGAGCATACTTTGAAGGTGATAAAATAAATTTGGATGAATAACAGACATTTTGTGTATTATTGATCTTTTCCCGGTACTTTCTTGACATAGTAGTACATGCGGATGGATGGAGTGGAAGAGGGAGGCCGAAGAAAAGATGAATGGATTGTGGGAAGAGTGATATGAAAGAAAAGGAAGTTAGTGATAGCATGACGAGTGACAGGGCAGAGTGGAAGAAAAAAAAACGTGTTGCGCCGACCCCAAATAACACGGGACAAGGGCAGGAAGGTGATGATTAATGATAGTTATAATATAGTGTCTTATGTTGTATAGATAATTGTACGGAACCCTTCGTGCGCAAGTCGTAACCAAGATTTATGTAACTCATAATATGATTTAAAAGAGTGTCCATGGAGTTTCTTGCACGTTCTTCTCCATAGAGATCTACGCTTTGGAACGCGCAATTTAGCTTCACTTTTAATTTTTTTGACTGACCGACATTTTGACAATTCAAAAGTGCCTGTAATTGGTCTATTTGAAATAAACATTTCTGATTTCTGAGTCCAACTCGCACTTGACCAATTTTTTGAGATAGGTCTGCATCTGTGGCGCGTGCTCGCTTAGCCCTTCTGAAGAGTTAACGCATCTCATGATACACTGCTGTATGCACCACTACTCACCCGATTTTATTATCTCAGACATGGTCTCGAAGTCAAGCACCGAGCTGATGGGCAGCATGAACACGTCTTCCAGCTTGGTCATCACGTCCGACACAGTCTTCTTGCGCAGCTCCAGGGCTCCGCTGATGATGTTCACCTCGTCTTTGTCTAGGTCATTGACGTCTGTCGTTACCTGAGGGGCGGGAAGCAGGTTAGATTCAAGAAACCAGGGTCCATTTTTTACACACGGTATCCTCCTATATTGGAGTTGGCTGACAATGGCAAAGAGCCGACAAAGTTGGCACAAGCTGCCTTAAATAAAACTTAACAATTATAACCAACACTAAATCTATACTTATAATAAATCTGTAGAAGTGAAAATTCTGTACATTGAAAATATCAAAAAAAAAAAAATGCGAGGGGGTGTTATTAGCCCGACACTGAACCCAAAAATGTGATTAACAAATTTTTGTCTGTCTGTCTGTTTGTTCAGGCTTCACGCCAAAACTACCGGTTCGATTACGATGAAACCTAGTATAATTATTCTTTAATAACCTGGGCACCACACTGGGCACATTTTATCCCAGAAAAGTATATACAATAAGAAAACAAACTTAATTTTGCGGTTTGATTCCTAGACCCGATTACTGTACCAACCGAAAATAATTTGTCGTAGGTTACGTCACCCGCAGTGGAGTTCACTAAGGGGCGCTGCACACGGCTAAGATACTATAATATTTTATCTTAAGATACAATATCGCTCGCCATACAATTCAATGGACTATCACACACGACGATGATAATAAATAACATTTCATATTTTCGTATCTCAAAAATCCTAATAAAACCATTTTCGACTTCTACGCGGACGAAGTCGCGGGCAAAAGCTAGTAGATAATATATCCACCCATACATGGTTAATGAAAGTAGTACAATATTGTTTTAGCATCAGAGATGGCGCTAGTTGTTTAAAGTGATGTGTGTCACGTGACTGGCACGCGTCACTAAACAATAGTGGTAAGCGATTATGAATGATCGGCATAATCGAATTACGTTGATAATCGATTATGGAATTAGTAACTAGTATGTTTTGCGTAATCGCATGACGTCACTAATTAGTACTACTAATCTTGATTTATAAAGTCGACACTTCGACAATTGCTCCGTGACTTTAATAGAATATTTTTGCCAACAATATTACAAATAAATAATAATAAAAATCTCCAAATAAAAAGAAGATAAATTAACATACAATATTTATTAGTATTTTTAATTGAAAAAGATCTCTCTACGTCAAATGAGGTGAGGTTAACAAATTTATACACTTCTTCCTCCTCGTCATTAATGCAGGAAGGTTTTTTTTCTGCTATGTTTCTGATAGTGTCATAAAAAAATCTGCTCTTTAAAATTGATCTCGGGATTTGAGGCATATCCACTTTATTCTTTCGCTGTATGAAATCAGTCTAAGTACATGACTAACTCTACCTAACAGAGTATTACACTCATATATGAAAAGTGTCTTAATTAGATTCTATAGTGGTAATAAACCACTAAAAAAAAACACAACATTTTTATTCAGTTGCTAAGTACCCTAAAAACGCATTTAAAATTTACATTTTCAAATTTCGCGCGTATTTGACGAAAATGTAGAAAGCAGTGGACGCCATATTTACTCTGTGGTCGTGACGTCAGTTGGCTGTGTAAACAAATGCGTTCAATATGGCCGATCAGTTGACAGCTGTCACTTTACTCAGACGAATAACGCAATAACATGGTGGCTACTATTTCAAGGTGACAACGAACGGATAATAAAAAGAAAAACTTTGAATTGAATTTTAAAATTTATTTTGTTATTTTATGAACTAAACTTATAAACCAACACTTACAGACTGCATTTTATATATTTTTAGATTTTTTCTCATATAGAGTAAAATACTATATTCCGACCTCTGTTTATAATTTATATGTATTTGAGTTATTTTTTTCTTTCCTATCTAAAGTCGCTTATAAAAACAAAACAATACAAAACATCGTATTTATGTTTGAAATTTTTAAGAAATATACCGCCATTATACTTTTTTTTCTTTGTACTGTCGACAGAAAAGAAAGTCGCATTCGTATTTATGTCTATATATATCTTTGAGCTCCAGAAACGAGACCAGTTCACGAGTCATTCCAGTTCATTTGAAGAAGGTGCAGGATGTGCCTACCACGAACTCTTAAGAGGGTCCATCTCCACCCGCCTCGCCTATGCGTCATCGTTTAATGCAATCCAACTCGATGTTTGATGAAGAGGCAATGCGAAAAAAGAGAGATAACGCCTGAAAACACTGTTGGCATTCGGTAATTCCGTGATTGACTAGAATGTTTCACAAAACTTGTTCCAGGAAATACGTGTTTTATACCGGCACGAATCTTGAGCGCACAGTGAAATTTACATTTTTTATCTAATTTGACATTGCATTAATTTTCTATATATATTTTGACATTTTGTAATATTTTTTTATGAATTTACTCATGACACCTGTAGTATTGCTGACATTGTTTTTAATGTTCTTGTGATAATTTAATTTTTTTGCTGACATTGTATTAATTTTTTTTTATATATATTCTGACATTTTGTAATATTTTTGATTAATTTAATTTTTGACAACTGTAGTATTGCTGACATTATTTTTTCTTTTTTGCATGATTTTTTATTATTTTTTTATGACAATTATCATTTGCGGACATTGTTTTTATGAGATTTTGTACATTTTTACGATTAATTTCATTTTGCTGGTAAACATATTGCATCGCTATTTTGTATGCCTTTCGGCGGAACATAGGATGGACTAAACATTATATATATAAGATCATTGTACCCTTTGTTCACAAAATTAATAAATGAATTTGAATTTGAATTTGAAAAAGTGGGGATCGCTTTGCGCATCGTACACATCGGCGAGCCAATCACTGTACAGGGATTGGACTGCCCGCCTTCGCGTCTCACTTCATACCACTAAAGAGACGCCCCGCTTGGGCAGAGCAACGCTGTGTCCTCGTGCGGACAATCGGCGGCGGCGATCTCTCGCGGCGGGCCTTGGTGGTACAAGCCATGGTCTGGAGCGAGGAGGAGTGGCAGGCGGTCGCCTCCTGCTGCGAAGCAGTAATGCTAGCAAAGGAGCAAAGGAGGCGGCCGATTGCGTGAGGCAACGGTCCTCACGCCCCAACCGCCGCCGGGATTCCGATCCCGATTTGCGGCCACCGTAGGCGCGGGCTTGCGGACGGCGAGCAATGGGTAGCCCGCCGTCCAACCGTCCGGTAACCGTCCGGACCGAGCCCAAGTCGTCGATGGCGCATACTGTTCCACGCGCGCCTCTAGGAGATGTCAGCAAATCGTAGGGGCCCATCAGGGTCGAAGCCTACTGGGGCCATGGGTAGTGTGAAAACGAAACCCGGGGCCCTGGGACGAAGGCAACGAAGGAACAGGAGTGGGCTTTGAGTCAGTAAAAGTCTGATACTATCTCTCGCTCCGCCCAAGAGTGGGATTTGTCATAAGATGATTTTCCCACCCAATTAAAAATAAAAAAAAACTACTAAAGAGACGACCCGCGCAATCCATTCGACGATTATAACAACTTTTCAAGAGCTGTATAGAATAGCTCCATCCCTCTTTCTCGCACGCTTGACTTTGACATTTTAACAGGTCATAGTAAGGACCCTGACTCACTGAACTGAATCGCAAACTGGCCTTGCTTCTGGATCCCATGATATCATAATTCATCGAGAAATATTTAGTAATAAGTTAGATTTTGTTTTGACATTTCAACAATGTTCATTATTTTATCCATTTCTTAGAAATGAGGGACTTTTAAAACATTGTATTTTGAATGTTAGTGCGCCATTGAACCTTGTTGATATTCGTGTAAATAAATTCTTTAAATCTAATGTCAAAACAAAATCTTTTGCTATTCTAAAGGTGGAACTTAATAAAAAAAAAATTGTATACAGGTGTATTGTAAATGGAGAGTCATATTTTAGATACAGCTTCTGATTTTGAAAGAAGTTATCAATTCCCAAAAGAGAAAAAAAATGATTTTCCGTACAAAGTTATCATCAGCCGAACAAAATTGGACAGCGGGTTGTTCGAAAGTGTTACCGTGAAATGCAAAGGGTATTTAAAGCTACAAAGACACTCCCTCTCGCTCCACCTAGAGAAGACTACACCTCAAAAAATCTATAAATATAAAAACGAATAGCTGTTCGTTAGTCTCGCTAAAACTCAAAAACGGCTGGATCAATTTGGCTAATTTTGGTCTTGAAATTTTGCCTGCTGCGATCTTCCCGTCCAACTATAATTTAGGTGTCTTCAAGGCTAGAGTGAATAGGCTCTTATAAACTAGTGCGCCTGACCATCAATGATTGCATCTCCGCTTACCATCAGGTAGGATTGCAGTCAAGCACTGGTTTATATCAATTAAAAAAATATATATATTCGAGATAGTCCAGGGAAGGTTTAAACGGTGAGTAAAGATGAAAAAAAAACACGTGAAAATAAAATCTGAACACATCTCTAATTATAAAATGAATTATGCTGTTCTGGTAATGCCAGTAGATGGCGTTATCCTTACTATTAGGCGGTACAAAATTCGTCAGGTCAGCTAATTTGTTAATAAAAATGAATTAATTTTTTTTACGTAATTTATAATGACTAGGTACATAAACGTTGTACATTTACATGGTCAGAATCAGTATCTAGAATATGACCACCCATTTAGTGACACCCTGTATAAGAGACAAATTCTGCAGTGGCTATCTACGAATCATAATAATGTAAGTAACATGCACATATTGGTATCGCTAAAACTATACCTGCAAATAAAAAATGAGCAATACTTACAAGATAAAATAAAGATGCATACATACATAGCTCATGTATGTTGGAAGTAATATATTGTGTTTGATTGAAAGTATAATTTCAACCCTGAACTCAGCAACGGCACTCAGTACGCTTTATGCTGCGCTGAGCTATGCTGTGCTACTAAATAAAGATGCATAAATACATAGCTGATTGTATATCGGTGGTAAACTGTGTTAATTGAAGGTAGATTTTCAACCCTGTATTCAGTATTGACGCTCGGTACTCTTTGTGTTGCGCTGTGCTACGCTGTGATACTAAATAAAGGTGCATAAATTCATAGCTGATATTTGTAGTAACCAATGTGTTTGATTGAAGGTAGATTTTCAAACCCGTATTCAGCATTAGCGTTAAGTACGTTATATGCTGCGCTGTGCTACTAAACAACGATGCATAAATACATAACTGATTATACATTGGTAGTAAACTATTTGTGTTAATTGAAGGTAGATTTTCAACCCTATATTCATCATTGGCGCTCTGTACGCTTTTTGCTGCGCTGTGCTATGCTCATCATCATCTTCCTGCCCTTGTCCCATCTTATTCGGGGTCGGCGCAATACGTTTTTTTCTTCCATTCTATCCTGTCAACCGTCATACTATCACTAACTTCCTTTTCTTTCATATCACTGTTCACACAATCCATCCATCTTTTCTTTGGCCTCCGTCTCCCTCTCCACCCATCCACATGTATACTCATAACTCTTTTAGTAACATGTGTTTCATCTCTCCTCTTTACATGACCATACCAAGACAAACGATTCCCCTTCAACTTTTCAGTCACTGGCGCCACTTTCAAACTTCCTATAATATATTCATTTCTCACTTTATCCATTCTCGTCACACCACACATCCACCTCAACATTCTCATCTCCGCTACATGCAATCTTTTTTCATCCGTCTTTTTCACAGCCCAACATTCTGATCCATACAGTATGACAGGTCTTATCACGGACTTGTAGATTTTACCCTTCAACTTGAGGGGCATCCGTGGGTCACAAATTGTTCCAGTGACCTGTCTCCATTTCATCCATCCTGTATTGATCCGATGTGATACGTCTCGGTCTACCTCGCCATCTCCTTGGATAAGCGACCCGAGGTACCGAAAGTCGGAGCAGATTGGTATGGGCGTTCCAGCAAGAGCTAAGGGCATAGGACCGAAGAGACCACCGAAATCGCAGAACAAGTATTCAAGTATAATATTGCGCTGTGCTATGCTGTGCTACTAAAATAAAGATGCATACATACATAGCTGATTATATGTTGGAAATAACCTATTGTGTTTGATCAATCCTGAATTTAACATAGGATAGCTGTGCTACGTTATGCTACCAATAAAGTACATTATTTGCTACGCATTGTATGTGCACTGATTGTTTGTATATTTGACTGTTTAATTCGTCGTGTTACCCACCGTTTTTTAAAACTTTGATTTGAATTATACAACATACGGAACATTTAAAATGGTAGTCAATTTGATTAATAAATTATTTTCCCCAATTTGGCTACGTGTTCACAGCTGTATATGCTATGTTGTGCTATGCTGTGCTACTAATGTGGTTGTGATCTTCAAGTTTCACGTAAACTTGCCTACTAAATACCTTGAGCACAATCGAGCGTGTGAGCTCCATTGGAAATCCCGATGCAGTTGAAAATCATAATGTTCCCATATGACATTATTATTTTCTAGTAGACTGGCCTGTTGGTCTAGTGATTAGTGGGCCAGACTGCTAAGCCGGAGGTCATGGCTTCGATTCCCACCCAGGACAAGAATCTGTGTCTGGGTGTAATTTATCTATAATATGTATGTATTTAGAAATATATAGGTATGTTTATCAGTTGTCTAGTACTCATAACACAAGATCTGTTTAGCTTGGGACTAGACGGCGTTGTGTGATAGTTGTAGAATATTATTATTATATTATTTTGTTTCATTAAGGCAGGTGGGTTTTTATCAGAAAAAGGCTGCCTCTCTCTCTGTCGCTCCACTCGAAGAGGGAGTAATTACTGATTTTGACGAGTTATGTGAACATAAATGTATGGAGCAGCTGATTTTTTTTTTCGCGATTTCAGTATTGGTCCCATAGTAAAAGTTGTTCTTAATGAGGAGTACAATGTCCCCTCGAAATTCTTAAAGTTAATTTTTTAACACCTTATTTATACAGGGTTATTTGTAAAACACCGGAAACCTCTCAGCACTATTTTGAGAACATCATAAACAACAATTTTTGTACTATGACTTTTCAAAATTTATCATACATTGGTTCATCAGATTTTCATACAAAAATAAGAATATTTAAATAAACGTTACGAAGTCTATGCAAAGCTAGCCATAGTACAATAGCGGAGGGGAGCGGGGAGTGCTCGGGGGGCGTAGGTGGGTACAGCAAAATACAGAGTTGAAATGTGTTAGATAGAACAATGAAATCTTGAAGGGTTGTTTTTGTTAAATCTATTATGTTTTGTAAAAAGTCATAGAACAAAAGTTGTTGTTTATGATGTAAGTAATACAGTCCTGCAAGGTTGTTGGTGTTTTAAAAATAACCCTGTATAAGATCATTGTACCCTTTGTTCCCAAAATTAATAAATAAATTGAATTGAATTCATGTGCAGACATTTCCATAACATTCTGTATAACCAAAAATAGTGTTGTTTGTAACAAATGCGTGATGAGATCTTGGTTTGATACCTAGGTCGAGCAAAGCGCTAAAAGGTAGCGGACTTTACAGGCTGGCTAAAAGAAGATAGGACCGCCGGGCCACTAGCTTCTACGAACTGTGGATATACAAGAAATTATAATATAATAATAATATAGGTAAAAAGGTCATCTATTCTATCGACAATCGATCATTACAAAAGGTAACGAAAGTGTATTTCGACGACTCTGTCACAAATAAAATGCTGATTATTTTTTTTTATTTTTTTTATTTGGTATAAACCTGTGCTTGACTGCGATCCCACCTGATGGTAAGCGGAGATGCAATCATTGATGGTCAGGCGCACTAGTTTATTAAGAGCCTATTCACTCTAGCCTTGAAGACACCTAAATTATAGTTGGTCGTTGGATTATTGTATTATTACCAGTGATTGATGTAGGTAGATTGAATCGGGGTCATTGATCGGAAACGTATATATTAATATGGACATTTCTCCGGAATTGGTTGATTATTAAAAAAAAAAACCGGAACTTAGGTAGGAATTGTATTCTTCTTCTTCTTTCTTCCTCTTCTTTTCGTGTCGATGTACTCTAACTAAATTTTTTCTGACTAGTATTTGGCAACCTATAACAGAGCCGTAGGAATTGTATTGAAATTAGCAATATTATATTCTTCATTTTTATTTTTAACGGCACACAGTCACGATTTGACACAACCCAACGACTAATCAGAACATTATTATTATTTATTAATGATAGGCTTGCGTTTGACCACCATCTCACCTGATGGTAAGCGATGATGTGGTCGACAATGGAGCAGACTTGCCTAGAAGTAACCTATTTTCTCTTGACTTAAAGACCCCCAGTTGTAACTATCAGGAAACAGACTCCGGCAAGGAATTCCACTCCTTGGCTGTACGCATAATAAATGTACCTTCCTTTAAATCCGGAAATACCGGAATTACTTTCCGGAAAAATGGCTTATCCATGTTATTCTTTCTGTGTGCATTTATGATACAAGTACCAAAAATCAGTCTACCTACTCCGATCACTGATAATTACCGAATATAAATCCCTTGAATAGTTCAGTAGTATGTATTTTAATAATAAATAAGAATTCAATAACTTCAAAACTTCAAACTTTTATACAATATTTACGTTACTTTTTGAAAAGAAGTCGATTGTCGGTAAAATAGATGAAATCATCCCAGATGTCATATACATCGTGAAATTTCAGCCAATCCATTCATACTTTTTTTTTATTGATGATAGGTTCGCGCTTTACCGCCATCTCACCTGATGGAAAGCGACGATGCGGTCGACGATGGAACGCGCTTACCTAGAAGTAACTTATTCACTCTTGACTAAAGATTCCCGGACTTTTAATGTATAACATCTATTGGCACGCATTACCGACTCGAATGCCGTGATGGTAAACGGCATGACGCCCCACTAGGCCACCGTTCTTATGGCGGTAAGTCCCCTCTTTAAGGAGTGGCTGGAAAGGCAACACGGCGTCCTTTCCTTCCACATGACGCAGGTCCTTACCGGACATGGTAAGTTCGGGAGAAACGCCCGTGTCACCATTGCGTGGACCGCCCGGAGGACACGGTGGAGGTGTGCCCCGCTTGGGAAGAGCAACGCCGTGTCCTTTTTGGGGCGATCGCCGGGCCTGGGTACAGGCCATGGTCCGGAGCGAGGAGGAGTGGCAACGCAACTTCCCGAACGCTACCCAGCCGAGTCAGATTCAACGATTGACCTCTGTCTCGAAGTTAGACCTACCCAACTGGACCGTAGTAGAATCTCCGATCTTGATAGGAGTGAGTGCTACATGGACGTCATCTCATTTCTACCATCGGACAACCCGACGTACGGCGAGTATCCACCCTTACGTTGTTGAAACCTGTACGGTCCGGACTAAGCGTTTCGCCTCGTCGTTTATACCGCGTACATCGAAGGACTGGAACAATTTGCCTGCTGAAGTCTTCACATCCGATTATAATTTGGGTGTCTTCAAGGCTAGAGTCAATAGGCTCTTAATAAACTAGTGCGCCTCACCATCAACGATTGCATCACTGCTTACCATCAGGTGGGATCGCAGTAAAGCACTAGTTTATATCAAATTAAAAAAAAACGGTTTTCACGACGTCATCATCTTCTGACGTCATCTCAACGCTCAGTCACGTGGTTAGAAAAAAGGAATCGGAGGCGTGGCCTCGAGTACGAGGCGTTCGACACAAGATAATCTAAACGAAACGGTCGTAACTTGAATAGGGGGCTTGTCCCGTCTTATTTGGGGTCGATGCAACACGTTTTTTTCTTCCATTCTATCCTGTCAACCGTCATGCTATCACTAACTTCCTTTTCTTTCATATAAGTTGTAGCTCAACTTGGGGGTCTTTAAGTCAAGATTAGATAGGTTACTCCTAGGCAAGCGTGCTCCATCGTCGACCACATCATCGCTTACCATCAGGTGAGATAGTGGTCAAGCGCGAACCTATCAAGAAAAAAAACACCTTCGCTGAAAAGGGGAGGATCCTCCGACCAGACGGGTGTTATGTCTGGTGGGCAACTGCCCGATAGATGATTATCATTGATAAAAAAAAAACACTCCTCACACAATCCATCCATCATTTCTTTGGCCTCCCTCTCTACCCATCCACATGTAAACTCATAACTCTTTTAGTAACATGCGGTTTTCACGATGTATATATCATCAAACAAAAAAAAAAAAAAAAAATCCTACATATCAAAAAAAAAAACGATACCAACATCTAAATACTTCAAAAAAATCAGGGCTACCATTCACTAGAAACGTGTCAAATTCCGTCAACTATTACTGCTTACCTTCCTGATGTTTTTGGTACGGAAAGCAAAAAGAGACAACGTCTCTCTCACCTTCACTAGCTCCTTGAGTCTCTCGCGGTTGTACACGCTTCCGATCTCCTCGCCTAGGAAGTAGTCTAATAGCTTGCTTATGGGGAACGCTAGTGGCGCTGTGAGGGCCATTACTGCCTGTGGACAAATATTATTAGGTGTGAAAAACAATAACAATCCAAACTTATAATTTAAGGTGAATTCCAGAGTAGCCTTGCGAAATTCAAAGGAGAAGTTCAATAAATGTATAGGTCTTGGGTCTAAAACTCACGCACGAAGGATACTATTATAATAGCATCACGTTGCATTACCAAGGCTAAGTAAAATGCTGAGCCAGCTTCAGTTGTTTACTTGGTTTTCTAGCGTTGTCCAATGCTATGACGTCAATGTAAAGTGATCGCAAGCCCTTCCGACAATGGATCGGGCAGTTCGGCTTTTGCGTTTTTGGTGTGGACACTCTTTTAAAATCGTGTAACTAATTTCTAATTTCTTTAATTAAACTTCAAGGT
Source organism: Mythimna vitellina (assembly GCA_949316375.1). Lineage (NCBI taxonomy): Eukaryota > Metazoa > Arthropoda > Insecta > Lepidoptera > Noctuidae > Mythimna > Mythimna vitellina. The sequence goes on along the minus strand of OX438713.1, from coordinate 10,893,689 downwards.
CTAAAAGTGAATTTTTTTTTTAGTCTTCAGCATCCCACCCCGTAACAGTACCGTAGCGCCCGTAGAAAAAAACGGCAAGAAAATCACGTTTGTTGTATAGGAACCCAGAATCACGGTTCATGAGATACAGCCTGCCTGACGGACGGACAGCGGAGTCTTAGTAATAGGGTTTTTTTTCACCCTTTGGGTATGGAACCCTAAAAAAATAACAGCAATCCGACTTATACAGGCTGAAAGAGCGTAATTAATTCGATTTTTTTGAGAATTAAATAATATTTTGCAGCCCAACGTTTTTGCACGTGCGGCATCCTCAGCGGTACATGGTGGGCATCCCACATACACGCACAAAACGCTTTGGGATCAATCGTTGTGGAATTATTCATAGAACATTTTTCAACTATCTGTATCCTAGCTGTAAGTTTTCCGAAAACAATAAAATAAAATAAATAATAAAATAAAATAAATAACTTGTAAATTAGTCCTAATAGCGACTCCACATTAGTGCCGTGAAGCTCCGTGAACAGGCGTGAACGTGAATGTGGACAGTTTTCGCGAGTTTTATTTATTTATTAAACTCCATGTACAGTAGTGGTACATAGGCGGACTTAATGCAACAAGGCATTCTCTACCAGTCAACCTTTGGGTTAAAAGAGACAACACTGTGGTAGGCTTGTACAATAAATAAATAACAGATATGTCGGCGCAAGGATGCCGATCATTATTGAAGCTCTGTCCAGGGACTCTGTTTTGTGGGCGATGGCTGGGTATCGAGCAATAAACAAACTATTCCAGATCACACAACTGATTTATTATAATGCAAGCTTTAGGTATTCACTTCACACAACGAGCCGTGAAACAGTCTACGAGACTGGAAGTTGTTCGCACAGCTCCAAACAGAAGAAAGAGCACCGCCCTTCTGCGGACGGCACTTTTATCTGCTCGGTTCGTGCAAACGTCAGCACGGATTCTGTCAAAGTGACATGTGTCACTTTTCACTTAGCTCGTTCATTCGTTCTCAAGCTTCCGTACTATTGATTTCTCCGACAAATATATCAAGTAGAATGTAGTATCATTAAGATACAATAATATAAAAAACTTTTTTCAAAAAAAGAATAACCGACTTCACTCATCAGATCCTGACTTGGTGACTATGGGACCATTTGGGAAGTATACCCTTTCCAACAAACAAAGAATTTTTCAAATCGGTTGGCAAGCGACGAAGTTATGCGCGAACAAACATAAAAAAAAATACAAACATCCGAATTGAGAACCTCCTCCTTTTTTAGAAGTCGGTTAAAAATACTGCACATTCCAGAGTTCACGTGCGTCCACGCCTGTTCCCTGATCGGAGTCGGTATTTTGTCCCGCGACAAAGAGCTCGCGCCCCCTTCGCGCGCCGTTCACGCGTACACATTCACATTCGCGACCCCGTGCCAGTTTACTCCGCACTACAAAGGCGTATGGTCGTATATAATAAATAATTGGAGAAACTTTCTGAAGCAAATATTGAAAGTCCCCTGTCAATATACAAGTTAAATTCGCCACTGGGTTCAGAATATAATATTGCTTCTCCATAGAAAGTTTGAAATGAATTTTATATGATTACTAGCTGACCCGGCAAACGTTCGTTTTGCTACATATATACATTTTTTTTAATCTAAAATTGAAAAAAAATATTTAGAGGTGGATTACCCTTAACATTTAGGGGGATAAAAAATAGATGTTGTCCGATTCTCAGACCTACCCAATATGCACACAAAATTTCATGAGAATCGGGAAAGCCGTTTCGGAGGAGTTTAACCACAAACACCGCGACACGAGAATTTTATATATTAGATGTATTTCAGTCATCCACCATCTTTTTTCCCAACGCTTTCTAATAACTTTCTTGTTTTGGAAGTCTAAATAGTGATATGTTACCAGATCAAAACAAGGTATTGCAGCAGCAGCTTTCACGTCCATTTCACGGCGGGTTTCACGAACTATTGTGAACATCCCGTGATTGTGGAGGGCACGACTTACTTCACGGCCGAATTCACGCCATGTATTCACGGCACGTTGGGGCCGAAAGGATCTGGAGCGGCGACCGCGTATCGGAAGACGCAGTGTTGGAAGGCCCCCTACAAGGTGGACCAATGACCTGGTGAAGGTTGCGGGAATCCGATGGATGCAAGACGCACAGGACCTTTCTTTGTGGCGACATTTGGGGGGCAAGTCTAGCAGTGGACGTCTATCGGCTGAAATGATGATGATGATTCACGGCAATAATGTGGAGCCGCCATAAGATTGCGTCTTTCCCGCCAAATAAAATGTTTTTCTTTCATTCTTTTTTCTAATTCAAAACGATTGTGAGCATCCCGTGAATGTGGACACGATTTATGCCGTGAAAACATGACGTGAATTTATTTATTTACTAGCTTTTGCCCGCGGCTTCGCTCCCGTCAACTGATTACGATATTCTACTCTACCCTACTCTTCCCTACTCTACCCCACTCTACCCTACCCTACCCTACCCTACCCTGCTCTATCCTACTTGATAAAAAGTATCCTATGTCCGTTTCCTGGTTCTAAGCTACCTCCCCACCAAATTTCAGCCAAATCGATTCAGCCGTTCTTGAGTTATAAATAGTGTAACTAACACGACTTTCTTTTATATATATAGATTTATACTTCATGCACATAAAGGTACAGAGGCAGACTTAATGCCTTAGGCATTTTCTACCAGTCAACCTTTGGGTGATGCAGAGAAGAATAGTGGTAGGTGCAATAAAACACACGAATTCACTTCACTAATGTGGAGCTGCCATAAGATTGCGTCTTTCCCGCCAAATAAAATGTTTTTCTTTCATTTTTTTTTGTTATTCAAAACGGACGAAGCTTAGTCACTACAGTTTATTATCCTCCGTAATAAAATAAAGCCATAAAACTGAAGTAACACCATTTACTATGTTCACTCGATCTAGATACACATACTACTTGTGGAATTAAGTAATGGTTTTATGTTGTTTTATTTTTATCTTCGACTACACGTTTCAATGTTTTTGTTTAAGGGCCATAAGCACTGAAAAAGCGCAGTTTTCTCTGCCACTTTAATATCAACTTTATACGCTTTAACATAAGGTCTAGTATTAATAAAATTTAACATAGGGGTATTTTTCCCACCGGAAAAGGTGGGAAAATTATCTTATGACATTCTCCGCTCTTGGGCGGGGCGAGAGATAATGTCAGACTTTTACTGACTATTAACACAGGGGTCTGTCTATCTGAAAGCGTAAGGGAGAGGATAAACCGGTTCTCTTTTTAGGGTTCCGTACCTCAATAGGAAAAAACGGAACCCTTATAGGATCAATTTGTTGTCCGTCAGTCTGTCTGTCTATCTGTTTAAAACCACATACTCAGGTCTGCGGTCCCTTGAAGCTGTGAAAACATTAAACTTCTAAGTTAACAAAAACAAAGATACGGCCGTTTATGTCGCAAAAATCGTAAATTTGACACTCCTATGGAAATCGAAATTCATAGGGTACTTCCCGTTGGCCTAGAACTCTGAAATTTTGCATAAAGCAGATTCTTTTAGCACAAGTATAGGAATAAATCTGAAAAATGAATATATGTAGTTACAAAAAAAAACATTTTTTGTTTCTGCACCACCCTAAGGTCGACTGGTAGAAAATGCCTAAGGCGTTAAGTCCGCCTTTGTACAGTGTTTATTACTTGTGCATAAAGTTTTAACAAATAAATAAATAAAAAAACCTTTTTGTATTCGGAAAAATCGTCGAGACTCGATTCAGGAAGTGAACTATTTACATAAGTTAGTTTGTACGGAACCCTCAGTGTACGAGTCCGACTCGCACTTGCACGTTTATTTTTTTATAAAAGTTGCCCCTCTCTAAAAATGATTTCTATATCCTGGGTGGGTTTACAAACATGTGAACTCACATGCTTAAGATATCCAGACCCAGAACAAGAACCTGTGACATCGCAGAGCTTTTTTAAGAACAAAATATATCATCATCATTATCATCATTTCAGCCGAAAGACGTCCACTTTTTTGTTTTGTTTGTTGGACATAGGCCTCCCCCAAGCGACGCCACAACGACCGATCCTGTGCGTCTAGCATCCACCGCACTCCCGCTACTCTCACCAGGTCGTCGGTCCACCTTGTGGGAGGCCGCGCCAACGCTGCGTTTTCCGGTGCCCGGTCGCCACTCTAGAACCTTCCAGCCCCATCGACCATCCGTTCTGCGAGCAATGTGCCCTGCCCACTGTCACTTTAGTTTGGCGATTCTTCGGGCTATGTCGGCGACCTTGGTTCTCCTGCGGATATCTTCATTCTTTATGCGATCACGCAAGGAAACTCCGAGACTCCTTTCAATTGCCCTTTGGGTGACTGTAAGCCTTCTAATAAGGCCCATTGTAAGCGACCATGTTTCAGTACCATATGTCATCACTGGCAACACGCCCTGGTCATAGACTGTCGTCTTGAGACACTGGTATGTTGGATGGAAAGATACCGCGCAGCTTCCCGAACGCTGTCCAGCCGAGTCGGATTCGACGATTGACCTCTTTCTCAAAGTTAGACCTACCCAACTGGATTGTCTGTCCCAGGTAAACGTAATCGTCTACAACTTCAAGTGCAGAGTCTCCGATCTTGATCGAAGTGGGTGCTACATGGTTACCATGACCTTGGTTTTGTCCATGTTCATTCTAAGACCCACTTTTTCGGAAGCTCTACTAAGGTCATCGAGCATTGTACTGAGCTCTTCCGTCGTCATTTAAGTAGTCATTTAAATAACGAACGAAGATAACCCGAAGCTTCCCGAATGCTGCCCAGCCGAGTCGGATTCGACGATTGACCTCTTTCTCAAAGTTAGACGAGAGAGTCAGAAGAGAAATATATACATATACTTAATTTCAGACCGTACTCCATATTATGTTAGTAACCAGGGGTCTTAAAAAAAAATAGCCATTCGCAGGCTACTCTGGCAAAAACACCTTAAAAAATATATTCACCACAAATAACATACCTTAGTAACCATGATACTTTTAGCGCCAACCATCAACCCATGCCTTGAGCAAATCGCTTGAGGAGTGATCTCTCCTAACAGTACAATAGCCAAGGTCGAGAAGATCACAGCAAACAATCCAGAAGTCAGCTCATCCAGGAGTATAGTGAAGGTGGAATTGACGGCCACGTTGCCCAGGAGTATACTGCAGAGGAGGTAGTTGCCGTGGTCACGGACGGGCATTATTGCCCGGGCGTATTTCCTTTCTTGCTCCGTGCCTGAAAGAGAAAAGCAAGGTTAGTTCCTGTGATTTAATCATGACACCTGTAATATTGCTGACATTGTTTTTAATGTTCTTGTGATAATTTAATTTTTTTGCTGACATTGTATTAATTTTTTTTTATATATATTCTGACATTTTGTAATATTTTTGATTGATTTAATTTTTGACAACTGTAGTAGTGTATTGCTGACATTATTTTTTCTTTTTTGCATGATTGTTTATTATTTTTTTATGACAATTATCATTTGCGGACATTGTTTTTATGAGATTTTTACGATTAATTTCATTTTGCTGGTAAACATATTGCATCGCTATTTTGTATGCCTTTCGGCGGAACATAGGATGGACTAAACATTATATATATAAGATCATTGTACCCTTTGTTCACAAAATTAATAAATGAATTTGAATTTTAATTTGTGAGTTACCACGGCCTTCTGTAATTTTATATATTTACTTCCCTTACAGTGCTCGGGAGTTAATTATATAATTATGTCGTATCCGGCAGTTGATTTATCGACAGGCACGTCATCTAATGGTAACTAGAAGAACTAGACTTGGCGCGCTTTTGACAAAGTCACTTTTTTTTATTCTCCATAGGTTCGCACTTGACCGCTATCTTACCTGATGGAAAGCGAAGATGCGGTCGACGATGGAACGCGCTTACCTAGAAGTAACCTATTCACTCTCGACTTAAAGATTCCCGGGTTGTAGCCATCAGGAAACACAGATTCTGGCAAGGAATTCCACTCTTTAGGTGTACGCACAATGTTTGGTAGTTTCGCCTTGAGGTTTGCCAACGTGCAATCGAGTCGACAGAATTTGGAACACCACATTGCGCCAAATGACTGGGATTATGGACGTAGGACAAAAGACTGCCAGACTAAAATGAAATTGGGCGGGTCATATCAGCCGCATGCACACTGACTGTTGGACAAGAGTCTCCACAAAGTGGGTACCTGAGAACGGACGACGCCGCCGCAGTCGACCTGTGAGGAGGTGGCGGACACCTACCGCAAGGGTTGGTTCGAGGTGGCTCAACGGAAGAATACCTGGAAGAAGTTGGGGAAGGCCTTCGCCAAGCAGTGGGAAAGTATAGGCTAAATAAAAAAAGACGTATCCGTCTTTCTTTGAGGTTGAAGAACCCGCCAGGCTGGTGGACACTCAGCCAAGCTGTCGCAGCGTGAAGACGCACTGGAACTATGCTACGTTTTGTTATTTGTACCTACATAATAATAGTGCACTGTATAGAATTGTGATTCAATTCCTAGCCTTTCTTTTATATTGCACGATACCCATATAGACCCACTTTTTGGCCTATCGTAGCTCGAATCATCCTAGACAATCCGTCATATAAATCCATCACAGCACTCGGGATTAAAACTTAGCAACCTTCGTTTAGAAAGCGAAGATGGAGCACTCCATCGTCGCTTTGCATTAGGTGAGATAGTGGCCAAGTGCGAGTCTACGAAAAAAATAAAAAATACATTTTGATACAATTGGATAAAGTTTATTATTGCGACCGAGGCGGGATTCGAACCGTTACTCGAGGTGTTATGGAGTCGAGTGCTGCAGTGACTTTCCACGTGTATCAAACGACGTTTTTCAATACACTCACAAAGATATAAATAAACAAGGGTTGACGCGCGACTCGTGGGGGTCTTGCCATGCCCAGCGTGATACGATAAGTATAATGAATTATGGCGGGAGCTCGCGCATTTATCCGCACTAGTGCGGACAACAGTAAATTTCGTGCCTAAAAACGGTAGATTTAAGAGCGGAATTTCGAGTTAGTGTATTGAAAAGCATATTGTATAGGGGTGGGACACGTGTGTCATTCGATCCATCTGAACTCCTTAAGGAAGACCAGCTGCGCCAGCGACTATACCTGTATTGGAGATGATCTTCAGCTCGGTCCTGTCCAGCGACATCAGGCCGAGGTTCAAGCCGGAGAACAGCGCGGAGAACGTGAGGCAAGTCATTATGAGGAGCATCGTCACCCAGAGAGGCAGCAGCTTGTTGTGGGAGGCGAACATCTTGTACACTTCTGTGCCTAAAAATATAAAAAGAAACTACAAAATCTGTATAATAATAATAATCCTTGGAACCTTCCAAGGATCCTAAGATAAAACAATCATTATCATTTCAGTCCGAAAGACGTCCCAAATTGGACAAAGGCCTCCCCCAAGTGTGGCCATAACGACCGGTCCTGTGCGTCTCGTATCCATCGGATTCCCGCGATCCTCACCAGGTTATAAGTCCACCTTGTGGGAGGCCTTCCAATGCTGCGTCTTCAGTCCTTCTTTCGTCCCTAAAGATCATCTGTATTGCGAGCGATGTGCCTTGCCCAATGCCGCTTAAGTTTGGCGATTCTTCAGCCAACGTCGGTAAACTCGGTAACCGTGTAAAATAATGATACTATGTGTTCCAGATAAGAATAGGAAAGTCAATAACTTCGATCTGTCAAAAGTTGATTGAAAAGGTCCCGGCGGCTGGGGCGTGAGGGCCGCTCCCTCGCGCGTGCTTCGCAGAAGGAGGCGACCGCCTGACACTCCGATCTAGCCTATGGTTACGCTCAAGCCCAAAGCTTGCACGCTTCTTCTTCTTTTCGAATCGATGGTAAACTGTTGGGACCCAGTAGGTGACTACGTTAACTGCAGCATTGGTGGCACTCATTAAATCGTCCATAGTGCAGGGCCTCAAGTCTGCTATTACAATAGTGTCAGAATGGTCTATCATTGACTTCATAATTGTTGATTTTGACAAGTTTGGTAATCTACTAATATAATGGCGTCCACACTGACACTCCATTGAAAGAAATGGCAAAGAATGGTAATCTCGTACGTAATGACAAATGAATATCTGACGTATGCGGTAATCTGCTAAAATTATGACAGTTCCTTTGATCAGTGACCTACCATTAGAACGTCACTGTGCAGTCATTGCTTTTAATTCGTTACAAGACAGCTCGTACCATAATTCTATTACGAGACCACTGATCGATCAATGATCGCCCATTATGAATTAACAGATTACGAACTTTTAGCAAAATAACAATGGAATCGTGTTGGAATGTCGATTTTATAAAAATAGCAGATTTGGGCCCCTGGTGTATGAGCATTCTGGCATGTGGCTCATGTTTTGAACAGCGGCGTGTGGTACTCACATTGAGTATCCGACGGGTCTATAAGACCCCTTGTCGCCAAGTTGTGTTTGCAGAGCCCTACCTGGCTTTCAAGCTGATAACCTTGCTTACCTTGATGTAGATACTTCTCTTCATCTTTAAATGGATCGTCGACTCCGAGTTTGAGGTTCTTGGCACAGATATACAACTTGGAGTCGGTGATAGGAGCTGGTGCTACCACGTCGAATAATGCTGTTCGGGGTCGTAAGGAACCGTCTTTTACCTGGAGACAAGGAGTTTAAATATAGTCTTAAAAGTTGAATGTTAAAAAACCCCTTTTAACCTATGGATATGTATAGGTATATAGGGAAATAGGGAATGACGGAAAAGTTTGTTTATTTTCGATATTTACAGACTACATTATGAATAACTTCTTATTTATGTACTTGGATAAAGTCAAAAGTCAAAGTCAAAGTATTTTATTTCAAATAAACCATTTACATGCACTTTTGAAATGTCAAGAAGTCAGTCAGCCAGAAAAAATGATGCTAATTGCACATTCCAAAGCGTAGATCTCTATGGAGAAGAATGTGGAAGAAACTCCATGGACACTCTTTTCAATCATGTTTTGTAATTACAAATATATCAGTTACAAGTTTCTTGTCGCTATCATGTGAGAACAATGTTAATAAAGTAAAAACTAAATATAGATATTAAAATAACAACTGGCAGCTGAGAGATGACCAGTCCTAACTGACAGCGCCCGTTCACGGACATGACGCGAATATTAGCACCACTTAGCTCAACCATTTTGATGGGAACCGAATGATCCAACACACGCGCCACAATCAGTGAGACATTTGAGTGAGCATGACAAACTCTCAACTGTCATTGTCATGCCCATTTATGTCAAACAAGTCCAATAGTAACCAGGGGCGGCTGTACGTTAAGTGCACTTGTGCGCCGAACTGCCAGATTTTAATAGGTTCAGAAAAAACATAAAATGCATAATGTACCTATCTTTTTAACTTTCTGTTCATTATTCTATTAGCAAAATTATGACGAAACCATTTCAACTCTATATTGTTAGACTTTAGGTTTATTTTTGCAGTAAAGAAAATTTTTCGTGCGCTAGGCAAAGCGCACGGCGAACGCTCATACAACTTCTATGAAACACGAACTAAGACGCCTGGCGCGTGAGACAGAGATAGTTTAGTAGAAAATGTACTGCAAAATAATACCGCTCCCGTGCGCCGCTCGAGCGAGCCGAAGGTTACCGAGAGCACACGAGGTGTTACGAAATTCACCCGAGCAGGCCGGCTCACTCACTGCCACATCGCGGTAGAGTTGCCATTTTTGAATAAAAATAACGTATCATATTTTTTTTTAGTAGGAAAAATGTATTTGAATGAAATTATTTTTCAAAATTTTAGTTATGTATTGGTATTTTCTCTTAAAAAAAAAATTTATGTGCTGCTTAAATACACGTAACATTTTTCCATGAGGTATCTTTACATTTTTGGAAAAGTATTCGTGTTTCAAGGTAGAAGCATAAATAAATAGTTCAGTAATTATTCATATTAGTGTTTCTTTTCATGTATTACAGTATAAATTTAAAATAGAGTATTCTCTTTTACTTTATTTTTATGTAAAAGTATAAAGTATATTTACCAAAAATAAAGTAAAATACGTAATTATAAAGTATGGTTGGCAACCCTTCATCGCAGACGCGCGTGTTTTTGTTTGTAATTTTGTGTTTGTTTACATTTTGCAAGGATTTACGTATTACTGTGTTGTGGTTGTGTGTAATTAATAAAAAGTGGTGAAAATGAGCATTAAGATTGACTATATTAAAACAAACAATAAAACCATTTTTAAGCCATTTCTTAATTTGAAACAGGAGTGTAAATCCAAAAACAAAACATTTACGCGGAGTTTTAAAAGTGAAATGCATCTTAAAAAGAAATGGCTGTGTGAATGTGAGCGGCTCAATACATTCTTTTGTTTTCCTTGTATTGTTTTTGGCGGTGAATCCATTTGGACGGAATCAGGAATTAGTGAGTTGACGCATGTAAGTAAATAAAAAAAAAACATGATGCGTCGCAAGTACATCTACAAAATGTAATGAGTTTGTCTATGTTGGGCACCGTAGATATTCGTAACCAATTAGATTCTGTTTACAGAACCAATACCTATAATAAAATATAACGAACAAGTTAATAAAGGTTTCACGCAATTATCTAATCAACTAATTTCGCAAATACAGTCCACTTAACCACAGTAATACATTGCGCATTTTTTACCTGTGAATTCGAATACCTAATAAGCTAGTAAAGTGCACCACCACGTCTATGACCCACCAGGCGCCACTGATAGTAACCCAAAAACCAAAATTGTACGTTGATATGTCAGTCAGTTTCCCCTTTTTTTTTAAATAGATATTTAAGACAAAAAAATAACGTAGCGCTGATATTCTGGTAGGGCCCGCTGTGGTGGACATTTGACGGACACACGGAACATTTATAGCATTAGTGTGATTCTAAAACAAACAGAAGGAAGTAATTTCGGGTGTGTCTTCACGTTCAAGGACTTAATCAGCAAATGGACATGTTTGCGTCTCTCTAATTGTGACGTCGCTAATTTTGGAAATTGTAGCAATACCTAGATGAGCGGTCGACAAACGTTAACATTTAAGTTAATCGATTAGTTGATAAATGCCTTTTCAATGTCACTTTCTTTTATTTTGAGCTGTATTTTTTTTCTGTCATTAATTGCACTTGGCTCCTTTTCCACTCGCCTATTGTCAGAACAATGATGGCCGAGTGGTAACGGCCCTGACTTACGAGTTGTAGGTCGCGAGTTCAAACCCAGCCCGGCGCATTACTTTGTGTAATTTATTTCATCACCACTGCTCTCAAAATGGTGAAGGAAACATTGTGAGGAAACCGGCATGTCCTAGAACCAAAAAATTCGAAGACATGTGACATCCACCAACCCGCACTTGGCCCGCGTGGTGGATTACGGCCCATTCACTTTCCTAGAGAGAAGACCTGAGTCCCAGCAATGGGAACATTAAAAGGCTGATGCTAATGCTAAATTGTCAACATCGAGCATGGTTTAAAAGCTTGTTGCTTCATCTAACGCAATCCAATACGAGGTTTGATGAAGAGGCAACGCGAAAAAAGAGAGATAACTCCTGAAAATCTGTTAGCATTCGGTAATTCCGCGATTTACTCGAATATTTTACAAAACTTGTTTTTTTTTAAACCCTTAAAAGTTTTGAAAAAAATTGTCGCAATTCAGAATCTTGATTAAATTTGCAAGGCTTCTATTGTTATACTTTTAGGACTTTTTTAATATTTGAGTAAATTATGAAATGTCAAAGTTCATACAAAATGGCAGATTTTCAGAGGTCTTTGGATGGATTCTGGATTAGTTTTATAAATTGATTTCAATAGAAGCCTAGATAATATCCACACGATACTGTGTTTCCAAAATATCTACTGAAAAATGTGTAATAACGTCATAATCGCGTAAGAGCGGTTGTATGAAAAACAGTGAAAATGTATGTCGAGTTGCATCCCCTTCAAAGGGCTTTCCAACGAGGGTTCCCCACACCTCTATCGTTAACGTGTGCAGCTTGTTTTTTTATCCAACGTAATATATCGCTATGTTTGATAAAGAGTCCGTAAGCCCACGCCTACGGTGGCTAGAAATCGGGGTCGGGATCCCGGCGGCTGGGCGTGAGGTTGTTCGTTCCCTCACGCGTGCGGCAGTTTCCTTTGCTAGCATTACAGCCTTGGAGAAGGAGACGATCGCCTGCCATTCCTGCTCTCTCCGGACCATAGCCTGAACTAGGGCCCGACGCGAGAGATTGCCGCCGCCGATTGTCCCTATAAGGATGGATGGAAGGAGGGCACACCTCTACCGTATGCTCCACCGTGTTCTCCGGGCAGTCCACACAATGGTGACACCCGGGCGTATTTTCCGCACGAATCCTGTGCAGGAACCTCCCGAACTTACCATGTCCGGTGAGGACCTGCGTCATGCGGAAGGTAAAGACGCCGTGGTGCCTTTCCAGCCACTCCTCAAAGAGGGAGGACTTATGACAGACGGGTGCCTTAACCACTAGGCCATTATGCCACTGAGATACGGACTTTTGAAGATTCGGAACCTTAACAAAACAGAAAATGTTGCAAAATCATCCTGTCTGTCTTATGTAGTAGGTATCCAACTAAACAATTCATGACATATTTCAGTCTTTCCTAAATATTGGGGTCGGTTCCCACTTAATCAACCCTACCAATATATTTTGTAGTAGTTCCTGAATGTCAACATGACCTTTCGATAACATAAATGGCGGGGACATAATTAGCTATTAGATCTTGACCTTCGCGTAGGTTGGCAATGAAAATAGATCGGAACCTTAGGACTACCGTAAAAATAAAACCAGAGCTTTCCTTGCTGGAAACGTGGCGCAATAGGCACGGGCTTGCGGACAGCGAGTGTTAAGTAGCTTGCCGTCCGGTAAGGTTGGTCTTTACCTCCCAACAAATGTCTTTGTAAATGTCAATCAATCAATCAATTTATTTTCAGGAACAATTTACATTGTGTTTGAAATGAAATCATAAATAAAACAAACATTAATTCAAATTATAAAACTAACACATACTACATAATTCAACAAAACATATATATCAAACATAATAAAATATTTTATTTTTTATTTTGATTATTATTGTCATGTGAAAAGGAGGGATGAAAAGCATGTTACTAAAAGAGTTATGAGTTTACATGTGGATGGATGGAGAGGGAGGGAGAGGGAGACCAAAGAAAAGATGGATGGATTGTGTGAAGAGTGATATGAAAGAAAAGGAAGTTAGTGATAGCATGACGAGTGACAGGGCAGAGTGGAAGAAAAAAACGTGTTGCGCCGACCCGAAATAACACGGGACAAGGGCAGGAAGGATATCATCATCATGATGATGATGATGATGATGATATTTATTTTGTTAACGTATCATTTATTAATGATTGTAATTATTTGTTTTACTTTATTTTATTTATATAGCCTCTTTTTTATAATGTGAATGTGAGAACACTGTAGACTCCGCGAATTCTTAGGTTACTTTTTATTATGATTATTTTTATTGTACTTTTAGTACAAAATTGACCAGTCTACACTGTCCTTACATAATATCTACATAAGCTGTAATATAGAAATATTGTAACATCTATTTTTTTTAAAAGCGTAACCATAGAGTTTCTTGCCGGTTCTTCTCCATAGGAAACGACCAATTTTGAACCGTGCACTAGCTTCTGACGTTTTATAAGTGCCCATGTAGGCCTATGTGAAATAAAAAACTTTTGACTTTGACTTTGATTTTGAAAAAAAAACTGGGTAAGTGCGAGTCGGACTCGCGCACTGAGGGTTCCGTACAAACTTGAAAGGTAAATTGCGGTTTAGGGTTTATGAAGTATTAAAAAAAAACCACCAATAAGAAAGCTTTGAGTCTTGACTTAAACGAGCTCGAGTAAATTATGCTTTTTAAGTGTAATCGAATCAGGAATGAGGATATCCGCAGAACCAAGGTCACCGACATAGCACGAAGAATCGCCAAACTTAAGTGGCAATGGGCAGGGCACATTGCTCGCAGACCGGATCCTTTCGGCCGTTGGGGCCGAAAGGTTCTGGAATGGCGACCACGTACCGGAAGACGTAGCGTTGGAAGGCCTCCTACAAGGTGGACCGATGACCTGGTAACGGTTGCGGGAGTACGATGGATGCGAGACGCACGGGACCGTTCATTGTGGCGGCACTTGGGGGAGGCCTATGTCCAGCAGTGGACGTCTTTCGGCTGAAATGATGATGATGATGATGAAGTGTAATGGCAACCTGTTAAAAATCCATGCAATGCTTATATTGAGGACTGTGTTGAACAATGTTAAGGTGGGGTAACCCGGGGCCCTGGGACAAAGGAAAAGAAGGAACAGGAGTGGGTTTTTAGTCAGTAAAAGTCTGACACTATCTCCCTATTTAGGTTTCTAAGATCATTTTTTTCTAAACTGAATCGTTTGCGCGAGAGACACTTCCAAAGTTGTAAAACGCGTCCCCCCCTTTAACTCCTAAATTAAGAGAATGATAAAACTAGAAAAAATATATGATATACATTATTGTGCAATCTTCCACCGAAAATTGGTTTAAACGAGATCTAGTAAGTAGTTTTTTTCAATACGTCATAAATCGTAAACCGCAATTTACCGTTCAAGTTTGTACGGAACCCTCAGTGCGCGAGTCCGACTCGCACTTGCCCAATTTTATTATGTAAATGTATAATCTTGGTGTGCAATAAAGTATACACAAATAAAAAAATAAAAGTCTTTACATGGTTTCTGAAGCATGGGGGTATCACATCACCTACTTCCAAACACCGGGTTTTTTGTCGGACCCGGGTGTTGAAACCAGGACCCCATGGGGCAGAAACACCACACACACAGACAGAGGACAGTCCAGAGGATAAATCTTGAGCATCGACGCCGAGTTGCTAGCCTGTCGGTTTTCAACCGGTTGCATTTCGGGGAGTGTGCGTCGGAAATGCATAACCTAATTCCGCCTAGCCCGTTCCATCATCGGACCACCAGGCGTACGGCAACGCGCCACCGGTACATGGTGGACATTCCACCTATACGCACAAAACGTTTTGGGAACACATTCATTGTGCGTACAGCTAAGGAGTGGAATTCCTTACCGGTATCTGTGTTTCCTGATGGCTACAACCCGGAAATCTTTAAGTCAAGAGTGAATAGGTTACTTCTAGGTAAGCGCGTTCCATCGTCGACCGCATCGTCGCTTTCCATCAGGTGAGATGGCGGTCAAGCGCGAACCTATCAAGAATAAAAAAAAAAAACATAAACGTAATAATGAGTAATTAAATATGGACTTACCATGTATTCTCCTTTCAAGAGAAACTTGCAAGGCTGCCCATACTGCTGGATTTCGTGCGTGAAGGCTATCACGGTCCTCGAGGTTATGCCTTCACCGAATAATCTAGAACATCATTTGACATTTTGATTTTTGATATTTTTTTTTTTGACATTTTGATTTTGGTGTTGACATTTGAATTGTAATAATAATGATATTCGTAATAGTAATGACATTTTATATAATCTAATGATAATAATATAATAATATCATTCACACAACTATCACACAACGCCGTCTAGTCCCAAGCTAAGCAGAGCTTGTGTTATGAGTACTAGACAACTGATAAACATACTTATATATTTCTAAATACATACATATTATAGATAAATTTCACCCAGACACAGCACAAATGATTGTGCTCATCACACAAACATTTGTCCTGGGTGGGAAACGAACCCACGACCTCCAGTATAGCAGTCAGGGCCTCTAACCGCTAGACCAACAGGCCATTCAATAATAGTATAATATAATATTGTAATGACATAATATATAATCCAATGATAATAATTTATGTTTTCCCTTTAATACATACATATATTCTAATTAAATTGACGATTTAACATTTGATTTGTGATTTGACTTCGATTTGTTTGTTTTTCTTGTATTTTCTTTTATTATTTGACATTGTTATGTAATCATTTGTTGGCTAAGTATAATGTAACATACTGTATATGACTTGTAAGAATCCCTTACCAATAAATTACTATGACTCTGACTATGACTAATAATAGTGATTTGAAAATTGATCTAAAACATTTTTAAGTGTAATAATATAAAAATAATATAAATGTAACAACTGCTCTCAAAAACGGATCTGTCTCTCAATCAAAAAAATCAAAAAAATCTCAAAAACTCATCGTGAGGAAAACGATGTCCTAAAATCAAAAAATTCGAAGACATGTAACATTCACCAACCCGCACTAGGCCCGCGTGGTGGATTACGGCCCATTCCCTCTCCTAGAGAGAAGGCCTGAGTCCCAGCAGTGGGAACATTACAAGGCTGATTATGCTAATGCTAATTATAAATGTTTGCATGCCGAATGATAAAATGTGGCTGAGCTATAATGTAATCTTAAGAACTATTATGTATTATTACCCATATTTGCAAGATAACATTCTATTCTATGAATAATAAATCAAGTTCATCGTCATTCTTGAATCATTTTTAAGGTTCCGTACCCAAAAGGAAAAAAAAAACGGAACCTTTATAGGATCACTTTGTTGTCCGTCTGTCTGACCCTTTATCTCAGGAACGCGTGTAGGTATCGAGTTGGAATTAAAACGACGTACATCGAGGGGCTGGAACAACTTGCCTGCAACGGTCTTCCCGTGAATACGCTCTTAATAAACTAGTACACCTCACCATCAACGATTGCATCACTTCTTACCATCAGGTGGGATCGCAGTCAAGCACTAATTTATAATAATGAAAAAAAACATATACTAAGGTTTGCGGTCCCTTGAAGCTGTGAAAAAAATCAAACTTCTCAAATTAACGAATAAAAAAGATACGGCCATTTATGTCGCAAAAAACGTATATTTCGACACTGTCAAAGGAACCAAAATACATAGGGTACTTCCCATTGACAGGCAAGCGTGCTCTATCGTCGACCACAGCGTTGAGAGACATGAATCGTAGAGAGGTAACGCCTGAACGCTCTGCTGGCATTCGGTAATTTCGTCACTCATTCGAATATTTCACAAAACTAGTTGAACAAGTTGTTGTGCACAAGATGGCTATGTTTCCAAAATAGTCAGTCGTAAGAACGGCAGTATGGAAATGTATCTTTTTTAAGGGTGGAAATCATCCAATGACTAGGCGGAGCGGGAGGGCGTGTCAGAATTTTACCGACTAAAACCACACCTGTTTTCTTCAGTTGCCCTTTGCGTTCTGGGACTACGGGTTTCCTTTTCAGAAATTCCCCGCAGTCCTGGTTAGCGGGCATCTGCCCTACTGTGCCCCTAAGGTTTGTTGACATCTCTTTGAGGAGCGCGTGGATCACTACGCGCTGTTGACGACTGGGCTCGGTCCGGTTAACTACCGGACGGCCGAATGGCGAGCTGCCCACTACTCGACGTGATCGACGTCCATAAGCCCGTGTCTACCGTGGCTGGTAGTCGGGTTCGGAATCTCGGTGGTTGGGGCGTGAGGACGTTCCCTCACGCCTGCCATTCCTCCTCGCTCCGGACCATAGTCTGAACCAGAGTCCGGCGCGAAAGGTCGCTACCGCCGATTGCCTCCACGAGGACACGGCGGTGCTCCGCCCGAGAGGGGCACACCTCCACCATATGCTCCACCGTGTCCTCCGGGCGGTACACACAATGGTGACACCCGGGCGTTCCTTCCGCCTGAATCCGATGCAGGAACCTCGGTTGGTTCCTGCATCGGATCTCACTGTCACTGGACTTGGCAAGTTCCGAACTTGCCATGTCCAGTGAGGACCTGCGTCATGCGGAAGGTGAGGACGCCGTGTTGCCACTCCAGCCACTCCTCAAAGAGGGGAATTACCGCTGTGCTTATGACGTGCCCAATGGAAATGTATCTTGGTTTGGACAGTCTTAATGGCATCACCTATTATACGGGAGTACAAATCATTGCGGTACGTCGAAGGTTAAATTAAGGAATCTACGAACAATAGCTTCAATGCCTTGACCAATTTAGTCTATTTCGAGACAAAAGATGAACATGTTATTGAAGTCTTTAGGGTGTGTTTTCACTGAAGCAGAGCTTGACGAAGTGGAGAGGTGCAGACCGTGTATTGACCAATCACAGCGCTCCCAAAACTTCACTCCGCATCAGTGCAAACTTGTAAATGGTGTTAGTGGAGCAGAGTGGCCTTTTTTAAATATAGCATAGCATAGTCGGCCTTATAATTTTCTCAATGTTGGGACTCAGGCCTCCTCTCTAGGAGAGGGAATGGGCCGTAATCCACCACGCGGGCCCAGTGCGGGTTTGTGGATGCCATATGTCTTCGAATTTTTATTTCTAGGACATGCCGGTTTCCTCACGATGTTTTCCTTCACCGTTTTGAGAGCAGTGATGATGAAATAAATTACCCAAAGTAATGCGCCTGGTTGGGTTTTTTAAATTATTAATCACTATCTCAGCTGATAGTAAACGATAATGTGGTCTACGATGGAGCACGCTTGCTTAGAAGTAACCTATTCACTCTTGACTTGAAAGACCTCCAGGTTGTGGTCATCAGGAAACACAGACCCCGGCAGGAAATTCCACTCCGTAGCTATACGTATAATGACTGTGTTCACAAAACATTTCTTACGTATGAGTGGGACTTTCAAATAAAAGAAATGAATACGGCGTAAGTGGAGCGGAGTGGAAAGGAGCATACCGTGAATTGACCAATCACAGCGCTCCAATCCGCATCAGTGTGAACAGTGTAAGTAGAGCGAAGTGGAGCTGAATGGACTTTCAAATAAAACAAATAAACACGCGGCCTCTACCCGGACAGCCCCCCTAGCCAAGTTACAACCGTTTCGTTTCGATTCTCTTTCATCGCCTTCTCTTTTGCCTCGAGTCGGCCACGCCTCCGATTCCTTTGTTCTGACCACGTGACTGAGCGTTGAAATGACGTCAGAACAAAGGAATCGGAGGATTCTCTTTTATCGCCTTCTCTTTTGCCTCGAGTCGGCCACGCCTCCGATTCCTTTGTTCTGACCACGTGACTGAGCGTTGAAATGACGTCAGAACAAAGGAATCAGAGGCGTGGCCGACTCGAGGCGAACAACGAAAGAGCAAAGAAACGGTCGTAACTTGGCTAGGCCTGCAGAACAGAGTCAGGTACCGACCAACTCCGCTTCAATGGAAACACTTGGCACTTTTCTCACCTCCACTCCGCACATAGTGAAAAATATATAAAATAGTGCTTGACTGCGATCCCACCTGATGGTAAACAGTGATGCAATTGCTGATGGTGAAGCGCACTAATTTATTTAAAAGCCTATTCACTCTTACCTTGAAGACACCTAAATTATAATCCGACGAGAAGACCTCAGCGGGCAAATTGTTCCAGTCCTTCGATGTACGTGATATAAATGACGAGCATAGCATAAGCATAATCAGCCTTTATAATATTCCCACTGCTGGGACTCAGGCCTCCTGTCTAGGAGAGGGAATGGGCCGTAATCCATCACGCAGGCCCAGTGCGGATTGGTGAATGTCACATGTCTTCGAATTTTTGGTTCTAGGACATGCTGGTTTCCTCACGATGTTTTCCTTCACCGTTTTGATAGCAGTGCTGATGAAATAAATTACACAAAGTAATGCGCCAGACTGGGTTTGAACCCGTGACATACAACTCGTAAGTCGGAGCCGTTACCACTCGACCACCACTGCTCTCTAAATGACGAGATACACAGTTAAATATAGACTTACCTCAAAGTAACCCTTGAATCAGCCAACACGCTAGGGATACTCTCTTCAATAATCCTCGGCTCTTTATCAGAGTTCTCTATCCTCAAACCTTCAATATTAACGACAAACGTCGCAGCTCTAACACTGTAGAACTCCTGTTCGGGTACTGTTACATCTCTTGCTTTTCTACCAACAGATTCTTGATTTAAACCTTCTGAGATATCATCGAAGAGACTTGTGGCTTTACTGGCATGTTCTTGAGGTTTTTCTGTTTTAGATTTGTTGGAGATATCTCTTTTAAATCTTTCAATAGAATTATCTTCTACCGATTCTTCTGTGTCTTTTTCTACATCTGAGTCTGTAATCGTTTTTGTATGTTGTATTTCGGTTAAAGGCACGTATTTATCGTTGAATAGTACTTCTATGTCTTCTCTTTCTTCTCTTGTTAGTTCTGGAGTCTTTTCTAAATGGTTCACGTCTGTGTCGTGAGAGAGGTCTGCCCATTCTAAGTTTGTTTTTTGATCTTCGGTTACGAGAGTCGGTTTTTTGTTGTCTTGATGTCTGAAAACAAAAGTAAGATTTTAGAGTATTGCAGCTGAGGAAGTAAAGAGTTTTCAATACGCTTACTCAAAAACCCGCTGTTAGGCACACAATTTACTGTTTTTCGCACTAGGGCGGAAAAGGCGGGAGCTCGCTCCTTCAATTTATTACATGTATCGTATCAGGCTAGGCGCAAAGCGAGTCGCAAAGCGTGTCGCGCGTCAACCCTCGTTTAATTACATCTTCGCAATGGGTGGCTCGCCGTCCGACCGTCCGATAACCGTTCGGACCGAGCCCAAGTCGTCGACGGAGCGTACTGTTCCACGCGCGCCTCAAGGAGATGTCAGCAAATCGTAGGAACCCAGCAGGGTCGAAGCCTACTTGGGCCACGGGTAGTGTGAAAGTGAAACCCGGGGCCCTGGGACGAAGGCAAAGAAGGAACAGGAGTAGGTTTTTAGTAGTTTTTCATCAATGGATGAGTTCAAAAAGAAATTAAAAAGATTCTTGTTAACTAAATGTTACTATAGTGTTCAAGATTATTTAATGGAGGATGTAAGGACATATTGATGTAACTAGTGCACTAATTTAATGTTAATATTTGATATACTTTGACATATATTTGCAGATATATCTTGACATTCTCATTTAATACATGACATTTCAAATTGTAATTAACTATTGACATTATTGTTTTTAATAGTGAACTAAATTGAAATATTAATTGTAAATTTTTTTGCATGCATTATAACAATAAAAAAGCTTGTGATTTGCATACCTCAAGGTGTAATATGGTTGGACTGTGCTATACTTTTAATAACTTTATGTAATTACCCATATTAGCAAATAAATTATTATGAATTATGAAAAGTCTGACACTATCTCTCGCTCCGCACAAAAGCGAGATTTGTCATAAGATGATTTTACCACCCAATAAAAAAAAACACTATCTCCTTACGTCAACCATATAACACAAGTTATTATTATATCTTCACACATTTAACAAGTCATAAAGAGTTCTTTGTACTGTATACTTCATACTACAGTTGTTTTAACACCTTCATTGCCCTATTGCGTGTCTAATTCTAATTTAATATGTTACTACCTAATGGAGTTCGATCTTGAAGTCCGTTGTTAAAATAGAAAACACATTGAGTCAGTACAGTTGTATACATTTTGAAGGGAGTTTGAATGAAAATTGTAAGTCTAGAATGAATGGAAGTTTTACACGGACCGCTTGGAGGACACGGTGGAGCTGTGTCCCGTTTGAGTGGTGTACCACCGTGTCGCGACCCCTCGAGTTCGGCCCTGGTTCAGGCGAGAGGGAATGGGAAGCAGTCGCCTCCTCGTCGACGCTTTTCAATGAGGGCTGCCACCCCTTGGTAAGACTGGAATCTGATTTCAACAACCGGGACCAACAGCTTAAGCTAGAACTACACTGCGCACACGTGTGCCACACACGCCGATCTGGGCGCGTCGGTCTCCATACATTTTATATGGAAACTAGACTTGTAGAGCTACACTTGATCCACGCCACGCGACGTCGTTCTACATACAAATCGGGCAATATCGATATTTTAAGATGGTCCCATTCATAGACTAATCTCACTTAGGAGATCGCACCGTGCGGCTATCATTACTTAGTTTTTTAGGGCTCCGTGTACCTCAAAAGGAAAAAACGGAACGGTTATAGGATCACTTTGTTGTCCGCCTGTCTTTCTGTCAAGACCTTTTATCTCGGTATCGAGTTGAAAATCAAAATCCTGGTCCACGAAAAAAAAAAACTACAGCCGTTTGTGTCTCAAAAAACGTGTATTTCGACACTTTCAAGGGAATCAAAATTCATAGGTCACGTCCCTCGACCTAGAATCCTGAAATTTGGCATGAAGCAAGATCTCATAGCAGAAGTATAGGAAAAAAATTGAAAACTGTAAATTTGTTGTTGCGTCATTCGATTCGGAACAATCTTCGTAACTCAATTTGGGAATTGAACTGTTTTATTGTTGAATAGGTAAGATTGTTCGGAACCCTCAGTGCGCGTGTCCGACTCGCACTTCCCCGGTTTTTTTTTACTATGTATAAGCTCACGTTTGACCACTATCTCACTTGATGGTAAGCGATGATGTGGTCGACGATGGAGCACGCTTGCCTAGAAGTAACCTATTCACTCTTGACTTAAAGACCCTAGGTTGTAGCTATCAGGAAACACAGACTCCGGGAGGAAATTACACTCTTTAGCTGTTCGCACAATAAATGGTTTTATTTATTAAAACTTTATGCACTAGTAACACACACTACAAAAAATGTTTTCCCATAACGTTAAGAGTTGCTGAAACATGGTCGCTTACAATGGGTCTCATCAGAAGGCTTACAGCCACCCAAAGGGCAATGGAAAGGGCTATGCTCGGAGTTTCCTTGCGTGATCGCATATAGAATGAAGATATCTTCAGGAGAGCCAAGGTCGCCGACATAGCCCGAAGAATCGCCAAACTGAAGTGGCAGTGGGCAGGGCACATTGCTCGTAGAACGGATGGTCGATGGGGGCGAAAGGTTCCAGAGTGGCGACCGTGCACCGGAGAACGTAGCGTTGGAAGGCCTCCCACAAGGTGGACCGACGACCTGGTAACGGTTGCGGGAGTACGATGGATGCGAGACGCACAGGACCGTTCATTGTGGCGGCACTCGGGGGAGGCATATGTTCAACAGTGGACGTCTTTCGGCTGAAATGCTGATGATGACGATAAACGTTAAGAGTTCCTCACTTGGAGATCGATCGATCAAGATCGAGATCTCAAAGTTCACCATATCATATTATTAGTTGCTCCCCCATAACTTGGCTTCCAGACACCGAAGACATTTTTTTCCTAAAGTTCGCTCTCAATAGTTTGTCGTGTCCCAGACAATGAACTTTGTCGTGTCACC
Organism: Mythimna vitellina; assembly: GCA_949316375.1. NCBI lineage: Eukaryota > Metazoa > Arthropoda > Insecta > Lepidoptera > Noctuidae > Mythimna > Mythimna vitellina. The sequence goes on along the minus strand of OX438713.1, from coordinate 10,870,463 downwards.
GGCACCCTTTTTATTAACCGTAGGCGCCTAGATGTCTAGTCTCCATCCAGGACCGTATCTAGGGGGGCATGAGTCGGGCCTAGGGCACAAAAATCAGGGCCGGCTAAACTGAAGGCAATTTTTGGCTAAATAAGTATTATATCAATTTTGTAATTATTTATTTTTATTTTTACCCTCCTACGGCAAAGCCAAAGGAGAACTAAGCGTTTCGCCTCGTCTTTTATACCGCGTACATCGAAGGAGTAGAACAATTTGCCTGCTGCGGTCTTCCCGTCCGATTATAATGTAGGTGTCTTCAAGGCTAGAGTGAAAAGGCTCTTAATAGACCAGTACTTTTCATCATCAACGATTACATCTCTGCTTACCATCAGATGGGATCGCAGTCCAGCACTAGGTTGTCTTATTTAGTGAGCAGTCTCCAGTGATGGTCCCTGCCACCAGGTGTAGATTTTACCCTTTAACTTGAAGGCATCCGTGGATCGAACGTTTTCATTCGCATAATGGATTTTAAAATAGCCTCTCATTCATTGAATGGCGTGTCAAGTCTATCGCGTGACGTATGGCCGCTCTATATTTACGTACAGTCTATTTTTATAGAAAATAGTAAATAAACTATCAGTTGGCGATCTAGGTTAGTTGTAGCATAGTGCAATTCTTGTATAATAGAATGCAATTGAGTACAATGCGTTCCAAATAAGAATGGGATCGATTTTTACGCCATTTTGTGACGTCATAACTGTCAAATCAAAAAATTGGGTAGGGTGAGCAAAACAAGAAATTTTTAATATTTATTTTTTTTACGAATCATGAGCGAAAAAAGTTTAATCAGAATCCAGTTCTTCAATTTTAATTTTTATTAATTGATACGCAAATGATTTTACTAAGCAAACTGTATTTTTTAATCAATATCTGACAGGTCGAAGGTATTGACCTTCCTATTCTTATTTTTTTTACACATTGTATCATTATTTTACACAATTATCGAGTTGTTGTTGGTTACATAGGCCGAATAATCGTCTAGTTAGATGACTAGTTAGGGACGAAAGGTTCTGGGGTGGCAACCGCAAGACGCAGCGCAAAAAACGTATATTTCAACACTCTCAAAGGAATCAACATTCATAGGGTACTTCCCGTTGATGCCGAATCCTGAAATTTGGCATAAAGCAGTCTTATAGTATAGATATAAGAATAAATCTGAAACTAGTAAATTTGTAGTTACGTCACAAAAAAAAAATACCTTTATTACAATTCGGAAAAATCTTCGTAACTCAATTCGGGAATCGAACTGTTTTCATAGGTAAGTTTAAGCGGAACTCTTAGTGCGCGAGTCCGACTCGCACTTGCCCTATTTTATCTACGTAAGCCAGCCAGCTGAGCTCACTAGAATTGACGTCACTAAAATAGCGAACTGAACATTAGTTCAGACATTCACAAGAAATATTTGCCGGCCGGCTGACCGCTAAAGTGAAAACGTCTTTCATGCATTCGTACAATTAAAATGGTTTAATGAAAATTCCTTTTAGTTATTATGAAACAAAGCATTAGGTACACTAGAATGGCTAAAACAATTTCAGTTTCAAGTGAATTGTAGGAATGTTTTGAGGAGAGGGAGGGAGAGGGCAATAAATTTTGATGGAAGAATTATTTGGTTCTAAGAAACTTACAAATAGAAACTTTTTTTTTTAAATGATATAAACCAGTGCTTGACTGCGATCCCACCTTATGGTAAGCGGAGATGCAATCATTGATGGTCAGGCGCACTAGTTTATTAAGAGCCTATTCACTCTAGCCTTGAAGACACCTAAATTATAGTTGGACGGGAAGACCGCAGCAGGCAAATTGTTCCAGTCCTTCGATGTACGCGAAACTAATATTACACAATCAATAAAGTGATAAGAGCAGTGGTGGCCGTGTGGTAACTGCTCCGACTTACGCATTACCTAGTGTAATTTATTTCATCACCACTGCTCTCAAAACGGTGAAGGAAAACATCGTGAGGAAACCGGCATGTTCTAGAATCAAAAATTCGAAGACATGTGACATTCTTCAATCCGCACTGGGGCCGCGTGTTGGATTACGGCCCATTCCCTCTCCTAGAGAGGAGGCCTAAATCCCAACAGTGGGAACATTGAAAGGCCGATTGTGCTATTATACAATCTGCATAAGAAAAAGCTAAGAATTTAGACTGGCCTGTTGGTCTAGTGGTTAGTGGGCCTGACTGCTATGCCGGAGGTCGTGGGTCCGATTCCCACCCAGGACAAATGTTTGTGTGATGAGCACGATCATTTGTTCTGTGTTTGGGTGTAATTTATCTATAGTATGTATGTATTTAGAAATATATAAGTATGTTTATCAGTTGTCTAGTACTCATAACACAAATTCTGCTTAGCTTGAGACTAGACGGCGTTGTGTGATAGTTGTGGAATATTACTAATAGTATTATTATAATAATAACTAATATTATTATTATAATAATAATCAGCATCATTTCAACCGAAACATGTCCACTGTTGGACATAGGCCTCCCCCAAGCGTCGTCACAACGATCGATCCTGTGCGTCTCGCTTCCATCGCACTCCCGCGACTCTCACCAGGTCGTCTGTCCACCTTGTGGGAGGCCTTAGAACGCTGCGTTTTCCGGTGCGCGGTCGCCATTCTAGAACTTTTCGGCTCCATCAACCATCCGTTTTACGATCACTGTGCCCTGCCCACTGCCACTTTAGTATAGCGATTCTTCGGGCTATGTCGGCGACCTTGGTTCTTCTGCGGGTATCTTCATTCCTGATGCTATCACGCAAGGAAACTCCGGGCATAGCCCTTTCCATTGGGTGACTGTAAGCCTATAATAATAGTTTGTTTTTTCTTTGTTTTAATTATAGATAGGCTTGCGTTTGACCACTATCTCACCTGATGATAAGCGATGATGTGGCCGTCGATGGAGCACGCTTGCCTAGAAGTAACCTATTCACTGTTGGCTTACGGCAAAGAATTCCACGACTTAGCTGTACGCACAATGAATATATTCCCAAAGCGCTTTGTACGTATGGCTGGTTATATCCACCAGGTATCGGCGGCTCAACGCCGTACGTCTAGTGGTCCAATGATGGAATGGACTTGGCGGATTTAAATTGTGCAATTCCCGTGCACACTCCCCGAAATGTAAATGATAATTTGGAGGTAGGCGGAACAGAGTGTAAAGTCCCGTCAACCTCCGTTGAAAAGGGAGGATCCTCCGACCAGACGGGTGTTATCTCTGGTGGGCAGCTGCCCGATAGATGATTTCCGGCTGTTCTATATGTTCTAATCGCGCGGAGAACTTTGATTGCGCAATGCAGGATTAGTTCTTATGTGTCGCTACAATAGAAAACCGACAGCCTAGCAACTCGGCGTTGATGCTCAAGACGTTGGAGATTAGGCTCAACGATTGATTGACCTCGATAGAGGCACGCCCCAGACGTCGCGACCGAAGACGCCCCGGGCGTCTGGAATCATAGAGCAATCTTCAGCCACCATAGGCGCGAGCTTGTGGGGGACGAGCAATGGATAGCTCGCCGTCCGTTCGTCCTACAAGTCCCACCCTACAGCGGAAGAAGTCATGGAATGATTTTCCATCTTAAAAAAACTCTTCTTCGAAGTCGAATCTTGACAGGTCGTGGCCATGTCTCGATGGAGTCTTGTTAGCAACAAAATTTAGCAAAACATACACTTATTTAATTGAATATTAACTACGCTATGACCACGTTAGAGAAGCCAAGGGAATAAGCTAAACCTTTATTTATTTATTAAAACTTTATGCAACACAAAGGTACGCAGGCGGACTTAATGCCTTAGGCATTCTCTACCAGTCAACCAAGGGTAGAGTGACGAGAAAACATGGTAGATGCATAAAAAAAAGAAAAGATTAAATAAGAAAAATAAACATACATAAATATTACACATTGAATGAATAATCTTAGTCGCTTTGGACAACTTTAGTTGTTGATCCATATTTTCCAAGAATTGAACAATCTGATTTGTATGACTGATTTACTTGGAAAATTATGACAAATTATAAACATATTCTAATAACACCCACACAAAATGTATCTGCTTTAAGCCTCCACGGGTGACGAATTCCAAGTGCGTAGGAGGCACCCTGTACAATCAGCCCTGCTATGCGTTACCATTATTACTGCCTGACTAATGAATATGTCGTGGCCAGATCTTAGAATTGATCACTTCATGATGTGACATGGTGGCATTGCATGATATAGAACCTCGTCTGCTGGCCACATCATGATATGGGCAAGCCAAATCAATGAACATTCTACGTTTAACGATATGAACGGCTAAACGCATGATTATTTCATGATATGGCCAAACATGGCTGATCATATCGTAAAATAAATTCGTTTTTATGCTAAATTTTATTCCTTGGGTCCATATACTTGAAACTTGGCATAAATAAGAACCCATCATCATCTTCCTGCCCTTGTCCCATCTTATTTGGGGTCGGCGCAACACGTTTTTTTCTTCCATTCTATCCTGTCAACCGTCATACTATCACTAACTTCCTTTTCTTTCGTATCACATAAATAAGAACTCAATTAAATAAAATAAAACGTTTTTTTAAACTATCCCTATAAAACGAATTAAAGGGTGTTAAAGGTCTTATTCCTTGGGTTATTAACAGAGGTCGGAATTAGGTAGAGTTATTCATGTACATTGAAATGTTTATATTAATATGAATCTTCTCGGGATTTCTAATGAAATTTTCAGGGAGTGTGCGTCGGAATTGCATAACCTAATTCCGCCTAGCTCGTTCCATCATCGGACCACCAGGCGTACGGAAATGCGGCACCGGTAAATGATGGACATCCCACCTATACGCACAAAACTTTTTGGGAACACATTCATTGTACGTACAGCAAAGGAGTGGAATTCCTTGCCAGAATCTGTTTCCTGATGGCTACAACCTGGAATCTTTAAGAGAAGAGTGAATAGGTTACTTCTAGGTAAGCGCGCTCCATCGTCGACCGCATCGTCGCTTTCCATCAGGTGAGATAGCGGTCAAGCGCGAACCTATCAAGAATAAAAAATAAACCCGCGTGGCCAACAATATTACAAATAAATAATAATAAAAACGTCAGAGATAGATAAGATAAATCAAAGATCTCTCTCTTTACGTCAACTAAGGAGATGTTAACAAATTTATGCACTTCCTCCTCCTCGTCATTAATACAGAAAGACTTTTTCTGCTATATTTCTGATAGTGTCATAAAAAAAATCTGCTCTTTAAAATTAATCTCAGGATTTGAGGCATATCTACTTTATTCTTTCGCTGTATGAAATCAGTGTAAGTACATGAATAACTCTACCTAATTCCGACCTCTGCTTATGCGGTATGATATCTCACGGTCGGCACCCATACCACGTGTTCATGCTTAGTTCTCATAAATAAGCGTATCGCCTGTAGCAAATTACTTTGCTAATGGTCTTTATTTTCCTTGTCATAGTAATCACTACAAGATAACAGTTATATTTCGTTTTAAAATGTATTATATATAATATTCCACAACTATCACACAACGCCGTCTAGTCCCAAGCTAAGCAGAGCTTGTGTTATGGGTACTAGACAACTGATAAACATACTTATATATTTCTAAATACATACATATATAGATAAATTACACCCAGACACAACAAATGATCGTGCTCATCACACAAACATTTGTCCTGGGTGGGAATCGAACCCATGACCTCCGGCATAGCAGTCAGGGCCACTAACCACTAAACCAACAGGCCAGCATAAAGCATATTATTTTTATAAAGGACTAGTTTCTGCTATCGGCTTTGCCCGCATGAAACTAGGTTTCTCCATACAAACTTTGGACCCCCCCCCCCCGACCTTTCATCACCTTAGGAAGTGAATTTTGGAAAATCCTCTCTTAGTGCTCGCCTACGTCATAAAAGGAAGCCTTGTGCGAAACTTCACGTTCCTAGTTCCAGTAGTTTTTTCTTTTTATTCTTGATAGGTTCGCGCTTGACCGCTATCTCACCTGATGGAAAGCGACGATGCGGTCGACGATGGAGCACGCTTACCTAGAAGTAACCTATTCACTCTTGACTTGAAAGATTTCCGGGTTGTAGCCATCAGGAAACACATATTCCGGCAAGGAATTCCACTCCTTAGCTGTACGCACAATGAATGTGTTTCCATAAAGTTTTGTGCGTATAGGTGGGATGTCCACCATGTACCGGTGGCGCGTTGCCGTACGCCTGGTAGTCCGATGATGGAACGGGCGCGGGCTGAATTAGGTTATGCTAATCCGACGCACACTCCCCGAAGTGCAACCGGTAGTAAACCGACAGGCTAGCAACTCGTTTTAGCTGTGGTCAGTCAATCAGTTTCTCCTTTTATATATACAACTTTAGTTTTAGTATATGCGAAACCGATACACGTATCTAGTATTTTTATGTAAAGAATCTATGTACAAAATATCATAACTGTATCATGAAAAATCAGAAAGTTATAAAGCTTGTTGTGTTACTTGGTTATCCGCAAAAATACATGGTCACTGGGCTAGCCGGGCGACTGAGGGGTTGTTTTGCTCCCGCAAGCAGCTGTGCGCTAGCGCTTAATACCCGCTATGACCAGCCATGACTTTTGTTTTACTTAGTGTCGGTGGTGTCGAACTTGTAACCTTTTTTAATTTAAATATTTTTAGGAAAAAATATAACATGGTGTAAAAATTATTGGAATCGATTCAGTTACCGATTGTGAACTGTATTCAGTTTTCGCATAACCTAAAAATAATGTTATATATATTATAACCATAACGACAACATAGACTCCAACCTGGTCTTTGAGTCAAGAGTGAATAGGTTACTTGTAGGCAAGCGTGCTCCATTGCTAACATTCTTAATATTGTACTATTCTTTGATAAGATCTATATTGTAGTACTACTCCTCTGTGTGGTCTCCAATATATATCACTCATATAGATCGCATAGAATCTGTACAGAGAGTTTTAAGCGCGAAATGTGGCCTTAGACGTAAACTCTCCAATCACAATCAGCGGCTCACACACATTCGCGTGATGAAGAGTCTTGAGAGAAGAAGATGGGTTAGTGATTTAAGTGTATGGCATAAAATTGCTAATGGCTCCTTTGAAATTAAATTACCTGACCAGTTAAACTTTAAAATTTATCTAGTATTCCCGCTAGTAACAATAATATTTCTGAGAATAACCAGTTATCTAGAATGTGCAATGAATATAATACAATATGCTCTAAGGTAGACTTTTTTTTTAACAGTTTTAACGAATTTAGAAATTGTTTATATAAAATGTAATTACATTTATCATCATCATCATCATTTCAGCCGAAAGACGTCCACTGTTGGACATAGGCCTCCCCCAAATGCCGCCACAATGACCGGTCCTGTGCGTCTCGCATCCATCGAATTCCCGCGACCCTCACCAGGTCATCGGTCCACCTTGTGGGAGGCCTTCCAACGCTGCGTTTTCCGGTACGTGGTCGCCATTCCAGAACCTTTCGTCCCCATCGACCATCTGTTCTGCGAGCTATGTGCCCTGCCCACTGCCACTTAAGTTTGGCGATTCTTCGAGCTATGTCCGTAACCTTGGTCCTCCTGCGGATATCCTCATTTCTGACGCGATCACGCAAGGATACTCCGAGCATAGCCCTTTCCATTGCCCTTTGAGTAACTTTAAGCCTTCTGATGAGGCCCATTGTAAGCGACCAAGTTTCGGAGCCATATGTCATCACTGGCAACACACACTGGTCATAGACTTTTGTCTTGAGACACTGTGGTATATTGGACGAGAAGACACCGCACAGCTTCCCGAACGCTGCCCAGCCGAGTCGGATTCGACGATTTGTTAAATTACATTAGTGTACTTTATTAACTTCGCATAATACTTCACCTTTGCTGTCTCTGACGAAGCATATTAAACATTGAATGTTGTGTACAGTAATAAGTGGACTTCAGATTTATGTACTGTATGTTGTTTTAACTGTGCTGATTGTCTTATTTTGTAATCTGTCACTGTCATCTTCATCATCTTCCTGCCCTTGTCCCGTGTTATTTGGGGTCGGCGCAACACGTTTTTTTCTTCCACTCTGCCCTGTCACTGTATTTATTAAAATAAAATAAAAATTGTCGACCACATCATCGCTTACCATCAGGTGAGATAGTGGTCAAGCGCGAACCTATCAATATTTAAAAAAAAGAAGAAGAAAATATCGATCTGTCTTAAAATAACAGTAGTGGTAATGGCATGGCCCCGACTTACGAGTCGTACATTGTGGGTTCAAAGTTTCAAACCCAGGCACACATTCATTGTGCGTACAGCTAAGGAGTGGAATTCCTTGCCGGAATCTGTGTTTCCTGATAGCTACAACCCGGAAATCTTTAAGTCAAGAGTTAATAGGTTACTTCTAGGTAAGCGCGTTCCATCGTCGACCGCATCGTCGCTTTCCATCAGGTGAGATGGCGGTCAAGCGCGAAACTATCGAGAAAAAAAAAAAACTTCGTGTAATTTATTTCCTCACCACTGTTCTTAAAACGGTGAATGAAAACATCGTGAAGAAACCAGCGTGTCTTAGAAATAAACATTCGAAGACATGTGACTACTAACCGGCCTTCATGGTTTGATTTATTGCTCACCTAAATCCATCACATTAGACTAAGGGTCGCCGCACACGGACCACCGGCCACAACCACAAAATGCTGCCACAAGCATATTTCCTGTAGGTTTCATACGTTTTATATGGATTCGCCGCACACAGTTGATGCCGATGGCGGCCACAAGTTTCTTGTGGCTTGCACTGACCACTAAACGCCGATACAAAACGCCGTCACACGCCAATCGCGCATTTTAACCTTCTTCATCAAAGTCCATCCAAAGGGAGCAGTGGTGGCCGAGTGGTAACGGCCCCGACTTACGAGTTGTAGGTCGCGGGTTCAAACCCAGCCAGGCGCATTACTTTGTGTAATTTATTTCATCACCACTGCTCTCAAAACGGTGAAGGAAAACATCGTGAGGAAACCGGCATGTCCTAGAACCAAAAATTCGAAGACATGTGACATCCACCAACCCGCACTGGGCCCGCGTGGTGGATTACGGCCCGTTCCCTCTCCTAGAGAGGAGGCCTGAGTCCCAACAGTGGGAACATTATAAGGCCGACTATCTATCTTATCATCAAAGTCCATTATGATATTGGGCGTATGGGTTAAAAAAGTAGCAGCCACCGGCCACAAGTGGCTTGTGGCCGCTACTAGCTTCTCGTGGCGGCTTTTGTGGCTGTTTGCGGCGACACTAAGCGACAGCCACAAACGCCGCCACAAGATTAGTCTGGCCACGCAAGACGCGCGCGCTCCCGCGTCCGCGCCGCTCTCCGCATCGCGCTGCCAGTCTGGCCGAGCACTTAAGCAGAAGAAATATGAGATTTATTTCGCTTTTTATATTAGCGTGGTCAGGACAAAGATGCTTAATGAATGTGACAAGACATCATGATCATCATCATCATCTTCCTGCCCTTGTCCCATCTTATTTGGGGTCGGCGCAACACGTTTTTTTCTTCCATTCTATCCTGTCAACCGTCATACTATCACTAACTTCCTTTTCTTTCATATCACTGTTCACACAATCCATCCATCTTTTCTTTGGCCTCCCTCTCCCTCTCCACCCATCCACATGTATACTCATAACTCTTTTAGTAACATGTGTGTCATCTCTCCTCTTTACATGACCATACCAAGACAAACGATTCCCCTTCAACTTTTCAGTCACTGGCGCCACTTTCAAACTTCCTCTAATATATTCATTTCTCATTTTATCCATTCTCGTCACACCACACATAAATCTCAACATTCTCATCTCCGCTACATGCAATATTTTTTCATCCGTCTTTTTCACAGCCCAACATTCTGATCGATACAGTACATTATGATCAATCAAGTAAATCAAGTACAAGACATTATGATTTATTAATAAAAAAATAAAAAACTGGATACATCGTCGCTCGTTGCTAACAAGAAAATGTCAGGCTCTTGAAGGGTCTTAGGTAATTGCTTCAATATACGTACATTTTCCAATACCACGAGGGCAAAACGGCTAATTGCAGCTAGTTTCAAACATTTACGAGGTAGCTGCCATTACAAGTGAAGACTATAAAAAGTGCATTAAATAAGTATTTTTATAGTTTTATTTTCGTAATACGATTGACGTAAACTGTAAACCTTTCAGTCCTCAATAATCGTAAATACCAGAATTGATAGCCCACTGAAAATGTTTGATTTATTTTTGTAACTAGTGATCCGCCCCTGCTTCGGTTGGGTGCAATGCTGATACCACCGGAACCGCTAAGTCCCTGCATTTTAAATCTGTAATATCTTCGAAAATATTCATTTAAATTACATGCTGTAAAGGGCCATATTGATCTATATTAAATGCACAATGTATTTAAGGTACTTAATTGGATAAGGATTAATGCTGTATTGCTTTAAATCGCTTCGTAAATAAGCCATTTTTCTCGTAAAGGATTAAAAATGGTTATTGTGGGTTATCCTTAAGAGATAGACATATACCATCGCGGAATTTTTTGTAGACCTTTTTAAGATGTACAATACTGTAGTACATTATTTTGATTTATCTCGTAGGGTTCAGCCAGCGTTTGCAATGTAAGCGCAAAAAAAAACTTTTTACAAAAAAAACCGACTTCACAAAAAAAAAACACTAAAAGGATCTTGGGATGGTCTTCTTAATCAGTTCCACTTCATCAAATGTTACTTTTTGACTTTAAACGCTTAAGTTCTCGATGAAAATACCAAAATATACCTATAATCACTATATACCTATAATATTTGAAGAGTTCCCTCGATTTCTCCAAGATTTTATCATCAGATCCCGACTTGGTGACTATGGGACCATTTGGGAAGTATACCCTTTCGAAAAAAAATAATATTTCAAATCGGTTGGCAAGCGACGAAGTTATGCGCGAACAAACATAAAAAGAAAATACAAACATCCGAATTGAGAACCTCCTGCTTTTTTAGAAGTCGGTTAAAAAAATAAAAATATTTACAACATCACATTAGAAACCTATAAAATTACTAGTGTTTCTCTACTTTATTATGCATGTATTATACATGTAAACCATCCTTATGAGTCAATCTATCTAATAAAAAAAACCGCATCAAAATCCGTTGCGTAGTTTTAAAAATCTATACATACATAGGGACCGTTGCCTCACGCGATCGGCCGCCTCCTTTGCTAGCATTACTGCTTCGCAGAAGGAAGCGACCACCTGCCAATCCTCCTCGCTCCGGACCGTGGCCTGTACCAAGGCCCTACGCGAGAGATCGCCGCCGCCAATTGACCCCAAGAGGACACGGCGTTGTTCTGCCCAAGCTGGGCACGCCTCTACTGTGTGCTCCACCGTGTCCTCCGGGCGGTCTACGCAATGGTGACACCCGGGCGTTTCTTCCGCACGGATCCGGTGCAGGAACCTCCCGAACTTACCCTGTCCGGCGAGGACCTGCGTCATGCGGAAGGTAAGGACGCCGTGTTGCCTTTCCAGCCACTCGTCAAAGAGAGGACTTACCGCCATGATTATGGCGTGCCCATTTCATCCCCTTAGCCTTGCGCTTAAAATCATGAATATTTGAATGCAATTCTCAAATGAAAGTGCGTGAGATTTATCTCGCAGCGGAAATCAAAGCACTTGATACTATTATGGGTACATAAAAGGGAAGCGTGTCGAATTACTATTATTTATTTCCGTGTGAAAGTGCCGAAAGTAACTGGTGTAGGAACTGGTTCGTCAATCCGTAGATGATCTGTAGAAAAACGTGTAGCCTATTTCAAAATACAAAAGTTTCGGTTTAGGTAGGTCAAAGATTCCAGATTCTGTTTTTTTTTTTTTTTAATTGATATAAACCAGTGTTTGACTGCGATCCCACCTGATGGTAAGCGGAGATGCAATCATTGATGGTCAGGCGCACTAGTTTATTAAGAGCCTATCCACTCTAGCCTTGAAGACACCTATATTATAGTTGGACGGAAAGACCGCAGCAGGCAGATTGTTCCAGTCCTTCGATGTACGCGGTATAAACGACGAAGCGAAACGCTTAGTCCGGACCGTTGAAGTTTCAACAACGTAAGGGTGGATACTCGCCGTTCGTCGGCTTGTCCGATGGTAGAAAGGAGATGGCGGAATCAAGTCATGCAGTTCCCGCGCACACTCTCCAAAATGTAACCTGTAAAACACCGATAGGCTGGCTATTCAAAGCATTTTATTTCTAATGTAGCGACATCTATGGCGTCACATACGAACTAATCCTGCATCGCGCAATCAAAGTTCTCCGCGCGATTAGAACATATAGAACAGCCCGAAATCATCTATCGGGCAGTTGCCTACCAGACATAACACCCGTCTGGCCGGAGGATCCTCCCTTTTCAACGGAGGTTTGCGGGACTTTACTCTCTGTTCCGCCTACCTCCAAACTAATATACCATTTACAGGCACTTTTGAAATGTAAAGAAGTCAGCCAGTCAGAAAAAAAAAATTGTCCTAATTGCACATTCCAAAGCGTAAATCTCAATGGAGAAGAATGTGCACGAAACCCCATGGACACTCTTTTTAATCATGCTATCATGTATGAACAATGTAAATAAAGTGAAAATAAAAACTAAATATAGATATTAAAATAGCAACTGGCAGCTAAGAGATGACCAGTCTCAACTGACAGCAACAGTGCTCGCCTGCATCATAAAAGGAGGTTTACTTTTATGATGCAGGCGAGCACTGTTTTGCAAAATTTCACGCTTTTAGTCCCAGCAGTTTCGGCTGTGTTTTAATATGAGCATGGCAGCTGAGAGTTTGTCATGCTCACTCAAATGTCTCACTGATGGTGGCGCTTGTGTTGGATCATTCGGTTCCCTTCAAAATGGTTGAGCTGAGTGGTGCTAATATTAACGTCATGTCCGTGAACGGGCGCTGTCAGTTGAGACTGGTCATCTCTTAGCTGCCTGTTGCTATTTTAATATCTATATTTATTTTTACTTCATTTGCATTGTTATCACATGACAGCGACAAGAAACATGTAACAGAGATATTGGTAATTACAAAACATGATTGAAAAGAGTGTCCATGGAGTTTCTTGCACATTCTTCTCCATAGAGATCTACGCTTTGGAATGTGCAATTAGCATCATTTGTTTTTTCTGACTGACTGACTTCTTGACATTTCAAAAGTGCCCGTAAATGGTTTATTTGAAATAAAATGCTTTTTGATTTTGATTATGTCAGTCAGTGTAGATTTCACTTTCCGTCTCTATAAGAACATTTTAACTTAATCTAATTAAAAAGAGTAGAAAGAAAATCGATATGAACATTCGACCTACTAAGTTGAATGGCTGTGTAATTGGGTATTATCCTGTGTTTATTTTCGTATCACATTTTATACTAAAAAAACTGGGCAAGATTTGAATAATATTCATAAACAGCAAAGTTATTAGCGTTTTTTTTTATATCCGAAAATAATATAATAATAAAGGTTGTCTGTAAAAAATCGCTCGCATTGTGACACCCTATTAATGTTAATTTCCTAATGTATTTTTGGTGTGCAATAAAGAATATCTATCTATCTATCTAATAATAATATTCACACAACTATCACACAACGCCGTCTAGTCCCAAGCTAAAGCAGAGCTTGTGTTATGAGTACTAGACAACTGGTAAACATACTTATATATTTCTAAATACATACATATTATAGATAAATTACACCTAGACACAGAACAAATGATCGTGTGCTCATTACACAAACATTTGTCATGGGTGGGAATCGAACCCACGACCTCCGGCATAGCAGTCAGGGCCACTAACCACTAGACCAACAGGCCAGTCAAAATATTACTCAATTTATGGAAATATTGTACAGGCTATTGATTATGAATGAAAAACAATGGAAAAACACTGCGCGTAGTATTTTCTAGTAGCAATTGCTATAGAATAATTGATTCAATGAATTTACCAATTATGACAAATTTTCGTGGATAATTATAGGATTTTTTTTTTTACTTTTGACTAAAAAATATGATCAGTAACGGGTACAGATAGAGTTCAATTTTTTTTTTGGACTATTATAAGAAATAGGGGTGTATTATTATTTATTATTTTATTTATCTTTATTCCAAAAACGTAAGTAATTTATAAGATAAGCCCCACAAAACCGTTGTAATGGTTTGACTGTGGGGTCGGTGAGTCTCTAGACGTACTTAAATGTACTTAAAACATTTCTAAATAATATAATTTTAATTTGCGTCTAAATCTATTTGTGTTTGTTTCACTCCTTATGTCTGCCAGCAGACTGTTCAATAGGTATGGTATTCTCTTTTTTAGTGTTCTGTCACCAAAATAATTGGTGACTCTGGGTACATAGGATCTACCAGCAGCCATAGATCGTGTATTATGATTATTGTATACGTGAGTTAAATAGCTTAGCTCTTGGGTACTTTTTTTTTTAGGTGGGAAAATCATCTAATGACAAATCCCGCCCTTGGGCGAAGCGGGAGATAGTGTCAGACTTTTACTGACTAAAAACCCACTCCTGTTCCTTCTTTGCCTTCATCCCGGGGCCCCGGGCTTCGCTTTCACACAACCCGTGGCCCCAGTAGGCTTCGACCCTGCTGGGCCCCTACAGTTGCTGACATCTCCATGAGGCGCGTGTGGAACAGCACGCGCCGTCGACGACTTGGGCTCGGTCCGGACGGTAACCGGGGCGAGCCACCCATTACTCGCCGTCAGCCAGCCCGCGATGCTCTTGGGTACTGTGGTGGTTAACTAATAAAAAATATTGATCGGTAGGATTTTGCAGATTTTAAATAATTTTCTATAATCTTCCTTACAACTGCTAATTAACTGTATAACCTAACCATACTTGGGAAAAGGCTATGATGAATTCCACAGCCTCTATTAGCAACTGTCACCAACTTCCGAGAGCGACACTTGACATATGCATTCACCATGCTCTCCACAAATACACAAAACACATGTGCCGTCTATCAATAGTGCATTCATCACGTGCCGCCCTATCGTTGACACACATGGCGATATTGGCGAACTGCCATCACTATTACGACCTAATGAGAAAATGTCATTAAAAATTTGTTACGGGTACATACAGGCTGACTTTTGATGATGACTGGATGGAGATGGAGAGGGAGACCAAAGAAAAGATGGATGGATTGTGTGAAGAGTGATATGAAAGAAAAGGAAGTTAGTGATAGCATAACGAGTGAGAGGGCAGAATGGAAGAAAAAAACGTGTTGCGCCGACCCCAAATAACACGGGACAAGGGCAGGAAGATGAAGATGACATACAGGGTGTCTTTGACATCGACGCACAAACGAATACTATGGATCCAGTACATGATTCTGGACCCCCAGTTTTGGAATTTTTCGTCGGTTTCATGAACGTAAAGACTCTCTTAGTAAAATCGACGGTTTAGGTTATAATAATAGGTATGCATAACGTGACCAGACGTCCCGTTTTGACGAAAACGTGACTGTCCCTTTTTGTAATTACGAGTCCCCGTGTCCCCGAAATAAACTTTTAGACGCAAAATTGGCCCGTTTTCGAAAGGCGATGTTGATAATTAAGGTGAACATAAAAAACCCGTGCCATTTAAAATCTTCACCAGCTACATTAAAGCAAATTTGTTCGCCTGATAAATATAAATATACATAAACATTTGGGGTATATTTTACCCGACTGCGCGACGCAAAGGAGGGTAATGTGTTTATCAGTCTATGTATGTATGTTTGTTTCTATGTGGCGTTCTAGAGACCAAATGCGTAGGCCGATTTTGATCATTCTTACGTCAATCGATTTGTCTTAACCTTGTTTAATTCGTAACTTTTAAGCTAACTTTTTCTGAATAAATTACTTTGAATTTGTTTTTTTTTTTATTGACTACCTGTTAATTGATCTAAATTAACCGATGTCCCGTTTTGAGTCAATCAATAAATGGTCACCTTAGGTATGCATCATATATGCGTGAGAAAAGAGTATTTTGGCGACCTCTATTAGTGTTATAGATTATAGAGTACACCTCCATGATATAGAGTACAATACTCTAATTTAGAGTACGGTTGGTAACCCTAATTATGACCCACTCCTTCTCTAACGTCGATTACTGATTAGATGGATAAAGAAGAATTAAAGGTAATAAACGGATACAATAGACAAGCAGGTCTAGTGGTTAGTGGCCCTGACTGCTATGCCTGAGGTCGTGGGTTCGATTCCCACCCAGGAAAAATGTTTGTGTGATGAGCACGATCATTTGTTCTGTGTCTGTGTGTAATTTATCTATAATATGTATGTATTTAGAAATAAACATCATATCAGTTGTCTAGTACTCATAACACAAGCTCTGCTTAGCTTGGGACTAGACGGCGTTGTGTGATAATTGTGGAATATTATATATAATAATATGTATGTATGTATCATATATGAGCGACTGGCACTAGTATAGTAAACATTATGTAAAAAAAGAGTATCTTAGCGTCCTCTATTAGTATTATAGAGTATAGAGTACGCCTCCATGATATAGAGTACAATACTCTAATTTAGATTACGGTTGGCAACCCTCATTACGGCCCACTCCTTCTCTAACGTTGATTACTGATTAGATGGATAAAGAAGAATTAAAGGTAATAAACGGATACAATAGACAAGCAGGATACCAGTAATAATTTTTCAAGGTCTTCCGTTTAGCTACAAGTGTAGAATATCCGTCATTCAGGATAACATTTCTGGGTTGACTCAATCTAGATTGTCATCGACACGCTCACGAAATGAAGACTGAAGAATCTTGCACTTATTTAATTACGTGCATATCAAGAAAGTTTGAGTGAAGAGCAGTGGTGGCCGAGTGGCAACGGCCCCGACTTACGAGTTGTAGGTCGTGGGTTCAAACCCAGCCAGGTGCATTACTTTGTGTAATTTATTTCATCACCACTGCTCTCAAAACGGTGAAGGAAAACATCGTGAGGAAACCGGCATGTCCTAGAACCAAAAATTGGAAGACATGTGACATCCACCAACCCGCACTGGGCCCGCGTAGTGGATTACGGCCCATTCCCTCTCCTAGAGAGGAGGCCTGAGTCCCAGCAGTGGGAACATTATAAGGCCGACTATGCTATGCTATGCTATATCAAGAAAGCCGGAAACTTATAGAAAATTAAAAAAGATCACTGGGTTTTGTTATGAGACTCGCAGGGTGTTTTAAGAATGCCAAAACTCTTAAGATTCTTTACTGCTCTTTTGTTAGAAGTCACCTCGAATATGCGTCTCTAATTTGGAATACCTTGTTATGGCAAATACATTGATCGTATTGAGAATGTACAAAAAAGATTTATTAGTTTTCTTTGTTTTCGGCTGCGTACACCATATCATTCTGATAATTACTTAAATCTCTGCAAGAAATTACATTTACAACCACTTATAAATCGTCGTCGATTAGCAGATTGCACTTTTTTTGAGACAAAAACGGCCGGATATTTTTTTTTTTGTTAACTTAGAAATTTGATTTTTTCACAGCTTGAAGAGACCGCAGACTTGAGTATAAGGGTTTTAATTTCAACTCGAGATAAAGGGTCTTAACAGACAACAAAGTGATCCTATAAGGGTTCCGTTTTTTCCCTTTCGAGGTACGGAACCCTAAAAAAGACCATCCATATCTTTGCATGATAATAGCAGTACGGCTTACAAGGGACATGCGATAAAACGTGTCAAGTTCACTCCACTTGCCGACATTCAGATGATAACGTGACCGTAAGCTAACATGTTTGATAAACAATGAAAAAGGACTAAAGGGTTGAATAATCGTAAACATTGTTCAATACAATTGTTCAAACTTAGATTCATGCATCCGGAATGGCTCTCTGGATTCATAATCTGAATTCAGAATGACCAGAATATCATACAATATTAGTATGCTCCAAACACATTCATCAATTTCTCAAAGTTTCAAAGCATTTTATTTCAAACTAGCGGTCGCCCGCGGCTCCGCCCGCGTGGATGTCAGTTACCGCTGCAAAAAACCTACCCAGGAAAGACACGGTCAGCAAAATGATTCCCAGGTCAATTCACAGTCACCGACACTAACATCGACGACGCAGTCGTTATCCGCCGCAGGCTGCACAGATTGTCTTTCTGTGGATGTTAAAGAACAACTATAACATCCATCAATGATGGAAATATTTAAATGTAATTAATACTAAGTTTTCACTTCTACCGGCAGTCCCGGAGTGCAACCCGTTGTTTTAGGATAGATAACTAAAGCGATTATTGTAGAGCTTCTCTATAAACAACATTTGACGTTAAATTATTTTCGGGTACCAAAATATACTGATGGTCGGGAGCCCCGACCCGTGATAGAACAACGTAAAGTTGCCCTTGCGTAAAACATTCTTTTCGTAAATCAATTCCTACTAATTTGAATGTTTGGCCCGGGGATTTGTTTATCGTTAGTGCGAAAGAAATTTTTACTGGAAATTGGAACCTTTTGAAGGGTATAGGCAAATCAGTAGGGATCATGAGTATTCTTGGTATATGAGCTAATTCACCAGCTGCAGAGCCGGTGATAATCTTCGCTACTATTAAATTATCTTTTAGCTCTTTTATAAGAAGTCTCGTGCCATTACACATGTTGGGGGGGCTTAAATTTCTGAGAAGCATTATCGGCGTGCCAACTTTTAACGATAGTTCATGAGGTGGTAGCCCAGCGGGGTTTAGAGAATTTAAAAATTCCTGAGTGTAGTGCACTGCGTCCTCGATGTTAGTGACGGTGTCTATAGATTTATAGCACTTAACTTCACCCGGTACTTTCTGCATAATTAAATTGTTTATTTCGTTGACTGTTTCATTCCTGGGAGAAGCTATTGCTCTACAACACAGCCAACCAAAATCATTTTGAAGTAAGTTTACGATGTCAGGATATATAGCATCTATCAGACTCATTCTTTTAATATTTCTTATCTAAATTATGGACTATTTGGCCTAGAGACTCATCCAAAGTAACCACATAATTGGTGCCCAAAGTTAAAGATGGAAAAATTGCTTCTCCTAGTTTCAGCAGCTGTGTAAAATTGCTATATGTATTTCCATGTAGATGAGCTCTCATATTGGTGCGCAAATTCAAATGTTGTACAGATGTCCAAAGGTGAGACGATTTTAAACATGCCTTCATAATATCTGCTCGCGTACCTTGTTGACGACTGGAAGCGTTTGTCAGAAATCTACAGCAAATACAAAAGTGATACCACCCATGACATTAGCAGAGCTTCGGAGGTCTTTTAAAGTACGGTCCACGGCTTCCACATGAGCTCTATGACTCATGGTGCATTCATCCCATATTACCAACGACGCGTTTTGCAGCAACTTACCAAGAGGCCCATTTTTCCGAATAGAGCACGTAGACCGTTGATCTAAAGATACGGATAGCGGGAGTTTAAACGTAGAGTGAGCAGTTTTTCCTTCGTTCAAGAGAGTTGCAGCAATTCCTGACGAAGCAATTGCAATCGCTATCTTCCCTGATTTCCGTATCTTAGCAAGTATCAAATTTGCGAGAAAAGTCTTTCCGGTGCCTCCTGGTGCGTCCAAAAAAATAATCTCCCCATGTTATTGTTCACGCTGTCCACAATTATAGTCTCATAAGCATGTCTTTGATCTGGTACTAATTTTGGCACATTGTCATTAACAAACGCTGTTAGATCATTTCTGTTATACTGATGTACCATTGTGTCAATAGTATTATTCTGGGTACGAACGGGAGAAGGTAATCCAAAATCACTTTAATTTTCGTCGTTTAATTCTAGAAGTTGGTTTTCTATTTCAATTAATCCTTCATTATAAATGACTTCAGTGAAGGGTAAAGTGTTATCCTGATTTTGTTGTCTGATACGATGTCTAATATCTTCACAGAACTGATCTTTGGAAGTATCCCATAACTTAAATGGTTCCGATGGTTGACAAAATAAAAGTATGACTACGAACAACTCCCTTAGTTTTTTTGGAAAATGTGATAACGAAGCTTCAGTTAAAGTGTTACCCCAATGGTCATCGTTTTCAAGTAAACCCCGGTCACGGCAAGCTGCTTGATACGTCTCTTTGACAATACCGTTTACAGTTTTAGGGTATGCAAATGAGGTCGGACCGCGTACGTGGTGCAGAAGAATCCTAAAATAAAAACACTATGATTGGGATGGATGTATCCCGTAGACTCTACCTAAAGCGGCATCTTTTTATATCCCCGGATGTCCAACTACATCTTCACCACGCCTCCTTCTAGTGAATTTTTTATTTGCCCATGTATAGTATTGCGGGACCTCATGATACAGAAGATTTTTCGCGAATTCATCTTCATTACAGAGAGCAAAAAATGCCAGCAATCTGGTATACGGGCCGTGCAGCAGAAATCGTAATATTTTAATTTTGCCATAACTTCAAAACTAAACGTCTAATTTTAATAATTCAAAGATCAAATATTATCTTCATAAACTGTACTTAGTGATGAAATAATTTATTTTGATAAGGATTATTAGCATGAATAAAATAAACGCGTTTAAATATAGTCCAAAAAAAAAATCAAATTTTTAAATAAAAAAACGGTTGTTGTGCCTCACTCGACATAGATAGGTATAGTGTGTTGCGGACTTTTTTGTAGATATTAAGATCTACAATTAATTAGAACATTTTATGGTTCTATCTTTTATAGTTTAGGCAGCGTACGCAAAATAAGTAACTTTTCTTGTTGACTTTTTACCGAAAAACTCAAATATCTTACGGAACCCTATTTTTTTCTAAAATAAAATATAGCCTATGTTACTCGTGGATAATATAGCTTTCGAATGGTGAAAGAATTTTTAAAATCAGTCCAGTAGTTTTTGAGCCTATTCATTACAAACAAACAAACAAAGTTTTCCTCTTTATAATATTAGTGTAGATAAACCATTTACAGGCCCTTTTGAAATGTCAAGTAGACAGTCAGTCAGAAAAAAAAAATGATGCTAATTGCACATTCCAAAGCGTAGATCTCTATGGAGAAGAATGTGCAAGAAACTCCATGGACACTCTTTTCAATCATGTTATGTGTTAGAAATATTTCGGTTACATGTTTCATGTCACTACTATCATGGAAGAACAATGTAAATAAAGTAAAAATAAAAAACTAAATATAGATATTAAAATAGCAACTGGCAGCTAAGAGATGACCGGTCTCAACCGACAGCACCCGTTCACGGACACGACGCGAATATTAGCACCACTCAGCTCAACCATTTTGAAGGGAACCGAATGATCCAACACACGCGCTACCATCAGTGAGACATTTGAGTGAGCATGACAAACTCTCAACAGAGATCTCTCTCTCAGATCAATCTGTAAGAATGATACTGACGAGCGTTCTGAATTCCGGATCGAAATATTTAAGATGATTTCATAATGCGAGTATTCCCATATATTTTAATAGAGGGGTACGCACATACTGGAATCAGAATATGAATTATTTCGATCGGTAATAATCCCTCTTTCTTAAACTTGTTCTCAAAAAAGTCAATCGTCGAATCCGACTCGGCTGGGCAGTGTTCGGGAAGCTACGGGGTATCTTCTCGTCCAACATACCACAGTGTCTCAAGACGAAAGTCTATGACCAGTGCGTGTTGCCAGTGATGACATATGGCACTGAAACATGGTCGCTTACAATGGGTCTTATCAGATGGCTTACAGTCACCCAAAGGGTAATGGAAAGGGCTATGCTTGGAGTTTCCTCGCGTGATCGCATAAAGAATGAAGGTATCCGCAGGAGAACCAAGGTCACCGACATAGCCCGAAGAATCTCCAAACGGATGGTCGATGGGGCCGAAAGGTTCTAGAATGAAAACGCCGCGTTGGAATGCCTCCCACAAGGTGGACTGACGACCTGGTGAGAGTCGCGGGAGTGCGGTGGATGCGAGACGCACAGGATCGGTCGTTGTAGCGACGTTTGGGGGAGGCCAATGTCCAACAGTGGACGTCTTTCGGCTGAAATGGTGATGATGATGAGACTACTGATCAATCTGAATTTTTAAGATATGTGTGGGGAAAGGTGCTGAAATATAGATTATGAATCCGGAGCGTCATTCCGGAGCACCATTCCGGCTATAACGAGGCCAGTTTTAAAAGCTTTTATGGATTCAAAAGTCTAAACTTACCCTAACTACTCGAAGAATCTTCCAGATGTTTCAACCCCTATGTTTTGTTTACGGCCTTGGCAGCGACGAAAACACACAAATCGGGAAAATAAATCAAACCATTCTATCAGTTATTTATAGATCGTTTGTTTTTATGTTTACCTACAATAATAATATGCCTTGGAAATTTCCTACTGCTCGGAAAATATTTTTTTCAAGGAGCTTTGATCGCAAAAAAACGTTTCGGGAACAAATTCATTGTGCGTACAGCTAATGAGTGGAATTCCCTGCCGGAGTCAGACTTTTACTGACTAAAAACCCACTCCTATTCCTTCTTTGTCATTGTTTCAGGGCCCGGGAATCTCTTTCGCATCACTCATGGGCCCCTACGATTGCTGACATCTCCTTAAGGCGCGCGTGGAACGCATCGTCAACGCCTTGAGCTCAGTCCAGACGGTTACCGGACGGTCGAATGGCAAGTTACCCATTGTGCGGCCGCCTCCTTTGCTAGCATTACTGCTTCGCAGAAGGAGACGTCCTCCTGCCACTCCTCCTAGCTCTGAACGCTCCACACTGGCACTATGTTAGAGATCTGTCGAGAAAGCCCCATTTGGCCAAATTGTTTTTACAGCGACCAACCTGGGTTCGCAATCGGTTGTAAAAAAAAAGCTTGTAACAATGTAGTCTAGTTGTCCCCCGTTGTTTCAGCCGCGTTTTGTTTACTGCTCCACTCCCAGGGTCATAGCGTAATTGATTCTACTTTAAAAACTCCGCTATAGCCTAGCCTAGCCAAAGGCGACAGTTACGTAAGCTCCCCAGTCAAGGCCCGTAGACGCGACCGTTTTAGCAAAGCCTCATTCATTATCTAGGTCACATTTATGCGTAGTTCAAGGGTCATGGGGGTTCGAGGGTGTTAGTTTGCCACCCTGTGGACGCCCGGTCGATGGTTGTCGTAAAACTATGTTAATGGATCGGAGTATGCTGCCAAATATTATAATATCAATGTCGGTCTGGCAGCAGGCTAGCAGTCGTGGCCGAGTAGTAACGGCCCCGTCTTACAAGTTGTAGGTCGCAGGTTCAAACCCAACCAGGCGCATTACTTTGTGTAATTTATTTTATCAACACTGCTCTCAAAACGGTGAAGGAAAACATCGTGAGGAAACCGGCATGTTCTAGAACCAAAAATTCAAAGACATGTGACATCCACCAACCTGCAATGGACCCGCGTGGTGCATTACGGCCCATTCCCTCTCCTAGGGAGGAGGCCTGAGTGGGAACATTATAAGGCCGACTATGCTATGCTATGTCGGTCTGGGGAGTTCTTGTAATAGTATTGTTAAGTTTAATTTTAAACAAAAGTAATTGTTTATTTTATTGGCAACATTTATAAAATTATTAAATTAGTGGCATTTGAATAAAAGACGCGGCAACGCTCTCTTTCGGTTCCGGCTGTTATAGGTAAAAGACGTGCTATGCACCGGAGTTGAGTGATATGGTGAATGGTAGCCAGCCTATCGATATTTTACAGGTTACATTTTGGAGAGTGTGCGCGGGAATTGCATGACTTGATTCCGCTATTTCCTTTCTACCATCGGACAATCCGACGAACGGCGAGTATCCACCCTTACGTTGTCGAAACTTCAACAGTCCGGACTAAGCGTTTCGCTTCGTCGTTTATATCGCGTACATCGAAGGATTGGAACAATTTGCCTGCTGCGGTCTTCCCGTCCACCTATAATTTAGGTGTCTTCAAGGCTAGAGTGAATAGGCTCTTAATGAACTAGTGCGCCTGACCATCAATGATTGCATCTCCACTTACCATCAGGTGGGATCGCAGTCAAGCACTGGTTTATATCGATAAAAAAAAAATCTTGGTGATCTACTGTAATATTACAAGTAAATTAATAGCTAATCATGAATTATTGTAACGGAAGGAATAAAAATATGTGATCGTGTAGCGTATATTATTTGGTTTTATAGTACAATGAAATTAAATGAATTCGTAAAAGTATTTCAGTGTTTTCTATTATTTAGTCTGTCTCCTATTTTGGATATCTGCAGATAACAGATAAATTTATAGTTACTCATAGTACCTTCAAATATAAATGTTACATAATGATTTAAATTGATTATCATATGAAGCGTTGGAAGTAGATTCTAACAGTATATATATTATAACCAGGACTTTCGGGGTTACCATGTCATTCAAAGTAAGATTGTTTCATTCTTATTTCAGTGTGGGTAAGAGACAGAGCTATACAGGTTGTCTAGCGCCATCTCTTACCCACGCTGGAAATAAGAATGAAACAATCTTACTCTAAACGTCATGGTACAGGTCTTAGACAGTGACTTCGTTCGCGAGAATGTTTCTATTTCAAAATAATTTGGACTGGTCTGTTGGTCTAGTAGTTAGTGGTCTTGACTGCTATGCCGAAGGTCGTGGTATCTATAACATGTATGTACTAGCTTTTGCCCGCGACTTCGTCCGCGTAGAAGTCGAAAATGGTTTTATTAGGTTTTTTGAGATACGAAAATATAAAATATTATTTATTATCTTCGTCGTGTGTGATAGTCCATTGAATTCTATGGCGAGCGATATTGTATCTTAAGATAAAAAGAGTACCCAGTGTGGTGCCCAGGATATTAAAGAATAATTATACCAAGTTTCATCGTAATCGAACCGGTAGTTTTTGCGTGATGCCTGAACAAACAGACAGACTGACAAAAAAATTTTTAATCACATTTTTGGGTTCGGTGTCGGTCTAGTAACACCCCCTGCCATTTATTTTTTTGATATTTTCAATGTACAGAATTTTCACTTCTACAGATTTATTATAAGTATAGTTAAAGATTTAGAAAAATATTTATCAGTTGTCTAGTACCCATAACACAAGTTCTGCTTAGCTTGGGACTAGACAGCGTTGTATGATAGTCGTGGAATATTATATTATATTTATATTAATTATAATCATGACAACCTATATTCATTTTGATTAGAATTTGTGCCAAGTTTAGAGTGAGTAACTCTCTATAGAGTTGTATACATTTTGTTGGTAGCGGCGACTAGTTGCGCCGCCATGGTGTCCTGGCGAAATACAGCCTTTAAGGCAGCTTATACAGAAAAAAAGAAAGAAAGAAAATACGTTTATTTGTGACTCACACAATCGTATAAATTAAAAATACACAATAAAAAAATAAATAAAAAAGAGGTATAATCAATGCGAGACCAAAAAGGCACCTAACTCAACACAAAGGCAACTCCATAGAGAATTACTCACCTGGTGTCCGTTTGGTTGCGCAACCAATTTGGCGACGCGACCAACTCGAACGACGTGCACAACGTCCATTTTGATACTGTCTCAGTGTGATGTAGGGACTCTGGTGTCTGTATGGTATCTAGTTTGGTAGCTAACGGACACCATGGCGGCGCAACTGGTCGCGCCGCCATGGTGTTCCGGTGAAATATAGCCCTTACAAATATTTCTTCCTTGCGGCAATCGCACCCAAGACACAAAGCGTAGCAGTCAATCGCTCAACTACTTTTTTAAGGTTCCATACCTCTCCTCTAAAGGAAAAAAACAAAACCGTTATAGGATCACTTTGTTGTCCGGGCGTCTGTCTGTCTGTCTGTCAAGACCCTTTATCCTCGGGAACGCGTGGATGTACCGAGTTGAAATTAAAAGCCATATACTTAGGTCTGCGATCCCTTGAAGCTGTGAAAAAAAAATCAGACTTCAAAGTTAACGGAAAAAAATATGATCGTTTATGTCGCAAAAAATGTATATTTCGACACTCGAAGGAACCAAAATTCTAGAGTACTTCCCGTTGACCCAGAATCCAAATTTGGCATTAAGCAAGATCTTATAACACAAGTATAGGAATAAATCTGGAAACAGAAAACTTGTTGTTACGTAACAATCTTTTTTGGCGGTTTGGAAAGCTTCTGAGACTCCAATCAGGAATTGAACTCTTTACATAGGTAAGTTTGTGCGGAACCCTCAGGGCGCGAGTCCGACTCGGACTTGCCCAGTTTTTTCGGGGTGGAAATCCTCATGGATGTCCTGCGCCATAGGGTAAGTGGAGTGGTCTGTCTGACTTTTACTGACTTAAATCATCCCGCTGTTTCTTCGTACATTTGCGTCGAGGTCTGCGGATGCGGTGTGACTTCTGCTGCCCCGGACTAGTGTTGACCCGCTGTTGGGGGCCCTCGTCCCTCGTCTTATTGGGGAATGAATGCTCTATACGTCTAAGAGAGGCGCATGTGGAGCACTACGCGCCACCATATCGGGTCCAGATTGATGGGCCGACGCATGTTCCCTAATACGTCATCCTTGGAACATTTTGGGGAGGTTGGAAGACGGTGCTGTCTGCTCTTCCACGATGCCCGATGCGCCTTGTACGGGGCAGGAAAGATCTCGTAGTCTCCCTTTCCCTTTCCGCAGCATGATAAGACTTACAGATGACATTCTCGCAGGAGGTCACCGCGTCCTAGCCACTGCCGACCACGGACCGAACCACGGCCGGCAGCGACAGGTCGTTTCGACGTCCGAAACGAGGGGGCATGTGCGACTCCACCCATTTTCTTAATAGCCGATTTTTCAAGAAAAGCTATAGACTATAAGCTAGTAGGCTATATACAACATAATTTTTAGTATAATATGCAAAACCTGAATATATTTAGTTTGTTCAGAATCAGTAACTGAATCAATTCCAATAATTTTTATATCATGTTATATTTTTTCCCGAAAATATTCAAAAAAGGTCACAATTTGGACATCACCGACTCTAAGTACAACACAGGTCACGGTAGGTCATAGCGGGCATTAGGCTCCAGCGCACAGCTGTGTGCGGGAGCAAAACAACCCCTAGATGGCCCGGTGACCGTGTATTTGTGCGGACAACCAGGTAACATAACAAGCTTATAAATTCGTGATTTTTCATGATACAGTTATGAAATTTTGTACCATAGATTCTTTACATAAAACTACTAGACACGTGTATATTACATCCACAGATCAAACATCAAAGCTACGTACTTTAGTTACTCCAAAGGCACGAGTGAAACTACGGGTGAGAGCTAGTATGTACATAATTATGTCATACATGACTAGTGACATATATAGGTCAGGTGCGTCATGCTGGCACTCGTTGTGCGCGTGTATGACCAGCTTTTGAATCTTTACGATACTAAAAGATCGATCGACGTACATGGCGTTCTATAAATACCATCTACCGTTAAGGGGGATCCCTTTCCTATACCATCGGACAACCTGACGTACGGCGAGTGTCCACCATTACATTGTTGACACCTCTACGGTCCGGGCTAAGTGTTTCGCCTCGTCGTTTATACTGCGTACATCGAAGGACTGGAACAATTTGCCTGCAGCGGTCTTCCCGTTCCGATTATAATTTAGGTGTCTTGAAGACGGAGTGAATAGGCTCTTAATAAACTAGTGCGCATCACCATCAATCAAATGGGATCGCAGTCAAGCACTAGTTGAAGGTTCAGGAGTGGCGACCGCGTACCGGGAGACACACCGTTGGAAGGCTTCCCACAAGGTGGACCGATGACCTGGTGAGGGTCGCGGGAATACTATGGATGCGAGACGCACAGGACCGGTGGTTGTGTCGACATTTTGAGTAAGCCTATGTCCAACAGTGGACGTCTATCGGCTGGCTGAAATGATAATGAATGATGACCCTGGTGTATCTGCTGACCATCAGATGGGATCGCAGTCAAGCACTAGTTTACATCATTTAAAAAAAGAAACCTTGACCTTTTTTCTTGAAGGTTCTGAAGTGGCGACCGCGTATCGGGAGACGGAGCGTTGGAAGGCCTCCCAAAACGTGGACCGATGACCTGGTGAGGGTCCCGGGAATATGGATGCGAGACGTACAGTACCGGTGGTTGTGGCGACACTTGGAAGAAGCCTATGTGCAACACTGGACGTCTATCGGCTGAAATGATGATGAATGATGACCCTGAAGTATTCACCTTAATTAGAAAACTTCGGCATTTCGCAACCGCTTTCGAAACTACGCATTTTAACATTTTCGCACTTTTAAGGTAAAAAAGAGCGGCGAAGGGAAACTACTGTATTTTACAACCCCTTCCTAAGTGACGATTCGGTAACAATATGTTCGGACACAGTATCCGAATTGGCACATCTAAAACTTCTTTATCCAAATTATGTGGTATCCGAATATATAGTGTCTGAATCGTCTGCAACTCTTCAGACCACTTAAGCTAGAAATACATTGTACCGACGTACACGTGGATCACGTCTGATTTGTACGTAGAACAACGTCGCGTGGCGGCGTGTACCACGCCAGTTAGAGGTAGGTGGAACAGAGTGTAAAGTCCCACAAACCTCCATTGAAAAGGGAGGATCCTCCAGCCAGACGGGATGTTATGTCTGGTAGGCAACTGTCCGATAGATGATTTCGGGCTGTTCTAAATGTTCTAATCGCGCGGAGAACTTTGATTGTGCGATGATGCTGATTTGTACGTAGAACGATGTCGCGTGGCGTGGAACAAGTGTAGCTCTACAAGTCTAGTTTCCATATAAAATGCATGGAGACCGACGCGCCCAGATCGGCGTACATGGCACACGTGTGCGCAGTGTCTATCTTTAACATTTCAAAATCAAGAAAACTATTTTCTTTCATAATGAGACAATTACTTAGCTACCTACATTTTTGAAAAAGTTTTTCCTGAATGCTTTTTAAATTACAAACAATAAAAGTGCTAAGAAACCATTTATAAATTAAAACGTGATGATTCAGCTATGATCGTATTGAGAGATTATGTTTTACTAGTTCAAGAGTCTACAGCATCGGAGCCGAGTTTTTTTTTCTTTTTTAATCTACAACTATCACATAACCCCATCTGGTCCCAAACTAAGCAGAGCTTGTGGTATGAGAACTAGAAAACTGATAAACATACTTATATACTTCTAAACACATACATATTATAGATAAATTACACCCAGACACAAAACAAATGATCGTGCAAATCACACAAACATTTGTCCTGGGTGGGAATCGAACCCACGACCTCCGGCATAGCAGTCAGGGCCACTGACCACTAGACCAACAGGCCTGTCGAAGTTGCTAGCCTGTCGGTTTTATAGTAACATTTCGGGGAGTGTGCGTCGGAATTGTGTGTAACTTGATTCCACCAAGTCCGTTCCATTATCGGACCACCAAACGAACAGCGACGTGCCTCCAATACATAGTAGATAACCATTACTCATAAAAACGTTTCCGGAACACATCCATTGTGCGTACAGCTAAGGAGTGGAATTCTCTGTTGGAGTCTGTGTTTCCACATAGCTACAACCTGGAGGTTTTTAAGTCGAGAGTGAATAGGTTACTTCTTGACAAGCGTGCTCCATCGTTGACCACATCATAATAATAATAATAGCATAGCATAGCATAGTCGGCCTTATAATGTTCCCACTGTTGGGACTCAGGCCTCCTCTCTAGGAGAGGGAATGGGCCGTAATCCACCACGCGGGCCCAGTGCGGGTTGGTGGATGTCACATGTTTTCGAATTTTTGGTTCTAGGACATGCCGGTTTCCTCACGATGTTTTCCTTCACCGTTTTGAGAGCAGTGGTGATGAAATAAATTACACAAAGTAATGCGCCTGGCTGGGTTTGAACCCGCGACCTACAACTTGTAAGTCGGGGCCGTTACCACTCGGCCACCACTGCTCACCATAATAATAATAATTGTATAGTTGTGGAATATTAATAATAATAATAATATTCCACAACTATCACACAACATCGTCTAGACCCAAGCTAAGCAGAGCTTGTGTTATGAGTACTAGACGACTGATAAACATACTTATATATTTCTAAATATATACATATTATAGATAATGTACACCCAGAAACAGAACAAATGATCGTGCTCAACACACAAACATTTGTCCTGGGTGGGAATCGAACCCACGACCTCCGGCATAGCAGTCAGAGCCACTAGCCACTAGACAGACAGGCCAGTCTGAATGACTGACATATCAACGCACAGCCGAAACTACTGTGATTAGGAACGTGAAATTTCGCACAAGGTTTCCTTTTATGACGTAGGCGAGCATTAAGAGAGGATTTTCCAAAGTTCACCCTCTATGGGGATGAAATGGGTGTCCAAAGTTTGTATGAGAAACCTACTTTCACTCGAGCGAAGCCGCGGGAAGAAACTAGTTTCTTATAAACGATCAGGTGAGATAGTTGTCAAGTGCGAGCCTAGCAAAATGAATCCATGCGTTGGGGACTGAGGGGTGTGTGTGACTTCCGACACACATACATTCTTTTCATTATTGAGATTTGTATGTACCATCTCGAGGAACGTCAATTGAGAAGCGAGCCTAGAAGGTCATCGGCAATGATGCACTCGTCGAGTCGAAGCTTCAAAGTCCATGGACGTCTACAAAGCCTCCAGCACAGGCGCAGGGTAGCCAGCCTATCGGTATTTTACAGGTTACATTTTGGAGTGTGCTCGAGAATTACATGACTCGATTCCGCCATCTCCTTTCTACCATCGGACAACCCGACGTACGGCGAGTATCCACCCTTACGTTGTTGAAACTTCAACGGTCCGGACTAAGCGTTTCCCTTCGTCGTTTATACCGCGTACATCGAAGGACTGGAACAATTTGCCTGCTGCGGTCTTCCCGTCCAACTATAATTTAGGTGTCTTTGAAAAAAAAAAATGTGTAAAGCTAATCTAGTAAAGCCCTCTTAAACTCATATATTAAAAACATAAAAATTACAACCATAGAAGCATTGCACATTTAATCGAGATTCTGAATGGCGACAATTTTTCTGAAAAAAAGTACAACCATAGAAGCATTGCACATTTAATCGAGATTCTGAATGGCGACAATTTTTCTGAAAAACTTTAAAAGGTTTAAAAAAAACACATATTTACCGAATGCTAACAGATATTCTAGGCTTTATCTCACTTTTTTCGCATTGCCTCTTCATCAAACATCGCGTTGGATTGCGTTAGATGAAGCTACAAGGCTTTAAAACCATGCTCGACGTTGATGGCAGGCGAGTGGAGAAGGACCATCTTAAAACCTACTAATCGCTCGAATAAGCCTGCCAAGCAGAAGCCAAGTTGACGACGTCACTTAGCAACGAATGTGTGAACTTTAAGACGATACTGCTAACTTATCAGTGCTAAGCGAGTTCAACCTAAAGGTCCCCGCACCCGGGCTACATGCTACAGCCTCAAACGACGCCACGAGAAGAGAGGCGAGCTACCCATTGCTCGCCGTCAGCAAGCCCGCGCCTACGGTGGCCGGAAATCGGGATCAGAATCCCGACAGTTGGGGCGTGAGAACCGTTGCCTCACGCGATCGGGCGCCTCCTTTGCCACCATTATTGCTTCGCAAGAGTCGACTGCCTGCCACTCCTCCTCGCTCCGGACCATGGCCTGTACCAAGGCCAGGCGCGAAAGATCGTTGCCACCGATCGCCTTCACGAGGACACGGCGGTACTGTGCCCAGGCGGGGCACACCTTTACCGTATGCTCCGGGCGGTCCACACAATGGTGGCACCCGGTAGTTTCTTCCGCAGCCAGCTCATCAGCGGCGTCGTTGCTCAGTGAGCCGCTATGTCCTTTTATCCACTGCAGTGTCACAATGTTATTGTTTAGCTTTGTAACGCGTTCTAGTGCAGAGTGGCGTTATTGTATGAGTTTCCAGGTTGTTGCAGTTTTTCATTATGATTGCAATACTGAGGCACTCTTGGAGATTATGCGGATATGAGTATCCATAACACTCCTGGTTTCTATAGCGTGGGCCGCTAGAATGATGCCAACACATTTTGCCTGGTCGACGGAGTTAAGGTCGTTGGAGAAAACTCCGACTCCTGTTCCCGTGTTCGTCTTTGATCCGTCAGTGTAGATTCTTAGTTCCTTGGGGCCTCAGTAGTCATACAATTCTTCTGTAAGTTGGGTGCTGTAATGTTTTTGAAGTGCAGTAGCCTTAGGAGCTTTGTTGTTAGGGGCCGTCATCATGGGCTATGTGTTTGATTTGAGAGTCTGTTTTTTTGAGTTTGAGTTTGCCCAATAGATTCGAGTCTGAAAACCCTTAGATCTAGAACACTGAAAATTTGCACAGAGGGGCCTTTTATAATGTGTACAAAGAATAAGACAGGATTTTCTAAAATCACCCCCTAAGGGGATTAAATGGGGATCCTAAGTTTGTATGAAAAAAGCTACCTTCTCATGACTGAAGCCACTGTTAGAAGCAAGTAAGATATAAAAAGGCCACGTTTAAAAGTGTCACTGCAAGGTTTTGGTCAATCAAAGTGGTCTGAACATCTACACTAGCTGCGGATGGCTTTTTTTTCCGGTGGGAAAATCATCTTATAACATCCCCCGCTCTTGTGCGGAGCGGGAAATAGCGTCAGACTTTTACTGACTAAAAAGCCACTCCTGTTCGTTCATTGCCTTTCGTACCAATCGCGATTTCCGGCCACCGTAGGCGCGGGCTTGCGGATGGCGAGCAATGGGTAGCTCGCCATTCGGACCGAGCCCAAGTCGTCGACGGCGCGTACTGTTCCACGCGCCTCAAGATGTCAGCAACTGTAGGAGCCCAGCAGGGTCGAAGCCTATTGGGGCCAAGGGTCTGATTCTGAAAGGAAGTCTCGGCTCTGGTATCAAAGGCAATGAAGGAACAGGAGTGGGTTTTTAGTTAGTAAAAGTCTGACACTATCTCCCGCTCCGCAAGATGGCAGCCATTGTGGTTCATTTCGGCTCAGTCTTATAGCATTAACCCACTCATCTCTTCACTACCACTGTCACCACACAGTTTTAGTCAATAAGTCTAATATTCCCTCTCACTTATTATTATTTATTAATTTTTAGTTCTCAGTTTTCTTTGCACATGTGAATTCTTTTTCATAGTTATTCAACATTATTTTTTAAATATTTTTTAATTATTTATTTAATAAGTATTGTTTATGAATAGGGTTTTGTTGTGTTTTTTTTTTACTTTCTACTACAATTGTTCTTTTAAACAATAATTATGTAATATGTTAAACCCCAAGCGAACACCGGCATTCACTCTTCCATTGTCTTTCTATTGTGTCTCTAATTACGGTATATGAAAGGTTAAGGGGGATACGGGGGCACATGCCCCCCTCCCAGACAGTATTTTTATGTACTGATGAGATTCCATCACAGTACATACTTAGAAG
This sequence comes from Mythimna vitellina, assembly GCA_949316375.1. Lineage (NCBI taxonomy): Eukaryota > Metazoa > Arthropoda > Insecta > Lepidoptera > Noctuidae > Mythimna > Mythimna vitellina. The sequence continues at coordinate 10,837,003 of OX438713.1, read as the reverse complement.
CAAATCAGAATTATTAAAATATAAATAAAAACTTGTAAACAGTTATTATTTATTTTTTTGCGTGCTTCATAAAAAAAAAAACAAAAAACTGGATCCGCCCCTATGTAGCTCAGTATTTGGCCGTCTTATAGTACACATCATTGATAATTTTAAACCTTTTTTTTAATTCAACTACAGCCACATTATAGACACACCAAGACATTAATGACAAGAAAAAAAACTAAAGAAAGGTGTTTGACCTATTAGGTACTTGAACTGTGAGGAAGACCTAAAGATGCAGTTAACTTCAGAATATTGTAACTCTAGTAATTAAATATACTAGGATTGTTGTTGATGGACTTTCATAACGATAATCATTCAAAATCAACACCAAACTACAACGCATTTAAGTATCAGCTGTGAATTACAAAAATTCGCAAAAGTGGACTACATTATTTTTATAATTCAGTTAATGATGGAGGAAATTACTCACGGATCCTCGCTCTTCACATCCAAGTAGTGTTCAGAGCCCTGATGCACCCATTTACCTCCAAATGGACTGTTCTTCACATTATTTTTGTAAACACAAAAGTATACTTTCGTGTCTGAAATCGGTAGCACAATTTCTAGTTTTGTTAACCACTGCGACGTAAAAACCTCTTTCAACTCGTAATTGGGAAAAATGACGTCACATTCACCACCCCTTGACCCTTCTACTGGGGTTAATCTCCACGAATAATGCCCGAGAAACTCACCACCCTTAATATTCAGTAAATATTTACAATTTTCATTATCACACTTTTTACTGTCCAGTTTTAACGATATTATCCGTGGTTCAGAGGAATTATTTTCATTGGCGCTCACACAAAAAAATAAATACATAAATAAACCACAAGTCCGCACTACATTCAGAACTTGCGCCATTTTCGCGAGTGCAAAATTGTAAAGAAAACAAGAGATCGCGTCGACCGCTACAGCGACATGTTTTCGTTTGACAGTTCGGCGGGCAAATTGTTGCCGGAACTGCAGTAATTTGAGAAAAGTGTTGTCATATCCTGTTTATATTTTTTATTGATTTCTATGAAAATAGTTACAGATGATTCTTAAAATCAGTTATCTTGATGCTATTATTTTTTAGTGTTATAATTTAAAACCACAGATTTATTTTCGAAGTTTGTTCGCATATTCATTGGCGTATTTTTTCGAATGTTCTGAACGTTTACAGTTATAAGCAGTTTTCGAACGTGGCTGTCAAACTTTTGTGATGTTGGATAAGTTCGGATACGAAACTAAAACAAGAAAAGAACTTCAGAAATTACTCAAGAACTAGAAGAATATCAAAAATAACATAGATATATGAATTGGAAACATCTACAAATCCTACAATTGTACATTATACTAGAATTAATTAGTATATGTCTGCTTCAAAATGAAAACTATAAAACCACGTCACTAGCAATTAGTGTAGTTGAGTGCAAATCCGAACGGTTCTCGAATCTCGATTTAGTACTCTCTCTATCCTCACTAATATATCATCTTCTAACATTTATTTTTCTTCTTTTTAATTAAATCGCAAGATTAATGAAGTAATTTATGTACCTATAAAAAAATCTAATAAAAATAATCCGACTGGGGAGAAACAAAGACTCTTTTCAAAAATAATAATTAGGAGACTATGATGGACAAAATGACTAATAAATGAAGTGAAAATGAACTGAGTTTGGCAAGACGTAATACAGCAGACCAGTGGTAGAACCGCGGTCGGTCAGCGACCATTTGGCAAGACAACTAAAAGTCAAAAACGAGTGTGTTGGCCCTATTTTTAGTGAAACAAAAATCAAATCAACGTAATTTCAATATTATAATGAGATCACCATTTAAATATTCATTTAACTAATCGACTGAATTGTCTAAGTACACACGTCTTTCGTTCTTTGTTACATCATGAATAAAAATTTATCGAGGAAAGAGAATTGATTTTCGGTAGTGTAGAAATTAATGGAAATTGATATTATGGAGGTGAGAGGGGCTGGAGATGGGGCTGCAGCGGTGGAATATATACGTCCGCCTTCGCAACGATACTCCTGGGCCGAGGTTCGACAAGCAGTTCACGATTTACGAAAGGAATTATCATGTCTTTCTACTATGGTTCCAATTGCAATAAGTTTTCGTAAATTAGGCAATGGGAAGACAAGGATATATTTTTTGAGGAACCCACAGAATGGATGGGAAATCACATTACTCTATACGGATGTTTCACCAACACAGCAACCAAATAACTCGAGGTATGTTTTATTTTTGTCAACTCATGACCATGGCAGGTTTAACTTACCTTGATAAAAAAAAAATACGTCGCTTACAGTATTTTTTTTTTATGTTGTACAATAAAGAGTATCTTCAAAGGCTTTATGGGTTGATTCTTAGAAAAAAAAATTAAAAAATAATAACAGTGTTTTATTTGTCTTTGTTCAACTAACTCTTTGAAATTCTTTTGTGTTTGGTATTTATTGTAGTTAAAATACAATAAATTTATTCATTGGAACTTTGTTTACTATAAAACACCCAAGTCATGTTAAAAAAAGTATATAATTGGGCAAGCATGTACATAATTAACATTCCAACTAGAATTCTTTCTATTTTAATAATACATAGTTTTGTGTTTTTGTAATAAATTTACATAGCTAGGTTACATACAAAAGTATTTATAGTTTAGTTAATATTTAAGTTTCTGTAGTTTACATAGTTTGTTGAACAAATAAAATTAAAAATTCTTGACTTTATCCTTATAATTTACATTTTCCTTTTGTGAACAGTAAATATTAAATACTGCCTTAAAATGTATAACTTGGGCACACTATACCTCTGACAAGGCTAGTGGAAGATAGAAAAATGTTCCCTAATTCTTCCCCTGAAAACCTCCAACGAATTGCTAGGTTTCTTGCCGGTTCTTCTCCATAGGAAACAACCAATTTGGAACCGTGCACTAGCTTCTGACGTTTTATAAGTGCCCATGTAGGCCTATGTGAAATAAAAAACTTTTGACTTTGACTTCTCAAGAGACAACCACCAGGGGACACCCCCCCCCCCCACCCAGTTAGGGTTGTTAGAGGTGTGCCATAGCCATAGTCGGCCTTATAATGTTCCCACTATTGGGACTCAGGCCTCCTCTCTAGAAGAGGGAATGGGCCGTAATCCACCACGCGGGCCCAGTGCGGGTTGGTGGATGTGACATGAATTCCAATTGTAGGTTTTAGGACATGCCGGTTTCCTCATAATGTTTTCCTTCACCATTTTGAGAGCAGTGGTGATGAAATAAATTACACAAAGTAATGCGCCTGGCTGGGCTTGAACCCGAGACCTACAACTTGTAAGTCAGGGCCGTTACCACTCGGCCACCACTGCTGATCCCATATTAGAGCACATAATTGCAACTCACAGATGCACTGGTAATAAAAACCAGTCACCGTAGTCAAAATTGGCAAGAGAGTATGTATATCTATATATATAAAAGGAGAAACTGACTAACTGATATATCAAACCCACAACCAAAACTACTGGGACTAGTAACATGAAATGCTGCACAAGGCTTCCTTTTATGACGTAGGCGGGCATTAAGAGAGGTTTTTCCAAAATTTACCCCCTAAAGGGATGAAATGGGGTTTTCTTTTATTCTTGATAGGTCCGCGCTTGACCGCTATCTCACCTGACGGAAAGCGACGTTGCGGTCGACGATGGAACGCGTTTACCTAGAAGTAACCTATTCACTCTTGAATTAAAGATTCCCGGGTTGTAGCTATCAGGAAACACAGATTCCGGCAAGGAATTCCTCTCCTTAGCTGTACGCACAATGAATGTGTTCCCAAAACGTTTTGTGCGTATAAGGTCCAAAGTTTGTATAGAAAAACCTATTTTCATGCAGGCAAAGCCACTGGTAGAAGCTAGTATATATATATAACTTAGGCAACAGACAGAAATACTAAAAACTATATTTATTTTTGTTTCAAAATCTAAATTAATGAATTTGGTAGGTATTCATTTGATTTATATTGCCTAGCAGTTTTCATACCAATAGTGAATTATTTTGAGACAAGCACCAACTTCATGGAGCAGTGGTGGCCGAGTGGTAACAGCCCCGACTTACGAGTTGTAGGTTGTGGGTTCAAACCCAACCAGGTGCATTACTTTGTGAAATTTATTTCATCACCACAGCTTTCAAAACGGTGAAGGAAAACATCGTGAGGAAACCGGCATGTCCAAGAACAAAAAATTCGAAGACATGTGACATCCACCAACCCGCACTGGGCCCGCGTGGTGGATTATGGCCCATTCCCTCTCTTAGAGAGGAGGCCTGAGTCCCAACAGTGGGAACATTATAAGGCCGACTATACTATACTATACTACCAACTTCATCGTCAACCGCATCACAGCTTACCATTAGAACAGATGTCAGCCTGTGTAGTCGCAAATTACTTAGGTGAATGCAACTTAAATTTAGTAAGCATATTAATTAATTGCTGGAAGAAATTTCTTATTGGAAATAAGCAGTACCTTTGTACAATTTTTATCAGAATGTATCTTCTTTCTTTATTCGTGTGTACATAAATTATAAAATAAATAAATATTTCTTGTTAAAGTGGCAACACTAAGCAACAATATGAGTTAGTAGCCTTTGTCTTTTACTTGGTTAAATAAATAAATAAATAATAATAATATTCACACAACTATCACACAACGCCGTCTAGTCCCAAGCTAAGCAGAGCTTGTGTTATGAGTACTAGACAACTGATAAACATACTTAAATATGTCTAAATACATACATATTATAGATAAATTACACCCAGACCCAGAACAAATGCTCGTGCTCATCACACAAACGTTTATCCTGGGTGGGAATCGAACCCACAACCTCCGGCATAGCAGTCAGGACCACTGACCACTAGACCAACAGGCCAGTCTTGGTTGCTTATTAACTGTATCAAAATATGAAATATAGATTTATTTGTGTCTAGTCTAGAGATGTTATGTCTTAGTATGATTTCCGCACTTAGCCCTATGCAGACCATTGTATGTGGGTCAGGGTGGTCACAGCCTTTGCTGGGCTTATTCCACCAGCCCACCTCTCTCCAGAAGTGAGGTGTGGCAGGCGGTCGCCTCCTTCTGCGAAGCAGTAATGCTTGCAAAGGAAGCGTACGCACGCGCGAGAGAACGGCCCTCACTCCCCAGCTGCCGGAATCCCGATCGACACGAATCATTTAATGAGTGTGTCAGACTTTTACTAACTAAAACCCACTCCTGTTTCTTCTTTGCCATCGTTCCAAGGTCCTGGGGTTCTCTTTCGCATCTCCCATGGCCCCTGTAGGCTTCGCCCCTGCTGGCCCTCAATGGTTTTGATGACATCTCTTTGAGGCGCGCGTGGAATACTACGCGCTTTCGACGACTTAGGCTTGGTACGAACGGTTACTGGACGGTCTGTGACTGGAAGTCGGGATACCGGCGTCTGGGGTGTGAGGACCGCTCCTTCGCGCTTGCAACCGCCTCTTTTGCTAGCATTACTGCTTCGCAGAAGAAGGCGACCGCCTGCCACTCCTCCTCGCCCCGGACCATGGCCTGTACCAAAGCCCGGAGCCGTTCGAATGTAAAGGACACATAATTATGTTGACACAAACTTTCACATTCATAATAGTTAGTGTAATACATGGCTGACATTTTAACAGCTAATTATCATGAATTAAATTTAAATATTCTCACGTCTTAAATGAAGGCTAGCCGTCCATTCAGCAAAAGGTTAAATTTTTTATTACAAAACTGATTGTTACTAAATTAAAAATATTCATCTTAAACAGTTACTAAAATAAGTTTTCAATGAAAATCATTTTTTCATAGCAAGCTTTTATAGTGTGGTCTGTACCTATACAATGTATTGTTTTTGATATCCCATAACTCAAGGTTTATATTCTATCATCATCATCATTTCAGCCGATAGACGTCCACTGCTGGACATGGGCCTCCCCCAAATGTCGGCACAAAGAACGGTCCTGTGCGACTCGCATCCATCGGATTCCCGCAACCTTTACCAGGTCATCGGTCCAGCTTGTAACATTGCGTCTTCCGGTACGCGGTTGCCACTCCAGAATCTTTCGGCCCCAACGACCATCTGTTCTTCGATCAATGTGTCCTGCCCATTGCCACTTAAGTTTGGCGGTTTTTCGTTCTATGTCGGGAACTTTGGTTCTCCTGCGGATATCTATATTCTATAAGGAAAAATAATACTAAAAGTCCTAGAATATGTTGTCCAAAAGTGCTTGGTTTCGAAGATAATTATCATCAATCATAATTATTTTGGGTCAAAAATTTTCACCATTCTAACAAATCTTTACTTTTGCGACGTTGCCAAACTTCGCAATCTCGTCTTATTATAGTTTCGGAAAAAAGTGGCTGTGACATACGGAAGGACAGAAAGACATGACGAATCCATAAGGATTCCGATTTTTGCCATTTGGCTACGGAACCCTAAAAACTTCTATTCTTAAACATATTAAAATTAATAGTCATACAAAAACATTTATCTAAATTTTTACAATGTCAATGGCGAGTACATCACTCATTTTCGGTTTGCCGACGAGATAGTAGTCATGGCCGAGACTACGGAAGAGCTAAGCACAATGCTAAATGACCTCAGTAGAGCTTCCGAAAGAGTGGGCCTTAAAATGAACATGGACAAAACTAAAGTCATGATAAACAACCATGTAGCACCCACTCCTATCAAGGTTGGAGACTCTATACTCGAAGTTGTGGACGATTACGTCTACCTTGGACAGACAGTCCAGTTGGGTAGATCTAATTTCGAGAAAGGTCAACCGTCGAATCCGACTCGGCTGGGCAGCGTTTGGGAAGCTGCGCGGTATCTTCTCATCCAATATACCACAGTGTCTCAAGACGAAAGTCTATGACCTGGGGCCTGAGTCTGCTATTTCTATAAATTCGTCATTCCAACACGATCCCATTGTCATTTTGCTAAAAGTTCGTAATCTGATAATTCATAATGGTCGATCACTGATCGGTCAATGGTATTGTGATAGAATGACAATATCGAGCTGTCTCGAAATAAATTAAAAGCAATGACTGCACATTGACTTTCTAATGGTAGGTAACATCAAAGGAACTGTCAAAATTTTGGTAGTTATCCGCATACGTCAAATATTCATTTGTCATTATGTATGAGATTATCATTCTATGCCATTTATTTCAATAGAGTGTCAGTGGTTGACCATTGGAAAGTCATAATGACGCCATTATATTAGTAGATTACCAAACTTGGTCAAAATCAACAATTATGAAGTCAATGATAGACCATTCTGACACTATTGTAATAGCAGACTTGAGGCCCAGTGCGTGTTGCCAGTGATGATATATGGTTCCGAAATGTGGTCGCTCACAATGGGCCTCATCAGAAGGCTCAAAGTCACCCAAAGGGCAATGGAAAGGGCTATGCTCGGAGTTTCCTTGCGTGATCGAATCAGAAATGAAGATATCCGCAGGAGAACCAAGGTTGCCGACAGCACGAAGAATCGCCAAACTTAAATGGCAATAGGCAGGGCACATTGCTCGCAGAACAGATGGCCGTTGGGGCCGAAAGGTTTTAGAGTGGCGGCCGCGTATCGGAAGACGCAGTGTTGGAAGGCCCCCTACAAGGTGGACCGATGGCCTGGTGAAGGTTGCGGGAATCCGATGGATGCGAGACGCACAGGACCGTTCATTGTGGCGACCTTTGGGGGAGGCCTATGTTCAACAGTGGACGTCTATCGGCTGAAATGATGATGATGATGAAATGTTTACAAACTTTCTCTGTTATATATTATCTATACTTATAAATCTGTAGAAGTGAAAATTCTGTACAATAAATAAATGGCTGGTGGTGTTACTAGACCGACACCGAACCCAAAAATGTGATTAAAAAAAATTTGTCTGTCTGTCTGTTCAGGCATCACGTTAAAACTACTGGTGGAGTTCACTAAGGGGCGCTGCACACGGCTAAGATACTATAATATTTTATCTTATGATACAATATCGCTCGCCATACAATTCAATGGACTATCACACATGACGAAGATAATAAATAATATTTCATATTTTCGTATCTCAAAAAACCTAATAAAACCATTTTCGACTTCTACGCGGACGAAGTCGCGGGCAAAAGCTAGTCTTGTATAAAACAAGATAATATGTAACAGATACTAAGGTATTTCTGTTAATTAGCTATTTTACTGGTTTATCTAGTAGTATTTTGCACTAGTGTTAGTAAACAAATATATAATAATAATAAATAATTATTGAGTCAGATAGACAAACGGATTATAATTATGTATTAACATGAAAGTATGACATTATTGATCCCTGTAACGTTAATTTGATGTAATAATTCTTGTAGCTAGTAAAAACAGGTATAGTGTTCGGTCTCTAAGGGTCAGTTCACACTGAGACGTGACTCTGCGCGCATATTTTGAAGGTAGAACTACATTGCGCACACGTGGGCCGATCTGAGCGCGTCGTTCTCCATAGGTACATTTTATATGGTAACTAGACTTGCAGAGCTACTTTAGGTCCACGCCACGCGAAGCCACGCAATTCGCAGCTACGTATAATTAAACTTCGTACCGCCTAACAGTCAATGAATGTAGTATATCTTTCGATATAGTCAACCGATTGCGATGAAACAAAGCCTAAATAATATATCAAGTTACATACAATTTTATTATATAAAAGTTATCTACATCGATTTCGTACATTTCAAGTGATGCGCGCACAAATAAAAAATTCGTCAGATTTATTATATGTATAGATAAACTCAGTTTTAACTACTTTTAACACATAAAACAATTGATTATAACTTCAAACTATTCAAAAACTATAAAACTGTGAAAAGGGCGTGAAATTCGCTGTTCGACTGTCTAAGATGCTAGGGCGGGGGCGATGATACGCGATGGCAGTAGGGATGCGCTCATTCATCGACTTTTTAGTCTAACACTATGATTAAAACTATTTAAAAGCCTATCCTCTTGTTACAGACTAGACTGGAAACCTCTAATAGAGTCAAACGTCGCTCTTGGAGTTACCTCAGGCAAATGGTCTCGGGAGGAACAGCTCCTGTGGGAGCGACAGCGGGTAGCAGCGTGGGGCATCGCCTCTTACGAGCTCCACCAGAGTACTGGCCGCATCATGTTTCCGTGCGCTTCCTCGCTGTTCGTAGCTGATGAGGGAGTCAGTCAGGTAAGAGGCAGTATGAAGAACAGCAGCTTTGGGAGAGGCAGTGCGTTGCAACCTGGGGTAAGGCCTGGTATGGACTGCAGCAAAGCCGAGCAGAGCCATCATTGTACAGTTTCCTCAGGGATGTGGACTAATAGGCGTTAAATAGAGGGGGTTCTGGAGTGGTCTTTTAAGAGGTAACGAGGCCCTTCTATGAGATGATGGTGATCACCGGAGTGGTTTTAATGAGGTAAAAATCCCACACGCCCCGGACTTATCCCTAAAGTCCGGGTGCCTTTTGAAGGTTTCCCTGCAAAAAAAAGAAGGCAGTATGAAGAACAGCTGCTATAGGAGAGGCAAAGGTTGGAACCTGGGGCATCGTCTCTTACGAGCTCCACCAGAGCACCGGCTGCATTATGTTTCCGTGTGCTTCCTCGCTGTTTGTAGCTGATGAGGGAGTCAGTCAGGTAAGAGGCAGTATGAAGAACAGCAGCTTTGGGAGAGGCAGTGAATTGCAACCTGGGGTAAGGCCTTGTATGCACTGCAGCAAAGCCGTGCAAGCCACCGTTGTTCAGTCTCCTCAGGGATGTGGCCTAACGTTTTCGTACATTTTATATGGATTCGCCGCACACGGTTGACGCCGGTGGCCGCCACACGCTGCAAATCGCCGCTGCTCGCTTCTTGTGGCCATTAAACGCCAATACAAAACGCTGTCACATGCCACTCGCGCATTTAAACCTTCGTCGTCAGAGTCCATTATTATACTTCTTCTTCTTTTCGTGTCGATGTACTCGTAACTAAATATTTTCTGACCAGTATTTGGCAACCTCTACGGCTCTGTTATTGGCCTCGTATAGACCCTGAAAACTGCAGGTGGTTGTGCAGGATGGACAGCATAGCAAATGACGCGTGTCCTGTGCAGCGGCTCCACACTGGCACTGTGTTAGAGATGGGTCGAGGAAGCCCCATTTGGCCAAATTGTTTTTACAGCGGCCAACCTGGGTCCGCAGTCGGTTAAGAGATTATTATACCGGCCACAAGTGGCTGTCGCGCGTTTCAGCTTCCTTTGTGGCCACTTCTAGCTTCTCGTGGCGGCTTTTGTGGTTGTCGTGTGTGGTCCGTGTGCAGTGTTTCATTTGTGCATAAAGTTTAAATAAATAAATAAGTTGTATGTTGTGTAATAAGTTGAGCATTGGTGGCCGAGTGGTAACGGCCCCGACTTACGAGTTGTAGGTCGCGGTTTCAAACCCAGCCAGGCGCATTTCTCTGTGCAATTTATTTCATCACCACTGCTCTCAAAACGGTGAAGGAAAACATCGTGACGAAACCGGCATGTCCTAGAACCAAAAATTCGAAGACATGTGACATCCACCAACCCGCACTGGGCCCGCGTGGTGGATTACAGCCCTTTCCCTATCCTAGAGAGGAGGCCTGAGTCCCAACAGTGGGAACATTATAAGGCCGACTATGCTATGCTATGCTATAAATAAATAAATGCTTCCGTAAATTACATCTGCTTGCCATCAGGTGGGATCGCAGTCAAGAACCTTATCAAAAACGTAAATGTAATTAACAAAACCATTATCTCTCTTCCAGTCTCCTCCCCTCGTCCCTCGTTCACTTAACACGGGAGGCGGAGCGCCCTTAACCCCGGCGATGTGTCCTCGTGCTCCCGAGCTGGTCGCCCATGCGGCTAGAGGCGACATCTGGCTCGCAGGGGGACAGTTACGGAGGCCTACTCGACTGACGTACGCTTGTAAGGGCCATGAACCTGACCGGTGAGTTTCAGTTTTAAGAAAGGAAGAAAAAGAACTGGGCAAGTGCGAGTCGGACTCGCTGAGGGTTCCGTACAAACTTACCTATGTATATAGTTTAAAAAAGCCGGAATGGAGTATCGGAAGATTTTTCCAAATCACAAAAAAAAAGTTGTGATGTAACAATAAAGTTGTTACATCACAACTTTTTTTTTTCAGATTTATTCCTATACTTGTGCTATAAGACCTTGCTTTATGTCAAAATTTAGTATTATGAGTCAACGAGACCGTGCTACTCTATGAATTTTTATTTCCTCGAGAGTGTCGAAATGTATGTTTTTTGCCACATAAACCGAAGTATCTTTTTTTTCTCGTTAAGTAACAAGTTTGATTTTTTTACAGCTTCAAGAGTCCGTAGACTTGTGTATATGGTTTTAATTTCGACACGATACCTCCACGCGTTCCCGAGATAAAGGGTCTTGACAGACAGACAGACGATCGGACAACAAATTGATCCTATAAGGATTCCGTTCTTTCCTTTTGGGGTACGGAACCCTAAAAACTAATGAAAAGCCTAAATAATATCCACAAGACACTGTTATTCCAAAATATCTTATCAAAAATGTGTAATAACGTCATAATCGTGTAAGAGCGGTTGTATGAAAAACAGTGAAAATATATGTCGAGTTGCATCCCCTTAAGGTTAAATTTCTAAAAACCACCTCTTAATGCTCGTCTACGTAATTAAAGAAAGCTTTGTGCAAAAGGTTCACGTTTCTAGTTCCAGCAGTTTCAACTGTGCGTTGATATGTCAGTCGGTCAGTTTCTCCTTTTATATATATACATAAAATACTATGTAAAGATAAATCAATGTGTTCTGTTACTCCTCAGGTTAGCAGACGATCCGCGCCAAGCTGGCGTGCCATGCTATGTGACGCAGGAAGAATTCTCAAGGTACACCGGATTCTGGTGGCAGCCACAAGCTGATGGTAAGCATTTCTGGTAACTACTAACAACGTTTTAGTTAAAAACGAGACTACTTCATTAACATTTTCTCAAACAATTATTGAGAATCAACAACTCAAATGATTATTGAGAAAGGTCTGGACATTACATCCTGATTAATTTAAGAATATCATAACTATGTACATATATTAAGACTTGGTTAAAACATCGTCTTGGGCCGCCGGCCCATTATCAGCATCGGCAAGGAAAAGGACCTGTAGCGACATCTATGGCGTCACATGAGAACTAATCCTGCGTCGCGCAAGCAAAGTTCTCCGCGCGATTAGAACATATAGAACAGCCCGAAATCATCTATCGGGCAGTTGCCTACCAGACATAACATACCGTCTGGTCGGAGGATCCTCCCTTTTCAAAGGAGGTTTGCGGGACTTTACACTCTGTTTCGCATACCTCCAAAGACCCTTCGGCACCCCCTACATCGAAGCGAACACTGTGGGAAACTATGCATTGGCATATATTTAGGGATGCCGAAGGATCCTTTTTCTTGCCGATGCCGATAATGGGCGCCGGGCCTTGGACTAGTCTGTAAAAGTCATCTGCATGTCTTGGCCAGATCTTAGAAATTGATCACTTCGTCATCTATATGCCGTGGCCAGATCTTAGAAATTGATCACTTCATGATATGGCCAAGTAAAACTGGCCAGATCGTTTTAAACGTTAAGTTTGATGATATTTAAAACATTAAAAGCGTTTTGGGAACAGATTCATAATGCGTACAGCTAAGGAGTGGAATACCCTGCCGGAGTCTGTGTTTCCTGATGGCTACAACCTAAGGGTTTTAAAGTCAAGAGTGAATAGGATACTTCTAGGCAAGCGTGCTCCATCGTCGGCCACATCATCGCTTACCATCAGGTGAGATAGTGGTCAAACGCGCGCCTATCAATAATAAAAAAAAATCTTCGTTTGGTCTACTTTCTTTAGACCTTTTATTATCATAGAAATCCTACATCGCGCAATTAGAGTTTACCGCGCGATTTGAACTTATACAACAGACCGAAATCATCTCGCGGGCAGTTGTCAAACTTGACATAAAACCCGTCTGGTCGGAGGATCCTCCCTTTTCGACGGAGGTTAGCGAAACTTTACACTCTGTTCCGCATACCTGTCAAAAAACGTATTGTTTTCAGTGTGGCGTACCCTAAGGGTGCTAATGGGACCATATTACTAAGACTCTGCTATCTGTCTGTCTGTCTATCCGTCCGTCTGCCAACGAGATGTATCTCATAAACCGTAAGAGGTAGAAAAATCTTAAGACAATGTGTATTTCTGTTACCTCTACAACAACATATACTAAAAAACAGAATAAAATAAATATTTAAAGGGGCTCTCATACAACACCCATGATTCTATTGCCTTTTTTTTTGCTACGGACGGTACCTTCGGGCGCGAGTCCGACTCGCACTTGACCGGTTTTTTATTGACTTATTTTTTTAAGGTTCCGTACCTCAAAAGGAAAATACGGAACCCTTATATGATCACTTTGTTGTCATAGACATATCTGTCTGCCTTTCAAGACCCTTTATCTCGGGAACGCGTGGAGGTATCGAGTTGAAATTAAAACTATACAATCAAGTCTGCGGTCCCCTGAAGCTGTGAAAAAATCAAACTTCTGAGTTAATGAAAAAAAAAATACGGCCGTTTATATCGAAAAAATGTAAATTTCGATACTCTCAAGGGAATCAAAATTCATAGGGTACTTTCCGTTGACCTAGAATCCTGAAACTTGGCATGAAGCAAGGTCTCATAGCACAAGCATGGGAAAAGATCTGAAAACTGTAAATTTGTAGTTACGTAACAAAAACGCCCTTTTTTGCGATTCGGAAAAATCTTCGTAACTAAATTCGGGAATTAAATTGTTTTCATAGGTAAGTTTGTCCGGAACCCTCAGTGCGCGAGTCCGACTCGTACTTGCCCGGTTTTTTTTTTTAATCATAGTGTTTTCTTGTTGTTACAGATGATGTATTCAGGATAGTGTACGAAGAAGTTGACGAGAGTGAAGTAAAAATCTTCAGCTTCCCGTCTTCCCAGAGTAGCAGTGGAGAAGTTGAGGAGTTCAGGTTAGTTGGTGGTTTGAAATTATTTGCTATGAAAGTACTGGTTTTTATGAGGCGATGTTTGATGAAGAGGCAACGCGAAAAACGAGAGGTATCGCCTGTAAACTCTTTAAAGTTTTTCAGAAAAATTGTCGTCATTCAGAATCTCGAATAAATTTGCAAGGCTTCTATGGATGTACTTTTTTATATTTTTAATAAATGATTACATCATAGAGGACCAAAGTTCACGTAAAATAGCAGATTTTCAGAGGTCTTTACTAGATTAGTTTTACATAAATTGTTTTGATTTCTATAGAAGCCTAGATAATATACACAGGATAGCTGTGTATCCAAAATGTCTAGAGAAAGATGTGTTCAGTTAGTTGCCTTTTGCGATCGAAGGTCACAGTTACGGTATTTGATGATTTCAAACCCCTATAAAAACAATGTTAACCTATATATATATAAAAATTAATAGCTGTTCGTTAGTCTCGCTAAAACTCGAGAACGGCTGGACCGATTTGGCTAATTTTGGTCTTGAAATATTCATGATAGTCCAGGGAAGATTTAAACAGTGAGAAAAAGTGGAAAAAATAGATTAAAAAAACCGAATACAACGTCATCTCTAATTAAAATGTCATTATAAAATGAATTATGCTGTTCTGGCAATGCCAGTAGATGGCGTTATCCTTACTATTAGGTGGTACGAAGTTCGACGGGCCAGCTAGTAATAAATAATAAACCACTGTCCTTGAGCGCAATAGTATAGCGCTCACGGGGATAGTCGTTGGTTGGTACCACGTTCCACAAAAAGTGTTTAAGGGGCCTCTACGAGTTGGCTTCGGACCCCTCTTAGGCCTTCCAAAGATCCAGGACTCCATGGTCTTGAGATAAAACTACTACTTGAAGTCCTCTCAACTTTAGTTTGGTCTTCGTCAGAATTATTATTAAGTTCTCTTAATAATTTCATATTTTTCATAGTATTTATTAGTTTATAATTTTAGCTTAAATATATGTATTTTATAATTATAAATAACTTATTTTGATTTTATTTTTTCTGTTTGAATTATCAGTTATTTGTTTATTGTGCAAGCCTACCACAGTGTTGACTTTATAACCCAAAGGTTGACTGGTAGAGAATGCCTTGTTACATTAAGTCCGCCTATGTACCACTACTGTACATGAAGTTTAAATAAATCTATATTTATATAAAAGAAAGTCGTGTTAGTTACACTATTTATAACTCAAGAACGGCTGAACCGATTTGGCTGAAAATTGGTGGGGAGGTAGTTTAGAACCAGGAGGCGACATAGGATACTTTTTATCGAGTAGGATAGAGCATGGTAGAGCAAGGCAGAGTGGGATAGAGTAGGGTGGAGTAGGGTAGGGTAGAGTTGGGTAGAGTAGAATATAGTAGTCAGTAGACGGGAGTGAAGCCGCGGGCAATAGCTAGTAAAATAATAAACAATAATTCCGCTCTCTTTCCAGGTTCCCTCGCGCCGGTACTCCAAATGCGAAGTCTTCGCTTAAAATGGTGACGTTCAGACTGCAGAAAGCTTCCCCTACCACTGTATTAGATTACTACCAGGAAGGCGCGGCTGAACATTGTGAGTACCAGTTTGTGTTTAGAATATCTCACTCAGGAATAAAGCAGCTTTCTATGGGTGAGCAGTGGTGGCCGAGTGGTAACGGCCTCGACTTACAAGTTGTAGGTCGCGGGTACAAACCCAGCCAGGCGCATTACTTTGTGTAATTTATTTCATCACCACTGCTCTCAAAACGGTGAAAGAAAACATCGTGAGGAAACCGGCATGTCCTAGAACCAAAAATTCACCAACACAAAATTCCACCAACCCGCACTGGGCCCGCGTGGTGAATTACAGATTCAGATTCAGATATATTTATTGCCCATTCCCTCTCCTAGGGAGGAGGCCTGAGTCCCAACAGTGGGAACATTATAAGGCTGACTATGCTATGGGTGAAAAAATATTCGCAATCGGATCAGTACTTTCAGAGATCACAAAATAACTTGGCAAGTGCGAGTCGAACTCCCGTCCTGAGGGTTCCGTGCAAACTTACCTATGTAAAGAGTTCAATTCCTGATTGGAGTCTCAAAATTTTTTAGAAATAGCAAAAAATTTTTTTTTTTTTTTTTTATAGTAAGAAAAAATTTTCTGTTTTCAGATTTGTTCCTATACTTGTGTTATAAGACCTTGCTTTGTGCAAAATTTCAGGATTCTGGTTCAACGGGAAGTATTCTAGAATTTTGGCTTCCTTGAGTATCGAAATGTACTTTTTTTCTGACATAAACGGCCATATCTTTTGTTTTCGTTAACTTAGAAGTTTGTTTTCATCACAACTTCAAGGGACCGCAGACCCTTATTATATGGTTTTAATTTCAAATCGATACCTCCACGCGTTTCCGAGATAAAGGGTTTTGACCGATAGACAGGCAGACGGACGGACAACAAAGTGATCCTGTAAGGGTTCCGTTTTTTTTCTTTTGAGGTACGGAACCGTGGATGTATCGATTTGAAATTAAAACCATCAACGAAAAAAAAAGATATGGCCGTTTATATCGCAAAAAACGTGTATTTCGACACGCTCAAAGGAATCAAAATTAGGGTATTTCCCGTTAAACTAGAATCTTGAAATTGGGCATGAAGCAAGGTTTCATAGCACAAGTATAGGAGAAATAGTGAAAACTGTAAATTTGTAGTTACGAGTACGTTACAAAAAAATATTTTTTTGCGATTAGCAATAATCTTCCTAACTTAATTCGTGAATCGAACGTAAAGTTCGTACGGAACCCCTAGTGCGCGAGTCCGTCTCGCACTTTCCCGGTTTTTATTTTTTTCAAAATTTATCTACAGTTGTGCTCACATAGTAAAAACGACCAAAAATATGTAACCAAAATATTTGTAATACATATCATGATTGAAAAGAATGTCCATGGAGTTTCTTGCACGTTCTTCTCCATAGAGATGTACGCTTTGGAACGTGCAATTAGCATCATTTTTCTGACTGACAGACTTCTTGACATTTCAAAAGTGCCTGTAAATGATCTATTTTAAATAAAAGTCTCTGATTTCTGAATAATATTGTATTTATTGTTTCATTCTCAGCTTGTGACACGACGAACGGCTGCATGGAGGTGACAGATATCCGATGGTATGAGCTGCGTCAGCCTTTAAAGGATAGTTTTCCATGGTTCGAGTACCTCGCCAGGGTCGGGTGGACACCTTGTGGCCAATAGTAAGTATATAAACATCTCTTGGAGCAGTGGTGGCCGAGTGGTAACGGCCCCGACTTACGAGTCTCAGAGTTCAAACCCAGCCAGGCGCTTGGTGTAATTTATTTCATCACCACTGCTCTCAAAACGGTGAAGGAAAACATCGTGAGGAAACCGGCATGTCCTAGAGCCAAAAATTCGAAGACGTGTGACATCCACCAACCCGCACTGGGCCCGCGTGGTGGATTACGGCCCATTTCCTCTACTAGAGAGGAGGCCTGAGTCTCAAAAGCGGGATCATTGTAAGGCTGATTATGCTATATATCATCTTCCTGCCCTTGTCCCATCTTATTTGGGGTCGGCGCAACACGTTTTTTTCTTCCACTCTGCCCGGTCACTCGTCATGCTATCACTAACTTCCTTTTCTTTCATATCACTCTTCACACAATCCATCCATCTTTTCTTTGGTCTCCCTCTCCCTCTCCATCCATCCACATGTATACTCATAAAGGCTGATTATGCTATGTTAACTCAAATTTCAAATTCTCAATTGCCCCCAGCGTATGGGTCCAACTCCTAGACCGGAAGCAACAGCGTTTAGAACTGGTCCTGATCCCCCTGGCGCAGTTCACGACCCCCACGTATTATGATCAGGCAGACGACACCATGTGTGGCAGACACGACCACTGCTCGTCGAGGACTGAACAGGTAAGCGGTAGATATCATAACGTCGAATATTTAGCCCTAGGTAGAAAAGGGTAGTGGTTATTAGGTTTAATGTTGTAACTTACAAAAAAACTACCATTTGGTAGAGAATTTTATTTTTGTTCCATTTCGGTAGAATGAGATTTTAAACCAAATGACGTAAGTAGACAAGTGATTAACGGGTTAAAAATTCAGCTTTTCAGAAACTACCATTTGGTAGAAAATGGTAGAATTCCTACTTTTCTAGATTAAATAACATGGAAGTCTAACTACACTGTACCTAGTGTTATTGGGTCATTTTACATACTATTAGCGTTAAGAACTGGTCCTAATCCCATTGGCACAGTTCACGAACACCACGTATTATGATCAAGTAGACGACGCCATGTGTGGCAGACATGACCACTGCTCGACGAGGACTGAACAGGTAAGCGGTAGATACCATAACATAACGACAGTGTTCACCTGACGTAAATAGACAAGTGGTTATCGGGTTAAAAATTCAGTCTTCTCTGAAACTACCATTTGGTAGAAAATGGTAGAATTTCTATTTTTCTTGATTATAAACCATTGAAGTGTAACTACACTGTGCCCAGTGTTTTATTGAATCATTACATACTATAAGCGTCAAGAAATGGTCTGGTGTCGACCCTAACTGGCCCCGTCAATATGGCAGGGAAGCCTTCTACTCCGGCTAGTTTGCCTTCAAAAACACTTATGCCATTTATTCCCTTATGTTACAGCCAATCCAAGATATACAAATTCTAGTCTCCGAAACAGCCCCCGATGCGTGGATCAACGTGCACGACATACTTTACTTCTTACCGTCCAGCAGTACAGAGATGAACTTCATCTGGGCAAGCGAAGAGAGCGGGCATTTACATCTTTACCTAGTTAGTTGTGCGCTCATACAGAAGAGTAACGTACAAAATCGATGTGAGTAATAAAAAATTGTATGGTAGAAAATGGTAGAATTTTTGTGATGGTTTCTGAAATATTCTATTATGTAACTTAGCAGTAATCGGAACGAAAAATGTTTATGATTATAAAACTACCATTTGGTAGAAAATGTTATTTTTGTATTTTGGTTAGATTTTGTAAAACTGGTATCACTAAGGTGACTATTTATCGAGAGTTACAATATTTTTGAAATCTACCATATGGTAGAAATGCAAGTTTTATATTAATTTCATGCAGGTATGTTTTACAGTTTGCTTTAACAACATGTGAAATCTACATACTACTAAAAACGTAACTAGTGTGAAGATTATTTTCCCTATTTTTGTATATTTGTCCACAGCTGTAATAGAAATGATAACAGAAGATGAGAGCAACGCCGTAGGACCCAACATGACTAGTAAAGAACCAATCACGGCTGGAGAATGGGAAGTCATGGCTAGGAAAATTTGGGTGAGTAATTTATTAAAATCTACTAAACCATACTAAACAATTCAGATTTCATACAAAATTTTCATTATTTTCTTCGATGGCATCGTTCTTATTTTTTGTTAGCCAATATGGTTCTGATGCTGAGCAAAAGTGAGGTCACAGGTTGCCTCGCGTCCTATCCCTGTGTAACTCGTGACTAGGGCCTCAAGTCTGCTATTACAATAGTGTCAGAATGGTCTATCATAGATTTCATAATTGTTGATTTTGACAAGTTTGGTAATCTACTAATATAATGGCGTCATTATGACTTTCCAATGGTCAACCACTGACACTCAAGAAGTGGCATAGAATGATAATATCGTACATAATGACAAACGAATATCTGACTTATGCGGTAATCTGCTAAAATTTTAACAGTTCCTTTGATCAGTGACCTACCATTAGAACGTCATTGTGCAGTCATTGCTTTTATTAGCTCGATATTGTCATTCTACCACAACTCTAGTACGAGACCATTGACCGATCAATGATCAATCATTATGAATTAGCAGATTACGAACTTTTAGCAACATGACAAGTGCGTCCTGTTGGAATGATGAATTTATAAAAATATCAGACTTGGGCCCCTGTAATTTTCCAGGGACTTCTCTGTCTGCTCTGTGAACTCTGTCGACGAAGCGACAACGTCGTGCCGTCACATGGCGCTGAGAGTGTTAAATATAGACATATATTTTGCAAGTACAACGTCAATAGTCTAAATTTTCCAACAGGTAGACACAGCCCGCCAGCTGGTGTACTTCGTAGGGCTCCGCGAGACGCCCCTGGAGCGCCACCTGTACGTGGCGCCGCTGTCGCCGCCACGACCTCACGCTGTGCAACTGTTGACCACTGTGGGACACTCGTGTGCGGTTGATATTGATGAAGTAGGTCTTCTATATATTTTGATTGATTGATTGATTAAGCTTTAAGATACACGTCAATTTCTTACTCGCCAAAATAGCGGAAACAAATCAGCTGCTCCATACATTTTGATGAGTTATGCGAACATAAACGTAGGGAGCAGCTGATTTTGTTTTCGCGATTTCAGGTTTGGTCCCATAGTAAAAGTTGTTCATAATGAGGAGTACAATGTCCCCTCGGAATTCTTAAAGTTAATTTTTTAACACCTTTTTTAACGCCTCTCTCCTGGACACGAGTTTAGCCATGGCACATGGCCCACCTGGAAAACTCTAAACAGACTCCGCACTCAAGTTGGGCTCAGCAAGGACAATCTCCACAGATGGGGGTTCTCGGACGATTTCGATCTTCAGTGTTTGTGCGGCGTCTCTCCGCAGACCATGTCCCACCTTCGATCCTGCATCACGTGCCCTGTTACCTGTTCACGTAGAGACCTAATGACAGCATCAGCGGACGGCACTGCCGTGGCCGAATACTGGGCCATACAAAGAATTTAACTAGTTTTGCCATCGATACGCTAAGAACACCTTATATAGATTACTACTATATTCAATCAAATTTGTAGGTTATTTACTTTTTGCCGAAGCTATCTTTGTAAATAAGTGTCGTAGCTAATAACCGGTTCTACCTGTAGATTTATCTTAATGAGAAGAATGGATTTAACTTTAATTTGGGAAAAATTGCAGATAGTTGGTTTTTGCAATAAAGGTATGAAATTAATTATTCATACGAAGACATAGCTTAAAGGACTTAGTATCCAAGCAAAAAAAAATTAACAAAAAAAAAAATTGTGTTTTGAGTCAGTTTTCATTATTGCTCATCTTAAGTTTCTGTGACAGAAGACGCTGACAACAATATGAACATTTTTTCGTTTTACCAATTTCAAATCAAATATTAATGTGTTCCCAGGATTGCTCGATGGCAGTAATTACATCATCAAACATATGCTGCGCGCCAGTCACGAGGGTGTACAGAATCAACACATCACCACCGCGGCTATTAGTGCAGGGAACTATCACCGACAGACCGCCTTCAGGTAAGTGTTGAGAACCTACCGTAGCATGGTATTATTTTTGAAATGTTAATATTAGTAGTTTTCTGGACTTGTGATTGGTTTCTGTGTTAATTAGGCATCCGTTTTGTAATTCTACCATTTGGTAGAAAACGGTAGAAATTTAAATTTGCGGTAGAAAATCATAACAAAGTCAATAGCTTAAGAAATATCATTAAATTGGATAGAATTGACAGTTTAATTAGAAACTACCATTTAGTAGAAATTTGAATTTGATAGAAATCATATTCTTTGACAGAATCTTTGGAAGTAAGAAGCTTCAACGGTTCTTGGGACAGTCGGTCCGGTGATGGGGACGACACTGATAGTGAAACGGGGTCCTTAATCAGAGGTATGTTATATTTTGTAGCGTGTAGCTGCGGAAGATCATGTAGACTACACACCATTCAGAATAAGATTAGGCATTAGCCATTAGCATAAGTTTTCTTTGGAAACCGTACTTTTTAATCAACATTTGGCAGATCGAGATCATTGACAGTGAGCAGGCGTACACCACGCGTCTATGAAGCTACGCGTCCGTTGACAGTAGACCTTATATTATCAATTCCCTTTTCCAGAACGGTCACTCAGCATATCAGACATACCGCCCCCCCAGATCTACGAAACGCGCCTCTCTTGCGGGGCGACGGCCTACTGTACCCTGTGGCGCTGCGGGCGCCCGGGGCGGAGTCCTACGGTCTTACATGTGTATGGGGGGCCTGAAGTACAGACTGTTACTAATAGTTATAAGGTAAGGAAGGTTATAATAGATTGTAATAAGTTAAGGTGTGCAATAAAGTAATAAATAAATAATAATAATATTCCACAACTATCACACAACACCGTCTAGTCCCAAGCTAAGCAGAGCTTGTGTTGTGAGTACTAGACAACTGATATACATACATGTATAGATACATATCATAGATAAATTACACCCAGACACAGAACAAATAATCGTGTTCACAAAATTTGTCTTTGGTTGGAATTAAACTCACGACCTCCGGCATAGCAGTCAGGGCCACTGACCGCTAGACCAACAGGCCATTCATCTGAGAACCATGATCAAATCATATGAGAAACATGCAGATTAGTGTCTCAGATGGTCTATTGCAGAAAGAACCACACAGATTTGAAAGGACCTGTCCAGTCAGTGCAAGCAGTTTTCATGTAGCTCAAATTTAGGACTACTAAGGAGCTCAACGACTTGACGAACAATACGAAAAAAAGGACATTTAGGTAGGCCGAAAAAAAATACTCAAAACTGCCAGACATCATCTTAAAATTACAGAAAACGAAAAGTAATCCACATAGTGTCAACATTCACAATAATGTAATAAAATTTACAAAAACGTAACACTTTTGGTGTCCTCAACTCCACGCCTAAAGCGCGTATTTCGCGTGCGGTTGGGACAAATGTGTTATTCGATGATTCGATCCACCACAGCTCTTCAAGGAAGGCTAGCAGCGCCCTGGTGTTACTAACCATTTCGTGGAGGGTACTTGGGTTCTTGAAGTACTTTGCTCTGTATCCAGCGACTACTGGGCAACTTAGGAGCAGATAAGCTGCTGCCTCGTCCTCCTCCATGCAGGCTCTGCAGAGTGGGCTGTCTGTAACTCCTATGACAGAGAGGTGCTTATTAAAGGAGGTCCAAAGTTGGTATGGAGAAACCGCTGGTTAGTTTATAAATGAAAATTCTCTTTGCAGGGTATCCGCCAACTCCGCATGCATATGCTAACCGCCCGAGGGTTTAATGTGGTGGCTGTGGACTCGCGAGGGTCCAAACACAGAGGCCGAGCGTGGGAGGCAGCCATCAAAGGCAAGCTGGGCCAGATCGAGCTAGATGACCAAGTAAGTGGACCAGCTGTGGACTGTAGGGTAGACCGCCCACCTGGGCCGAAGCCTAAGGTTGGCTGGAAGAGATCGCGGAATGCGATAAGGCCGCCCATTGTATGTATGTATGTGTTTTAGTTTCCTTTTATTTTTGTATTGTTGTACAATAAAGGATACAATAAGTAAATAAATAGGCCATGGGATTTTGTGAAAAAGTTACCGTGAGCTAGGAACGCTAAAGGCGACTGAAGGCCACAGGTAGATTTTTGTCAGAAAAAGTCTGACACAGCCTATGGCACCATCCTAGAGTGCGAGAAGACATCTCAAAAAAAAGGAAGGGTGAGTCAGGCAGTCGTCAAAGACAGATCAAATTAAATGACCAGGTTAGTGGACCAGCTGTGGACTAACAGCAGGGTATCCGCCAACTCCGTATGCACATGCTTACTGCTCGAGGGTTCATTGTCGTGGTTGTGGACTCGTGAGGGTCCAAATACAGGGGCCGAGCGTGGGAGGTAGCCATCAAAGGCAAGCTGGGCCAGATCGAGCTAGATAACCAAGTAAGTGGACCAGCTGTGGACTGTAGGGTAGACCGCCCACCTGGGCCGAAGCCCAGGGTTGCTTGGAAGAGATCGCGGAATGCGATAAGGCCGCCCATTGTATGTACGTATGTGTTTTAGTTTTCTTTTATTTTTGTATTGTTGTACAATAAAGGATACAATAAATAAATAGGCCACGGGATTTTGTGAAAAAGTTAACGTGAGCCAGGAACGCAAAGGGCGACTGAAGGAGACAGGTGTATTTTTGACAGAAAAACTATCTGACACAGCCAATTGCACCATTCTAGAGCGCGAGAAGTCATCTCAATAAAAAGGAAGGGTGAGTCAGGCAGTCGTCAAAGACAGATCAAATTAGATGACCAGGTTAGTGGACCGGACCAACTGTGAACTAAAAGCAGGGTATCCGCTAAATCCGCATGCACATGCTTACTGCTCGTGGGTTCAATGTCGTGGTTGTGGACTCGCGAGGGTCCAAATACAGGGGCCGAGCGTGGGAGGTAACCATCAAAGACAAGCTGGGCTAGATCGAGTTGGATGACCAAGTAAGTGGACCGTAGCATAGCATACATAGCATAATCAGCCCTTTTTTTTAATGTTCCCACTGCTGGGACTCAGGCCTCCTCTCTCTAGGAGACGGAACGGGCCGTAATCCACCACGCGGGCCCAGTGCGGGTTGATGAATGTCACATGTCTTCGAATTTTTGGTTCTAGGACATACTAGTTTCCTCGCGAGGTTTTCCTTCACTTGTTTTTAATTACTTAAGTATGTTTCGAATTACGAATAAAAGTTCTTATTATTATTAAACAATTTTTTTTATTTAATTCTTGCAGTCAAAGCAAAAGTAATTTAATTTTTCATTACTATTTAAGCACTGTTTTTAGGGCTCCGTACCAAAAAGGTAAAAAGGAACCCTTATGGTGCGACTTCGTCCGTCTGTACGTCCGTCACACCGCTACATCTCGAAAACTACTTTACCACCTCATTGTTTATAGAATTGCTTAGAATGAGATTTCTATTACTTTGGTGACAGAACACTAAAAAAGAGAATACCATACCTATTGAACAGTCTGCCGGCAGACATAAGTAGTGAAACAAACACAAATAGATTTAGACAAAAATTAAAATTATATTATTTAGAAATGTTTTAAGTACATTTAAGTATGTCTAGAGACTCACCGACCCCACAGTCAAACCATTGCAACGGTTTTGTGGGGCTTAACTTATAAGTTACTTACCTATTGGAATAAAGATAAATAAATAAATAAATAATTGTTATGAATATGCTTATTTTCTTTCACCAGGTTGAAGTATTACAATGGCTGGCTAAAGAGACCGGCTGCATAGATATGGAACGAGTAGCCATACACGGATGGAGTTATGGTGAGTATTCTTTTGTAAATAAATTATATAATAATGTTACACCATGAAACTTTAATAAGTCATGCCTCCCCCGAAATCAATGGCATTGTTGAGTGAAAGCTCTAGAATCGAAGTTCGTACCAAGCTCTGGAAAATTCGACGAAGGTACTTCTATTGTTATTAGTTGATAAGGGAATTTGTAACTTACGTTTTTTTTTTTTTTTTAATTGCTATAAACCAGTGCTTGACTACGATCCCACCTGATGGTAAGCGGAGATGCAATCATTGATGGTCAGGCGCACTAGTTTATTAAGAGCCTATTCACTCTAGCCTTGAAGACACCTAAATTATAGTTGGACGGGAAGACCGCAGCAGGCAAATTGTTCCAGTCCTTCGACGTACGCGGTATAAACGACGAAGCGAAACGCTTAGTCCGGACCGTTGAAGTTTCAACAACGTAAGGGTGGATACTCGCCGTGCGTCGGGTTGTCCGATGGTAGAAAGGAGATGGCGGAATCAAGTCATGCAATTCCCGCGCACACTCTCCAGAATGTAACCTGTAAAATACAGATAGGCTGGCTACCCTACGTTTTATACAATGGAGTCGAAATTCAAATGAAGTCGCGAGCTTCTAGAATATTATATTTTAGGTTTATAAAGCGAATTATTTTTTTTATTATTGATAGGCTCGCGTTTGACCTCTATCTAACCTGATGGTAAGCGATGATGGCGATAATTGAATAATTGATACTCTATTGAGGATACAGAAATATACGTGATTAAATGCATGTAGGTGCGGTGCAGTGAAGAGCGAAGCGAAGCGGTCGCGACCGCGGTTTGATATTTTCGCACGAACACTTGCAGTGCGGTGATTTGTTTTATATAAATGGCTAAGCCGCCGCGTCGCGTAGAATTTGCATGAATCGCATCAATTAAAAATAAAAAACAGTACATAAGTATCATCTTTGTTATTTTAATTGCAATTGCGTCTAACGCAATCGAATCGCTTACGTAAGACGCTGTCTTAAGGGTGGTTTTAGGATAACCGCGTTTATGTTCAGCAACTTGCCTCCCATATTGAATAACCATTTGAGATGTGGCATGTCCCCTCCCCCCCCCAGGCGGCTACCTGTCGCTGCTGGCGCTGGCGACGCGGCCGGCCGTGTTCCGGCTGTGCGTGGCGGGCGCGCCCGTGACGTGCTGGCGCCTGTACGACACGGCCTACACGGAGCGCTACATGGGCGCGCCCGCGCGCGCGCCGCACGCATACACGCGCGCCAGCGTACTCGCGCACGCACCTTTCTTCCCTGATCAGTAAGTTATCATCTTGATGTCAGTATTATTCACTTGCAAGCCGATTATTACTATACAGTCTCACTTATCAGCCATGTGAGCGAAGCGGGGCTCTTCTCGTAAGTATGTTCATATGAGTGGCTATGCAATCGAGCCCATTTTAATCATCAGCGATCTTATAAACAAATCATGCGAGCAAAGCAAGCCACTACTTAGCTACTTTGACCGCTGCTATCTTCTATATGAGAGAGCGAGCGAAACGAGCTCATTCTCACCCTGAGCAAACACTCATATAAGCTCTGCAAGCGAAATGAGCTCATTCTCCCCCAGAGTTAACACACAAACGAGCCATGCGAGCGAAATGAGCTCATTCTCACTCAGAGCGAATACACAAACAACCCATTCAAGCGAAACCGGCTCTTTCTTTCCCTGAGTGAACACACATACAAGCCATTCAAGCGAAACAAGCATATTCTCACGCAGAGCGAACACACAAACGAGCCATGCGAGCGAAATGAGCTCATTCTCACCCAGAGCGAACACACAAATGTACCAGTCAAGCTAAATGAGCTTATTTTTACCCAGAGCAAACACACAAACGAGACAAGTAAGCGAAACGAGCTCAATCTCACTCAGAGTGATCACACAAAGAAGCCGTGCGAGCGAAACGAGCTCATTCTCATCCAGAACAAACACACAAACAAACCATGCAAGCGAAACGAGCTCCTTGTCAACCATTGCGGTCCTACAAACGAGCGAGCGAAGCGAGCCCATTTTCCGCTAATTCTCTACAAAAACGCTCCCGTTGCCTGTGTGTATTATTGGTTACTTATTAACAAATAATAATCTTGCAGGGAAGGTAGACTACTAATAATCCACGGACTGGCGGACGAGAACGTCCACTTCTGTCACACGGCGGCGCTAACGGCTGAGCTGGTGAGGCTCGGGAAACCACATCGAGTACAGGTATGATTCATTTAATTTGTTATCGTCATCATTATTTCAGCCGAAAGACGTCCAGCCGTCGTAGCCACAATGAACGGTCCTGTGCGTCTCGCTTCCATCGGATTCCCGCGACTCTCATCTGGTCATCTGTCCACTTTGTGTGACACTGTTGGTAAGTCTCACACAAGGTGGACCGATGACCAGGGTGCGTCTGAACCACCACTCCATAACCTTTCGTTCCTATCGACCATCTGTTCTGCGAGCAATGTGCTCTGCCACTTAAGTTTGATGATTCTTTTTCTCGTTAACGTCTCTTTGTCTTATTGAAAATTTCAAAATGTTTTTATTTCACATAGGCCTACATGGGCACTTATAAAACGTCAGAAGCTAGTGCACGGTTCCAATTGGTCGTTATGGAGATGAACCATTATTGTTGGATGAGTCAAAGTCAAAGTTTTTTATTTCACATAGGCCTACAAGGGCACTTATAAAACGTCAGAAGCTAGTGCACGGTTCCAATAGGCTATTTGACAGTACGAAAAATAAGTTTATATTTACTGCTATCCGCATAGATTATGGGTTTTGTACCAATTATATCTCAAAAATAATGGACTGTTTATAAAAAAATACGAAATAAACTTTATTTTATTTCACCTAGCGCCATGTTTTTGAAAACGATCGCTATTGGTTAAACCTATTTAGACGTCACAAGTCTGTAAATATGCCTGTCATTGACTGCTATTCTTTTGCGTACTTCTCTTGTTACTTTTCAACTTCAAATATAGGTATTGCGAATTTCTATTTTAAATTTCGTATTAATTTATTCATCCATATCTCCTCCAAAACCCACTTAAATATAAAGTATTTTTCTTTCTCTCTTTTCGGTGACTATTTTGCCTTACAACCAGAAAAATAAAACCTGCAAATTTTAGTGGAAACAATAAAAAAATCGTTGATTTGCAGGTGTACCCCGGCGAGAGACACTCGCTCCGCGCGATGCACGCAGCGAAACACTACGAAGCAACGCTTATACACTTCCTGCACGAGAACCTGTAACCGCGCCAAATGTAATACATATTACACAATTGTATGGGGTTTGTATTATGCGAGAACATGCATGAAAATTTCAAGAAAATGTCGCCCGCAGTTGACACGCAGTTGCCACCGATGAAGATATCTTAATATATCGTTTGTTCAACTGCAATAATAAAGCTCTTCTCCGATAGAGTTAATAACGAATTTTGTTTTGCAAAATGAATTGTCCGAAATTCGAATGCTGTGATTAATAACACAGTGCAATTCTGTTGTAAAGTGAGCTTGATAGCGGATTGTTTAATGAAATAAAATTGATGTCCTAAATTGTATGGAAAAATGAAAAAATACTTTTTGTAAAAGATTTTTTTTTGTGTGTAATGGTTCACATTGTAACTTGTGTCTTAGAACCATAAATATTAAGTCTCAGATACAGTAGGGGACAAAATTTCCCCCAGCGTGACGCGTATTGCATAATCGTATATGACGCTGCAACTTGTCCCCCAATATTTTACAACGCATTCACGTGACGCGGGACATATTGTTGAACAATTTAACAGGTTGGCTTTAGGCTCACCGCACACGAAGAACTGATCAGTTGCTTCGCGTGCCTGTTGCCGACAACAGGCAACCATTTTTTTTTGTTGTTTCAAGAAATGACATAGATGTGTTTCAGTGATCGAAAACAGTGTTTGGTTACTCCATTCGGAGCCGCGTCTAGCAATAGATAAAAAAATATTATGTCCATAGACATCGTTGACCACTTTCCATCAGGGTGCTTGCTTGTTAATCACTACATCACTGTTGGACATAGGAATCCTCAAACCAAGCTACAACGACTGACGATCCATGTCCCCTGCCCACTGCCACTTAAGTTTGGCGTTTCTTCGGGCTATGTCGGTAACCTTGGTTCTCCTGCGAATATTTTCATTTCTGATGCGATCACGCAAGGTAAGCAAACCTTATATCTTCTTCTTCCTGCCCTTGTCCTATATTACTTGGGGTCGGCGCAACACGTTTTTTTCTTCCATTCTGTCCTGTCACCCGTCACGCTATCACTAACTCCCTTTTCTTTCATATCACTCCTCACACAATCCATCCATCTTTTCAACAAACAAACCTTGTATACGAAGTATTATTTCATTTTGAATCAATAACAGACATCATTTCGCAATATTATGTAAAAAAAAAAACAAAGTCAATGCAATTAGCGACACAGTAACGTAACGCGCTTCACAATGTTTTATACGAATGTTGCGCCACAGTGGCGCGATTGTTGCGCCATTGTGGCGCGATTGTTGCGCGACAGTGGTGCGATAGTTGTGGTTTAGTTGCCAGATCAATGCAATACTTATTATTATTTACTGGTTTTTTGCTCGTGGCTTCGCAATCTGACGTTTTATAAGTGCCCATGTATGCCTATGTGAAATAAAATCTTTTGACTTTGACTTTGTCGTGAAGACCTTAAAAGAGGCAAGTTCGAATTCAGCCAAGCGCATTACTTTGTGTAATTTATTTCATCACCACTGCTCTCAAAACGGTGAAGGAAAACATCGTGAGGAAACAGCATGTCTTAGAAACAAAAATTCGAAGACATCGCAATAATATAAACTTTTCATCTCGTATCACACGCGGGCGAAACCACGAGCAAAACTAGTGAACTGTTATTTAATAAACTGCCTTATTTTTAAAGAAATTAATCATAAATTATTTACTTTACTAAGTATTCCTGTTTCATAAAAACTAAGGTCTACTGTCCACGGACGCATAGCTTCATAGACGCGTATTCATATATAAGGTGACTGGTAATTAGTGACCGATACTTAAACACGTGATTGTACTCATGATTACAAACAACTTTCCCAAAGAAACTTTATTTTTATACTAATTAATTTAATCACAATAACAAAACAGCAGCAGCAACAGTCTGGATATTATTTTACCGAAACATGTAGGTTAGGTACATTGTTTACGTCATCGATAACGGGCGTCGAGCCGCTAACAGCTGACAGGGTTAAGGCGCTCGCGCGAAATTCAAAGTTTCAAATAGCTGTTTTATTATTGTTTATTGTTATTTCAAATATTGTAACAACATTTTTTTTTAAAAGAGTAACCATGGTGTTTCTTGCCGGTTCTTCACCATAGGAAACGACCAATTTAGAACCGTGCACTAGCTTCTGATGTTTTATAAGTGCCCATGTAGGCCTATGTGAAATAAAAAACTTTTGACTTGACTTTGACTATTGTGAATAAACTAATTAGTTTTAAAAAAAGTTTCTTTAGGAAAGTTGTTTGTAATAATGAGTACAATCACGTGTTTAATTATCGGTCACTAATTACCAGTCACCCTATATAAGGTGTTAAAAATTAACTTTAAGAATTTCGAGAGGACATTGTACTCCTCATTATGAACAACTTTTACTATGGGACCAAACCTGAAATCGCGAAAAAAAAACAGCTGTTCCCTATGTTTATGTTCGCATAACTCGTCAAAATGTATGGAGCAGCTGATTTTTTTCCCCATAGTAAAAGTTGTTCATAATGAGGAATACAATGCCCCCTCGAAATTCTTAAAGTAAATTTTTTAACACCTTATGTATCATACTAAACTGTGAAACTCGCGCAACGTCGTACCGTCGTGTTGCATCTATGTAACTACTCATTCGTGGACAGTAGGCCATAGTTTTGTATGTAAGCTTCAAGCAGGCGTACACCAAGCGTATAATGACGAATACGCGTCCGTAAACAGTAGGCCTTATAGTAAACACCGAAATGAACGCCTCAATACTAAAGCTTATTATTAGATTGTGATAGATAAGAACTAATCCTGCATCCAGCAATTAAAGTTCTCCGCGCTATTTAAACATATAGAATAACCCGAGTGGAGAAGGGCCCTCTTAAATTTACAATTCTCTTAAATGAGGACAGTATTAAAACTTTTTTGTTGGGAAAGTCATCTAATGACAAAACCCGCTCTTGGGCGGTGCGAGAGATAGTGTCAGACTTTTACTTACTAAAAACCCACTCCTGTTCCTTTTTTGCCTTCGTCCCGGGGCCCTGGGTTTCACTTTCCCACTACCCGTGGCCCCAATAGGCTTCGACACTGCCGGGCCCCTACGATTTGCTGACAACTCCCTGAGGCGCGCGTAAAAAATTTCGTGCCTTCTATGCCTTGAGCTCGATCCGGACAGTTACTGGACGGTCGGATGGTGATCAACCCATTGCTCACCGTCCGCTAAGTTCGAACACGATACCCCTTGGAATACCCCCAGAACCAATATTTATAAAAGCGAAATACCACTCACTGATTAATCACGAAATCTCAGAAACTATAACACCTACAAACTTAAAATTTGGCAGGTAGGTTCCTTATAGGGTGTAGACATCCGCTAATTACGGATTTTACGAAACTCCACCCCTAAGGGGGTAAAACAGGGGTTGGAAATTTGTATGGAGACAGTTACTTTTACGCTGGCGAAGCCGCTGGTAGAAGCTAGAATAGAATATATATAATCATTATCATCATCAACCTGCCCTTGTCCAGTGTTATTTGCAGTCAGCGCAACACGTTTTTAGGGTTCCGTAACTCAAAAGGAAAAAACGGAACCCATAAAGGATCACTTTGTTGTCCGTCCTTCTGTCTGTCAAGACACTACCTCCAAAACGCGTGGAGGTATCGAGTTAAAATTAAAACCATATACTCAAGTCTGCAATCCCTTGAAGCTGTGAAAAAATAAAACTTATAAGTAAACGAAAAAAAAAGTTACGGCCGTTTATGTCGCAAAAAACGTAAATTCAAACACTTTCAAAGAACCTAGAATCCTGAAATTTGGCATAAAGCAAGGTCTTATAGCACAGGTATAGAAATAAATCTGAAAACAGAAAGTTTGTTGTTACTTCACAAAACAAAATACTATTTGGCGATTCGAAAAAATCTTAGAGACTCCATTCGGAAATTGAATTATTCACTTATGTAAGTTTGTACGATAACCTCGGTGCGCGAGTCCGACTCGCACTTGACCAGTTTTTTCTTCCATTCTGTCCTGTCAACCGTCACACTATCACTAACTTCCTTTTTTTTTCATATCACTCCTCACACAATCCATCCATCTTTTCTTTGGCCTCCTTCTCCCTCTATCCACATGCATACTCATAACTCTTTTAGTAACATGCGTTTCATCCCTCCACTTCACATGGCCCATACAGATACCGGCACGAATCTTGAGCGCTCGAAAAAGTGGGGATCGCTTTGCGCATCGTACACATCGGCGAGCCCATCACTGCACAACGATTGCACTACCCGCCCCCGCGTCTCACTTCATACCACTAAAGAGACCTGATATTTCACTTCTGCGCAAGTGGAAGTTAGCGCTCAAGATCCATGCCGGTATCTGTACCAAGACAAACAATCCCCTTTCATCAAAATCGAATCAAAATTAATAATAAAGACTGTCAGTATTCGTTTTAAAACTACCCTCAAAATACGGCCTAATCCTAACCGCTTTGGTCCGAGGGATGTTATCGCGTCCTATTCACTAGGGTCTGGTGTTTGCGACTGGGTACTCCATCTCGTTTAGCTCTTCAATCTCCAAAGGCGATTGAAGAGCTGACGAGATGGAGTATTTAGCCACAAAATAGATAGGGTACAGAAGTCAATCTACATACAAAGCGCGAATTAAGTAAACGACAACGGAAGTATTTAAAAAAATAACTTTATTTCGACAGCGTTACAGCGAAACAGTAATTATCTTATTCTAATAAAATATTGGTCTTATATACTATATTTATTGCTAACGTAGTACATGGTACAGCGTGGTCGGATACGACGCATGTCCTAGATAATTATTAATGCTGATCAATCAATGGAATATTCTGGAAAGAACTGTATCTAATAAATACTTATTAGCTGACGAAGCTAATATTGGTAGGTTGGGGTTCGTTAACTCGCGCTTGAGCGCGGTCATGATATCTCGGCTCAATTCAGCTCAATGCAAGCTTGAGTGCTATCCGTTTAAGAAACGCGTCTGTGAACTTTTTTTGTGGAAAAACGGACCAACAAAAAAAAACCTTATTCTATTTACTGTTCCATGGAGGGATGTTTAAATTCAACACGATCGCACTCGGACAGTTCGGCGCCACGCGCTGACCCTAGCGCGATCGCCGAGCGCAGGTATGAAAAGTAAAGTACATACATGAGATTGACTTCTGTATCTAGTTATTTTATGACGTGCCTGGGTAATAGACGCGAGAGTATTTGTCGGATATATTCGGCTTAGGCGGTTAAACGTTTAAGGGGCTATTAAAGTATATATGAAAACATACTCGCGAACGAAGTGGGTGGTAAAGTGCTGAAGTCTGAACATATGCAATAATATTTAAGCGTTTGTTTCGGTGTTTTCTTGTAGTGGAAACCCATATGAACATAAGAGTTCATACACATGAACGCCATGTTGCCAACGGCAGAGGTAACAGCAGCAGACGTGGCGACAGGTGATGCCGACGTGGTAATGGTGACGCTGACGTGGTGATGGTGACGCCGACGTGGTGAAAGGTGACGCCGACGTGGCGACAGGTGCAGTTACCTCTGCCGTTTGCAAAATGCCATTTGTTTGTATGAGTTCCAAGTTAAGATAATAATACTTGTAAATTCTGTCCCCCCCACAACCTAGCCGTAAGGATCGCTTCATCCTCTGACAAGGAGGAGGTAGGTAGAAGCCTAGCATTAATTACGTTAGATAGTTATGTGTTAGCAAATGTATTACGAAATGTAAATATTTTTTAATATTAATAAAAATATATGTTTTTAAAAATCTATGTTTTGTGTTTATTTATAATATCTCCCTGTATGCCATTCAGCAGGATTTCTCCCTTTGAACGTCAACGATGGTTATAAGTGGCAAATGTACAATGCGTTCCAAATAAGAATAGGATCGATTGCCATGTTGTGACGTCACGTCATACTGTCAAATTGAAGAAATTGGGTCATCATTTCAGCCGAAAGACGTCCACTGCTGGACATAGGCCTCCCCCAAATGTCCTGTGCGTCTTGCATCCACCGGATTCCCGCAACTTTCACCAGGTCATTGGTCCACCTTGTAGGGGGCCTTCCATCACTGCGTCTTCTGGTACGCGGTCGCCACTCCAGAACCTTTCGGCCCCAACGGCCATCTGTTCTGCGAGCAATGTGCCCTGCCCATTGCCACTTAAGTTTGGCGATTCTTGTGTGAGTGCTATGTCGGCAACCTTGGTTTTCCTGCGGATATCTTCATTTCAGATTCGATCACGCAAGGAAACTCCGAGCATAGCCCTTTCCATTGCCCTTTGAGTGACAACGAAAGGCGTGCGAAGAGGCTAATTGGGGATCCAGATTTGGTTAAGTCCTATCTACAAAGCCTCGAGCACAGGCGCAGGGTAGCCAGCCTATCGGTATTTTACAGGTTACATTTTGGAGAGTTTGCGCGGGAATTGCATGACTTGATTCCGCCATCGAACGATAGCGAACGGCGAGTATCCACCCTTACGTTGTTGAAACTTCAACGGTCCGGACTAATGTTTATTCTGCCTAAATAGACGCACAATTCTTAACAAAAATATAAAAACAAAATCCCCAAAATTTTTAAATTGTGTGGGTAAGCACATTCCAGAGTTTTATAGTGGAAACAGCGTTTGAATTGGACATATAGCCTGTACAGTGAGAAGGAAATGTTAATATATTCCTTTACTAGCTTTTGCCCGCGACTTCGTCCGCGTAGAAGTCGAAAATGGTTTTATTAGGTTTTTTGAAATACGAAAATATGAAATATTATTTATGATTTTCGCCGTGTGTGATAGTCCATTGAATAGTATGGCGAGCGATATTGTATCTTAAGATAAAATATTATAGTATCTTAGCCGTGTGCAGCGCCCCTTAGTGAACTCCACTGCGGGTGACGTAACCTACGACAAACTTATTATTTTCGGTTGGTACTGTAATCGGATCTAGGGATCGAACCGCAAAATTAAGTTTTTTTTTAATTGTATATACTTTTCCGGGATAAAGAATACCCAGTGTGGTGCCCAATATATTAAAGAACAATTATACCAAGTTTCATAGTAATCGAACCGGTAGTTTTTGCGTGATGCCTGAACAAACAGAAAGACAGATAAAAAATTTTTTGATTACATTTTTGGTTTTGGTGTCGGTCTAGTACCTAACACCCCCTGCCATTTATTTATTTTTTTATATTTTCAATGTACAGAATTTTCACTTCTACAGATTTATTCATCACCATCATTTCAGCCGATAGACGTCCACTGCTGCACATAGGCCTCCCCCAAATGTCGCCACAAAGAACGGTCCTGTACGTATCGCGCATCCATCGAATTCCCGCAACCTTCACCAGGTTATCGGTCCACCTTTTAGGGGGCCTTCCAACACTGCGTTATCCGGTACGCGGTCGCCACTCCAGAAACTTTCGGCCCCAACGGCCATCTGTTCTGCGTACAATGTGCCCTGCCCATTGCCACTTAAGTTTGGCGATTCTTCGTGCTATGTCGGCAACCTTGGTTCTCCTGTGGATATCTTCATTTCTGATTCGATCACGCAAGGAAACTCCGAGCATAGCCCTTTCCATTGCCCTTACAGATTTATTATAAGTATAGATTACAAGCTTTTTATTATCATCTCAAGTGAGAGTAATGGGTCATCCAATCACGTTGTTCTCGTAACCTTACTGTCGCTGATAACGTATAAGATGATAGGAATGTTTGTGAACAAGGCCAATGGTTTTGTTATAAACTGTATGTAACCATTCGTTCTCACCATTCGTCATTAGACGACAACTTTTTTTTTAATTCTTGATAGGTTCGTGCTTGACCGCTATCTCACCTGATGGAAAGCGACGATGCGGTCGACGATGGAACGCGCTTACCTAGAAGTAACCTATTCACTCTTGACTTAAAGATTCCCGGGTTGTAGCCATCAGGAAACACAGATTCCGGCAAGGAATTCCACTCCTTAGCTGTACGCACAATGAATGTGTTCCCAAAACGTAGTGTGCGTATAGGTGGAATGTTCACAATGTACCGGTGGCGCGTTGTCGTACGCCTGGTGGTCCGATGATGGAACGGGAAGGGCGGAATTAGGTTATGCAATTCCGATGCACACTCCCCGAAATGCAACCGGTAGAAAACCGCCAGGCTAGCAACTCGGCGTCGATGCTCAAGATTTTGAAGCATCGACTCAACGAGTGCATCATTGCCAACTATTTAATAAAAAAATAATTCTCACGTATTGCGGGGTTACCATAACGTTCAAAGTAAGATTGTTTCATTCTTATTTCAGTGTGGGTAAGAGACAGAGCTATACAGGTTGTCTAGCGCCATCTCTTACCCACACTGGAAATAAGAATGAAACAATCTTACTTTAAACGTCATGATACAGGTCTAGAGCAGTTCTCATAATTTCCTTCGAGCGTCCTAAAACATGCTACTTCATATTCCTTCTCACCGTACTGGGTTTATGGTTAATTCTTATGTTGTAACCATAAAACTCTGAAATGTGCTTCCCCTTGACATCAAAAAAGCCGAAAGTAAATTTTCTTCAAACGTAAAATTCGGAACTACAGTCAAACGGGGTGAATAGGACCGCAGGGGTGAATAGGAACAAAAGTTTGAAGGGGCTTTTCGCCTTAATTAACAATTTTTCCCAGCATTCAAGTACTCCTATTTGTTCATTAATTGTAATAAAAACGGATACTTTGATAGAAATCAATTATATAAATACATACCAATGTAAAAAACTTAACCAAAGTTTTGTTCCTATTCACCCCTGCAGTCCTATTCACCCCGTTTGACGGTACTACTTGAAGACCTCTCAACCTTAATTTGGTCTTCGTCATAATTGTTATTTTTAAGTTCTTCCAATTATAATGTACTAGCTGACTCGGTGAACTTCGTACCGCTTAATAATGTGATAAATGAAGAACCGCTCGACCGATTTTGTGCAAATATCACTTAAACCATCTACTAAATAGTCCGAACAAAGCCTAAACATTTGGTTTGGAAAGGTGAGCTCGTTCTTGAGTTATAAGATTTTTAAATAAATAGATTTATTAGTTTATAATATTAGCATATATTTTATTATTGTAACTTAAATTAATGATGCTAAATTCTACTTGATATATCTGTAATATGTTTATTGTGCACACCTACCCCAGAGTTTTCTCTATTTTAACCCAAAGGTTGACTGGTAGAGAATGCCTTGTTGCATCAAGCACGCATGTACTACTACTTTTTTATTCTTAGTATGTGTTTTTTCCTGTTTCATATATATTTATCACTAAACACCTATCTATTATTTGTTATTTACTACACACTAATTTATACCTACATATAATAATATACATATATTTTATTTACCTCACATCAAACAAACTGATTAGCATCCGTAGACTCTTAGCAAGGTTCATTTGAAAACCAGCGTCAGGCAACTGCTATGTACATAGTGGCCTGGCATTATGCTGGGCCTCAAGTCTGCTATTACAATAGTGTCAGAATGGTCTATCATTGACTTCATAATTGTTGATTTTGACCAAGTTTGGTAATCTACTAATATAATGGCGTCATGATGACTTTCTAATGGTCAACCACTGACACTCCATTGATAGAAGTGGCATAGAATGGTAATCTCGTACATAACGACAAAAATGAATATTTGAGGTACCTATGCGGATAACTGCCAAAATTTTGACAGTTCCTTTGATCAGTGACCTACCATTAGAACGTCATTGTGCAGTCATTGCTTTTAATTTGTTTCGAGACAGCTCGATATTGCCATTCTACCACAAAATCATTGGCCGAACAATGATTGACCATTATGAATTATCAGATTAAGAACTTTTAGCAAAATGACAATGTGATCGTGTTGGAATCACGAATTTATAAAAGTAGCAGACTTGAGCCGGACCTATTTGGCGCAGCCGTGAGACACACAATGTTGATGTATTTTTTTTTTAAGTTTTAGTATCTATATTATAATTGTTATCTCATTGTGTGTAGCTGTGTGCCAAGTAAATGTGTTTTTTTCTTCTTTCTTTCTTTCTGTACATGAAGTTTAAATAAATAATAAATAAATCTCATTTAAGTGAACGTTTGTAATATGTTCTTATAAGAAATAAAGATTCTTTAAACCTATGTACAAAAACAAAATTTGTATTTCGCAGAAGTATAATAATAATTGGAATGATAAAACAAAACTGGGCAAGTGTGAGTCGGACTCGCGCCCTGAGGGTTCCTTACAAACTTACCTATGTAAACAGTTCAATTCCTGAATGGAATCTCGAAGATTTTCCGAATCGCATTTTTTTTTGTTTTGATATCATCATCATCATCATCATTTGAGCTGATAGACGTCCACTGCTAGACAAAGGCCTCTCCCAAATGTCGCCACAAAGAACGGTCCTGTGCGTCTCGCATCCATCGGAATCCCGCAACCTTCGCCAGCTCCACCTTGTAGACCCCTCTACCTCCAGAACCTTTCGGCCCCAACGGCCATCTGTTCTGCGAGCAATGTGCTCTGCCCATTGCCACTTAAGTTTGGCGATTCCTCGTGCTATGTCGGCAACCTTGGTTCTCCTGCGGATATTAGACCCAGTTTACAGTTTTCAGATTTAATCCTATGCCTGTACTACAAGACCTTGCTTGGTGCAAAATTTCTGGATTCTGGGTCAACATCGGTATAGGTAAACAACAAATTGTAAACATTTTTATTAAGTTTGCTGAAGTCTTCCCATTCGATTATAATTTGGGTGTCTTCAAGGCTAGAGTGAATAGGCTCTTAATAAACTAGTGCGCCTCACCATCATCGATTACATCACTACTTACCATCAGGTGGGATCGCAGTCAAGCACTAGTTTATATCAAATTAAAAAAATAACCCTAAAAATTATATATTTTGGAAAAATATTGTACAAAAATATTTATCCTACCCAATTATTACCTTGACTTAACACGAAGTACATATACTTATAAAAAATGACGTCATTGAACTGAGGTAAACTAATTAAGTACAAAAATAACAATTGTCTCATCATTTTATGAGAAATACGTATACACAGAAGAATTAATTATTAGTATACATTTGCACTGAGGTAATTGCTATATGCAAACTGTTTACTTATATACAATCTAGACTCGCCT
This sequence comes from Mythimna vitellina, assembly GCA_949316375.1. Lineage (NCBI taxonomy): Eukaryota > Metazoa > Arthropoda > Insecta > Lepidoptera > Noctuidae > Mythimna > Mythimna vitellina. The sequence goes on along the minus strand of OX438713.1, from coordinate 10,797,438 downwards.
CAGGCACGTGATTCTTCGTGTACATCAGTGGTTTCAAATCTGTGGTCTGAAGACTGCTGGAGGTCCATAATCATCATCATAATTTAGAAAGAAGAAGAAAGAAAGAAAATATGTTTTTTTGGCACACCATGATTCATGAATCAACAAGTAATTGATTTATAAACTAAAATTAAACATAAACATTATCTTATTTCTCAACTGTGATAGTTTTATATATATATATGGTCCCATTAAAATAGTGGGTCAAATTTTAACACAGCGTTCAGTACGTCTAACCAAACATATCCAAGAAAAAAAAACATTGATTAAAGTATTTTTATTTTGACCTATATAAAATAATAAATGGCACTCAAGAATAAACACATCCAATAAGGGTAGGTACTTAAACTCGCGCCTCGCACCGCGCGTCGCGCGCTTTGTTCATAGAACCCCGAGCGAACGTCGAACGTCCGGTCGCTGTTTCTAATTACCTACGCTACTCAATCGTAATAGTTACTTTCAGTTGTCGATTTGGGCTTGTCGTATGCTATTTCCAAGTATTCTTGATTGGTGTACGCGTAATAAGGCATTGTTGTCGATTGTGATAACTACCTAGGTACGTAATAACACTCACACACTTACATTCAACGTTCGCGAAACATGTTACCGTCTCGGTTGCACGACGAAAACTGAAATTGCGTCATCATTGTCATTTACGGCAAGCGCGCGACGCGGGCGCCTGCGCAAGGCTATGTTAGAGTGAGAAGGCACGAATTGATCAATGAACGCGGCGGCCGGTGACGTCGCGTAGGTATTTTGTAGTATTAAGAGATGTGTTTATGCATCGGGTAACCAACATTTTTAGTAAATCGTTAGCTGTTTTTTTTTTTCATTGTAAGTAAGTATGTACAGTTTATTTTTTTTACCATTGTCTTTATTTTGGTGGTCTGAATGATTTCTAAAAGTTTGTCCCACTATTTTAATAGGACCTTATATATATGTATATTATGTATCGAAGAATTTTATATTTAAATACATTTATGTATTATTTGATAGTTTAGATTAAGATTTCACACATTCTTCTTATTTTGCTGAAGTCTTCCCATTCGATTATAATTTGGGTGTCTTCAAGGCTAGAGTGAATAGGCTCTTAATAAACTAGTGCGCCTCACCATCATCGATTACATCACTACTTACCATCAGGTGGGATCGCAGTCAAGCACTAGTTTATATCAAATTAAAAAAATAACCCTAAAAATTATATATTTTGGAAAAATATTGTACAAAAATATTTATCCTACCCAATTATTACCTTGACTTAACACGAAGTACATATACTTATAAAAAATGACGTCATTGAACTGAGGTAAACTAATTAAGTACAAAAATAACAATTGTCTCATCATTTTATGAGAAATACGTATACACAGAAGAATTAATTATTAGTATACATTTGCACTGAGGTAATTGCTATATGCAAACTGTTTACTTATATACAATCTAGACTCGCCTCAGGCACGTGATTCTTCGTGTACATCAGTGGTTTCAAATCTGTGGTCTGAAGACTGCTGGAGGTCCATAATCATCATCATAATTTAGAAAGAAGAAGAAAGAAAGAAAATATGTTTTTTTGGCACACCATGATTCATGAATCAACAAGTAATTGATTTATAAACTAAAATTAAACATAAACATTATCTTATTTCTCAACTGTGATAGTTTTATATATATATATATGTATATTATGTATCGAAGAATCGCCAAACTAAAGTGGTAGGGCTCATTGCTCGTAGAACGGGCGGTCGATGGGGCCGAAAGGGTCTAGAGTGGCGACCGCACACCGGAAAACGCAGCGTTGGCGCGGTGGCCACAAGGTGGACCGACGATCCTGGTGAGAGTCGCGGGAGTGTGGTGGATGCGAGACGCACAGGATCGGTCGTTGTGGAGTCGCTTGGGGGAGGCCTATGTCCAGCAGTGGACGTCTTTCGGCTGAAATGATGATGATGATGATATTATGTATGATATTTATTTATAGTAAAGGTATTATTAGTTATATAAGTATTTAATTTTTATATTTAAATACATTTATGTATTATTTGATAGTTTAGATTAAGATTTCACACATTCTTCTTATCTTGCTTCCTACACACTATTGTCTACATGTCTTTTAATTTATCCTTTCGCAGGTCTGCTGGAAGAAATTTCCTTGGAAATAAGCAGTACCTTTGTACAAATTTTTATATTAAGATACCTCTTCTTCTGTATGTTTGTGTGTACATAAATAATAAAATAAATAAATAAATGATCCACAATGATCGGTCCTGTGTGTCTCGCATCCATCGGATTTCCGCAACTCTTTCGACCTCAAGTCTGCTATTACAATAGTGTCAGAATGGTCTATCATTGACTTCATAATTGTTGATTTTGACAAGTTTGGTAATCTACTAATATAATGGCGTCATTATGACTTTCCAATAGTCAACCACTGACACTCCATTGAAAGAATTGGCATAGAATGGTAATCTCGTACATATTGACAAATGAATATCTGACTTATGCGGTAATCTGCTAAAATTTTGACAGTTCCTTTGATCAGTGACTTACCATTAGAACGTCATTGTGTAGTCATTGCTTTTAATCAGCTCGATATTGACATTCTACCACGAGACCATTGACCGATCAATAATCGATCATTATGAATTAGCAGGTTTTCGAGTAAGTGTATTAAAAAAAGTTTTATTTTTATTTTCCGTGAGTGCATTTGTTTCAATGATTACAGTTATCGTCCGGTGGTGTAGACGCTTGAGATATAAAACTACACCAATTTTACATCACAATATCAATTAGGAATCAATTAGTGAATAGTTAAAATAGCCACTGAACTCTATTCGTTAAAATACAGCTAAGGAGTGGAAGTGGAGTGGAATTCCTTGCCGGAATCTGTGTTTCCTGATAGCTACAACCCGGGAATCTTTAAGTCAAGAGTGAATAGGTTACTTCTAGGTAAGCGCGTTCCATCGTCGACCGCATCGTCGCTTTCCATCAGGTGAGATAGCGGTCAAGCGCGAACCAATCAAGAATAAAAAAAAAAAACATTTTTTTATCGACACTTATTTATTATTTTTATAACAAGTCTACTGGAATCCAATGTGACTTTTAAAAAGTCACATTGGTACCTAAGACATGCCACACCTATTTAATAATAAAAAACAAATCACAAAAAAAAAACAATCGCATTGACTAGACGTCGATGTGATTGTCTTTTTTTGTGGTTTTTGTGGACTTCATTAAAAAAAACCTCTAAAAGGATCAAAATAACTTTAATATCGGAAGTCAGTGTTAAATAAGATACAAATAATACCGAGAAACACCGACTTCCGAAATTAATGTTATTTTGATCCTTTTAGAGGTTTTCTTTAGTGAAGTCGGTTATATTTTTTTATAAAAAGTTTTTTATTTCACACTTTTTAGTTACGATACACTTATAAGCAGAGTGCCCATTTCTCATGATAATTCCAATGAACCCAAACACTGCTAGGTTACATTTTTTTATTATGAAGTTCCTCTGTCTACCTTCCACCTACCGGCTCCATCATCAGATCACTTCGATAGTAGCTTATATTCAAAGTGCATCTCATTACAATTCTGATAAGTCCAAACACGGCTAGGCTACATTGATTTATTACGGAGTTCCAGTGCCCACCTTCCGGCTCCATCATCATCATCATCATCGGATCACTTTGATCATACCATTTTCAACACTATTCAGAGCCATTAGTTTATCTGTATTATCATAGTCGCTTAACTATCTCCATAGTGATATCTATGCGAGTATGAAGTTCCGTTGACCATTTCTGGTCTTCTTCATCAGTTCCACTTCATCAAATGTTACTTTTTGACTGTAAATGCTTAAGTTCTCGATAAAAATACCAAAATCACAATACAGTTGGCTATAATATTTGAGGAGTTCCCTCGATTTCACCAAGATTCCATCATCAGATCCGACTTGGTGACCATTTGGAAAATATACCCTTTCCAACAAAAAAACAATTTTTCAAATTGGTTGGCAAGCGACGAAGTTATGCGCGAACAAACATAAAAAAAAATACAAACATCCGAATTGAGAACCTCCTCCTTTTTTAGAAGTCGGTTAAAACTTGTATGTTACTGTGTGTAAAATCACAGATCAATATACAACGCAAGGTAATCATTGTATAAGGAAAACCACACAACCAGTTTTCATCTATTTATTTTGTATCGCGATCATGAGGCAATTGGACGACCTACTTAGCTTATGATAGCACAGTGTGCGTAACCTTGCTAAATTTGGCTTGATGAGATCACACTAATAGGCGAGGCGAAATTTTGTATTTTTTTGTGTATAAGTGTATGTATGTTGGTTACTCCTTTATGCTCAGCCGGGCCTTGATACAGGTCATGGTCCGGAGCGAGGAGGACTGACAGGCTGTCGCTTCCTTTTGCGAAACAGTAATGCTTAAAGGAGGTGGCCGCATGTGTGCGGACGAGGCAATATCCCAGCCGCCGGGATTCCGATCCTGATTTCTGGCCACCGTAGGTGTGGGCTTGCGACCGTCCGGTAACCGTCCGGAGCGAGCCCAAGTCGTCGACAGCGCGTAGTATTCCACGCGCGCCTCAAGGAGATGTCAGCAACCGTACTGGGCCCAGCAGGGTCGAAGTCTACTAGGGCCAAGGGTCTGCTTCTGAATGGAAGACTCGGCCCTGGTATGAAAGGCAACGAAGGAATAGGAGTGGGTTTTTAGTCAGTAAAAGTCTGTTACACCCTCTCGCACCGCCCAAGAGCGCAGGATGTCATTAGATAATTTTTAAACCGAAAAAAAACTCCTTTACGCTCAAACAGCTGAACAGATTTACATAAAGTTTTGATAAAAGGATAGGTTACGTTCTGAATTAACACATTGGTAGGCTATAATTTATAATGATCGACCGAGACGGATTCGATGATTAACATCTTTCTCAAAGTTAGACCTGCTAACTGGACCGTCTGTCCCAGGTAAAGATAATTTATTGTCTTCAACTTCAAGGAGTTGAGTCTCCGATCGTAAGGGGATGCAACTCGACATACATCTTCACTGTTTTTCATACAACCGCTCTCACACGATTATGACGTTATTACACGTTTTTCATTAGATATTTTGAAAACACAGTATCTTGTGGATATTATCTAGGCTTCTATTGAAATCAATTTATAAATTTTTGTAAAACTAATCCAGTAAAGACCTCTGAAAATCTGCTATTTTGCATGAACTTTGACACTTCATAATTTACTCAAAAATTAAAAAGTCAAAAAAGTATAACAATAGAAGCCTTGCAAATTTAATTAAAATTCTAAATGGTCAGATATTTTACAACAGTAAAATATTTTGACTGCGATGTCAATCATCATTTGACTGTGATAAAACTGGCAGCAAAGCCCTGTGCGGGCTGTACGACAAGACCACAGTGGGCGGTCTTGTCACTTAATTTTCATCATCATCATCATCATTTCAGCGGAAAGACGTCCACTGCTGGACATAGGCCTCCCCCAAGTGTCGCCACAATGAACGGTCCTGTGCGTCTCGCATCCATCGTACTCCCGCAACCGTTACCAGGTCATCGGTCCACCTTGCAGGAGGCCTTCCAACGCTACGTCTTCCGGTACGTGGTCGCCATTCCAGAACCTTTCGGCCCCAACGGCCATCCGTTCTGCGAGCAATGTGCCCTGCCCATTGCCACTTAAGTTTGGCGATTCTTCGTGCTATGTCGGTGACCTTGGTTCTCCTGCGGATATCCTCATTCCTGATTCGATCACGCAAGGAAACTCCGAGCATAGCCCACTTAATTTTAGCAAATGTTTAACCTGCCCGCACTACGAGGTGTACATTAAAGTATATAATAATAAAAAGTCCATCATTTGAGATGAGTTATTTTTGCTTTGTACACAACCTTGCAAGTCCTACCAGTTTTCCTTCAAGCAACGTAAGCTCAATATGTCGTATATCATTATTTCTTATTCAATCGGACGCACATCACGCCAGTTGCCTCGGAGATGTCATTAAGAGTGGACATCAATAAACTTAAACGTTTGAATTAAAAATAAATTATAATAATATACAAATGACCTTTAGAATTTGACGTTACAAAAGTGTTTCTTCTTTTTAGTTATTCTTTTAAAGTGCTGTGTTTTTTAAACGAGGTAAGAAGTGACCTTTGCTACTTTTGTTTGTTTGTTTTTTTTTACTTTGATCTCAGTAACCGACAGACGTGTTTTATTGTGGTTTTATTTATACATAGACCATTAAAGATAATTAGTTTATAATGACGAATGTGGTCAGTGTGGTTTGGAGTTGTATTTTGATGTGAAAACACTGGTTTTTATTGTGAAGGTGAGGCATCATCATCTTCCTGCTCTTGTCCCGTATTATTTGGAGTCGGCGCAACACGTTTTTTTCTTCCATTCTGCCCTGTCACTCGTCATGCTATCACTAACTTAATTTTCTTTCATATCACTCTTTACACAATCCATCCATCTCTTCTTTGGTCTCCCTCTCCATCCATCCACATGTAAACTCATAACTCTTTTAGTAACATGCGTTTCATCCCTCCTCTTCACATGACCATACCAAGACAAACGATTCCCTTTCAACTTTTCAGTCACTGGCGCCACTTTCAAATTTGCCCTATTATATTCATTTCTCACTTTATCCATTCTCGTCACACCACACATTCACATTTGAACCTCTGGAAATCCACAGTAAATATAAAAGAGAACACCGTGAATATTTTTTTATTGAATTTGATCACATGACCAACCATCATCTTACTGCCCTTGTCCCGTGTTATTTGGGGTCGGCGCAACACGTTCTTTTCTTCCACTCTGTCCTGTCACTCGTCATGCTATCACTAACTTCCTTTTCTTGATCACATGACCAACCGTTGGATAAAAATCAAAACATGATATAATAATAATAATATTCCACAACTATCACACAACGCCGTTTAGTCTCAAGCTAAGCAGAGCTTGTGTTATGGTTACTAGACAACTGATAAACATACTTATATATTTCTAAATACATACATATATAGATAAATTACACCCAGACACAGAACAAATGATCGAGCTCATCATATAAATTAGTTGGTTCGATAAAAGAAAATCATGTATCTGATCCTAATTTACAATTTCAAACGTGTAGGTATATTTACAAGATTACGTCACGGAAATATTTGAAAATTACATAAAATAATAAAGCTTGTGTTTTATAAGGGTCTGGAAAAAACAAAAGTCTTGAATAGATACTGTGTTTTGTTTTTTGTAACAATAAAATCGCTGTTACGGGCCGCGAAGTCGATATTGACCCGGACCAGGACCTACAAAATGCTCTGCCTACAACCGGCTCTTGAGCGGTAGGTCAAAAACTTGATAAAGAAATCATAGATGTTTGATGTCAGGAGTTCATGGTCATCAAATATTATGTTAATATTGTTTGATACACGTCTAGTCTAGACGGTATAACCAATCTATATATATATAAGGCATCAAAAGCTCTAGGATTCATACTACGCACCACGGCCTGTTTCCGATCTCTTAAACCGGTTAAAATTTTGTATTGTTCTTTCGTACGTAGTCATTTATAATACGCATCTCAGGTTTGGAACCCGCAGTATGAGATTTATAAGTCCCGCATTGAGGGTGTCCAAAGAAAATTTCTACGATACCTTGACTATAGAGCACAGCAATACTCATTTGACTACGAGCATCGATGTAAACGGTATCACTTCCTTCGTCTGGAGATGAGGCGTCATATTGGAGACATAGCTCTGCTGATGGGTATCGCAAATGGCCATATTGACTGTCCTGAACTCGTTGCAAATTTAGCATTACGCACAAACCTAATGGGATTACGTCAGCGACCAATATTAAGTGTACCTTTCGCATCGACTAATTATGTGAAAAATGTATTTTCAATTAGGAGTGCACTTGATTTTAATAGACTTTCTAGGGAACTTGATATCGACTTGTTCTGCACCAGCGTGGCGTCCTTGCGGCGGCAAATAGCACAGACATTTTTTGATAACTAAGTGGCTTCTCTCATTCGTTGCTTCGAGATGCAAAGAAAAAAAAAAAAAATTAATTGTGATATGTACTTTCCATCATGATATATTACTTTAATTTTTTTTTTGTTTACATGTGGAGGCTTGTAATTAGCGATTTGAAAATATCATACTTTTTGTATCACTTATTTTGTTAGTCTGTAAGCCTTCTTTAAAATGGAATAAATAAATAATAAATAAATATATGTTGTGGCCAAATCTTATAATTGATCACTTCATGATATGGCCAACTAAAACTGACTAGATCGTTTAAACGTTAACATTTGATGATATGTCAATTCTCGTTTAGCCATATCATTGATGTAGGATTTCTATGATAATAAATCTGTGTTTCCTGATAGCTACAACCCGGGAATCTTCAAGTCAAGAGTGAATAGGTTACTTCTAGGTAAGCGCGCTTCATCGTCGACCGCATCGTCAACCTATCAAGAATAAAAAAAGGGTCTAAAGAAAGTAGGCCAAACAAAGATTGGAATATTATTAAACTTTAACTTATAAAACGATCTGGCCAGTTTTACTTGGCCATATCATGAAGTAATCAATTTCTAAGTTCTGGCCACGACATATATAAAAGCGAAATACCACTCACTGATTAATCACGAAATCTCAGAAACTATAACACCTACAAACTTTAAATTTGGCAGGTAGGTTCCTTATAGGATGTAGACATCCGCTAAGAACGGATTTCACGAAACTCCACCCCTAAGGGGATCGTAGGGGCCCAGCAGGGTCGAAGCCTATTGGAGCCATGGGTAGTGTAAAAACGAAACCCGGGGCCCTGGGACGAAGGCAACGAAGGAACAGGAGTGGGTTTTTAGTCAGTAAAAGTCTGACACTATCTCTCGCTCCGCCCAAGAGCGAGATTTGTCATAAGATGATTTTCCCACCCAATAAAAAAAAAAACCCCTTAGGGGATAAAACGAGGGTTGGAAGTTTGTATGGAGAAACCAACTTTCGCGCGGGCGAAGACGCCACCAGAAGCTATTATAAAATAAAATAATCGGCACCTACGTAGGTACTAACTAACCTGTATGTTTTTGAGGGTAGTATTTTTTAAACGCTATAAACCAGTGCTTGACTGCGATCCCACCTGATGGTAAGCAGTGATGCAATCGTTGATGGTGAGGCGCACTAGTTTATTAAGAGCCTATTCACTCTAGCCTTGAACACACCTAAGTTATAATCGGATGGAAAGACTGATGCAGGCCAATTGTTCCAATCCTTCAATGTAGGTAGATGCGGTATAAAAGACGAGGCGAAACACTTAGTCCGGCCCCCCTAACCAAGTTACGATCATTTCGTTTGCATATCACATATGACCACGTGACTGGCCGTTGAGATGACGTAAGAACAAAGGAATCGGAGACGTGGCCTACTTGAGGCGTTCTACGCAAACGAAACGATCGTAACTTGGCTAGGGGGGCTGATCGTAGAGACCGTGGCGGGGCCGTAGTGGGCAAGTAAAACGGGCAAACACAGACCCCGCCATCTCCTTCGAGATTTTTTTTTAACACCCAGATGTAGGCTCGTCGACTACGCCTTTTAAGCAAATTTTGAGTGTTTTGAGGTTAGGTTACAAAATATAGTTTTTCTCGGAAACGGTGAGTTACCTTTTCATGGGAGTATTGCCAGGGGGGAGGTTTTAACATCCCTCCTTCCTCCCAACTACCGACCCCCCCTCTCCTGCGATACCATTCTAAAGTTAAACCCTTTCTCGGCCAGTCTTGTCAAGGAATATCGTGTTGCCCAGTTACTGGGTTATGGAGGTCAGATAGACAGTCTGTTTATGTAAAATACCGGTGTCCAGCTCCACCTAGTTAGACTGGAAATCATCATTATGCTAGGGACGACCCTAGCATAATGATGATTTGTTTATTGAGAAGCCATAGAACGAAAAGTGGACCGACTCCGACTACCAGTCTATGGCGCGGGCTTGCGGACGATGAGCAGCTGGTAGCTCAACGTCTATATACCTACTTATTTTATTTCGTACAACACATTTTTTTAGTGGGAAATTTTGCGATTTTGTATGTGGAATAATTGTTTTGTTAGTGGTTTTCTGCTGGTTTTAGAAGTAACTTTTGGCAACACTGGAAGTCTCAAAACGTCTCAACGACAAGTCTGCAACGTCATAGACAAGTCTGCGACGACGTGGACAAGTCTGTCTAAGACAGTCTTGTCTCAAGTGTGCGCAGGCCCTTAAGCAATGGATGTCATGAACTCATGACCTCTCGCTCCACCCAAGACTTGTCTCGCAAGTCATTTGATGATTTCCCACCTCATAAAAAAGATATGTAGATATAAGCAACTACCATTTCATTTTGTATTATTTTTGTATCATATGTACATAGTTAGGTTTAGTATAATAGTATTTATAGTTTTTATGTACATAGTTAGGTTTTAGTATAAATAGTTTTGTTAATATTTAAGTTTTATGATAGATTTATATTGAAAACTTTAATTTCATTTTTCAAATTTTTCTTGAGACATTTGCATAAACAAAAATGGGTTGATACTGTAGTACCTACTTATATTTAACTAGCTCTTGCCCGCGGTTTCGCCCGCGTAGGTACATGACATATATGCCTATGTCACTCAGGAATAAAGCAGCTTTCTATCGGTGAAAAAATTGTAGCAATCGGGCCAGTACTATCAGAGATTACCTCCTACAAACAAAAAACAAAACTACTTCTTTATAATATTAGCGTAGATTTAGTAAAAACCTATCACACTAGTAATTGGTATTCCCAGTTCTTATATGTCAACAGACGTGTTGTCAGTTGTAAGAAAAGATTGTGTTTTTAACAGATCCTGCCCCCTAGCCAAGTTACAATCGTTTCGTTCGCGCCGAACGCCTCGAGTATACCACGCCTCCGATTACTTTGTTCTGACCACGTGACTGAGCGTTGTTGAGATGACGTCAGAAGAAAGGTCTAGTGGTTAGTGGCCCTGACTTTCATGCCGGAGGTCGTGGATTCGATTCCCACCATATCCCATCTTATTTTTCTCTTTTGTTTTTATTTTTAATTGTGCTCTTTATTATTATTATTATTTTACAATTTGATATTGTAGATTATTTTTATTTTGCAATTTGACTTTATTTATTTTTATTTTTGACATCAATATTTACTTTATTAAGTAAATTACATTTTGTAAATTATATATTTACTTTTCTTATTGTGAACGTGAGAACAATGTTGATTGCGTTTTTTTTTCCTTTTCAGTAATTTTAACGTATGTCTGGCAATTTGAGTATATTCTGCGGCCTACCCAAATGTCCTTTCCTTGGTATTGTTCGTCAAGTCGTTGAGCTCCTTAGTAGTCCTGGGTTGAGCTTTGCGAATACTGACAAATGCTTGCACTGACTGGACAGGTCCACTCAAATCTGTATGGTTCTTTCTTCAAAAGACCATCTCAGACAAATCTGCACTGTTCTCATGTGATTTGACCATTACATATTAACTGTATGGACTTTAAAAGAGACTTTGACCCCTGAGTTTGTTTCTGTGTTTCTTCTCAGGGTAGTCAGCTAGGAAACACCGGCCTCATCTAGTTTAAAATGACAAAAAAAATTGACGTGTAAAAGTGTTTTTTTAAACCTACTTACAAAATAAATATCATTTATCATTTACCTAGGACAACTGACTAGACACTGTGTCTGGGTGTAATTTATCTTTAAATGTATATATTTAGAAATATAAAGTACGTATTATCAGTTGTCTAGTACTCATAGCACAAGCTCTGCTTAGTTTGGGGCTAGATGGCGTTGTGTGATTTTCGTGGAATATTTACCGGGGCGTGGCCCTAAAATGCAAAGGGCGGCTGAAGGAATACATGTGGATTTTAGTCAATAAAATCTGACACGCCCTCTCGCTCCAAGCAGAAACGGAAAAGTTATTTGATAAATGATATTTATTTTGTAAGTAGGTTTAAAAAAACACTTTTACACGCCAATTTTTTTTCGTCATTTTAAACTAGGTGAGGCTGGTGTTTCCTAGCTGCCTACCCTGAGAAGAAACACCGAAACAAACTCAGGGGTCAAAGTCTCTTTTAAAGTCCATACAGTTAAAATGTAAATCACATGAGAACAATACAGATTTGTCTGAGATGGTCTTTTGAAGAAAGAACCATACATACATAGATGATAGACAACCACATTCGAAACCAGTTCGCCATATTAATACCATTTTAATGACTTCAAAAACTTGTTTCTACGTATTTCGGATAATAACTAACTATGTACTGCGGTTGTGTGTTTAGATCAAGTTTTTTTTCACATTATGTAATAACAGTTTGTTATAAAAAAAACTTGCAATGCCGTGTTGAAGGGGAAAAACTAAATTTTATGACGTAAAGCGCTGCGTTGTGATATTGATAACTAGTCTTCCAAAAAGGAGCAATGGTGGCCGAGTCAAACCCAGCCAGGCGCATTACTTTGTGTAATTTATTTCATCACAACTGCTCTCAAAACATTGAAGGAAAACATCGTGAGGAAACCGGCATGTTCTAGAACCAAAAATTTGAAGACATGTGACGTTCACCAACCCGCACTGGGCCCGCGTGGTGGATTACGGCCCATTCCCTCTCTAGAGAGAGGAGGTCCGAGTCCCAGCAGTGGGAACATTAAAAGGCTGATTATGATATTATGGTTACAAAAAGGTGTCCTTTTCCCAGTTATTGAGTAGTGGAGGTAGGTCCGATTAAACTGGGAAGATACTCTCCAGGTCAGCCACCTAAAAACTCTTATAACTTTTGAACCAGAGACCGACAAATTCTAATATTAGGCGATTGATTCCGACTAATTAGCGGCTAAATTTGAGAGAAAAAGATCTTCGTTAGGTGCCTTAGTTTTTGAGTTACAAATACGGCCAAGCCGGGGAGATTATCTCCAGGTCGGCCTACTTTTTTTTTTTTTTAACTATCACACAACGCTGTCTAGTCCCAAGCTAAGCAGAGCTGGTGTTATGAGAGACAACTGATAAACATACTTATATATTTCTAAATACATACATATTATAAATAAATTACACCCAGACACAGAACAAATGATCGTGCTCATCGCACAAACATTTGTTCTGGGTGGGAATCGAACCCACGACCTCCGGCATAGCAGTCAGGGTCCCTAACTACTAGACCAACTGGCCAGTCAGCTTTAAACTCTTATAAATTTTGAACCAGTGACCGATAAATTCTGATACGCCCGGGTTTCACCATTGTGCGGACGGCCTGGAGGACACGGTGAAGCACACGGTGGTGGTGTGCCCCGCCTGGGCAGGACAACGCCGTGTCCTCGTGGGGGCGATCGGCGGCGGTGATCTCTCGCGCCGGGCCTTGGTACAGGCCATGGTCCGAAGCGAGGAGGAGTGGCAGGCGGTCGTCTCTTTAACTGTAGGGGCCCAGCAGAGTCAAAGCCTACTGGGGCAAGGCTCTGATTCTGAAAGGAAGATTCGACCCTGGTACCTGGACCACTCTTAAGGAGGTGGTGCGGAATGCGTAAGGGAGAGATAAGGACTAAACTCAACGTAAGAGAGAGATAAAGACAGAACTGAACTCCCTCGCAGCGCTCGGGGGTTAATTATATAAATCCCTCGCTGCGTTCGGTATTAAAGCTTAGCAACCTAATCTACTATTATACGAATGAGCAATGTTTCCTACATACAGCATTCAATTAAGGTAATCGCTACAAACTTGATGATTAAAAAAATAATTAAATCGAATCAGTGAAACACATAAAATACTGATTATGACCACTATAATGGCCATGAATTCGTGATTTTGTAATGGATTTCGTTGGAAAAACTTTAATGCTATTAGATTATGACTAATGATCCGACCAGGCTTTGCATGAGGTTTATAACCATTTTTGTATGAAATCTAAGAAAACTTGCATATTTTGTACTAGCCCGCGACTTCGTCCGCATAGAAGTCAAAAATGATTTTATTAGGTTTTTTGAGATACGAAAATATGAAATATTATTTATTATCTTCGTCGTGTGTGATAGTCCATTGTATGGCGAGCGATATTGTATCTTAGCCGTGTGCATCGCCCCTTAGTGAACTCCACTGCGGGTGACGTAACCTACGACAAACTTATTATTTTCAGTTGGTACAGTAATCGGGTCTAGGGATCGAACCGCAAAATTAAGTTTGTTTTTTATTGTAAATACTTTTTCGGGATAAAAGTACCCAGTGTGGTGCCCAGGATATTAAAGAATAATTATACCAAATTTCATCGTAATCGAACTGGTAGTTTTTGCGTGATGCCTGAACAAACCGACAGACAAAATTTTTTTAAATCACATTTTTGGGTTCGGTGTCGGTCTAATAACACTGCCATTTATTTTTTTGATATTTTGAAACTACAGAATTTTCACTTCTACAGATTTATTATAAGTACCTATAGATTATGGGTTCTACCGTGGAAACAATGTGTCTCAAGTGGTATGCCATTCTGATGATGTATCATCATCTTCCTGCCCTTATCCCGTGTTTTTTTCTTCCACTCTGCCCTGTTACTCGTCATGCTATCACTAACTTCCTTTTCTTTCATATCACTCTTCACACAAACCCTCTATCTTTTCTTTGGTCTCCCTCTCCCTCTCCATCCATCCACATGTAAACTCATAACTCTTTTAGTAACATGCGTTTCATCCCTCCTCTTCACATGAACATACCAAGACAAACGATTCCCTTTCAACTTTTCAGTCACTGGCGCCACTTTCAAACTTCCCCTAATATATTCATGTCTCACTTTATCCATTCTCGTCACACCACACATCCATCTTAACATTCTCATCTCCGCTCCATGATGATGATGATGTATATGGACTTAAAACTGCAAATGAATGGGATATCTATTTCTGTTTCAGTTTCTTTAACGTGGGAAATTTTATCTTACGAACAACTTTTTTCTCAAGACAAAAAAATTCCAAAACGAAAGCTATCAAATCAAGAACACAGAGTTCTTTTGATAGAAGAAAGTCGTAGGCTTTATGTAAGTATATTGCTTGCGCTTAAAAATGTTTCTACGTTGGAACTCTTAATATGAAAAAACTTTTTTTTATTAGCTTTCATGGTTATAAGTACTTACTGCGATATTACACAAAATACAAAAGACAAAGAAACTAATAAATAAATACCTAATTTAGAAAATATATTTACTTATAATTTCAAGTCATCATCATCATTTCAGCTGAAAGACGTCCACTGTTGGACATGGCTTTCCCTAAGCGTCCCCACAACGACCGATCCTGTATGTCTCGTATCCACCGCATTTCCGCGACTCTCACCAGGTCGTCGGTCCCCCTTGTGGGAACTCTCGAACCTTTCGGCCCCATCGACCATCCGTTCTACGACCAATGTGCCCATTGCCACTTTAGTTTAGCTGTTCTTCGTGCTATGTCGGCGACCTTGGTTCTCCTGCGGATATCTTCATTCATTATGCGATCACGCAAGGAAGCTCGGAGCATAGCCCTTTCCATTGTCCTTTTGTTTTTTTTATTTGTTATAAACCAGTGCTTGACTGCGATCCCACCTTTGGGTGACTATAAGCTTTCTGATGATGCCCATTGTAAGCGACCATTTTTCAGTGCCATATGTCATCACTGGCAACACGCACTGGTCATAGACCTTCGTTTTGAGACACTGTGGTATGTTGCACGAGAAGATACCGCGCATCTTCCCGAACGCTGTCCAGCCGAATCGGATTCAACGATTGACCTCTTTCTCAAAGTTAGACCTACCCAACTGGACTGTCTGTCCCAGGTAAACGTAATCGTCTATAACTTCGAGTGTAAAGTCTCCAATCTTGATCGGAGTGGGTGCTACATGGTTATTTACCATGACTTTGGTTTTGTCCATGTTCATTTTAAGACCCACTCTTTCTGAAGCTCTACTAAGGTCATCGAGCATTGTACTGAGTTCCTCCGTAGTCTCAGCCATGACTACTATATCGTCGACAATCCAAAGGTGAGTGATATACTCGCCATCGAAATTAATGCCTAGTCCACTCCAGTCCAGAACCTTGAAGACTGGAATCGAGGGTTCCATTGCGAGCGTAAACAGTTTCGGAGAAATGACGTCTCCCTGCCCAACACCCCGCTGCAGAAGGATAGGTTTCGAGGTCTGGTCCTGAAGTCTGACTGATATTGTGGCGTTCTCGTACAATTACTTTAGCACTTCGATGTACCGATAGTCAATCTGGCACCGTTGGAGAGACTGCAGTACAGTCCAAGTCTCGATAGAATCAAAAGCTTTATCGTGTCTACGAACGCTAAGGATAGAGGCAGGTTATACTCCTCGGTCTTCTGTATAACCTGCTGGAGCGCATGTATGTGGTCTACAGTGCTGAAGCCTTTTCAGAACCCGGTTTGTTCGGGAAACTGGAAGTCGTCAATCCTGCGCGCGAGACGATTCTTGATGACTCTGGAAAACATCTTGTAGACATGGCTCAGAAGAGAGATGGGCCTGTAATTCTTAAGCAGGGCATTGTCGCCCGTCTTAAAGAAAAGAACCACCACACCTCTGCTCCATGCCTGTAGCGTCTTTCCCTCAAGAATGACCGAATCGAAGAACCTCTGAAGGGCCGTTAGACCCGGTTTTCCACCCGCCTTCAGGAATAAATTACTTCTAATTCCAAGTCAATCCAATGATATAACACTTCAAAGCAACGCGTTTTAAAAAACCTATTATAAAGACGTTTAAGTGTAGTTCGTTTGTTGACCTATGTCTTTGAAATTAATCACAATTCGTTACCTTCTGTAGGGTTGCCACCTTTTTTAGAAGAAAAATAGTACTTGTTTTAACTGTCAAAAAAAAAATTGTAGTTTTTAGAAAATTCTGGAAAATTTGATTGAATTGATTTTTATTTAGTTTTTTTTTTGTTTTCTGTTATTCATTTTAGTCTTTTCACCTCTCTTTTTATCTGTCTCATATGTGACTGCCGTACTCTAAACATCATCAGACCTTATCTCAATTTACCTGACCCGTGAATCGAACCCAGGATCCTATGCTCAGTAGTCGCGCTTGCGACCACGAGACCAACGAAGCAGACATATAAATTATTTTTAGTATATGCGAAACCTGAATATAGTTTGTTCAGAATCAGTAACTGAATCGATTCCAATAATTTTTACACCATGTTATATTTTTTCCCAAAAATATTTAAAAAAGGTCACGAGTTGGACACCACCGACACTAAGTACAACACAGATCACTGCAGGCGCCAGTGCATAGCTGGGTGCGGGAACAAAACAACCCCGCTCGGATGACTCGGTGGCCATGTATTTATACGGACAACCAAGTAACATAACAATATAAGTTTGTTATGTTACCTGGTTGTCCGTACTTTGTGATTTTTTTTTATACAGTTATGAATTTTTGTACATAGATTCTTTACACAAAAATACTAGACAAGTGTTTCAGGTTTCGCATATACTAAAACTATTGTTGCAGTATAGATGGCAACCCTATGTCCTGCTGTTCTTGAGACAGACAGACAACAAAGTGAACATGATGTCACGTGCCTTACCATAACACGTTAAAATGTTAGTCGTGCGTGCGAGAAAAAGGATGGAGCTATACACCTTATACACCACAAATTTTTAATTAGTACGAATACTTAAAAGGCATATTAGAAAAGGTCTTGTTATTATTTAAGTAAAGTCTCAATAAATAATATTCATAAACAGCAAAGTTATTAGCGTTTGTTTATATCCCAAAATGTCACTCAATTTATGGACTGCCTGTACAATATTGTACAGGCTATTGATTATGAATGAATAAATGACGATCAAAATGGAATAACACTGTGCGTAGTATTTTCTAGTAGCAATTGTTATGAATGATTGATTCTATTATTAATATACAAATTATGACAAATTTTCGTGGACAATTTTGGGATTTTGTTTTACATCGTAACGGGTACGGATAGAGCCCCATTTTTTTTTTTGCTAATTAAAAAATAGGGGTGTCTTTTTAACAGTACAGTTTTAGGTTGTAAAATGACATTCGGTGTTTCTTCTCAGGGTAGTCAGCTAGGAAACACCGGCCTCATCTAGTTAAAAATGACGAAAAAAAAATTGACGTGTAAAAGTGTTTTGTTTAAACCTACTTACAAAATAAATATCATTTATCTTTGGGCAGTATGCAATCTTTGTTGTCGGACTGTTGTATGTATGCTGAGAGTAACCTTACTAGTAATTTATTTACACTAACTTGATTGTACACCAAGATAATAATAATTACCATAATGAAAACATTAAACTAAAAAAAGACATACAGTTGGGTATTCGCCTTAGTTTATTTTTGATCAATATTTTATACAAAACAAAAAACAACACTAAAAAGCAATCGTTTTTAGGGTTCCGTACTTAAAAAGAAAAACGGAATCCTTATAGGATCACTTTGTTGTCCGTCTTTCTGTCTGTTTATCTGTCTGTCAAGACTTTTTATCTCAGGAACGCGTAAAGGTATCAAGTTGAAATTAAAACCGGCGAGCAATGGGTGGCTGGTCGTCCACGACTTGGACTCGGTCTGAACGGTTACCGGACGGTTACGCGGCGAGCTACCCATTGCTTGCCGTCCGCAAGCGTTTACGGTGGCCGGAAATCGGGATCGGGCTCCCGGCGAATGGGGTGTGAGGGCCGATCCCTTGAGCGTGTATGTGCGGCCTCGTCCTTTGCAAGCATTACTGCTTCACAGGAGAAGTCGACCGCCTGCCACTTCTCTTCTGATGATGATATGCGTTTGCTAATATTTCCTTTTTACTTTTTTCAGATAAAATGCAAGTCCTCATACTAGCCGGGGTCCTGGCGCTAGCTGCGTCTCAATCGACGACCATTGACCCATCAGTCCTGATCAACATCTTCGGCACACCGCCTACAACTGCACCGAACCCAGTAACGCGGAAGCCTCTTGAAGAGGTTAGTTTATGAAGCAATACATAGTAAAAAGTGGCTGAAGAAGCAATGTTAGGCTTATTTGCAAACTTTTTTTTTGCCGCAATTTTCTACAGTTTCTTATAATAAAGACTATAGAGGTTCACTGTGTTAGTAACAAAATCTCTTAGCCTATGTTACTAATCTATATATAGTGTGACTGGTAATTAGTGACCGATACTTAAACACGTGATTTGTTTGTAATCATGAGTACAATCACGTGTTTATGTATCGGTCACTAATTACCAGTCACCTTATATATAAAAGGGGAATCTGATTGACAGACATATCAACACACAGGTGAAACCACTGAGATTAGGAGCGTGAAAATTTTGTACAAGGCTTCCTTTTATGACGTAGGCACTAAGAAAGGATTGTCCAAAATTCACTCCCTAAAGGGATGAAGCGGGGGTCCAAAGTTTGTATGGAGAAACCTACATTCACGCGAGGGAAGTCGCGGGCAGAAGCTAGTTAATCTATATTTATAAAAGGAAAAACTGACTGACATTTCAACGCACAGCCGAAACTACTGGACATAGGAACGTGAATTTTTTTTTCACAAGCCTTTTATGACGTCGGCGAGCATAAGAAAGGGTTTTTGGAAATTTAGTCTTCAAGGAGGTGAAAGAGGAGAATTTGTTTTGTATACAAAATCTCGTGTGCCAATATACTTGAAAATTATTACCTAAAGTAAATAATAAAGTTTGTAATTATTTGTTTTTTTAAACTACCCCCAATAGAACCTTCTAAGAGGTTTTAAAGATTGTACTATGCGTTCCAAATAAGAATAGGAAAGTCAATAACTTCGATCTGTCAAATGTTGATTGAAAAGTACGGTGTGCAAACAAAACTTATTTGCGTATTAATAACGGTTTTCTTTTGCTTTGTATTACTGAGTCTAAGTTAAATCAAAGTAAAGTAAAAACGTTGTTGTTTAATCTAAATTAGCTAAATATATTATTTAAGTCATAACCTGTGTAAAAACAAAATTTCTTTTCTTGTTTTTATTGTTAGGAACAATTCGCCTTCTTCTTTCATTCGCCACCTACTCAGACACTTCACATAGTGACACAGAGATTCTTCTTCTTTTCAATTCGATGGTAAACTCGTCAAACTTTTTGGGCCCAATAGGTGGCTATATTAATAGCAGCATCGGTAGCACTCATCAAATCCTCCAAAGTGCAGGTATACGGACACTTAGGGCATTCCAACATGTGGCTCGTGTTTTGAACAGGAGCTCCGCACTCACATTGAGTATTCGATGGGTCTAAAAAACCCCATTTTGCCAAGTTGAGTTTGCAGCGGTCTACCTGGGTTCGCAACCGATTAAGTGCCTTCCATACCGGCCACTGCAAATCCCGTCCAGGCGGGAGATGCTCTTGGGGTCTCAAAAAGTCGGGACACAAAGATGAGAAAAATTGAAGAACTGGATACTGATTAAACTTTTTTCGTTAATGATTCGTTAGTAAATGATTTCTTTCAAATACTGTAATTAGAGACACAATAGAAAGACCATGAGAGTGCGAACGCGAGTTCGCTTGGGGTCGCGTCATCTTAATGATTTAAAAAAAAAAACTTGTTTGACTGGCCTGTTGGTCTAGTGGTTAGTGGCCCTGACTGCTAAGCCGGAGGTCGTGGGTTCGATTCCCACCCAGGACAAATGTTTGTATGATGAGCACGATCATTTTTTCTGTGTCTGGGTGTAATTTATCTATATATGTATGTATTTAGAAATTTATAAGCATGTTTATCAGTTGTCTAGTACCCATAACACAAGCTCTGCTTAGCTTGGGACTAGTCGGCGTTGTGTGATAGTTGTGGAATATTAAATTATTATTATATTATTTGTTTTGCTCACCCTACCCAATTTTTCGATTTGACAACTATGACGTCACAACATGGCGTAAAATTCGATCCTATTCTTATTTGGAACGCATTATATGGACGATTCTTAATTTTTGGGTTAATAAAATTGAAACTTGGCACAAATTCAAATCAAAATGAACAATAGACTGTCGATCATTATTAATTTTTCAACTACCCTCAAAATACAGTTTAAGGGGTGTCAAAACTTAAAAATTAAATTAATCTAATTTTAAAAATTTAATTTTAAATCTAATTTGGATGGAGAGGAAGAGGGAGACCAAAGAAAAGATGGATGGATTGTGTGAAGAGTGATATGAAAGAAAAGGAAGTTAGTGATAGCATGACGAGTAACAGGGCAGAGTGGAAGAAAAAACGTGTTGCGCCGACCCCAAATAATACGGGATAAGGGCAGGAAGATGATGATGAATTTTAAATCTAATTTAATTCTATTTCAACCTTTTGAGTAGCGTAATTAGAGACACAATAGAAAGAAGATGACGGGGTTTAATGAATTAAATCTAATTTTTAAAAATTAGATATAAAGTTTGTTGCTTTTGCCAGCTCACGCAAACGATTATTAAAAGTCTATCTACGTAAAAAAAAAGTAAAATTGCAAAAATGCCAGTCCAGCTTGTCACTTCATCATTGATATGAAATCTAGTTTCTCGCGAATGGAGTCACTGGCATAGTGCTAATAACTAAAAAATATCTGGTCCTCTCGACCAGCGTACATATCAGCAGGCTATCTACCCAGGTCGCTAATAGAGTGCAGGATGCTCTTAGGAAACCATGAAATCTGGTTTTTCACGCCATACTGCGTCAAAGTTGTCTATACGCGCGTCTGCAAACATTCCCGATGCACTGCAGTCGTAGAGGTGGGTGTACGCTCGAGGTGGTGAACACGAGCGAAGCACGAGCCGAGCTCATATTTGTTTTTATTTTTATTATTTTATTTATTTATATAGGCATACCAACGACTTATTTACAACACATTAACTACAACATATTTACGAGGGTATCCTGTGTAAAAAAGTCACTTAAAGGTATGCACAGCAGGTCTTATTAATTAATGATTATAATTAGGTTAAAACTGGAAATGATCATTACAATATAAGAACTAAAATTAAAAACTAATATACTAGGAATAAATTAAAAATAAATTAAATTAAAATAACATTATTAATAACTTCAATTATAGATTATATTACATTATTATTATTCAATTGTATTATGAAATTAAAATATTATTACATTACATTCTCATAATATAAAATAAAAATTTAAAATACAAAAAAACAAGACATAGAACCAGGCGGCTGATCACAGGTTACTTAATTCCGTAATTTTGGCTTTAAATTTCGGCAGGCTATCAAAGAAAACATTGACGCTGCTGTCGATAGCACAGGCTCTATTGTTTAGTGTGGACTGACTCCAGAGGAGCCAAGCACGAGCGACATTACACGAATTTGAGCTCGATTCGTGCTTCGTTAGTGTTCGGTTCCTCTAGCGTAGAACCACCTTCACAAAATACTGAACGCATTATTAACTCTTTAACCGCTTGCAGATTTCGCTTCAGATTGCTCCGACAAATAGTTGCCATCAATAAGACTCGGTTAAACAAAGAAAAAAAGAACTATTATTGATCGTTTATATGTAACATTTGACAGATAGAGGTCATTGATTTTCTTATTCTTATTTGAATACCATTTTATGTGAAATTTTAGCATTGGTAGAGTGCAACTGCTCTTTTGATCTCTGACTGTACAACACTGTTCATCAGATAACCCAAAATTTATTCCCACTTTACCGATGTCAGGTCAGCTCCACATTAGATCCTTCAGTGCTGGAGTTCTTATTTGGCAAACCAAAAACTCCAGATCGTGGTGGACCCACCATTACCGAAGTGAGTTGAAGAGTTCGTACCTTACCCAGGATTTTTTTTAACCAGTGCGTAATGATACTCAGTGATATTCATCATGACTGTGAAGTTTCTGGTGGCTAATTAAAGGCAAGGGTTGATAAGAGTCATTTTTCACCCATCACAGAGAATGTTAAGATGGACGTGTGGTGAGAAATGAGTATATTAGGGGAAGTTTGAAAGTGGCGCCAGTGACTGAAGAGTTGAAAGGGAATCGTTTGTCTTGGTATGGTCATGTGAAGAGGAGGGATGAAACGCATATTACTAAAAGAGTTATGTGTATACATGTGGATGGATAGAGAGGGAGAGGGAGACCAAAGAAAAGATGGATGGATTGTGTGAAGAGTGATATGAAAGAAAAGGGAGTTAGTGATAGCATGACGAGTGACAGGAGCGAATGGAAGAAAAAAACGTGTTGCGCCGACCCCAGATAAAACTCTACGTTCGCGTTCAAAAATGTGAGCGTTGAGTATGTGATGAGCGAAAAATGCCTCTTACCACCTTCCTCCTGTGATCCTCTTCATTTCCCTTTTTTCTTCTCCATCTGCCCTGCTGATCTCAATCAATGCTTCCTATCTTTCTTACTCCGCTTTGACGATAACCAAATTCCATTTTTAGGGTTCCGTATCTCAAAAGGAAAAAACGGAACCCTTATAGGATCGCTTTATTTTCCGTCCGGCTGTCCGTCTGTTAAGACCCTTTATTTCGGGAACGCGTGGAGGTATCGAGTTGAAATTAAAACTCGACTCAGGTCAGGTGACTCAGGTCTCTGGTCCCTTGAAGCTGTGAAAAAATCAAACTTGTAAGTTAACAGAAAAAAAAGATACGGTCGCTTATTTTGCAAAAAACGTATATTTCGACACTGTCAAAGGAATCAAAACTCATAAGGTACTTCCTGTTGTCGAAGCAAGGAATCAGAGCACAAGTATAGAAAAATTCAGAAAACTGTAAATTTGTTGTTTAAAACTTTTTTGCGATTCGGAAAAATCTTCGTAACTCAATTCGGGAATTGAACTATTTGCATAGATAAGTTTATACGGAGCTCTCAGTGCGCGAGTCCGACTCGTTTATCATTGATAGGATCGCGCTTGACTGCTACCTCACCTGATGGTCGCTTGCCTAGGAGCAACCAATTCACTCAATTCACCTAAAGAACCCTAGGTTGTAGCGGCATTACTGTGATTATTTTATCATCACTGCTCTAAAGCCGCATACAGACTTCTAAGCCCTATAAGTATTTGTACTAAATAAAAATTAATGGTGTATATGGCCAGGAGTTCGAGGAATAGTACCCTCGATGTACGTGGATCGTATTCGAGATGGTCCACCTTGTACGGACAGCATCATCAACTGGGCCCTTTTCTAAGATATTTTGATGTGAAAGGCGTATCTAATTGATGCAGCTGTCTGTATCATCTTACAAACTACTACTACTAGCTAGCTACTGTTAGCTGTAGGTAATTTGCATTTCAATAAATATAATAACCTCATCGGAGGTTATATATTTGAGCCGTTCGGGGTTGAAACACTGGGGCCATGGGGTCCGAGCGCTCATCGAGTTGTTCGGGATATCAGCAAACAGCTGGTCGATTCTTCGCGTGACCAGAGGGCTGGGCTTTTCTTCGGTCAACGAATTTGCATTGCCATTCAGCGTGGCAATGCTGCCAGCGTTCTGGGCACTTTTCCCATTGACATCGATGTGGACGAATTTTTTGATGCCCTATGAGTTCTTTTTCTACTAGTTTGTACATAATATTATTTTCAGTTTGTTTAAATATTTATTAAGTTATAATATTTATTAGTTAAGATGTATATATAATAAAGTACAATATTACGTATTTTAATTACAAGTAATTCAAATACTGCCCAACCCTGGCTATAACACTATGACCACGGCACGAGCTATTCTCATAATTTGTATCAATACGAAAGAAATAGTCACTATAATTAGTGTAAGATTATATAGGTACCTCGTAGCACAACACACAGGAATGTCGCTGGTCATACAACCGTAAAACTTTCATTTCTTATTGAGGTCTTCGCAACTCCCCCAACGCAAGATGTCCAAGGCTCAAGAAACATGAAGATCGAAGGGGTTCCAGCAGTCAATTCTACAGTTTTGATAGAGATTTTTGGGACTCCGCCAATGCCTACATCTTCAAGCAAGACCCATGAAAACGAGAGTGTACAAGGAGTTCGTCAAGGCAACAGATCCGTCCAAGGTGTCCCAACAGTCAATCCTTCCCTTCTGACAGAAATCTTTGGCACTCCACCAACGTCTAACTCATCAAGACAAGGGTATGGCGATAGAAATTCGAAGAAAGCTGATGAGGGCACGAGGAATGTAAATGTTGAAGGCATTCCAACAGTAGATCCTTCTCTCCTTATAGATATCTTTGGTACAGCACCAACACCAACGGAAAAGACTTCGAGAGAGGGATATGAAGACGTAAGTTAATGGGTATTTATGGGAATCGTATGGGAGTTAAGGCAGAATTCACCAATAAAACTAATCGCGTTTTAACGTTTGGCTCGCATAATCGCGTTTAGCCGCTGTCACTAGTGTCACTTGTAAAAATACAACAAAACAAGTGACACTAGTGACAGCGGCTAAACGCGATTATGCGAGCCAAACGTTAAAACGCGATTAGTTTTATTGGTGAATTCCGCCCTTAGGTCGACATTGACCAATTTTCTCTTTCAAGGGTTTAACATGTTCGCTGACATTATGTCGTTAGGCGGAAAATTAAAATAGTTCATTATGAAAGTATGTCGAAGGACGGATCACGTTTTTTAGGAGTATTGGCAGTACGTTGTCCTAAGATAATTTTTCATTTGAGTATTATTAAGAGCAGTATCTACTGTCATGTTGTGAGTAATTTCATTTATTTAATGTCGTAAAACTTATATTTTGTGGGTAATTTCGTATTGCTGTCTCACTACGACGACCGCCTTGTTTCTCGAACAATTAGTGTGACCGGTGCTATTTTGTGAACAACCACGTCTTTACATCTCTCAAACTGTCGATGTCCATCGATGTAGTATCGAACTTCGACAGGCAAACATGGCTAACTATACTACGTTTTGAAACTTTTGTAATTTAAAGTTGTCAAAAATTAAAAGGCTCATTTTGACATCTGTCAAAACGAATACTTAAATACGCAAAAAGAATACTCGCAATATATTCTAAAATATTATTTAACGCGCCAAAAAAATGTATGTAATTTTAAAAAACAGGGCTGGTGTCCGCATCTCCACGACTAAGTGCGTATTCTGCGTACGGGTGGGACAAATGCGTCATTCGATCCACCCCAGCTCCTCCAGGAAGGTCAGCAGCGCCTTGGTTTATTTGAAATAAAAAAAATGCTTTTTGATTTTGCCCTGTATCCAGCGACAACTGGGCAGCTTGGAAGCAGATGTGCTGCTGTCTCGCCCTCCTCCACGCAGGCTCTGCATAGTGGGCTGTCTGTAATTCCTATGACAGAGAGGTGCTTATTAAAGGTCCCGTGGTCAGTTATTACGGCCGTCACTTTTCGCAACTAAAAACTCTTTATGTAATTCATTTATTATTTTATTGTTTCTTTCAGTTCAGTTACATTCTAGGTTATTTTTCAAATGTCAAAATGGACCTTTTATTTTTTAACTAATTTAGTTTGGACACTTGTGTTGTATTATTGACTGGCCTGTTGGTCTAGTGGTTAGTGGCCCTGACTGCTATGCCGGAGGTCGTGGATTCGATTCCCACCCAAGACAAATATTTGTGTGATGAGCACGATCATTTGTTCTGTCTGGGTGTAATTTATCTATATATGTATGTATTTAGAAATATATATGTATGTTTATCAGTTGTCTTGTACCATAACACAAGCTCTGCTTAGCTTGGGACTAGACGGCGTTGTGTGATAGTTGTGGAATATTATATTATATTATTATTATTGTCAGGTTAAGTGTTCACTGTCAGCGAACGTGTTAACCAATCAATTTGGGAGGAATGACACATCGGGGCATGTAAACTTGGGTAGTTTAAGAAACCATAATGTCAGAAATCGCGGGTTGTCATTTCAATGGGTTCTCTCAGGGGCCCAAGTCTGCTATTTTTTATAAATTTGTCATTCCAACACGATCCCATTGTCATTTTGCTAAAAGTTCGTAATCTGATAATTCATAATGGTCGATCATTGATCGGTCAATGATCTTGTGGTAGAATGACATTATCGAGCTGTCTCGAAACAAATTAAAAGCAATGACTGTACAATAACGTTGTAATAGTTAGTCACTGTTCAAAGGAACTGTCAAAATTTTGGCAGTTATCCGCATACGTCAAATATTCATTTGTCATTATGTACGAGATTACCATTCTATGCCATTTCTTTCAATGGAGTGTCAGTGGTTGACCATTGGAAAGTCATAATGACGCCATTATATTATTAGATTACCAAACTTGGTCAAAATCAACAATTATGAAGTCAATGATAAACCATTTTGACACTATTGTAATAGTAGACTTGAGGCCCAGGAGTAGAAGCTGAGTTTGAAGTTACAGATATGGGTTAAAAATTATTTTATGATTTTTTTTTCAGCTGTAAGCATTATATTTGTGTACTTGTGATTAATATTGGGTGTTGAGACACCAAAAAGTCACTTTTGTAAATGAATACGCCTCGGAAGCTGATTCGGAATGTTGTCGATTTTAATTTGCTATCTACTTTTTTCTCCTTCAATTCCGATATGCTCGATATTTATTTTAATTATCTTTGATTCAAGCAGATTACCCATGAAATCGTTGGTATACCTTGACCTTTGTTAGTATAATCTATGCTATGTTAGTCTAAGTTAATATAATCGACAACAGACTTAAACAGAATGCTTAATTAATTACGCCACCTTCTGGTCACACCTGCCCCCCTTGCCAAGTTACGGTCGTTTCGTTTGCGTCGAACGCCTAGAGTAGGCCACGCCTCCGATTCTTATGTTCTGACCACGTGACTGAGCGTTGAGATGACGTCAGAACTAAAGAATCAGAGGCGTGGCCTACTCGAGACTTTCAACGTGAACAAAACGATCGTAACCTGGCTAGGGGGGCTGGCAACAGTACATGCACTGCACGCAGATGCCCCTTTAGGTGGCCTTCAGTGAAGTGGATCTTTTTCGTATGATTGCTAAGCATCTGTACACGCTGCTGCCAAGATACCTGCCCCCCTAGTCAAGTTACGACCTTTTCGTTTCGATTCTCTTGCGTCGAACGCCTCGAGTAGGCCACGCCTCCAATTCCTTTGTTCTGACGTCATCGTAACAAAGGAATCGAAGGCGTGGCCTATTCGAGGCAATCGATGCAAGAGAATCGAAACGAAATGGTCGTAACTTGTCTAGGGGAGCTGACGAGCTACAAAAACGTGTCAGCGACATCATAATCCCAAAATCATTGTTGTATTGCACACGCGATACACTCATACAGCGTAGCAGTTACCTGATACTGTTTTCCAAAAACATCTCATTGAAAATGGGTGACATAAAAAAACTCTGCATGATGGGAAACACGCAGCGCATGAATCGATGATAACCTAATGACCTTCAAATTATTCTTAGAGGTTATTAACTCAGTGATCTTTGAAATTCTGGGGAATTCCTCAAGTACAATGGCTAAAGGTCGATTGGAGACGGCTGATGTCATTCTTAATTAAAATAGTCGTATATGTAGGTAAACTTGTATGTTAGTCTGATGGAAATTGATAATGCATCTTGATTTTTCAATAAAAATCGTTTTGCTTTGGATTTTAAGAATAAGGATAAATAAATTAATTAATGTAATGTATAGGAATTAATATGTCATTTTCCTTATTTAAATATGGAGAATTATATCTATAATAATAATCCTTTTATTTTTAGGCATCTTGGCCCATAGATACATATCATATAGACGACAAAGATACAGGTATAAAGTAAATAAAAAAGTTCTTGTTGTCTTTAAAAGAGTTTTTTTGGGTTCCGTACCTCTCAAAAGGAAAAAACGGAACTCTTATGGGATCATTTTGTTGTCCGTCCGTCTGTCTGTCAAGACCCTTTATCTCTGGAACGCGTGGAGGTTTCGAGTTTAAATTAAAACGTTATACTCAGGTCTACGGTCCCTTTGAAGCTGTGAAAAAATCAAACTTGTAAGTTAACGAAAAAAAAAGATACAGCCGTTTATGTTACAAAAAACGTACATTTCGACACTCTCAAGGGAATTAAAATTCACAGGGTACTTCTCGTTGTTCTAGAATCCTGAAATTTGGCATGAAGCAAGGTCTCATACCATAAGTATAGAAAAAATTTGAAAACTGTAAATTTGTCATGACGTCACAAAAAAAAACTTTTTTGCGATTCGTAAAAATTTTTGAGACTCGATTCGGAAATTGAAGTGTTTTCATAGATAAGTTTGTACGGAACCAGTATGTACCAAATCAGTGCACGAGTCCGACTCGCACTTGCCCGGTTTTTTTTTACAAAAAAATTAAACCGATTTAGAAAAAAACAATGTTATAAATTGTAAAATGACTTTCGAGTTCGGAAGTCAGTGTTTCTGGTATCTATTGTATTTCGATATGACCACTTATTTTTAAGTCTCAGTTGTTTACCGTGGGACTATCTCTAAAGTTCTTCATCAGATCTTCACCTTAAAATGGGAACCACCTGCTAAATTCTTCTAAATAAAAAAAGATTCTCTAAAATCGGTTAACATTTGACGACTCCTTCGTCAAATGTCTACCGATTTAGATGAATCTGAAAAAGATACAAAAAAAAAATACAAAAAAAATCTGTCGACTTGAGTCGACGATTGAATGGACAGTAAAAAGCTTTATTTATAGATATACAATGCGTTCCAAATAAGAATAGGATCGATTGTCATGTTGTGACGTCACGTCATACTGTCAAATCGCGAGGAATTGGGCAAAATTGAAGAACTCAGAGATGAGCAAAATTGAAGAACTGGATTCTAACTAAACTTTTTTCGTTCACAGTTCGTAAATAAATTAAATTTAAAAAAAAAACTTGTTTTGCTCACCATAATAATTCTTTGATTTGACAGTATAACGTGACGTCACAGCATGGCAATCGATTCTATTCTTATTTTGAACGCACTGTATCTAATCTGAATTGGAATGGAGTGTATGCGACTTCATTCTAAATCCAATATGGCATATTTGATCGTCATATTTATGATTCCGGGATTTCAGAGGAGGTATTAACTATGTATATTACTTCCACGAACTTTAGGTGTACCTAAATCCCCGTCACTTGCTCGAGCCAGCCCGCTTCGCTGAGCCTGAAGTATAAAAAAAATCCCCGTTAATAATAATTAATATCTGTTCGATCCAGCTCGTCCCTTGCTGCCCCCCCAGCGACGCCCTAAGCCGAGGTCCGTACCCCACAGGGGGTGCCCTTAGCGTGTAGTCGCTTAGTTTTTAAGTTAGTTTAAGTAAGCCCTGGCTTTTGATTCTTTAATCGAGGCGGCCACAGGCAAGTCCGAGGTTGACCTGCGAGAGGCCACACAAAAAAAAAGGTGTACTATAGGTACACCTTTTTTATTCAGATTTTTGCTTGTCACGTACAAGTATTTATTTCCAGGTGATCCATTTCTGGATTTTTTTATGGTTATATGACGCCAGTCATGTCATGAATAATAAAAAATAAATAAAACAAGCATTTATTTCAGGCAACTAATAGCACCCATACAACAACCACAAAACAGAACACACACACATAAGCAAACACATTTACACTATCGGACATAGTTAGCAACATGTCTGCTACAGCAATGTCCGATATAAGGGCAATTCAATTCTGCCAGCAATCATCGCCAGAACTGTATTGGAGCTATAATGCATGGTCATTTCGTACAAGACAAAATTAGGGATTTTTTTTCAATAAGTTCTCCATGGAATGTTCCTTATATGGAACTCTCTAGTTTTATGAATTTATCTATCATACTGATAATGATAAATGCAGATAAATCTCGCAAAACATTTAATTATTACTTGTCAGGAAAAAGTACAACGTTACGAAAAACAGCGCGCAATTGTCTGAGTCCCGGTTGTCAAAGACGCTAGTGCGAGGCGATAGGACACGGTGACATAGGGATGCGCTGACTCATCGACTTTTAGCCTAACAATACATACTCATGATATCATGCATCCATAGGCAGTTAAGGCTTGCGTCGTTATCAGAAAACATTGCATGGGTGCTCAATCAGATTCTGTAGAACTGATCGGGTGTTTCAGTAATCATGGAATTCTATGGGAATTATCGTATAAGTCAAAAACACTGGCTGCATGATTCATATTAGAATGTTTCGGTACTCAACTGTTGACAAGACACAATGAGTTTTTGGAAAAATTTGACATTGTACAATGCGATTAAAGATCGTTTGGCGGGAACGCTAAGGCCTACAGCCTCCCTAGCCAAGTTACGATCGTTTCGTTTGCGTCAAACGCCTCGAGTAGGCCACGCCTCCGATTCCTTTGTTCTGACCACGTGACTGAGCGTTAAAATGACGTCAGAACAGATGAATCGGAGGCGTGGCCTACTCGAGGCGTACGACGCAAACGAAACGATCGTAATTAGGGGGGCAGTTCACGGGCGCGCAGCTTCATAGACGCTTATTCGTCATTATAAACTTGGTGTGTGTACTACGGCTGTGAGCAGGCGTACACCAGGCGTATAGTGCCGAATAGGTAGACCTACATTGGGCACACGTACGCCTATCTGAGCGCGTCAGTCTCCATACATGTTTTATATGGCAACTATACCCTATTCAGGGAGCCATGAGACAAAAGGTAAACAAACAATAAAAATAGTTGCCTAAAAACATGACTGAACCTGGACCAAGCAACGCTTACAATCTTTCTTCGCCGACGAAAAATCGTGCAAAGAAAACGCAAATGCATTCAACAGAAAAGGAAACTGTTATTAATGTATTTAAATTTCAAACAAGAAACTTGGTCAAAGGTACCTATAGTCCATTTGTTTAGGTCCTTAACTAAACGTAAACAATCTTGACATGTCTTTTTATTTAAAATAAATCGTATAAAAAACATACAAAGATTATTTAAATTTAGTTAATTACTTATCATCGGTTTAAGAAAATACCTAATTGTAAACATTTTTAAATACAATTTTTAGACATTTTTTTTAGATACAAGATATGTTAAGATTGTTTAAATTTAGTTAACTACCTAATCAAATGGAGTATACATTGTTTTCTTTGTTTAAATTTTGTCTCAAGCCCAAATGAATAGGGTATAGACATGTAGACCTTACATTGGTTAGACGCACGGTAGGCGACGCGTCATTACGTACAACTTAAACATCGCCCACGCGTGCGCTGGTCTCGTTTAGTTCCCGCAATACGCGTTTATGAAGCTACGCGTCCGTAGACAGTAAGCCAAACAGAAAAGTCATTTGTCTTATGCCCCGGAATCTTTTTTAAAGCTCATTGCGTCTTATCTAACGCCCGGGCACTGTACACCATCTTAAAAAAACTTAAATTTATAAAATCTTTTTCAGATTACAGTAAAACCAACTCAAGGACCGGCTATGTTCGTTGACAAGGACGGCACATCATGTCAGTGTGTACCTTACTACCTCTGTGACGCTAACAATGTGGGAGTTGACGTAAATAACGCAAGTGTCACCGGATGGGGCACTTTGGACATTAGGTAAGGATAAGCATAAAGCCGATAAACAACCATGTTACAGCCTCGTTTCGTTTGCGTCGAACGCCTCGAGTAGGTCACGCCTCCGATTCCTTTGTTCTGACCACGTGACTGAGCGTTAAAATGACGTCAGAACAGATGAATCGGAGGCGTGGCCTACCCGAGGCGTTTGACGCAAACGAAACGATCGTAACTTGGCTAGGGGGGCTGTATTTTGATGTCTATTCTCAGGGGTGCTCGGCACCCACTGTTTGTTCACGCAGTCGTCCTACGTTACGTTTACCTCGGACAAACGGACCATCCTTTTCAACCCTGCATACCCTAGCTACGATGCCCCATGCAGATCCCACCTTAAATAAAATCTCAATTTCCCATCCCATAATATCCATTTCTCTTTTCATGCGGTACGACTGTGGAACTCACTTCCAGCTTGACATGTTGACCGGTCTACTGTCCTCTCATATCTATTAATATTGTGATATGGAAATATTGCAAAACTATTTTTTTTTTCAAAGAGTAACCATGGGGTTCTTACCGGTTCTTCTTCATAGCGATTGACCAATTGGATCATCATCATTTCAGCCGATAGACGTCCACTGCTGGACATAGGCCTCCCCCAAATGTCGCCACAAAGAACTGTCCTGTGCGTTTTGCATCCATCGGATTCCCGCAACCTTCACCAGATCATCGGTCCACCTTGTAGGGGGCCTTCCAACACTGCGTCTTCAGGTACGCGGTCGCCACTCCAGAACCTTTCGGCCCCAACGGCCATCTGTTGCCACTTAAGTTTGGCGATTCTTCGTGCTATGTCGGCAACCTTGGTTCTCCTGCGGATATCTTCATTTCTGATTCGATCACGCAAGGAAACTCCGAGCATAGCCCTTTCCATTGCCCTTTGAGTGACTTTGAGCCTTCTGATGAGGCCTATTGTGAGCGACCACGTTTCGGAACCATATGTCATCACTGCTTATGCTAAGATCTTAGCCTAAGCCCTAAGATATAGCCTCGTGTAATGTTCAATATTTGTTTCTTCTTTGTAAGAGATAATTCAAACTTACATAATTATCAATGTTCTTCTCAGATTCGGCGAAGATGATAACACGATTGATCGTCAATGCCAGGAGAGCGTGGAGGTCTGCTGCGCCATACCCAAGGACCCGTCTGAGGTCCCTCCGCAGCCCAAGCCACAGCCTCAACCTGACCCCACCAAGGTTAAAGGATGCGGCTACAGGAACCCTCAGGGTTTGGGAGTCACTATTACTGGAGGAACTGTGAGTTTTATTTTGAACTAGAAAATTGTCCCAAGGGAACATGGTCTTTGGGTAAAAAGTATCTATTAAAAATAAAATACCTACAACTGAAAATGGAACGCTTCAGTGCGGCGTGACAGGGGCTCGCGCTGGTGGACCAATAGCGAGCCATCAACGATCTTCGCGCGGACGAAAACTTCCGAAGAGAATACGAATGAAAAACAATTGAAAACATTTTTTTCTCCGCGTCTACGGTGATTGACATTAATATTAAATTTATAATAAATAATTAAATAAATCAACTAAATCTAATTTGAGTCAACCCGTGTACCAAGTTTCATCGAAATCCATTCAGTAGTTTCTGCGTGAAAGAGTAATTAAGAAACATCCATACATACAAACTTTAGCGTTTATCTACACTGATATTATATCTACACTATACTAATATTAAAATCAACAGTAATATTATAAAGAGGTAAAGTTTGTTTTTATCTTTTTTAGGGTTCCGTACCTCAAAAGGAAAAGAACGGAACCCTTTTAGGAACACTTTGTTGTTCGTCCGTCTGTCTGTCAAGGAACGCGTGGAGGTATCAAGTCGAAATTAAAACCATATACTCAGGTCTGCGGACTCTTGAAGCTGTAAAAAAATCAAACTTGTAAGTTAACGAGAAAAAAAGATACTTCGGTTTATGTGCGAAAAAACGAACATTTCGACACTCTCGAGGAAATCAAAATTCATAGGGTACTTCCCGTTGACCTAGAATTCTGAAATTTGGCATAAAGCAAGATCTTATAGCACAAGTATAGGAATAAATCGAAATACTGTAAATTTGTTGTTACGTCACATATTTTTTTTGCGATTCGGAAAAATCTTCCGAGACTCCATTCCGGAATTGAACTATTTACATAGGTAAGTTTGTACGGAACTCTCAGGGCGCGAGTCCAACTCGCAGTTGCCCAGTTTTTTGTTTGTGTCCTCTGAAAGTACTGGACCGATTGTATATCTTCATTTCCGTGGAAGATGGGTAGGCCTTTAGTGTGGGACGCTACCTGTGTCGACACTCTTGCGCCATCACATCTTCCTAGCTCTTCGTGCTGTGCTGGTGCTGCCGCTGCAGCTGCGGAGAACCTCAAGCGGCGAAAATATAACAACCTCGTCGGCAGTTATATTTTTGAGCCGTTTGTGGTTGAATCTTGGGAAGTGAGGTTCAAATACTCATACTCTTTTTAAAGAATTATTCAAACACTTCGACCCAAGGGCTGGCTTTTCCCTCGGTCAGAGATTAAGCATTGCCATACAACGTGGCAATGCCGCCAGGCTTATGGGCACACTTCCAGTCGACAGCGATGCGGAGGAGTTTTATGACGCCATATTTTAGCTAGTAGTTTTTGCCTTTAGTGTAGATATAGTTTTAATTAGTTAAGTGTTTTTATTGAGTTAAATTCATATTATATTTTTAATTATAAACAACTTTCAATAAAAAATAATTGTAACTAGTATTCTTTATTATGAAACCGGTTTTACATAGTTCTTCATCTTCCTCAGGGTGCTGAGTCTCAATTCGGCGAGTTCCCTTGGGTCGTCGCTCTGTTGGACCAACGTAACTCTTCATATGCTGGAGTTGGCGTGCTCATTCATCCTCAGGTCGTTATGACAGGGGCTCATATCGCTCAGAAGTAAGTT
Organism: Mythimna vitellina; assembly: GCA_949316375.1. Classification (NCBI taxonomy): domain Eukaryota; kingdom Metazoa; phylum Arthropoda; class Insecta; order Lepidoptera; family Noctuidae; genus Mythimna; species Mythimna vitellina. The sequence continues at coordinate 10,761,979 of OX438713.1, read as the reverse complement.
GATTTAATCCGACTGGCCTGTTGGTCTAGTGGTTAGTGGCCCTGACTGCTAAGCCGGAGGTCGTGGGTTCGATTCCCACCCAAGACAAATGTTTGTGTGATGAGCACGATCATTTGTTCTGCGTCTGGGTGTACTTTATCTATATATGTATGTATTTAGAAATATATAAGTATGTTTATCAGTTGTTTAGTACTCATATCACAAGGTCTGCTTAGCTTGAAGCTAGACGGCGTTGTGTGGTCGTAGTGAATATTATTATTATATTATTATGACGCCATATTTTAGCTAGTAGTTTTTTTCCTTTAGTGTATATATAGTTGTAATAAATTAAAATAAATAAATACAGCTTTGCCATACCTAAGGTAAGATACCGATCTAAACGTATTAAATGAATTCCATTTTTCAGGTTCGGTCCTGGAGAATTGAAGATCAGAGCTGGTGAATGGGACACGCAGACCATAAAAGAAATCTTCCCTTATGAAGAGAGAGCCGTAGAGAGCACTATTAGTCACGAAAGTAAGTATTTCTCAGGAAACATCTTGGAGTTAAATAAATCGAAAACATGTGACATTGTAGCGATGTCCGTGGCGCCACACCTAAACTACGAAATCCTGCACAATGCAATTTTCAGAGTTCTCCTTGCGATTTAAACATAAACAAGACCCTTAGCATTGAGTTCTGGAATGGCGATCACGTACCGGAAGACGCAGCGTTGGAAGGCCTCCCACACGGTGGACCGATGACCTGGTGAGGGTCGCGGGAATCCAATGGATGCGAGACGCACAGGAACGGTCATTGTGGCGACATTTGGGGGAAGCCTATGTCAAACAGTGGACGTCTTTCGGCTGAAATTATGATGATGAAGAGCCTTAAATCATCTCTCGGGCAGTTGCCCAAACCAGACATAACATCCATCTGGCCGGAGGATCCTTCCTTATCAATGAAGGCTTGCGGGACTTTACACTCTGGTCAACATACCTCTAAAACATCCATCAACGTGCAGTGTTCTCACGTGGTGGAATTCAACCCTCTCCCTCGAACAGAGAAGAGGCTCATCAACCAACTTTAAGGGCCGACGCTGCATTAAGCGGGCGCCCGCGCAGTCTCATACAAAAGTGCTCCGTCGCGGTGACCCACGCGGGCACGTCGGTCGCAGGGAGCCGCACCCGTTTTGCCACATAATAATACATTACATTTCTCCATCGACACGACTACATGCACACCGTTTAAGTAGAAATAACGACACTGCGCAGGTAAGAATTCGATTTCCGCTATGGGGACTGTCACACACGACACACGTGCAACGTCAAGCGTTAACGTTAACGCAGCGTTGACCCTTATTGTTTCTACCGGGTGGAATACGACCCACTCCCTCGCACAGGTAAGAGGCCCATCCATAAACCCGCATTATTCCCGCTTGGTGGACTACGACCTACGACCCACTATCCCTTCTTCGTGTCGATTTGACTCACATTTTGTCCCACCATTATGTAGTCACCTCGATAGAATAGAATAGAATAACATTTATTTGCATAAAAACACGGTATAAAAGATGGTACAAAGATTGAATACAGAGCATACATGTAGAAACATGTATGCTCTTAACATTATAAGTGTGCAAATTTTTGTGCATACAATTAACTCATTAATGTTTTTTGTCGAAAAATTCTTTAATACTATAAAAACTATTAGTGGACAAGCTATATATATATAGCATAGCATAGTCTGCCTTATAATGTTCCCACTGCTGGGACCCAGGCCTCCTCTCTAGGAGAAGGAATGGGCCGTAATCCACCACGCGGGCCTAGTGCGCGTTGGTGGATGTCACATGTCTTCGAATTTTTGGTTCTAAGACATGCCGGTTTCCTCACGATGTTTTCCTTCACCGTTTTAAGAGCAGTGGTGATGAAATAAATTACATAAAGTAATGCGCCTGGCTGGGTTTGAACACAACTCGTAAGTCGGGGCCGTTACCACTCGGCCACCACTGCTCTAACTCTCGGAAACATAATCTAATCAATTTCTCCCTTTTCTCCTTTCAGATTTCCAGCCTAAGAGTTTGAAGAACGACATTGCTCTCCTCCGGCTGGACAGCCCTCTGGAGATCTCTGAGCATATCAATGTCATCTGCATGCCAGACTACGAAGAAGTGTTTGATAGCAGCAAGAATTGCGTTGCCAATGGATGGGGAAAGAGCCACTTTGGTGAGTGGACTGCTTTTTTAGGGTTTTAGGATCACTTAATTGTTAGTCTGTCTGTCAAGACCCTTTACATCGGGAACGCGTGATGGTATCGAGTCGAAATTAAAACCATATACTCAGGTCTGCAGTACCTTGAAGCTGTGAAAAAAATAAATTTCTGAGCTAGCGAAAAAATATTATATGGCCGTTTATGTAGCAAAAAAAGTGTATTACGATTCTCAAGGGAATAAAAATTCATAGGGTACTTCCCGTTGACCTAGAATCTTGAAATTTGGCAAGTAGCAAGGATGTAAGTTTGTAGTTACGTCACAAAAAAGAAACATGCGATTCGGAAAAATCTTCATAACTCAATTCGGTAATTGAACTGTTATCATAGGTAAGTTTGTACGGAACCCTCAGTGCGCGAGTCCGACTCACACTTGCCCGGTTTTTTTAGGTAGAAAAACCAATCCACTTCTACCGTTCTCTTCGTGTCAGACTTTTACTGACTAAAACCCACTCCTATGTTCCTTCTTTGCCTTGCGGACCAGGACCCCTTTGGCCCTGCTGGGCCCCTACGGTTTTACTGATATCTCTTTGAGGCGCGCGTGGAACACTACGCGATTCTAGGTCAACGGGAACTACTCTATGAATTTTGATTTCCTTGAGAGTGTCGAAATATACGTTTTTTGCGACATAAACGACCGTATCTTTTTTTCGTTAACTTAGAAGTTTGATTTTTTCACAGCATCAAGGGACCGCAGACGTGACTATATCTATGGTTATTATATATCTATGGTTTTAATTTCAACTCGATACCTCCACGCGTTCCCCAGATAAAGGGTCTTGACAGATAGACGGACGGCCAACAAAGTGATCCTATAAGGGTTCCATTTTTTTCCTTTTAAGGTACGGAACCCTAAAAAAGGGCCGGTACTGTTCCATCTCTGAACGAAAAACTATTCTATTTCTGTCTCATAATCTGATCTTGCAAAAACTATCAATTACAACAAATGCTTCCTTATCCAGGTCAATCGAACCGCTACGCCGTGATCCTGAAGAAGGTGGAGGTAGACATGGTACCCTACACCCGCTGCAACAACTTGCTGAAAAGGACCCGGCTGGGGCACAACTTCAAGCTGCATAACAGTTTCGTTTGCGCTGGTGGGGAAGCTGGAAAGGATACATGTCAGGTTCGTAGTCACCAGAAGAGCAGACAGGCGTCGAAGGGTGTTCAACGATCTCTGGCTACCAAGAGGAGAGGCGTGCGGGCTGCAGACTTGGAATGAGTCATCGTCTCACCAGTCAGGCTTTTGTTTTTTAGGTGGGAAAAGCGGGAGATAGTGTCAGACTATTACTGACTAAAAACCCACTCTTGTTCCTTCGTTGCCTTTCGTACCGGGGCCGAGTCCTCCTTTCAGAATCAAACCCTTGGCCCCAGTAGGCTTCGGGCCTTGTTGGGCCTTGTACAGTTGCTGACATCTCCTTGAGGCGCGCGTGGAACAGTACGCGCCGTCGACGACTTGGGCTCGGTTCGGACGGTTACCGGACGTCGGACGGTCGGTCCGCAAGCCCGCGCCTACGGTGGCCGGAAATCGGAATCGGAATCCCGGCGGTTGATGCTTGAGGACCGTTGCCTCACGCGATCGGTTGCTTCCTTTGCTAGCATTACTGCTTCGGATCAGTCAGGCTTAAATACATTGTGTGTAGTCGTTCCATCCACGCTTTATGGTAGTTCTAGCTACTGCTAGTGTCTATGCCCGCGTGATAGAAGAAAATGATCACAAGGGAACATCCTCCTCCCTTCTCCTCGAGTCGTATTCCTCATTACTGAGGGTCGTGAAGTTCCCGCTGGATTAGCTTCTTACTGATGGTGACTCACCATCTGTGACCGTTCTTGGCGTCACGAAGTCCGACGTGCAATTGAGTGTCCTGTATGGAGCAGACCTGGTCTGCCCATCTTTATGGGTTGCGGCCTCTTTGTTGTTTGCCATCAACTATGCCAGTTACGATGAGCTGTACAAGATTGCGGTCATTTTTTCTGGTTATAAAACATACTCCCGTGATAAAAGGTAAAAGGCACAAGCAAGACGGCTTTCCGTATGCGGAAAAGTGGCTTTTAGATCAAATGATGATGATGATGTCTGCCTTAATTTTCAACTTTCACATATCAGGTCAAAAGGTGGAACGATGATATAGTGAGGGTTGCGGGAATCTGATAGATGCGAGACGCACAGGACCGGTCGTTATGGCGACGCTGGGGAAGGCCTATGTACAACAGTGGACGTCTGCAGCCTTCATAAGCATAAGCAGCCTTTTAATGTTCCCACTGCTGGGACTCAGGCCTCCTCTCTAGGAGAGGAAATGGGCCGTAATCCCAATAACACGGATGTCTTCGAATTTTTGGTACTAGGACATGCCGGTTTCCTCACTATGTTTTCCTTCACCGTTTTGAGAGCAGTGGTGATGAAATAAATTAAACAAAGTCAGGGCCGTTACCACTCGGCCTCCACTGCTCTCTCTCGTTAGCAGGCTGAAATGATGATCACGTCACAAGCTAACAATACGCTTCTCCATTCCAGGGTGACGGTGGCGCCCCCCTCGCGTGCCCCATCGGCAATAACCGCTACAAACTGACTGGCCTGGTCGCCTGGGGTATTGGCTGCGGTCAACAGGACGTCCCGGCAGTCTACACAAACGTGCCACTGTTCAGACAGTGGGTGGACGACAAAATGGCTGACTGGGGATTTGAGGCAACTTCGTATAGAATCTCGAAGTAGTTTTTTAGATCCATATATACTCCTTTTAAAATAAGATTAGGAATTTAACCATTTAACCGTTATGTCGGATTGATCCGACGAATGTTTTCGTGTCCCATTCGCCAGGGTCACGTGTTTGCGACTGGGTACTCCATCTCGTTTAGCGATTCAATCCTCATAGGTGATAGAAGAGCTGACGAGATGGAGTATTTGGTCGTGGATGTGCGATTCTGGCGGAATATATTCGATGTAGGCGGTTAAATAAACCTTTCACGGATCACTGAATAGGCTTTTACGGGAATTCAAATAAAAGGCGGAATGTATTATAGACTATATAGACTGGCCTATTGGTCCAGTGTTTAGTAGCCTTTACTGCTATGCCGGAGATCGTGGATTCGATTCCCATCCAAGACAAATGTGTGATGAGCACGATCATTTGTTCTGTATCTGGGTGTAATTTATCTATAATATGTATGTATTTAGAAATATATAAGTATGTTTATCAGTTATCTAGTACTCAACAAAAGCTTATTTTGGGACTAGATTTGTTGTGTGTATTATTGACGATTATAATTTTGAGAAATGATTAAAGAGAACCGCGTCTGAGCAACATCTTTTGACCACACGCATTGGTGAGCCTATTCAGTTAATTCAATTGATTTTGACTTCTTATGCGTTGGTGGCATGACAGCTGCAGTAAACAATATTGTAACTACCGTCAAACGGGGTAAATAGAAACGTAGGGGTAAATAGGAACAAAACTTTGCTTAAGTTTTTACATTGGTACATATTTATTTTATTGATTTCTATCAAAGCATCTGTTTTAATCACAATTAATGAATAAATAGGAGTACTTAAATGCTGGGAAAAATAGTTAATTAACGCGAAGATCCCCTTCAAACTTTTGTTCCTATTTACCCCTGCGTTCCTATTTACCCCATTTGACTGTACTTTTTTCCTAATAATGCTATCCTTATATACACCACTAATTTTTAAATTAGTACATATATTTAAAGGGCGTATTATAAAAGGTCTTGTTATTATTTAAGTAAAGTTTCAATAAATAATATTCATATACAGCAAAGTTATTAGCGTTTGTTTATATCCCAAAATGTCACTCAATTTATGGAAATATTGTACAGGGTATTGATTATGAATGAATAAATGACAATCAAAATGGAAAAACACGTAGTATTTTCTAGTAGCAATTGTTATGAATGATTGATTCTATTATGAATTTACCAATTATGACAAATTTTTGTGGACAATTTTGGTATCTAGTTTTTTTTTTTACTACAAAAATATGATCAGTAACGGGTACGGATAGGCCCCATTTTTTGTACTAATTAAAAAATAGGAGTGTATATGAAATAGATGTCAAAATCGGTTAAACGGACAGTAAAAAGTATTTTTTTATATACCTAATCTTATTTTAAATGGATAGTTTTAAATAGTTTTGGCGAGCCAATAACGGTAATTTGTCGAGCAAAATTGATAATACAGTTAAAAGCCGTCCTGAATGTACGAATCTATCTTGATCCTCAACATTTTCATGATAATAGATTATGATACAGGTGTGTAATGTTGGTGATTATCACTGAGGCGGTATTTAGACCCGAACCCAAGGTAAGTTTTAAGAGAGCCGAGGACTGTAATCATCAATACTCACGTGTGATTTTTTTTGTGACATGTTGTTAAAATACTTATTCTGTTATGTTTGTAAAAATGTCGGCCAGAGACTAGCTAGACTGCTTTAATAATAATCAAATAAACAAATTTTATTTGAAGGAATGATTTATTTGTTAACCATGTACAAGTTGAAATTGTTTAAACACGAAATTATTCGTATTGAACCAAAAGATTTTAGACAAATTATCACACTAGTGCGTAATGGTAATCATAATGTCCTAGCTTGGAATCATGCACCATGACATACCTAAATACGGTGCCAATAGTTACGTTCTAAGATTAACACACTTGTTGAAAACATTATAGGTACTTATCTACAACGTGTTTTTTTTTATATCCCATAACTCTAGGGTAAGAATGAGACCATATCAAAGAATCAACTGGCATATGAATAATGAATTATTTTTAAATTAATTTTTTTTATTGTTTTCGTTTTCCATACAAAATAATTACATTATTTAGAAATGTTTTAAGTACATTTAAGTATGTCTAGAGACTCACCGACCCCAGTCAAACCATTGCAACAGTTTTGTGGGGCTTATCTTATAAGTTACTTACCTTTTTGGAATAAAGATAAATAAATAAAAAATTAAAATTTGATAAATTCACGACTATTTATGTAAAACTCCCTTACGTAAAAAATGACAGCGTAAATATGTAATGTCATTTGTTTATTTACAAACTACTTACTACAGATTCGTCACAAAAGTAAAGATTTGTCATACAGGTGTAAATTTTTGACCTAAATTAATTATGATTGATGATATCTTCGAAACCATGCATTTTTGGACCACATATTCTAAGACTTTTAGTATTATTTTTCCTTATAGAATATAAACCTTGAGTTATGGGATATAACAAAAAAACACATTGTATAGTTTCTGGTTATATAAAAAGTGTTAGGGATATGGCAATTACAGATATTGGCATGCTAAAACCATTCTTTTATTAAGTTTATAAATATCTGATTTTTTATTGTTAATTTTGACAAGAGAATTTAAAGTATAAATTCATTTTATCGTAAAAAATCTTGCGTTTTCTGACAATCGAATGAAATACAATTTATCGATATATTTTTTTATCGATTTGTTTAATAACGATGTCTAAAACAGAATATTCTTTTTTTTTTAAGTAAAACTTGTTACCATAGACATTTATGTAAATAAATAATAAAACTCAAAATGTGAAAATGCTCAATTACCTACCTACTATTTAGCTATGTATCATTTTTAACAGTCATTTATTTTTATACTTATTTGACATTAAATATCTAAGTTTTTAAAAATGTATTTTATTTTGGTTTTTAATTGGCTGAATAAAATATTTAAAATGCTTTTATTTCCTGTAGAATTACAATAATATTCTACAGGAAATAAATGTCTTTTAAGGCCCAAGGAATCTATATTATACTATTCTAATTCATAAATCTTGAGCAGTGGTGGCCGAGTGGTAACGGCCAAGTTGCAGGTCGCGGATTCAAACCCAGCCAGGCGCACTACTTTGTTTAATTTATTTCATCACCACTGCTCTCAAAACGGTGAAGAAAAACATCGTGAGGAAACCGGCATGTCTTAGAACCAAAAATTTGAAGACATTTGTGACATATACCAACCCGCACTGGGCCCGCGTGGTGGATTACGGCCCATTCCCTTTCCTAGAGAGGAGGCCTGAGTCTCAACAGTGGTAACATTATAAGGCCGACCATGCTATGTTATGCTAATTCATAAACTAAAAATACAGCTAAGGAGTGAAATTCCCTGCTGGAGTCTGTATTTTCTGATAGCTTATAGCTATGGGGTCTTTAAGTCAAGATTGAATAGGTTACTTCTAGGCAAGCGTACTCCATCGTCTGCCACATCATCGCTTCATCTTCGCCATCAGGTTAGATAGTGGTAAAAAGTTCTAGGTGCATCCGCTGATTCGTCGGCTACTGCAGTCGCTAACCGATCGCAGAACGCGCGGGTGCAACCCGCTGAGGCTGCGGGTGATCGCGGTCCGCGCTGCTAGTTGCCCGCCGGGGCAGCGGGTGCCGCAAACAACCGTGCACTTGACATATATATGTATCTGCTTTCATTTTTGACATATATATCTATCTGCATTCTTAAAATTAAATCGAATTTAAATCCGTATCAAAAATTTTCTTGTTTTAATTTCGATTTAATTTTATTTTGATTTTGTTTTAATTTAACTTTGAATTAATATTATTTAATTTATGATTTAATTTAATTTTATTTAATTTTAATTTAGTAGGTATAGTATGTAGGGAATTACTGGACCAAATTCATTATCTAAAAATAATTAATAAAATCACATATACAAAACCTAATTGAAATATTATGTAAAATAAGAATAATTAACTAAGTAAATAAAAAATTATAAATAAAAATGATTTCTTTTAATGAAATATGGAAACAAAAAATAGTATCGAATGACATATTTATTAATATGAAAATTGTTATAAGAAATCGAACTAAATTATCTATTTGAATTAATTTTTTAAATATTCTTCTAAGTTAAAATATTGTTGCAATGCTGAATAAAAGGCTTTTTTTTATATCTGCATTCAGAAGCTGCGGGATTCTGTAGAATGCAGATATTAAAAATGTGAACAGTGATATGAAAGAAAAGGAAGTTAGTGACAGTATGAAGGTTGACAGGATAGAATGGAAGAAAAAAACGTGTTGCGCCGACCCCAAATAAGATGGGACAAGGGCAGGAAGATGATGATTCTACAGAAGCTGCGGGCACGAAACCGCGGCGGACGCGGGTAAAAACCGTTCGTGAGTTAGCCTTAGTTATAAAATGAAACACAATTTAATAACAATAAATAGATATCTCACGCTTTATCATAAAAAGACCTAAGTCAAAAAAGGATGTTTGAAAAATGAACCATAAATTATAAGTGTTAAGATTCAATTTTCAAGTACTAGTTTTTGATTTAGGTCTCTTTATGATCAACCGTGCGATATATTCTTTCATTTAATTTTAACAGTAGGTAACGCTGTACTGCAGTTAGCCTTTTCTAATTCGGCATGTAATTGTTTCAGTCGAGCTCTCGCTAATGTGAGGTTCGCGTTTGTCGCTCGCATGCTTTCCTGAAAACATAATGGTATCTTTATTTAAGTTATTGGTGAAACTATGATGAAATATAGTTTCGCCTAGGCCAAACCCGCGAGTGAAGCGAAATCAGAATTTTAGGGCACCCCGACACGGACAGGTTAGGTTAGAAGGCTAGGGCGGGTGCGAAGCAGAGCTCCCGCCTTAGCCTTCGTGGTTATTTTTTTATAACAGCGTTGGAAGGCCTCCCACAAGGTGGACCGATGACCTCGTGAGGGTCGCGGGAATCCGATGGATGCGAGACGCACAGGACCGGTCATTGTGGCGACATTTGTGGGAGGCCTATGTCCAACAGTGGACGACTTTCGGCTGAAATAATGATGATGATGATCAAGAAATCCCGTGTGTCTCCGCGCGTGTAGGGAGAACTGGTTTGGCCTAGGCGAAACAGGTTCATTCTAAAATCGAGTTTGGCTGGTGTATAATTATTCTTCTGTACGTGTGTTTGTCGACAACTCCTCTTAAACGGCTTGACCAATTTAGATGGCATGTTGTGTGTATATTTCAGTGGGTTCCTGTATGGTTTGAAAATACAATTACCCGGCGCTATTATCGGGTTCTCAAATTTTTATTCTGACGAAAAGCCAGCTTTCGGATACAACAACGTCTGTCGGGACCACTACTAAAATTATATATTTCTGTTTTATGATTCTACGCGGACAAAGTCGCGGTCATCAGCTTGTTATCAATAAATTATCATTTTATTTGAATACTTACTTGTACTGTATGGATCAGAATGTTGGGCTATGAAAAAGACAGATGTGTGGTGTAACGAGAATGGATAAAATGAGAAATGAATATATTAGAGAAAGTTTGAAAGTGGCGCCAGTGACAGAAAAGTTGAAAGGGAATCGTTTGTCTTGGTATGGTCATGTAAAGAGGAGGGATGAAACGCGTGTTACTAAAAGAGTTATGAGTATACATGTGGATGGGTGGAGAGGGAGAGGGAGGCCAACGAAAAGATGGATGGATTGTGTGAGGAGTGATATGAAAGAAAAGGGAGTTAGTGATAGCGTGATGACGGGTGACAGGACAGAATGTAAGAAAAATAAAACTGGGCAAGTGCGAGTCGGACTCGCCCACTGAGGGTTCCGTACAAATTTACCTAAGTAAACAGTTCAATTCCTGAATGTAGTCTCGAAAATTTTTACGAATCACAAAAAAGAAAAATTGTAATGAAATTTACTGTTTTCAAATTTATTTCTATATCTGTGCATTAAGACCTTGCTTTATGCCAAATTTCAGGATCAACGGGAAGTACCCTATGAATTTTGATTCCCTTGAGAGTGTCGAAATCTACGTTTTTTGCGACATAAACGGCCGTATAATTTTTTTTCTTTAACTTAAAAGTTTGATTTTTTCACAGCATCAACGGACCGCAGATTTAAGTAAATGATTTTAATTTTAACTCGATATCCCCATGCGTTTCCGAGATAAAGATTGGTCTTGACAGACACACAAACGGACGCACAACAAAGTGAACCTATAAGGGTTCCATTTTTTCCTTTTGAGGTAGAGAACTCTAAAACATGTTGCGCCGACCCCAAATAAAACGGGACCAGGGCCGGAAGATGATGAATAGATACTTACTTGTACGCTAAGTAATGTTTTATCAGCTCTGGTTAGTTTTTCCACTGATATCTCAGTTGTATGTTTGATCAATCCCTCTAGGGTTGCTCTGAGTGACACATTACACTCCCCTGTAACCAAATATATTTTTTTTTTATAAAACGCCCCTTATAACACCCACTCCTGTCTCGTGGATGCGTTCACATACATGTAAACTGTATCTATAGACTGTACAAATATTAGTTCCGTGCGGGAATAGAACCAGTGACGCGCTTCGCAGTAGTCAACCGCTCAACCATTGCGCCAACGACGCTAACCGTGCTGTCAAAATACACACAAATACACACACATTAGTTACACACACACACATACATTAGTTTTAGTATATGCGAAACCCGAAACACGTGTCTAGTATTTTTATGTAAAGAATCTATGTACAAAATTTCATAACTGTATCATGAAAAATCACAAAGTTATATAAGCTTGTTATTTTACCTGGTTGACCGCACAAATACATAGTCACCGGGACATCCAGGCGACTGAGGGGATATTTCGCTCCCGCGTCCAGCTGTGCGTTGACACTTAATGCCTGCAATGACCTGCCGTGACCTGTGTTGTACTTAGTGTCGGTGGTGTCCAACTTGTGACTTTTTTTATGTTTTTGGGAAAAAATATAACATGGTGTAAAAATTATTGGAATCGATTCAGTTACTGATTCTGAACAAACTATATTCAGGTTTCGCATATACTAAAAATAATGTTGTATATGTATAAATTGACAATATAAAGAGATAAAACCAATTATTTTTACTAGTGTTGTGTAGTTTGAGAACGAATTAGGTCGTCAAAGCGCTCTCACGTGTGAACTACGTGAACTAGATCCCAGATCCTTCACGCTTTAGTTTGTGAATGTGCCATTCGACCCTTGGCTTGCAGGCTGCGGATTCAGACTGCGAATGCAGGTAGCACACGTATGACACGCAGTCATTCCCTGCTGCCGCAGCCGGGAGTGATTCCGACGCTAGCTGCACGTGCTGCCAGTCGCAAATCCACGATTCAATCCAATATGAGCGCTATTGGCTCCGAGGAGCGATTATTTCTTTATTTATTTAATACTTTATGCACAAACGTACAGTGGCGGACTTAATGCCTTAGGCATTTTCTACCAGTCAACCTTAGGGTGATGCAGAGATAAATAGTGGTAGGTGCAATAAAAGATAGAGAAAAGGCGAATAGGTACAAGAATAGGTATACTAATAAACCATAAATATCATACAATTATGCAATACATACACAAATTAATAAACTATCTACATATATATCTACACCAATAAAGTCAAACAATTGGTTCAAATCGACAATTTGAAAACATTAACACTGTGATGACACTACTGCCAACTTCTTACGAATTAGCTCGCGAACTTTGGTTTTGAATAGGACTGTTATTAGGGCTATGCTCGGAGTATCCTTGCGTGATCGCGTCAGAAATGAGGATATCCGCAGGAGAACCAAGATTACGGACATAGCCCGAAGAATCGCCAAACTGAAGTGGCAGTGGGCAGGGCACATTGCTCGCAGAACAGATGGTCGATGGGGACGAAAGGTTCTGGAATGGCAACCACGTACCGGAAAACGCAGCGTTGGAAGGCCTCCCACAAGGTGGACCGATGACCTGGTGAGGGTCGCGGGAATTCGATGGATGCGAGACGCACAGGACCGGTCATTGTGGCGGCATTTGGGGGAGGCCTATGTCCAACAGTGGACGTCTGTCGGCTGAAATGATGATGATGATGATGATGATGATGTTATTAGGGGGATTTATTCCGGACTTGTCTAAATAGTTGCGCTAGAGTGACGTAACTACGTGCGCATCGATTCGCGGCCGCAGCACTCGCAGCCGAAGCTCGGCAGCACGTGCGGCCGCATCCGCGTTCGGAAGGGTTTTCACAAAAATCCATACTACTACATAGAAAATCAGTCGTGCAGCTGCTGCCTACATCCGCAGCCTGCAGCCGAGGTTCGAATGGCACCTTTAGAGTGACCGAGAGTGCCTCATCGCCTGAGCTAGTCCCATCATTACTACCGCACTGAGCACGCCACAATCATGGCGGTGAGTCCCCTCTTTGATGAGTGGCTGGAGCAACGTCAAGAGGTCCTCACTTTCCGCCTGATGCAGGTCCTCACCAAACATAGTAAGTTCGGAAGGTTCCTGCACCGGATTCAGGCGAAAGAAACGCTTGAGAGTCACCATAGTGCTGACTACCAGAAAGAGACGGTGGAGGTGTGCCCCGCGTGGGCAGAGTACCGTGGTGTCCTCGTGGAGGTGATCAGCGGCAGCGACCACTCATGTCAGTCTCTGATTCAGGTCATGGTACGGAGCGAGGGGTAATGGGGATTTTCTGAAAGGAAACTTGTGGTCCTAGAACAAAAAGGGCAACTGAAGGAGACAGGATTAGTCAGTAAAATTCTGATACGCACTTTCACTAAAAAAAAAGTGGTGCCTTAAGACTTGACATCAGGTACTGTTACTGATCTTGTAGCGACATCTATGGCGTCACATAAGAACTAATCCTGCATCGACCAATCAAAGTTCTCCGCGCGACTAGAACATTTAGAACAGCCCGAAATCATCTATCGGGTAGTTGCCCACCAGACATAACACCCGTCTGGTCGGAGGATCCTCCCTTTTCAACGGAGATTTGTGGGACTTTCTACTCTGTTCCGCATACCTCCAAACATCTACTGAGACAATACTTACACAATTTTTGATGCAGCAAAGAATTGTAAATGTTGGCATGTGTTGGTGTGGCTGTTGACGAGGGTCGGAGTATGCTGTGCAGGGGGACATCAGGCTCTGACAGGTCTGATGGCAAGGTCAGCTTTGTTTCTGAAATATTTTAGGAGATAATAATGTAAGTATCATTTTCTTTACAATCATCGTTTACAAAAAAAAAATTAAAACATATAAGTAGTCAATTCACAATAAGACATTTCAACAATTTTTTCCTACCAACTGTTCAAGCGATATTGACTTCTATTCTGTAGGCATAAGGATGACATCAAAAGCTAAACAGTGGTTACAATACCAACTCTTACGCATTTTTTTTTTGTAGGTGGGAAAATCATACAACGACATCCCCCGCTCTTGGGCGGAGCAAGAGGGCATGTTAGACTTTTACTGAATAAAAATCCACTCCCGTTCCTTCTTTGCCATTTTTTCAGGGCCCTGAGGATCTCTTTGACATCACCCATGGCCCCAGTAGGCTTCGACCCTGCTGGGCCCCTACGGTTGCTGATATCTCCTTGAGGTGCGCATGGACTACACACCATCAACGGCTTGAGCTGTGGTTTATCTAGCATTAGTCCCAACCAAGTCTTAATGTAATACCTATGTAAAAAATGGTTGTGATGGTTTTTCAAACATCAACTCTTATTTTTAGGTAGAACTAGCTGACTCCGCGAACTTCGTACCGCCTAATAATGTGATAAATGAGGAACCGCTCGACCGATTTTGTGCAAACTTCACATAAACCATCTACTAAATAGTCCGAACAAAGCTTAAAAATTTGGTTTGGATAGGTTAGCCCGTTCTTTAGTCATAAAATTACAACGAAAAGTGGCATTGATTTTTATATATGCAGATTAATAACTTTTAATAAAACAAAGATATAATTTACCATCATCCGACTCTGGTGCTTCTCCAGGTATCACAAATGATTTTGTGTTTACGGATATGTCAAAGTCCTGAAAAGAAGTCAATTTTATGTTTAATTTTTCTCGTTCTAATATATTTTGTCGATGATTTTGATCATCATCTTCCTGCCCTTGTCTCATCTTATTTGGGGTCGGCGCAACACGTTTTTTCCTTCCACTCTGCCCTGTCACTCGTCATGCTATTACTAACTTCCTTTTCTTTCCTATCACTGTTCACACAATCCATCCATCTTTTCTTTAGCCTCCCCTAAATAAAAATAGAAAACTGTCTGATAATTAAACTTTACAAAGCGACTGCTAATCGGCTATTTAAGCTTATAAATGATTGGAAAAGAAGTATTTTCAAAAGTAAACAAAGTCAATTTAAAACCATACAAGTTTCTATAATGGATGGCTACAAACCGGAGATCTTCCGATTTCTATTTCGGAATCTGATTCTGAAGCTTCGCCATCCACCACATGAGCATTTTTGGACATTTTCTAATGAGAATATTATACGAAAACTTATCTTATTATCACAAGGCAAAGCAATGTTTACGTGTTTTGTGTCATAATTTATTGGAATGCAATAGTTTTAATTTTGAGCATAAGGCGTTGGAGAGAGATAACTTTAATTGTCTTACTGAGTAAGGAGCATGGCGTTCTCTTAAAAGTTTAACATCTAATCGAATAACGGAATACGGAACGCAAGTTTTTGACGTTATCACGATGACGTTCATAATGTCATTTTAGCTAGGTGCGTTTTGTTATTCCTTTAAAGAACATCTGGAACGGAACATAGTTTACGTTTATGGTTATTGAACTAAAGTTTAACAAAGGCATACTTAAAATATCTTATATTTCTTTAAGTACCATGGGCTTCAATAAAATAACAACATCCGGATATTTAGCCTGCAATCAAAATATGCAGAAAATCTTGGGAACTAAAGGACGTAAGAGCGTGCATAGCGAGCTCGAAAAATTTCATACATCACCGCGGATAGTATGCTAGGTTTTTTAAATTCAAATATGAATGAGGCATTGCTGTATTTTTGAATGTTATGTTCAAAAATGCGTAGCGTGTTGTCAATGTCATAGATAAACAGTCGGCTAGAATAGTTTGGACACGACCCCATCAAGTTGCGAAAAAGGCGAAGTAAATTGACTGAAAGGGCAGTGGTGGACCAGTGGTGGCGGCTCTAACTTACAAGTTATCGCGCGATCAAACCGGGCCTTAATTTGGTGTACTTAACTTATGTCATCATTACTGCTCTCAAAATCTGTTAAGTAGGTACCTATTACAGTTAACTGGTGCGTTCATAAACGTGTAAACTCATATACAGAAGCTACCCAGATCCGAAACTCCTATCTGATCTGTAGACCATTCAAATATTTCCATTCCGTGCGGGGATCAAATCAATTGCTCAATCGGCCAGCGCCAACCGTACCATAAAAAAAATATGAAGATTCGTGACTTTTACCAATCCGCATTGGGCCTGCAATTCCCTCCTGGAGTTCTGAGAGGTCCTGAGTCTCAGCAGTAGGAACATTATAAGGCTGATTGTTCTTATTAACTCTTTAACCGCTTGCGTTGCGACGGATTGGTCCGACGAGTGTTTTCGTGTGCCATTAGCCAGGGTCGTGCGTTTGCAACTGGGTACTCAATCTTTTTCTTATCAATCCCCTTAGGTGACAGAAGAGCTGACGAGATGGAGTATTTGGTCGTAAACGGTTAAAAAGTTAAGGTCTTTTTTACATAGCATGGGCAGGACGAAAATATGCATTTATATGATGAGAAAAGGATAGGCAGGAACATTGTATGAATCTGACAGCTGTCACCCGCACCATCATAGCAATTGTAAAGTTGTCAAAAAATAAAAGGCCCGTTTTGACACCTGTCAAAACGATTGCTTAAATACGCAAAGAGATTACTCGCAAGGCGCAATATATTCCATCATAATATATAACGCGAAAAAAAATGTATGTATTTTTTTAAAAACTATACACCACTAGTTTTTAATTAGTACAAATACTTAAAGGGCTTATTAGAAAAGGTCTAGTTATTATTTAAGTAAAGTCTCAATAAATAATATTCGTAAACAGCAAAGTTATTAGCATTTGTTTATATCCCAAAGTCACTCAATTTATAAAAATATTGTACAGGCTATTGATTGATTGATGAATAAAAAACAATGGAAAAACACTGCGCGTAGTATTTTCTAGTAGCAATTGTTATGAATAATTCATTCATTTATGAATTTACCAATTACGACAAATTTTGTGGACAAATTTGGGATTTCGTTTTTTTTTTTACTTTTGACTATATACATATGATCAGTAACGGGTACGGATAGAGCCCATTTTTTTTTGTACTAATTAAAAAATAGGCGTGTATAATTAATTATTATTTTATTGGTTTTTTTTTCAGTTTCGTTCCAAGTTACATTCTAGGGCATTTCTCAAATGTCAAAACGGACCTTTTATTTTTTAACCAGTTTAGTGTAATAAGCAAATACGATTGATTGATAGGGTAAGAAGAAATAAATAAAACACTGTTTAAACATGAAGAACCTTTTACTATCAGATTTAACGTGGACGTATTGATACAGCGACAAAGTATTATTTACAATAATGTATTACACTCCTCATTAAACGCCTTAGGGCACAACTGTCCTTAAAAATAAATACACCATAGACATTTCTTTTTTATCGTGTAAACATGGAATTTGAAGACGTGCTGTCATATAAGCTAAAGTGACGACTCATTTAATCTTGTTTATAAGGTTGTTGTAGGTTAAATTGTATATTAAATGAAATCAAATTATTATTCGTAAATAAAAGGCCTCAACATTATAAAAATAGATACTATGGGAAAAATAGCGAGATAGCCCCAACACACTCTGTAATGCAGTTTCTTTTACAAAAAACAATAAAAAACATTTTGTTTTAGTTTTTTTAAATTAGATTTCGATCAGGTTGTTGTTTTTTGTTTCTCTAAAAGTCTGAATAAGACAGTGAAAAAAAAAATCATGTTTCATACTTTAAATTAAATTAACCTTAAACCGCTTACGTCGGATATATCCGACAAACACTCTCGCGTCTATTCCGCCAGGGTCGGACACCCACTACCAAATACTCCATCTCGTCAGCTCTTCTGTCATATATGGGGATTGAAGAGCTAAACGAGATGGAGTACCCAGTCGCAAACACACGACTTTGGCGAATAAGACACGAAAACAAATAGTTTAAAGTTAATAAAACATATACAGTACACTAGTTAGAGGTAGCCTTTATTTTTAACCCAACAAATATTAAACTTTATAGCATAATTTAAAAAAAAAATGCCGTCAGTGATTTTTCGCGCCAAATAGGCTTCCATGACAGTTTAAATCTCCAAATTCTTAGTTTACACAATTGGATGAAAGGGCACCAGAAATAGGCTTTACATACAAGCGTGGGTCTTTCACATAAATTAAGAAAGGTATATAATAATGATTTAAATTCCTTAGTAACCTCTGTCTTAATATAGAACACAGAATTATCTCGGCAGCCGCTACTAGATGCGGCATGGTCAACTCTGTGTGGTCAACCAACTAAGCGTGTCACTATTGAGAGTTCAACAAAGATCTTTTGCTGCATAAATGACATATTCAGGGGCCGCTATTACAAATAATTTATTTAAAAATAAAACTAGTGGTATTAAATGATAAAGATGACAGAACTTTCGATGTTTTATTGTATTTTAATTCAAAATTCGAATTCTATGACATACAAGGTATTTTTTTTTTTGTAAGCGTCTCATAATAAACAACTTTAATGATACAATGCTACAGTCGATAATTGAGTTATCAATAGATTGAAATTAAATGAATTATTCTTTCAAGTATAATGCCGTTTCTAGACAATGCTGGCACGATGATTCTAAGCTCTATACTATATAGGTACAGTTAACAAAAAATGTTCATAATAGCTTCGACCCACGCTTGCAAAATTTTGCAATAGTGCGAAATCCAAATTATATTATAATAATATTATATTATATACAAGTGACACAAAAGTTTCTCAGTCATATTTTAATGAATAAATTTTTTAAACATGGGAAATGCTCATCACAGAAGTTAAAAGTGACAAAGATGGCAGTTTTGGATTTTGTTGAACAGAATATTTAAGTAAATTAATATAATTGATAATAGCTTGTGCACTAACTAAAATTGTTTTAAACAATCGCTCTCTCTTACAATAGTAACGTATAAAAAAATATAGCAAGAATGGTACTTCTGTCAAATTAATTCGAATTTCGTTTGTCATACAATTTTAGACCTGATTTTAGAACGTTTAGATTGACAGTTGGGTAAACACGTTAGGCCCGTTTTGACATTTGAGAAATACCGTAGAATGTAACATGGAACGAAACTGAAAGAAACAATAAAAAACGACGAAACACTTCGAGAAAAGGTGAGAAAAGTGCCCTTGCGCACGGTAGTGCCCCCAGATAATAATTAATTACATAAATGGTTTTAAAACAATACATACATATTTTTGGCGCGTTAAATAATATGATGAAATATATTGCAACAATTCTTTTTGCGTATTCGTTTTGACAGATGTCAATACGGACCCTTTATTTTTTGACAACTTTAAGAATACAAAGTAGTGCATCACGTAAACTGATTTGACAGGAGTAAGTAAAACTATTGCTATCTCTTTCCAGTTTTAACGATTAGTAAAAGAGAGTGATAGTTTTAAATATATTTTGTTGGTGTAAAAACGAATCGGCACCATAAGAATGTTATTGATGACGTGCTACAAACATAAATAATATAATATATATACAATATTAGGGAAAAGAACAACAAGTAGGGCTAACACATAAACCCAGTACAACGTCGTATTTGCTCGTAATCCGCAAGTAAGCGCCTACGGTGGCTGGAAATCGGGATCGGGATCCCGGTGGCTGGAGCGTGGGGGCCGTTCTATCGCACGTGCGGCCGCCTCCTTTGCTAGCATTACTGTTTCGCAGAAGGAGCGACCGCCTGCCACTCCTCCTCTCCTGACCATGGCCTGTACCAAGGCCCGGCGCGAGAGATAACTGCCGCCAATCGCCCCTACGAGGACACGGTGGTGCATTGCCCAGGCGGGGCACACCTCTACGATATGCTCCACAGTGACCTCCGGGCGGTCCACACAATGGTGGCACCCAGGAGTTTCTTCTGCACGAATCCGGTGCAGGAACCTCCCGAACTTACCATGTCCGGTGAGGACCTGCGTCATGCTGAAGGTAAGGAGGCCATGTTGTCTTTCCAGCCACTCCTCAAAGAGGGGACTTACCGCCGTAATTGTGGCGTGTTGTCGGAACCAATTTGTCGGCATTATTCGTCATTAATCGTTTACCACGGTATCCAACAAAATCAGCGCCATTCCCAAAAATGCATGAAACGTCAGTAAGTTATGTCATGACCGAATTTTATATTAGTTTTTGACTAAGAAAAGCCATTTAGATTCAGTTATTGAAATTACTGACAAATCAAACACCTTTGTTTATTTTTTCAAACGTTTAACAATTCTGTATTGGTATTTATAGGTAGATAAGTTTCATAAATATTACAGATTAATAAAACTTAATTTAATTTAAAATCTTAGGAGAACAGTAACTCGGTAACATTAGACAAAGGTAATAAACATCTGAGTATCAAACATTATTCAAATTCATAAAATTCGAAACGCGGGTCTTAAAAACCTGGTTTTCAAATCTCGGTTTTTAAAAAACACAAACTTAAATCATAAAGTTGAAGTCACGTCAAAATATGAGCTAGCCAATTCATTTGCTAGCTGATATTTTGTTTGTATGCTTTTATAAGAGAGCTGGTAGTAAATATAGTTTCATATAATTAACATATATCAAGGTAAAACTCCGTAATAACTAACAATTTAAAATACAATTTTTTTCTGAAACCGCCATCTTGTAATCAAGTGTCATTATTTGGCGGGAAAGTAGGTAATACATAAAAGTATAGAGAAAAGTGAACAGCGAGGTTGACTTAATTTAGGCTTAATAATAATTAATTACTATAATATCGAAAATTCCTCGAGGGCATTTTAAAAATAATACACTTCTTGTCATGGCGTGCAATTTGTTATAAATTAAATGATAACAATTCCTGTTTGACGAAAAAGCGAAACAAATACATAATTTCTTGCTTTTTTTTTAAATTGAATTTCTGAATTTCGGCCCGATTAAGTACAACGTGTCTAAAAAAGAAAGACACGACAAAATTATCGTACCTATATATTTCTTTTATCCCAATATCAAAGTTTAGTGTTAGTTCTAAAAACGTCCGCTGGGAGCGTTACTGTTGCAAGTTGGCCCAATAGTATGTCTATTTAGTTTGAAGTTTTTTGTTTCCAAAAAGCTCAGGGGGCTTTACCATGGCGTGTTTTGATGTCAAGAAGAAAGAAGGATGGAGCTGTATAGCTCCATCCCTTTCCCATCATTCTTTGTTCTTTCTTCTTTTCTTGACATTTTAAAACGTCATGTTATGGCCCCTGGTGTTTAAAGTGAATCTTTCAGGCACGAAATAAGCCAATCTCACGAGACAATATTTTTTTTTAATGACCTAAAACTGTTAATTATATCTACTAAAAACATTTAAAAACGACCATTGAATCCAACATTGTAACAGCCGTCAACACTGATAGTATATTTCAATAAAATTATTTTTACTATAATACTTACTATTTTTTAAACTATAGTACTCTAAAAAAAAATTATTATTATTATCTTTTTCTTGTGACTTTTTTTGTGTAGGCCTACGTGATTCGCCCAATCATGTTGGGTCGGCTTCCAGCTTAGACTGAAAAAAGGTGAATCCGGTTAGCTGGATTCACCTTTTTTTTTAGGTGGAAAATCATTCAATGACTTATCTCTATACTCGATCTAGGGCGGAGCGGGAGGGTGTGTCACACTTTTACTGACTCCACTCCTATGTTCCTTCTTTGCCTTCCGTTCCAGGAACCCTTTCGAAAGCGAACCCATGACCTCAGTAGGCTTCGGTCCTGTTGGGCCCCTACGGTTTTGCTGACACCTCTTTGAGGACCGCGTGGAAAACTAATCGTCGTCGGCGACTCGGACTCTGTCCGGACGGTTACCGGACAGCCAGACGGCTGCTGCCATTGCTCGTCGTTCGCAAGCCTACGCCTACGATGGCTGGAAATCGAGGTCGGGATCCCGGTGGTTAGGACGTCTCCTCACGCGTAAAGCCGCTTCCTTCGCTAGCATTACTGCTTAGCAGAAGGAGGCGTCTGCCTGCATTCCTCCTCGCTCCGGACCATGGCCTGTACCAGGCCACGGGGCGAGAAGTCGTTGCCGCTAAACGACTCCACGAGGACACAGCGGTGCTCTACCAAAGCGGTTGCCCCACCATGCTGGGTTCAGCTTCCATTCTAACCGGATGTAGCAGGATATCAGCCTTTTACATGGAGTGACTGCCTATCGGACCTCCACAACTCAGTAACTGGGTAACATGATACCCCCAGGAAGACTGGTGTCAAGTTTTCTGGCTTCAGACTATCTGTAACGATTGTAAGAGGTTTGTAAATGACAGCTAGGACAAGGTCTTGTTATGTAAAATGGTCTCCCATCTACAAACCGACCTTAGCAAGTATTGCTTTACTTTTGAGATTCGCGCCTTCGCGTTTCGCGTCGTTTATACTTCGTACATCGAAGGACTGGAACAATTTGCCTGCTGCGGTCTTCCCGTCCGATCATAATATGCACGAGGGAAGTGAAAATTACGCTATTCAAATCATTTTGCCAGTCCTTCTACTCAAGCGGCCTGTAGGTGAGACATACCCAGCGAGTCTACAGAGCCTTGCGCACTCAGTGTTTTCAGTATGTTGTTGCGTCTGCCGTGGCGGTGCAGAGCCTCTGGGATGTTTGCTGAAGCGCGCACTGATGGTTTCCAAGCCATCTTGCGCAAAAAGCAGCTTCCATGCTGGCTCTTATACGGAGTAGCAACAACTGTATTCTGAACACAATTGCTGTACGTTTTGACTTTCTCTTTCAACAGTATTGGGTCATGTCTTGTAATAGGTGTGGTCAGTCATGGCAAATAAAATAAAATTTGTACTGGGTTAAGCTTTCTATGGGTCTATGCCACCCGAAATAAAGTTATTATTATAATAATTTGGGTTTGAGTGAATGGGCTCCTCATGAATTAGTGCGCTTCACCATCAACGACTGCATCACTTCTCACCGTCAGATGGGATCGCAGTCAAGCACTAGTTTATATTATTAGCTAAAAAAAACCTTCGTTGAAAATGGAGGATCCTCCGACCAGATGGATGTTATGTCTGGTCCTGGCACACTGCCCGATACGGGTGTCGGGCGGTTCTAATTGCGCGATGCAGGATTTCCTATTTTTTAGTTCTTATGTGATGCCATTGATGTCACTACATCTTCTCTACACAAAAAATGTCACAAAATTTCGTAAAGTCTAAGAAAAAATCTGCTACGAGAACTGTTAGCTCACATCAGGAGAAATCAGTCAAATCCAATAATTTTAGTACATAATGTATTTCTATGTACTCACTAGGATTCATAAGACATTTTAGGTACCTAGAATGTAGGTTACGATGTAAGTTGCACCGCTGACATTGATTTTTAGTCGATTATTTTTTTTCATTAAAAATTCTAAGCAAAAAGTCATGGCCGTCGTCATCTTAATTCCACATACATTTTTTGCAAAATTAAAATCAAAAGCATTACTTTGTGTAATTTATTTCATCACCACTGCTCTCAAAACGGTGAGAAAACATCGTGAGAAAACCGGCATGTCCTAGAACCAAAACTTCAAAGACATGTGACATCCACCAACCCGCACTGGGCCCGCGTGGTGGATTACGGCCCATTCCCTCTCCTAGAGAGGAGGCCTGAGTCCCAACAGTGGGAACATTATAAGGCCGATGCCTGGCCTGAGTCCCAACAGTGGGAACATTATAAGGCCGACTATGCTATGCTATGCTAAAATCAAAAATCGACTAAAAATCAATGCCTGATCAACACTCATAGTTTCTAAAATAAAATCTTAAGCATTTAACTGAGCGAATCAAATTAAAAATTAGGAAAAAAAAAAAAACAATAAAATCTACTAAATTTTACGCCCAATTTATTGACTACATCTTGTAATATTTTAATTTAATTATAGTTTTTTTTTTTCTAGTGTGATTTACCGACTAGTGGCGTTAGAATTGTCGAATAATCCATTTATATTTTAATATCTCTTCGAATCCAGGGGATTATGGAGATTTTAATTATTATTATTGTGTAATAAAGCTGTTTCTAGAACAATATGGTTATTTATTTATTCTACTAACGACTAAAACTATGTAGGATAGTCGACTAATCGATTATTCAGTAACTTACTAAAAAAAACAGTGATATTTGGTAACAACATCATAAGGGCACTCATACTGAGTGAAGGCAATGGATAAGCAATTCCATTTAATATTTAAAAAAAAAATCTAGTTTACAATTCCTTAATTTAACAAAAAAATATTAATAAACGACATTATTTTTAAAAAAATAAATGCAAAGCTTACAAACTAATTTTACTAAAAAATCTTTAGCAATTACTGCTTTACTAAAATAAATAAATGTGATATGACGGATAATTGCTTGGAGTTCATTTTTTAAAACATTATTTACTAAGTTCAGACTTAGATTTAAAAACGCCTGATAAAAAGGTGTTTAAAAGCGGATTAGTAGTGTTAAAACACGCTCGAACTTGGTATGACGGATTTGGTCCGTCCTTATCAAGACCGAGCGTGACTGAGTGTAATTTAATACAAATTAGTATGCACATCCTTCAACTTGGTACGACGGATCAAACTTACGCTGATTCACGTTCGCCTTGGTACGGACGGACCAAATCCTTCATACTAATTCTGAGCGTATGTTAGCACTATTAACCTGAGCACTGAGTCAAGACAGTATATAAAAGAGACTAAAATATTGATGGCGCACACACTTGTGACCGAACGATCTTACAGATAAAGTTGACAAATGTGGGTACTGAAAAACCAGGTTTTGACGTCGGACAAAACTGTTAAAAACACAGTGTTAACACACGCTCGATTTTGGTACGATTTGGTCCATTCGTACCAAGAACAAGTAAGCTTCAGATAAATAAGTATTATTGTCGTGGCCAGATCTTAGAATTGATCAATTAAATGATGAATTCTTCATCATTTTTATGATGTGACCGGCCATAATATATCATGAAACGGTTGCATTTCATGACATCGTCAACTAGAACTGGCCAGATCGTTTAAACGTCAACGTTTGATGATAATATAATATATATCCATCCACGTTTGACAATATCGTTAATGTAGGATTTCTATAATAATAGAAGGTTTAAAATAAGTAGGAATAATGCTGTTCATATCATTAAACGCAGAGTATTCATTGATTTGGCTTGCCCATATCATGATATGGCCAGCGGGAAAAGTTCTACATCGGTCTACATGGTCTGTTATATTATAAAGTGATTAATTTTAAGAGCTGCGGGGTTACCATGATAAAGTAAGATTGTTTTATTTTTATTCCATTGTGGGTAAGAGATGGCGCTAGAGAACCTGTATAGCTCTGTCTCTTACTCACACTGAAATAAGAATGAAACAATCTTACTTTGAACGTCATAGTAACCCACCTTGCCATGATATTATCACTTGCTTCTACTTGGTCCGACGGACCAAACTTGGGTTGATTTACCCTCATCCTTGGTGCGGACGGACCAAAACCGTCGTACCAAGTATGAACCTGTGTTGCCACTATTACAAGTGTGTGCTGAGTGATGAGAATGATTTGTTTTTTTTAAAGAGCGTACAAAAGTGGTTAGTAAAACTAAAATCCATCCATAAATGGAGTTTAGCTAAGCTGTGTAGTGTAATCATATTAAACGTTTTAACCGCTTGCTTCAGATTGGTCCGACGCGACTATTTTCGGGTCCTATTCGCCAGGGTCGTTTATTTGCGACTAGGTACTTCATCTCGTTTAGTCTTCAATTCGCATATGTGATAGTAGAGCTGACGAGATGGAGTATTTGGTCGTGGATGAGCGATCCTTGAGGAATGAACTCAAGAGTGTTTGTTAGACACATCTGATGTAGGCGGTTAAAATGCTAAAGTCTAAATAATAAATTCTTCAATTCCTAGGTTTATTTTAACTGGTTTATGTTGTGTTAATTTTATTATTACAGATAGCGGCACGAATCTTGAGCGCGGTTCTTTGCGCATCGTACACATCGGTGAGCCAATCACTGTACAAGGATTACACTCCCCGCCCCCGCATCTCTTTTCATACCACTAAAGAGACCCGATAATTGAGATGCTTCTGCTCAAGTAGAACTGTAGAAGTCAGCGCTCAAGATCCGTGCCGGTATCTATACAGCGTTATTTAGCAAAATTGAGAAGTATGCATGCTGAAACACAAAAAAAATATGAAGACAAAAATGGACAAAATTAATCAATTGTAAAGTGATCGCCCAAAACGATGTCAAAGCTCATTCAAGATCATTATAAAAATCGATAAAATTGGACCAAAAAAGCCAAAAGAATCTTAGAAATAAATAAGATTGATTTCGAAAAATATCATCATCATCATCATCATCGTGGTAAGCACATCCAAAATTCTTTTTTTTTTTTCTTGTATAACACACGTCAAAATTATATCCAGATGTCATTTTACCTTAGGAGCGGCAGTTTACCCTGTTGCTTAGTATTTTTTTACAAAAAAAAAATAAAAAAAAATCAAATTCGGTAGGTACACACTAAGGAATATTTTTTTTACTAAAAAAAAAACAAATTCAACCATAGTGTAAGAAAAAGGGTTACAAATAAAAAAAAATGCATAAAGTTCGTTACCTTTTAAAATTTCAGTTTTTTTTTTAATCTAGGTAATCTATTCCCTTTTTAAAACTTTTTATTCTAAGGATCAATGCTTCAAAGACGCTACGTAACGCTTATAATAGTAATTTAATAGTTTTCGGATATTTTAATAAATCATACTGGTTTTTAAGAGGTTTCGACTCGATGAAAAATTAAAATTACAAATATTTTAGCAAATATTTCATATTACCATTGGTTTTTCTAAAAAAAAAAAAATTGGGATTATAAATTTAGTTGGTTTATTTTTAAATAAATTTTGGTTTTTTAAATTTATGTTGGTTTTTTTTTTAATTATGATTGGTAGTTAAAAACAGTAGTAACTACGATTTTATAGGTTCAGATGGACTTGCAGTTTGCGAAATACTTCTAGTATAGTTAGTTTTGGTGGTTCATTTAATACGTTTTAAGACATGTCAATATGTAAATGTAATAATAAAAAATACCCCCTTGCTGGAAGGAGGTGGTATGTCCTTCTCGCAATACATCAAACAGATGACATTTCACTATGTTTTTATCCGTTTTTTTTTTTTTTTAATAAAACGGTTATAATTCTTGCTGTTTTTAAAACGATATATATTTTCATTTCTAATTATCCTCAGCAAGTTCTCATTAACTCAACAATAATTTTAAAAAGTCCCAAAGAAAACAAAGTATCGTCACTAATGTCATATTTTTTTTAATACGTTTCTTATGTCATTTGATAGCAAATCGAACAATATAGCGTTTGACGAATCAAACACGAGGATTGACGGATTAACCAATGAGGGCACGTCATTTAACCTCAAAAACAAAACACAAGTCACAGTGTATACACAGCATATAAGTCGAACTAAAATGGCGACCGACCTTCAATGTGCAGTAACAGATTTTCGGGTCTCAATCGAAGTGCAACACAGCGGGGGGCTGCGCGTAACCATAGCAACGTCGGCCATTTTGATTCGACTTATTTGCCGCGTATTGTAACTTAGTTTAAATAATACTCCCACAGCAAGCAACAGTGTATAACTCACTTAATTCGTGAATTTTTAAATTACTTCCTATTACGACTCACTTTTTTATTATTATGATTATTTTTATTGTGCTTTTGATTACAATATTGACTGGTCTACACTGTCCTTACATAATATGTATTAATACTGTAATATGGAAATATTGTAAGAACAACCATTTTTTTAAAAAGAGTAACCATGGAGTTTCTTACCGGTTCTTCTCCATAGGAAACGACTAATTTGAACCGTGCACTAGCTTCTGACGTTTTATAAGTGCCCATGTGAAATAAAACCATTGGATTTTTTTAAATTTTGAACGTAAAGGACGTGTTACTAAACAGTGTATTTGCTCTCCAGAAAAATGCTCAATTTTGACTTAGTTAGAACTTAAGCGATGATAAAAAAATAACGCATCGAGTCGAAAGCCTTCCAAAAAACCATTCAAATCCGTCCAAAGGGCGTTCCAGACGAGACGGCTACTAAAATTGTAACATCAGCACACTCCGTACCCTGGGCCGCACGACGCGGCTGTAGAACGCGTCAAGGACGGCCAGGTAGTGGTAGTACCGCCGACCTCGGATCCAGTCGAAGGCCAATCGGATGAAGCCTGCGTCTCGGGTACACTGGCAGCTGTGGATTTGCGGTGGTAGCACGCTGCGGCGCTTTGCTACTGTCCTGTGGACGGGAGAGAGGGTTTTTGAGTTAGGTAAATATAATAATACATACGTGTCCCACGTACGCCGATCGGGGCGCGTCGGTCTTTTGGAGGTATGCGGAACAGAGAGTAAAGTCCCGCAAACCTCCGTTGGTAAGGGAGAATCCTCCGACCAGACGGGTGTTATGTCTGGTAGGCAACTGCCCGATAGATGATTTCGGGCTGTTGTATATGTTCTAATCGCGCGGAGAACTTTGTTTTTTCGATGCAGGATTAGTTCTTATGTGACGCCATAGATGTCGCTACAGTCTCCATACATTTTATATGGCAACTAGACTTGTAGAGTTGCATTAGATCCACGCCACGCGACGTCGTTCTAAGTACATATGAGGCGTGGTCCACGTGTGCTTCGGTTTATGTAGTTCTAGCTTAAGGGCTATATTTCTACGGGACACCATGGCGGTGCTACCAGCAAAATGTATAAGGTATACGCAACCAATTTGGCGGCGCGACCAACCATTTTGATACTGTCTCAGTTTGGTGTAGCGACTCTGGTGTCTGTATGGTGCCTAGTTTGGCGCGACCAGTTGCGCCGCCATGGTGTCCCGATAAAATATACTTATGTGTTATTTTCTTATTATTTTTAGCGCATTTAATTTCTATTCGAGTTGCTGCCCCACAAGAGCGAGGCCCCTACAAGATGCGAACGGTGGGTGCCATTTTTGTCACAGATTTCTTATCAATTATCTACAGAACTTTCGAAAGGCCTTATTGACACTTCGCGTGACACGAGGCCTGGCTTTTACGTCGGACAAAGGATAAGCATTGCCATTCAGCGTAGCAATGCCGACAGTCTTTTGGGTACATTACCAGTCGACAGCAATGCGGAGGAGTTTTTCGACGCCGTACTTTCGTTTTTTTTTTTTAGTTCTTTAGTGCATTTATTTTTATTTAGTGTATATAATGATAGTTAAGTATTGTTTTTTCAATATGTACAGTGCTAGTTAATAGAAAATAAAATGGTTTTTTTTTTCATTATTTTTTGGTAAAATTTGTTTTAAGCTTTATGTGTGAAGGTTGGGCTGTGAAAAAGACGGATGAAAAAAGCAGAGTTGAGAATATTGAGATATTTTTTTTTCCTTGGGCTGAGTGAGAGGGGTGTCAGACTTTTAGTGACTAGAACCCACTCCTGTTCCTTCTTTGCCTTCGTTCCATGGCCCCGGGATTCAATTTCGTACAAATCATGGCCCAGTAGGCTTTGAATCTGCTGGGCCCCTGCGGTTTGCTGACATCTCCTTGAGGCGCATGTGGGACTCGCACTACGCACCGCACCGTTGACAACTTGGAGAATATTGAGATGAATGTGTAGATGAATGGATGAAGTAGACTGGCTAACGGCCAAGCACGAACGCGCCACATTGTGAAAGGTATATATATATTTGAATAGGATTTCGGGTAGGTAGGTAGCGTAGATGAGAATTTTGAGATATTTATCTGTTGTGTGACGAGAATGGATAAAGTGAGAAATGAGTACCTATACTCTATTCATCTGGGTTTCAAACAAAATGTAAACAAAGAAAACAATGTAGGTACCTTTGAAAAAGTTTCTTCGACGTGTTTGAATACATTAATAACAGTCTCCTTTTCTGTTGAATGCATTGGCGTTTTCTTTGCACGCTTTTTATTCGGCGAACAACAAGAATTTAACGAAAATATCACGTATCAACAAGTTGATCGATAGTGAAAAAGATGGCGGATTATAACCCGCCCGATGATAAAACGTCACATTCTTATGTAAAATGTTTGCAGTATCTGTTGTCTATAATTTAGTAGTATTATAAATGGTTTGTTTACCTTTTATCTCACCTCAATAGGGTCTAATTATATTAGAGGAAGTGTAAAAGTGGCGCCAGTGACTGAAAACATAAAAGGAAATCGTTTGGCTTTGTATGGTCATGTGAAGAGGAGGGATGAAACGTATGTTACTAAAAGATATGAGTAACATGTGGATGGATGGATGGATTGATTGATTGATTGATTGATGGATGGATGGATTGATTGATTGATTGATTGATTAATTGATTGATTGATTAATTGATATTACACACATGGGCGGTTTTATCGCTAAAAGCGATTTTTTACAGACAACCTTAGGATGGATTTGACAGAGAAGGAGAAAAAAAAATATGCAGGTAGTTCGTGGTGTAATGGATTGTGTGAAGAGTGATATGAAAGAAAAGGGAGTTAGTGATAGCCTGACGGATGACAAGACAGAATGGGAGAAAAAGCTTATTGCATCGACCCCAAAGAATATGGACCAGGACCAGGGCAGGAAGATGATGAAGTTTTGTGTGTGAGGTCCAAATAGATCTGTTGTCCAGACAAATCTGCATGGTTCTCATGTGATTCGACCATTACATATTTACTGTATGGACTTTTAAAGAGACTTAGACCCCTGAGTTTGTTTCGGTATTTCTTCTCAGGGTAGGTAGTCAGCTAGGAAACACTGACCTCATCTAGTTTAAAATGATGAAAAAGAAAATTGACGTATAAAAGTGTTTTTTTTTTAATAAATATCATTTATCATTACCTAAAATTTTTTTTCTTTCTTTTTTCTTAACTATCAAGAAACTCACACTACCAGTACCTCCACGGGTAGTGTGAAAGCGAAACCCGAGGCCCTGGGACGAAGGCAAAGAAGGAACAGGAGTGGGTTATTAGTCAGTAAAACATGGATACAATCTCCAGCTCCGCCCAAGAGCGGGATATGTCATAAGATGTTTTGCCCACCCAATAAAAAAAAAAATCTGCCAATACCAGGCGGGTGATGCCGTACAGTACCTGGCGGGTGATGCCGCATGCGCTGCGTCAGTCTGCCGTCATAGGCCCGTATCGAACATTTGAAGCGACCTGGTTATAACGTCGTCCTTCAGGCAAGACTCCAGGAACTCCTCGATCGTGATGACGCCGTCTTGATTCAGGTCCAGCTTCCTGAAGACGCGGTCCACCTGGAAATTGAAGTTTAAAAAGTAAATTTTAGGAGCGTTAGTCTTCTGTCTTTCATTAAGTTCAGCTGCCGAAACCGTAATTGACTGCAGCTTCTATTGAAATGTTGGATCCTGTACTTCGGTTTTATAAACAACACAAAAATACTATAAAGCAAGTTTTAATCCTGAAACTGTTTGAATGAATGAACGAGTGAATGATATATTTATTTGCAAGAATATAGGTAATTAACAAGTTCTTAACATTTGGTGGGGTCTCACTATATTCGGCATTTCGGTCGTACAAGTAAGCTGAGCTTCAGTCCTTTTGTTAGCAGTTCAGAAACTCATTAATTTACGTCTTAACATGAATTATGTCACCTACCACAGTGGTGTCTTTTTTAACCCAAATGTTGACTGGTAGAGGATGTCTTGTTGCCTTCATTTAGTAGGCCACGCTTCCGATTCCTTTGTTCTGACCACGTGACTGAGCGTTGAGATGAAACTTTCTGACGTCATCTCGCAGCCTTTACCCGGTCATCGGTCCACCTTGTAGGAGGCCTTCCAACGTTGCGTCTTTCGGTACGTGATCGCTACTCCAGAACCTTTCGGTCCCAACGGCCATCTGTTCTGCAAGCAATGTGTCCTGCCCATTGCCACTTTAGATTGGCGATTCTTCGTGCTCGTGACGATGGAACTCGCATTTGATAAAGTTTGAGCAACTGTTCTGGTTGAAGTACTGTCTCCGGGAAAAAACCAAGTTGTGATCTTTGGATATTCTTGATTGGCATCAACTGTTCAATAAGCATAATCAGCTTTACAATGTTCCCACAGCTGGGACTCAGGCCTCCTCTCTAGGAGAGAGGATGGGCCATAATCCACTACGAAGGCCCAGTGCGGGTTGGTGAATGTCACATGTCTTCGAATTTTTGGTTCTAGGACATGCCGGTTTCGTCGCGATGTTTTCCTTCACCGGTTTGAGAGCAGTGGTGATGAAATAAATTACACAAAGTAATGCGCCTGGCTGGGTTTGAACCCGCGACCTACAACTCGTAAGTCGGAACCGTTACCACTCGGCCACCACAGCCCACTGTTCAATAAAACGCTTGAAATCCATTTCCTCACCTGTTCATTAGCTTTAGCATCATCCAGTCTTGCGGCCGGTGAACCAGGCGGCGCCCTCCTGCCGAGCAGCTCATGCACAGCCACCACCACCTCCGCCAGCTCCTGGCGAGTGATGGCGCCGTCGCCGTCCACGTCATAGAGACGGAAGGCCCAGCGGAGACGCTCGTACACCGAGCCGCGGAGTAACGTGGACAGGGTTACTAGAAGCTCCTGGAAAATGAGATAGTGTTAGGTTAGATTTGAGGTTGTTAGGGCTGCGGAATTTTTTGAAAAGGTTGCTAAGTCCTGGAACGCAAAGGGAAACTAAAGGAATATGAGTGGGTTTTAGTCAGTAAGTCTGATACTGTCTCGCGCTCCACCTTAGAGAGGGTCATCATCATCATCATTTCAGCCGATAGACGTTTACTGCTGGACATAGGCCTTCCCCAAACGTCGCCACAAAGAACGGTCCTGTGCGTCTTGCATCCATCGGATTCCCGCAACCTTCAAGAGAGGGTGAAGTCATTGAAAAAATGCTAAATGACCGACATTAACCGACTTCAAAAAGGAGGAGGTTCTATGTTCGGTTGAATGTATTTTTTTTTATTTTATGAATGTTCACCGATTTCTCGGTCAATTGTGGACAGAATAAAGAAATATTTTTTGATTGACATTTTATGCTTCCGTGTTGGTCCCATAAAAATATTGTTATGATCTGATCATGAACTTCGAAGATATGGAACAGAACTCCTCATAGGATCACAGCAGATTTTTCGTAACAAGTAAATTTGCTTTATTTATACGTGTAGTCGATGAGTGACTGAAAAAAGAAGGGAATATAAAGAACAGATCTGATGATGAAGCCTGAAGTTAGGCATTGGAACTCTGTAATAAATTAATTTGATCTATCCGTGTTTGGTATTATTAGAATTCTCATGAGATGCACTCTGGCTATAAGGTATTTAAGTATGGCTGAGGGATACTTTTTAGTGCCATAACTAAAAAGTGCAATTTAAAAAACTTTTTATAAAAAATATACAACCGATTTCAATGTAAAAAAAACACAGAAAAGTGCAAAATAACTTTAATTTTGCAAAATAACGAAGACACAAAACTATTATAGAAACACCTACTTCCGAAATTAAAATTATTTTGCACTTTCAGTGGTTTTTTTTTACATTGAAGTCGATTGTATTTTTTTTTTTGTAAAAAGTTTTTTTTTATTATTCCCGGAGTATGTACCTATGGGATATTTTTTCAACTTTTACGTGGCGGTGAAACCGCTGACTGGATCTAATATCAAAATAATAGCTTGTATTGCTCTTTAAAACTAGCATAGGATATCTATACATTTTAGTTTTACTACTCATCATCATTATCATCATTTCAGCCGAAAGACGTCCACTGTTGGACATAGGCCTCCCCCAAATGCCACAATGACCGGTCCTGTGCGTCTGGCATCCATCAGATTCCCGCGACCCTCACCAGGTCATCGGTCCACCTTGTGGGAGGCCTTCCAACGCTGCGTCTGCCGGTATGCGGTCGCCATTCCAGAACCCTTCGTCCCCATCGACCATCTGTTCTGCGAGCAATGTGCCCTGCCCACTGCCACTTAAGTTTGGCGATTCTTCGAGCTATATCCGTAACCTTGGTTCTCCTGCGGATATCCTCATTTCTGACGCGATGTCACGCGCAAGGAAACTCCGAGCATAGCCCTTTCAATTGCCCTTTGAGTAACTTTAAGCCTTCTGATGAGGCCTATTGTTTTACTACTATTTTGCATTAAAATCAATTTGGAGACTAACTTTGAACCGTACACACAAATCCGAACCTATTTTCACCTAATCCGAATTTCCGACAACAATCGATTGTCTATGCCCAGACGCCATCTTTATTTTGAACCATAACCTTAATCTACCATAGACTATAAACGCGTTTGGCACTCACAGATATCGCCTTAGATAAATCTGTTCGAATACATTTAGTAAGCTGATGATCAAGACGGATGGGCAGGAAAGCCCCTGTTGGCAAAACTTCCAGCTCAGGAGTAGACTGGCTGACGGCCAAGCGCGAGCGTGCCACGTTGTGAAAGGTACAAATTTGAATAGGATTAGGGTTGGTACATGTAGCGGAGATAAGAATGTTGATATGGATGTGAGGTGTGACGAGAAAGGATGAATAATAAGAAATTAGTAGGTGTAAATGATATTTAATTTGCAAATTGGTTTAAAAAAAAACATTTTACAAAAAACAAATGTAACTGACTTCACTAAAAAAAAAAACACAAAAAGGATCAAAATAACTTTAATTTCGGAAGTCAGTGTTTCTCAGTATTGTTTGTTTCGTATATCAACACCGACTTCCGAACTTAAAGTTATTTTGATCCTTTTAGGGTTTTTTTTAGTGAACGCGATTACTTTTTGACTGAAATGCTTAAGATCTCGATGAAAATACCATATGGTTGCCTATAATATTTGAGAAGTTCCCTCGATTTCTCATGGATCCCATCATCAGAACTGGATTTTGAAAAAAATAGGACCAATCTGAAAGCATACCCTTTTAGGGGAAAAAAATTGCAAATCGGTCCATAAATGACGGAGTTCTAGACATAAAAAAAATACAACCGAATTGATAACCTCTTTTTTTAAGTTGGTTAAAAACAATTTTACACGTCAATTTTTTCGTCAATTTAAACTAGATGAGGCCGGTGTTTCCTAGCTGACTACTCTGAGAAGAAACACTGAAACAAACTCAGGGGTCAGTCTTTTTTAAAGTCCATACAGCAAACATGTAAATGTCAAATCATATGAGAACCATGCAAATTATCGCTTGAGATGGTCTTTTGAGAAAAGAACCAAACACATTTGAGTGGACCTGACCTGGAGTGCGAGCATATGTCAGTTTTTGAAATACTCAACTCAGGACTATTAAAGGAAAATAAAGGACATTTTAAATTTAAAAGTACTCTAATACAATACACATCTAAATAAAATTAAAAT
Source organism: Mythimna vitellina (assembly GCA_949316375.1). Lineage (NCBI taxonomy): Eukaryota > Metazoa > Arthropoda > Insecta > Lepidoptera > Noctuidae > Mythimna > Mythimna vitellina. The sequence continues at coordinate 10,726,295 of OX438713.1, read as the reverse complement.
CCAGAGTCTACACCTTATAAATATTTTTAAATTTGTATTTGAATGAAAAATTTGGGCCTAAAAAAGTCGATGAAAAAAATCCACAGGGCATGAGAAGTGTTTAGTGGTCTGAAAGGATAGCAGATGACCCCTCCCGTCGACCGTTTCAATTTAGCACACGATGCACCAAACACCCTGTATTTTAATCTATCTCGTAGGGATCAGCCAGCATTTACAATGTTAATGCTAATGTGTTTTTTTACGACATCACATTAGAAACTATTAGGGTGTCAGTAATGTCCTAGATAAACTTAAAAAAGTACATATGAATTGAAGAATCCACATTGGTTCTTGTCCGGTTCTGAATCCGTAACCTTATGCATTAGAGGCGACTGCCTTAACTACTGCCCCCTAGCCAAGTTACGATCGTTTCGTTTGCGTCGAACGCCTCGAGTAGGCCACGCCTCCGATTCCTTTGTTCTGACGTCATCACAACGCTCATTCACGTGGTTCGAACAAAGGAATCGGAGACGTGGTCTACTCAAGGCATTTGACGCAAACGAAACGATCGTAACTTGGGGCTGGGCTATCAAGACACCCACGACAAAATGCGCCAAACAATCATATTTTTTTTTTAAGACGCCATTATTAAGACAATGAATCAACCTCGAAACTATCAAAAAGCACAGTCGTTGTAGAAGTACTCAGAGAGGGTAATTTGAAAAGTTTCGCTTCGGTGACTTGCCGGCCATTAATTTTCGAATTGGTTTCACAAGTTTCACGGCTGCCTCCCAATTTCGCTGCACAATAATTTCCAATAAGTTTTGAATTTCACATTCAATAAGTATTCCAGTGAAAGGTAGGCAAAAGAGTCACAGTGACCCTGGATCCCTAAGGGCAACTGAAGAAACACGGGTAAGTTTTAATAAAACGCGACTTTGTTTTATGTCATTTAGATTTTGTGTGTGATGTATTTAACGAATTTTTATTGCTTTATTTTATTCCAGCTCAGCTCTCTCGTAAACTGCACATCATCTTCCTGCCCTTGTCCCATCTTATTTGGGGTCGGCGCAACATGTTTTTTTCTTCCATTCTATCCTGTCAACCGTCATACTATCACTAACTTCCTTTTCTTTCATATCACTGTTCACACAATCCATCCATCTTTTCTTTGGCCTCCCTCTCCCTCTCCACCCATCCACATGTATACTCATAACTCTTTTTGTAACATGCGTTTCATCTCTCCTCTTTACATGACCATACCAAGACAAACGATTCCTCTTCAACTTTTCAGTCACTGGCGCCACTTTCAAACTTCCCCTAATATATTCATTTCTCACTTTATCCATTCTCGTCACACCACACATCCATCACAACATTCTCATCTCCGCTACATGCAATCTTTTTTCATCCGTCTTTTTCACGGGTATCATTTAAGCTATCACCAATTTAATTAGTTTTGTGTTTCTTAAATAATAGGGTTTGTCCTCAAAATAGTAGATCTGTCACCAAAATGTAGTCACCAAACAATGCAAAATCAGTTCCACAATAAATCACCTAAAATCCTGAGATATAAGGTCTAGTACTAAATAAATGTTTTTGTATGTATTATAATAGGTGTGTCCTAATAAGTATTTAAGCAAACTAATTTAAAGAGATCACCAATAAATCATATTATGTTACTAGAAAATTGCATTAAGTTCAAATAAAAAATTAGGGTTGTCATCATCGTTTCAACCAAAAGATTCTGCTACTTAACTAGACTCCCAAGGTTTTAAATTTCCACTGGTAGTATAAATTATATTTAAATAAAATTTTTAGCAGAGTAGTAAATAAGACAATTAAAGTCAAAATAATCAATATTTATTGTTTAAAATAATTACCACTGAACAATCAGCGCTGGTTTAAAATAGCTGGCTTATGGCTAGCAGAATAATAGATAAAACACTTAATTAAAGTTAAAATAATCAATATTTATTCTTAAAAAACAATAATCACTGAATAATCAGCGCTGGTTTGGATTTCGAAGGGCGCCCCCTTTTTCTTTTCTGGCCGATAAGCACATTTTTTGCTTCTGGTGGGGGGTTGGCCAGCTTTAAGCGTATGGCTAATCAATTTTTAAGTCAATTTTTAAAGCGCGCCAATTTGTCTCCGCCCCTTTGATCATTTTTTCATTAAAATTATAAATTGATGTATTAAATTGGTAACGAATACTATTAATTTAATATCTGAACGAAATAAAATGTTACTACTGTATTGGTGACAAAATATCAAATAAAAAGGAGTCGCAGTCAGGGATCGATAATCGATTTATTTGGTGACAGATCTACCATTCTGAGCACAGAGCTATTATTTAAGTAACAAACCTGTTATTATAAGAATGAAGTTTATATTCATGTAATGCAATATAATTTTATTGGTTATCGATCTCTTATTTCACACATACATTAACATTAATTTGATAATTCATACCTGGGAACAATTTTTGTTTATCTGAGAACGAAAATATTTCGTAGCGATAGATCTATTTATTAGGTGATACAACTTGATGACAAATATAAATTTTGGTGATAGAAAATATAGTTCCCCTTTTTCACAGCCCAACATTCTGATCCATACAGTATGACAGGTCTTATCACGGACTTGTACATTTTACCCTCTTTCTCTCGTAAACTGCACAAACTAAATGTTTGAAAAAAGCTTATGTCATTATTTTAATCTAAGTAATAGTTATTCAGTTCGCTTACTGATACAGTACCTTAATTTGTTTGAACCAATTTAAAACTGTTAGCATAGCTTTTTAAAAATAGCCTATAAAGTTTATTTATTGCCAACTTACAGTTTACAGCACGTGTACCTACCTACCACCTACTATGAGCTCTTAACGCGATTCATTTTACGACCTAAACTGAGCTGTTAAAGGGATGGAGCTATGGTGTATAGCTCCATCGCTCTTTCTTGCTCACACGACTGATATTTTAACATGTTAAGGTCCCCCTGGTCTCGCGAACATGAGTGAATTGCTTTTTAACTGACTTCCAAAAAAAAGATGAGGTTCTCATGTCGTCTGATTTTTAGGGTTCCGTATGTCAAAAGGAAAAAACGGAAACTTTAAATTCGTAGTATAAATTTAAGTATTAAAAAAAAAAACAAATTCTAAATGCTTTTAATTTACTTATGCCTACATGGGCACTTATAAAACGTCAGAAGCTAGTGCACGGTTCCAACTGGTCATTTCCTATGGAGAAGAACCGGCAAGGAACTCCATGGTGCACTCACTTTTAATACTCGTCATGCTTCGTTTACATTTATATATCTGGGTTTACACGTACACTGATTTTTAGGGTTTCCTACCGCAAAAGGAAAAAGCGGAACTCATATAGGATCACTTTGTTGTCCTTCTGTCTTTCAAGACTCTTTACCTCGGACTTATAACGCGTGGAGGTATCGAGTTGAAATTAAAACCATATACTCAGATCTGACGTCCCTTGAAGCTGTGAAAAAATCAAACATCTGAGTTAACGAAAAAAAAAGATACGACCGTTTATGACACAAAAAACGTGTATTCCGACACTCTCAAGGGAACCAAAATTCATAGGGTACTACCCGTTGACCTAGAATCCTGAAATTTGGCATGAAGCAAGGTCACATAACACAGGTATCAAGAAAAAATCTGAAAACTGTAAATTTGTAGTTACGTCACAAAAAAAAAACTGCGATTCGGAAAAAACTTCGTAACTCAATTCGGGAATTGAACTGTTTTCTTAGATAAGTTTGTACGAAATCTTAAATGCGCGAGTCTGACTCGCACTTGACCAGTTTTTTTGTCTCTGGTTCAGCGATATCTTCGCCATATGGAAACTGATTTTGATGATACATCTTTGGTTTCAAACGGGGTTACCATGACGTTCAAAGTAAGTGTTTCATTCTTATTTCAGTGCGGGTAAGAGACAGAGCTATGCAGGTTGTCTAGCGCCATCTCTTACCCACACGGGAAATAAGAATGAAACAATCTTACTTTAAACGTCATGGTCCAGGTCAAAGACTTCATCTGCCAGGTGGTCTCATTTAAATTTGGTTTATTTCTGATAATTGTGAAATAAACGAAATCATCATCATTTCAGCCGAAAGACGTTCACTGTTGGACATAGGTCTATCCAAAGTGTCACCACAACGAATGGTCCTGTGCGTCTCGCATCTATCGCATTCCCGCCACTCCCACTAGGTCATCGGTCCACCTTGTGGCAGGCCTTCCAACGCTACGTCTAACCTTACGTCCCCATCGACCATATTTTCTATGAGCGATGTGCCCTGGGCTATGTCGGCAACCTTGGTTCTCTTGCGGATATCTTTACGCTAGGAAACTATGGGTGACTGTCAATAAGCAAATGTGGAATGTGTGTGTGGAATGCTTTGCCCGTGTCAGTAAGGCAAGCGCAAACACTCACCATCCGCCGCCGGGACTCCGAACCCGATTTCCGGCCACCTTAGGCGCGGGCTTGCGGACGGCGAGCAATGGGTGGCTCGCCGTCCGTCCATCCGGTAACCGTCCGGACCGAGCCCAAGTTGTCGACGGCGCGTATTGTCCCACGCGCGCCTCAAGGAGATGTCAGCAACTGTAGGGGCCCAGCAGGGTCGAAGCCTACTGGGGCCAAGGGTCTGATTCTGAAAGGAAGAACCGGCCCCGGTACGAAAGGCAACGAAGGAACAGAAGTGGGTTTTTAGTCAGTAAAAGTCTGACAGTATCTCCCGCCCCGCCCAAGAGCGAGGGATGTCATAAGATGATTTTCCCACCGAAAAAAAAACACACCATTTTCAAAAATATAGTTAAGGATTCTTTGAGACCTTTCCTCTTGAACGTCGTCATTAAGTACATCATTTCTTTGCTTTCATAATTATATATTGTTTGCATTATATGCAATTTATTAGTTTATGTATTGTATATATGTAAATAGTACATCACGAACTACCTGCGTACCTTTTTTTCTCCTTCTTTGTCAAATCCATCCAAAGGTTGTCTGTAAAAAATCGCTTTTAGCGTGTACCGCCCATTGTGACACCCTATTAATTTTAAGTTCCTAATGTACTTTGTATTTTTGGTGTACAGTAAAGAATATCTATCTATCTAACCAATAGCAGCGTCGGTAGCACTCATCAAATCCTCCAAAGTGCAGGTATACGGACACTTGGGGCATTCCAACATGTGGCTCATGTTTTGAACAGGAGCATGTGGCTCATGTTTTGAACAGGAGCACCGCACTCACATTGAGTATTCGATGGGTCTATAAAACCCCATTTTGCCAAGTTGAGTTTGCAGCGATGCTGCTATTAATGTAGCCACCTATTGGTCCCAAAAAGTTTGACGAGTAAATGATAAATGATATTTATTTTGTAAGTAGGTTTAAAAAAACACTATTACACGTCAATTTTTTTTCGTCATTTTAAACTAGATGAGGCCAGTGTTTCCTAGCTGACTACCCTGAGAAGAAACACCGAAACAAACTCAGGGGTCAGTCTCTTTTTAACCGACTTCTAAAAAAGGAGGAGGTTCTCAATTCGGATGTTTGTATTTTTTTTTATGTTTGTTCGCGCATAACATCGTCGCTTGCCAACCGATTTGAAAAATTCTTTTTTTGTTGGAAAGGGTATACTTCCCAAATGGTCCCATAGTCACCAAATCAGGATCTGATGATGGAATCTTGGCGAAATCGAGGGAACTCCTCAAATATTATAGGCAACTGCATAGTGATTTTGGTATTTACATCGAGAACTTAAGCATTTACAGTCAAAAAGTAACATTTAATGAAGTGGAACTGATGAAGAAGACCAGAAATGGTCAACGGAAATTCATACTCGCATAGATATCACAATGAAGATAGTTAAGCGACTATGATAATACAAATAAATTAATGGTTCTGAATAGTTCCGTTGAAAATGGTATCATCAAATTGATCTGATGACGATGATGGAACCAGAAGGTAGGCACTGGAACTCCGTCATTAATCAATGTAATCTAGCCGTGTTTGGGCTTATTAGAATTGTCATGCGATGCACTTTGGCTATAAGGTACTATCGAACTGATCTGATGTTGGAGCCGGAAGGTGGAGGTAGACACATGAACTTCATAATAAAACAATGTAACCTAGTAGTGTTTGGATTAATTGGAATTGTCATGAGAAATAGGCATTCTGTTTATAAGTGTATCCCAACTAAAACGTGTGAAATAAAAAACTTTTAACAAAAAAAAAATAACCGACTTCACTAAAAAAAACACTAAAAGGATCAAAATAAATTTAATTTCGGAAGTCGGTGTTAAATAAGATAGGAATAATACCGAGAAACACCGACTTCCGAAATTAAATTTATTTTGATCCTTTTAGTGTTTTTTTTAGTGAAGTCGGTTATCTTTTTTTTGTAAAAAGTTTTTTTAAAGTCCATACAGTTAATATGTAATGGTCAAATCACATGAGAACACTGCAGATTTGTCTGAGATGGTCTTTTGAAGAAAGAACCACACAGATTTGATTTGAGTTTAGGTACCATCGAATCGAAAAGAAGAAGAAAATCTAACGAATGCGAGAAAAACCTCGCACCTTTTTTTTTCCGGGTGGAAAAATCATCTAATGACATTTCCGCTCTTGGGCGGAGTGGGGGATAGTGCCAGACTTTTACTGACTAAAAACCCACTCCTGTTCCTTCTCTGCCATTTTACTCCAGGGCCCCGGGGATCTCTTTCGCATCATCCATGGCCCCAGTAGGCTTCGACCCCGCTGGGCCCCTACGGTTGCTGACATCTCTTTGAGGCACGCGTGGAAACCTCGCACCTCTGTACCTTTTTTTTTGTGTTGTTGCCTATTGTAATGCCTGCATCGAATAAATACTATTCCTTTTTTTTTTTTTTTAATTCATATAAACCAGTGCTTGACTGCGATCCCACCTGATGGTAAGCGGAGATGGAATCATTGATGGTCAGGCGCACTAGTTTATTAAGAGCCTATTCACTCTAGCCTTGAAGACACCTAAATTATAGCTGGACGGGAAGACCGCAGCCTATTCTATTCTATTCTTTTTTTAAAAAAAGGTAAATTATTGAATTAAAACGCAATGCAATAAATCAGAGTAAAGAACTCGCTATATTTGGCAAGATGGGTAACCTCAAAACGCGAGTTCCTGTTCCTAACGTCAGAGCAAAATTTATAGCCACCATAAATGTCTATTGAACGGTTAGGTGCACAATAAAAATTTGTAAGGGTTTTCTCAAGTCTTTGGAAATAAGCCAGCGTCGGGCAAATTTTATTTCATGATAGCAAATCTACGGCATTTATTATTACAGATTGAGAGATTGTGAAAACTTATTTGGCTGTGTTTAGGCTTTTTGGTAAATTAAAATTTTATGTTGTGGTAATTGTACTCGTAAACGCACCTAAAATGCACCTAATACAGATGTGTTAGTATCATTGATCGGAGTAGGTAGTTTTTTTTTTTTATTGGGAGAGAAATCATCTTATGACAAAGCGAGAGATAGTGTCAGACTTTTACTGACTAAAAACCCCCTCCTGTTCCTTCGTTGCCTTCGTCCCAGGGCCCCGGGTTTCGCTTTCACACTACCCGTGGCCCCAGTAGGCTTCGACCTTGCTGGGCCCCTACGATTTGCTGACATCTCCTTGAGACGCGCGTGGAACAGTACGCGCCGTCGACGACTTGGGCTCGGTCCGGACGGTTACCGGACGGTCGGACCCGCGCCTACGGTGGCCGGGAATCGGGATCGGAATCCCGGCGGCGGTTGGAGCGTAAGGACCGTTGCCTCACGCAATCGGCCGCCTCCTTTGCTAGCATTACTGCTTCGCAGAAGGAGGCGACCGCCTGTCACTCCTCCTCGCTCCGGACCATGGCCTGAACCAAGGCCCGGCGCGAGAGATCGCCGCCGCCAATTGCCCCCACGAGGACACGGCGTTGCTCTGCCCAAGCGGGGCACACCTCCACCGTGTGCTCTACCGTGTCCTCCGGGCGGTCCACACAGTGGCGACCCCCGGGCGTCGTTTCTGCACGAATCCGGTGCAGGAACCTCCTGAACTTACCGTGTCCGGTGAGAACCTGCGTCATGCGGACGGTGAGGACGCCGTAAGGTCTTTCTAACCATGCCTCAAAGAGGGGACTTACCACCATAATTGTGGCGTGCCCATGGTAGGTCACTGATGAAAGGAACTGTCAAAATTTTTGCATATTACCGGATACGTCAGATATTCATTTGTTAATATGTACGAGATTACCATTCTATGCCATTTCTTCCAATGGAGTATCAGTGGTTGACCATTGGAAAGTCATAATGCCGCCATTATATTAGTAGATTACCAAACTTGTCAAAATAAACAATTATGAAATCAATGATAGACCATTCTGACACTATTGTAATAGCTGACTTGAGGCCCTGCTGACATTGCAAAACAAAAAAAATACACATTCACAATTACATTTAAAAAGGAAAAACAAAAGTTAGATTAATATTATAAGTATTAAAGTAAATAAATAATTGGATAATTTCAAATCAAATAAATCTCAAAATAAATGGTAATACACCAAAAAAATACTATCGATAATTTCACAATGAACAGGTACCTAACCTAAACCTGAAAACCGAAGTGTGTCCCCCACAAGTACCAGTAATGCTATAAAATATATTACGTTGATCTCCCCACAGCGTCGGACCATTACTTCTGAAGCGAAGCTATAAACGCAAGGGATCATAAGAGCTACTAACTTTGTGTCTCTAGATTAGTCTGTATTCCCCGTAGAGGTATAAAACAACCTCAATTCGGAGGTTATGTTTAAGAGGGACCCTTCTCGACCCGTCTATCGTCAATCTGAACATGGTTTAAAAGCTTTGTGTTTCATCCAACGCAATATTTGATAAAGAGGTAATGTGAAAAAAGAGGTAACACCTATATGCTCTGTTAGCATTCGGTAATACCGTCATTTCTCTCTCAACTCTCAACTCTCAACAACAAACTCAAATCTGAAAAAAATTGTGAAATATTCCACAAGGTTTCCTCTGTAATGATGTGCGAGAACCAAGACAGGGTTTTTGAAAATTCAACTTTTATGGGGTTGAAAAGGAGAAAATTCTCCTTCTTATTTCAAACTAGATTTTTTTCTAACCCTCGTTGGCCCCAAAATTATCTATATGTATAGAAGCGAAATACCACTCACTGATTAATCACGAAATCTCAGAAACTATAAACCCTACAAACTTAAAATTTGGCAGGTAGGTTCCTTATAGGGTGTAGATATCCGCTAAAAAAGGGTTTTACGAAACTCCACCCCTAAAGAGGTAGAACGGGGGTTGGATGTTTGTATTGAGAAACCTACTTTTACGCGGCTGAAACCGCTGGCAGAAGCTAGTGTATTATATAAAAGTTGTTCCAGGAAATACGTTTTTTTTTAACTTTAAAAGTTTTTCGATAAATTTTTTGTCATTCAGAATCTTGATCAAATTTGCAAGGATTCTATAATATTTTTTCATTAATGAAGGGCCAAAGTTCACGTCTTAAAATAGCAGATTTTCAGAGGTCTTTACTGGAATAGTCTTACACAATTTTTTTAATTTGATTTCAATAAAAACTTAGATAATATCCGCTATGTATCTGTGTTTCCAAAATATCTAGAGAAAGCTGTGTAATAATGTCATAATCACGTTAGAGTTGTTGTGTTAAAAATTATGAAAATGTATCTCAGGTTGGACGCCATTAAAACTCGTGTAATAGGGTGCACACCTATTGCCATGGAGCAGAGGTACCCTAGTAGACACGGCGCCAACTTACGAGTATCGTGGTTCAAACCTAGGCAGGTGCTTCCATAATGTTAATTTAGCCCGAAGAATCGCTAAACTTGAGTGCTCACTGCCGGCAGAGCAAATTGCTTGCAGAACAGTTGATCGGTGGGGCCGAAAGGTTCTGGAGTAGCAACCGTGCACCGGAAGTCGCAGCCTTGGAAGACCTCTCACAAGGTGGACCGGTGAGGATCGCGGGAATACGGTGGATGCGAGACGCATCGGATTGGTCGTTGTGGCGACATTTGAGGGAAGCCTGTAGTATCTAATTAGTAATTGTTGTCACGCATCCGTTGGTTTTACTTACAAGTCTTTCTGCTAAAATTATGATGACGATGATGACATACAAAAAAATGAATAGTTATTCATTAGCTAAGAGACTGCACTTGTTTATATAAAGACATGTTTATTTTATCGAAAAATAGTTTCGTTGGAGACAGAGGTACATACAAAGTATATATATCCGAAACGACTAACACGTCGCGATCGCTCACATCAAACCCACACCTCATATGTTGACACTGGGGTTAGTTACTAAACACATTACAACCATCTTGTATCCCAGCAGTCGGTTAAACCTATGCAACGTTTTTCTATTATAAAACGATCGTATAATAACAAAATATCACCCTGTACACATAGGGGATGAGAACACGTTATATCTACGATCAAAACAAGGACATTAGAGCTTGTATTGTATTCCAGAATGGCGGGATATAGAAACTAAGGAGTTGACTTAAGGTAATATTATTTTCACAAAAAAGACGGTAGTTGGATAATTTTTGTTATTTTGGCGCCCAGCACGGGGCCAGAAAAAAGCGATATGAATGATTAGAAAAACCCTCAACATTATCATCTGCCTAGCGACGTCTAAACTTTTTTGGAGTCGGCTTCCATTCTAACTGGATGCAGCTGATTATTAGTCCGAGTGTCAACATTTGTGTGGACCGCCCGGAGGACACGGTGGAAGTGTGCCGCGCTTGGGTGGAGTACCGCCGTGTTCTCGTGGAGGCAATCGGCGGTAACGACCTCTCGAACCTGCTTTTGCGAAGCAGTAATTTTAGAGAAGGAGGAGGCCGCACACGTGAGGGAATAAACGTCCTCGCGCTCCAGCTGACGAGATACCAACCCCAACTACCAGTCACGGTAGACGCAGGCATGCGGACGTCGAGAAATGGGTAGCTCGCCGTCCGGCCGTCCGGTAATCGACCGGACCGAGCCCAGTCGTCAACAGCGCGTAGTGATCCATGTGCTTCTCAACGATGTCATCAAGCCGTAGGGGCCCTACAGGGCCGATTCCTGCTAGGACCGCGGGGGTTTTCTTAAAAGAAACCAGTAGTAGTTTAACCTCCGTGAGTATGACCGTGGGATCACTGCGAGCCCTAACAGAATACCAGCGCTGCGTTATTTATTGTTTTAAATATCGCAGCATATGTTGAGTTAGGCGCTTTTTTGGCCTTGCACAGATTTTAAAGTTTTTTTTTTTCATATTTAAAATTCTACTGTATGTGTGAGGTACGAATAAACGTTTTTTCTTTCTTCATTCTTTCTTAGTCCTAGAACGCAAAGGGAAACTGAAGGACACAGGCGTGGTTTTAGATAGTAAAAGTCTTGCACGCCCTCTCGCTCCACCCAGGGCGGGAGAAGTCACCTTAAAAAAAGCTGATTTCCAGTATTTTATATGAAGCGACTGACTATCTGACCTCCACAACGCAGTTTTTAGCTAACACGATAACTCTTGGCAAGACAAGTGTCACATTTTCTGGTGTCTGACTATTTGTAACAACTTTCAGATAGGCCAGTAATACGTATAGTTCAATAGGCAATGTAGACGGAATAAGACAATGACTTATAATATTAGCAGAATGGGTGCTCAAGTCAAACCGAATCATAATAAAAAAATCACAATGATTTAAATGGCGCCCAGCACGGGTCGTCTCTAGATCTACCAGTCGGATTCGAAAAAACTCTTCAGGCCTATTAGCCGCATCATAACGACATGGTCGAAATAATACAATTAAAAAGAGTTAAATTGGTACCTAAGTCGGACCGAATTATCAAAATAAAAAACCGCAATGATTCAATTGACGCCCAGCACGGGCCGTCCCTAGATCTACAAGTCGGATTCAAAAAACCCTTTTCACATTCGATGGCCTAGTTTTTAAAGTGACTTTTGTATTTGTCAATAGAAAAAAGATAAAAATCTGTAAAACCAAAGTAAAAGTGAAGGTGCGGGGTCATCATAAAAAAAAAACGGGGGCAAGTGCAAGTCGGACTAAATAAAATAAAACTGTAAATTTGTAATTCACAGTTTTCAGATTTTTTTCCTATACTTGTGCTTTGAGACCTTGCTTCATGCCAAATTTCAGGATTCTAGGTCAACAAGAAGTACCCTATGAATTTTGATTCCTGGAGAGTGTTGAAATGTACGTTTTTTGCGACATATCGACCGTATTTTTTTTTCGTTATTTCAGAAGTTTGATTTTTTCACAGCTTCAAGGGACCGCAGACCTGAATATATGGTGTAATTTCGACTCAATTATTCCACGCGTTCCCAAGGTAAAGGGCCTTGACAGACAGAAGGACAACAAAGTGATCCTATAAGGGTTCCGTTTTTTCCTTTTGAGGTACGAAACAATAAAAATCAGTGTACGTGTACGTCCAGATATATGAATATAAACGAAGCATGAAGAGTATTAAGAGTGAGTGCACCATGGAGTTCCGTGCCGGTTCTTCTCCATAGGAAACGACCAGGGGCTCGTCTGCTATTTTTATAAAGTCGTCATTCCAACACGATCCCATTGTCATTTTGCTTATAGTTCGTAATTTGATAATTCATAATGGTCGATCATTGATCGATCAGTGATCTTGTGGTAGAATGACAATATCAAGCTGTCTCCAAATAAATTACAGGCAGTCCTCGACTTACGTCGTTTTTTTTTTTTTTTTTTTTTTTTATTGGGTGGGAAAATCATCCTAATGACATCCCCGCTCTTGGGCGGAGCGGGAGATAGTGTCAGACTCTTACTGACTAAAAACCCACTCCTGTTCCTTCGTTGCCTTCGTCCCAGGGCCCCGGGTTCCGCTTTCACACTACCCGTGGCCCCAGTAGGCTTCGACCCTGCTGGGCCCCTACGATTTGCTGACATCTCCTTGAGGCGCGCGTGGAACAATACGCGCCGTCGACGACTTGGGCTCGGTCCGGACGGTTACCGGACGGTCAGACGGCGAGCCACCCATTGCTCGCCATCTGCAAGCCCGCGCCTACGGTGGCCGGAAATCGGGATCGGAATCCCGGCGGCGGTTGGAGCGTAAGGACCGTTGCCTCACGCGATCGGCCGCCTCCTTAGCTAGCATTACTGCTTCGCAGAAGGAGGCGACCGCCTGCCACTCCTCCTCGCTCCGGAGCATGGCCTGAACCAAGGCCCGGCGCGAGAGATCACCGCCGCCGATTGCCCTCACGAGGTCACGGCGTTGCTCTGCCCAAGCGGGGCACACCTCCACCGTGTCCTCCGGGTGGGCCGCACAGTGGCGACACCCGGGCGACTTACGTCGTTTCGATTTACGTCGTTTCAAGTTACGTCGAACAATGTTTTTGACACTATTCCTCAAGCATACGTCATTTGTTTCGATTTCCGGCATAGGAGAATTCACTTGTCGCGATGTCAATGATCGTGGGGCCGGTGGGGCGCGGTGTCGGCGTACGGGGATACCCCGCACATGCTACTGATTTTGTTTAGTTACTTCAGGAACAACGGACAATCAAGACGTAATACATTAGTTTTTTTTGCATCTTTGACAGTTTTTGTTTTTACATACATATTTAAGTGAATTTTAAACTAAAATTAATAACACACAAATACCAAAAATAACTAGCAATTTCATAAGTGCATATATAATTATTTTAAGAACTTACTTTTGATAATAAAGTATGTATATCCTTTGTTATAAATGCAGTTTTTTTTTTTAATTTCGAGTCCGTGTGGATCCTAACCCTTGAGTTTTACATAAAAACATATAAAAAAATATGTCTCGACTTACGTCGTTTCGATTTACGTCGCGTATTTCGAGAACCTAACATGCCGTAAGTACGAGGACTGCCTGTAAAATCAATGACTGCACAAAATTCGACTGGCCTGTTGGTCTAGTGGTTAGTGGCCCTGACTGCTATGCCGGAGGTCGTGGGTTCGATTCCCACCCAGGAAAAATGTTTGTGTGATGAGCACAATCACTTGTGTGTGTCTGGGTGTAATTTATCTATATTATGTATGTATTTAGAAATATTTAAGTATGTTTATCAGTTTTCTAGTACTCATAACACAAGCTCTGCTTAGCTTGGGACTAGACGGCGTTGTGTGATAGTTGTGTGAATATTATTTATTATTGTGAATATTATAATGATGTTCTAATGATAGGTCACTGATCAAAGGAACTGTCAAAATTTTGGCAGTTATCCGCATGCGTCAAATATTCATTTGTCATTATGTACGAGATTACCATTCTACGCCGTTACTTTCAATGGAGTGTCAGTGGTTGACCATTGGAAAGTCATAATGATGCCATTATACCAGTAGATTATCAAACTTGGTCAAAATCAACAATTATGAAGTCAATGATAGACCATTCTGACACTATTGTAATAGCAGACTTGAGGCCCAGTTGTAACCGTGCACTAGCTTCTGACGTTTTATAAGTGCCCATGTAGGCATAAATAAAATAAAAACATTAAGAATGTGACTTTTTTAATTTGAATTTTTACGAGGTTCGTAGCAGATGGCGTTCGATACTTTCTTTCTACCCCCTTGGGGCAAAAAGCATGGCTCGTGTGGTTATCGTGAGAAAATACTATAAAAGTTTCTCCAAGCTTAATTAATCTATTTAAAAGGTATATAATGTTAGCTGAACATTAATTTCGACCTCATTATGGGTTAGTGGTAATCTGCAAGTGCGTCACTGGGCATAGAATTCTGGGTTTTATTCTCGGGTGGGTCAAAGAGTACAATTGGGTGGCTTTTGTACAGGCCTTGGTCCGTAGCGAGGAGGAGTGGCAGGCTGTCGCCTTTTTCTGCGAAGCAGTAATGCTAGCTAAGGAGGTGGCCGATCGCCCCAACCGCCGCGCGCCGCCGGGATTCCGATCCCGATTTCCGGCCACCGCAGGCGCGGGCTTGCGGACGGCGAGCAATGGGTGGCTCGTCGTCCGACCGTCCGGTAACCGTCCGGACCGAGCCCAAGTCGTCGACGGCGCGTACTGTTCCACGCGCGCCTCAGGTAGATGTCAGCAAATCGTAGGGGCCCAGCAGAGTCGAAGTCTATATCTTCACTAACAAAAATTTCCAATAACTCCATAGTTTTTCTAGTCTAACCTCATTTTTACGTTCAAAGTTCGCGCTAGCGATTGCTTTTGCTGTCGTTACATCAACATAACACAAACGTATAGCTTCTCCGTGTCTCTTTGTATGGATACGTATATATCTTTGCAGTCTTTAGAAATGTCAAAGTTGTGATAAAAATATATCGGGTTGTTTTCGCTCAATGTAATTCAAGAGTGAATCTGAATGTCTTTGGGTGACTTTAAGATTTTGATGAGCCCTGCGATGAGGAATGGAAAGGGCTATGCTCGGATTTTCCTTGCGTGATCGCATCGGGAATGAAGATATCCGCAGAAGAACTAAAGCCCGAAGAATCGCCAAACTTAAGTGGCAGTAGTCGTAGAATGGATGGTCGGTGGGGCCAGTTCTAGAGTGGTGACCGCGCACCCGAAGAGGCAGCAATGGCGCGGCCTCACACAAGGTAGACCGATGATCTGGTGAGAGTCTCGGGTATGCGATGGATGCGAGACGCACAGCAGAATCATACGTTGTTTTGGTTTTTGTTTTAGGTGGTAAATCATCTAATAACATCTCTTGGGCGGGTATGTCAGAGTTTTACTGACTAAAAACATCCTGTTCCTTCTTTGCCTGTCAATCCAGGGCGGGGTTTTCCTTTCGGGTTTCATAACAGTCAGTGTCTGTATCTTTTGAGCCGTTGTTCAAAATGATCTGTTTGTATCTTTTGAGCCGATGTTCCAAATGATAAAATGATATCATTGTTTCGGAACATTTCAGTGATTCAAATTCAAATGTTCCAATCGCAAAGATGACACACTTTTCCTACGCCTAATAAAATCGTCATAGTTTTCTGAAATTTCCAAATTCTTTGCGTTATTTTTTTATTTTCCCTTTGTCCCAGAATCATGAAATTAGGCATGAAGCAAGATTTTATAGTACTGGTTTAGGAATAAATCTGAAATAAGTAAATTTGTAGTTAGGTCACAAAAAAGAAAAAATATTTTACTTGCGATTCGGAAAAATCTTCGAGACTCCATTCGGGAATTGAACAATTTACGTTTGTAAGGAACCCTCATGGTGCGAGTCCGACACGCACTTGCCCAGTTTTTCTTTCATAAGAACTTTTTCCTAACAATAACAAACGCAACAATAACAGTACATTTTAATACAGGTAATGAAGGTTTGTTATTGCGACAGAGGCGGAATTTCCCCGAGCCGCAGGCGAGGGTGTTAAGGAGCCGAGTGCTGCAGTGACAAATTTCAATGTATACCAAACGACTTTTTTCAATACACTCACGAAGAAATAATTAGACGGTGGTTAACGCGTGACTTGTAGTCGCTTAGCGTCCAGCCTGATACAATACATGCTATCCACAAGGAAGATTGAAGGAACATGATTCCTGTAACACAGGTCTTTCCACCTAGCACAGGAGTCAAGGCCTCACTATATTTGTACATAGTTTTTATGCCAGTAAATTTATCTTATCTCCTCGAGCTTGCATACCTTTCCGCACTAGTGTGGTAAACTATAAATTGCGTGCCTAAAAGCGGTAGAGTGAAAGGTGGAAGGTAGTATATTGAACATTTTCACGTTGCAGTGTCTTCGTTAGTTCAATACAAAGTGTAACCAGGCAACTGCATTTAATAACTATTTGGCATTGTGGCATTGTTTAGAGAACCAAAGTTACCGACATACCTCGTAGAATCTGACTGGCCTGTTGGTCTAGTGGTTAGTGACCCTGACTGCTATGCCGGAGGTCGTGGGTTCGATTCCCACCCAGGACAAATGTTTGTGTGATGAGCACGATCATTTGTTTTGTGTCTGGGTGTAATTTATCTATACATGTATGTATTTAGAAATATATAAGTATGTTTATCAGTTGTCTAGTACCCATAAAACAAGCTCTGCTTAGCTTGGGACTAGACGACGTTGTGTGATAGTTGTGGAATATTAGTATTATTAGTAATCGTAAAACTTAAGTGGCAGTGGGCAGGGCATATTGCTCGCAGAACAGATGGTCGATGGGGCCGAGAGGTTTTGGAATGGCGACTGCGTACCGGGAGATGTAACTACAGATTATACACAGCGTTGGAAGGCCTTCCACCACACCGACACAGTACTGTTTTTTAGCATGACGGTGTTAAAAACTGGGCAGGTGCGAGTCGAAATCGCGCACTGAGGGTACCATACAAACTTATCTACGAAAACAGTTAAATTCCTGAATCGAGTTACGAAGATTTTTCCTAATGACAATAAAGTTCTTTTTTGTCACGTAACTAAAAATTTACAGTATTCAGTTAGATTTTTTCCAATACTTGTGCTATGGAAACTTTTGATACTCCAAAAAAATTAAAATAGTTACGTTTTTTCAGCCTATATAAGTCAGATTGCTGTTTAATTTTTTATTATTTTAGCCCAAAAACGTGTTTCGCCGACCCCAAATAACACGGGATAAGGGCAGGAAGATGATGATGATGATGATGATTTTAGGCCCAAGCCTCATATATATTTATCGAACGTCTCCTTTGTATTTATGTGTATATTTTACGAACTGTTACAATTATGTTCTGTACATATTAATTTGAGTATATGCAGGCATGCACTTGATATTGTTCAATGAACGAATATTCTGGTATGAAGGGCTCAAGTGAACGAATGAATGAATGGCTGAATGATACTCACCCTGAAGCTGATGGCACCGCTGCAATTGACGTCAAAGGCTTTGAACACATAGTGGGCATAGAGAGCGGAGTCTGGAACAAAAGATTGTATAGATTAGACACTAGTATGTACGAACAACAGGTGGCAGCTCTGAGGTGTCAGGTCCTGGCCCCTGTTATATTTTGTAGTAATTTTTTTTTCGTAGGGAGTTAGTCAGAAAATAAAAAAGGGAAAATCAGCCAAGTGCGATTCGGAGTATGAAGTCGCTTATGATTGATAGAGGAGCGAGAGGGAGGGTCAGACTTTTGCTGACTAAAACCCTCTTGTGTTCGATTACACGTTGCGAGGGCCACGGTAACCCTTTCGAACAACAAAATACAACCCGGCCTAGATAGACTGACATTTTATTTGTAGCCGAAATGCCAAATATCAGGTCTTGATCTCCTGACATTTACGTAGATCACAAAATAGATAGGTACAGAAGTCAATCTACATACAAAGCGCGCTCGAGCAACGCACACATAGACACTGCTCACGGACACGATATCTCGGCTCAATTCAGCTCAATGCGAGCTGGAGTGCTATCCATTTGAGACACGCGTCTGTGAACTTTTTTGTGGAAAAATGGACCAACAAAAAGAAACCTTATTCTAACTGTTCAGTGGACGGTTGTTTAAATTCAACATTAAACAGTGAATTGACGTTTTTTAGGCTACCAGTTGTTACAGAGAGGTAAGTAGATATTTGCTTGTATTTTGATGGTTTGTTTTACCGTAATATAGAACAGGCTCCGCGCCGAGAAAGGGAAGATGATTTTGTGCTCATGTAATATTTTTACAATTCAGATTAGGTAGGCATTTATCATCGCGCCCGGTCGCACTCGGACAGTTCGGCGCCACGCGCTGACCCTAGCGCGATCGCCGAGCGTAGGTATGAAAAGTGAAGTACATACATGAGATTGACGGAGAATTTGAGAGTTTTAAGGCCCAATCCAAGCGGTGTGATTGTGGAACGCGTTGCCGATTCCAATTAGGCAAGCCCATTCACTTGCTTCTTTCAAAAATCTAGTCAAAGATAATTTCCTTTTATTCTAATTGCTATCCTGCCTCTACCTAAATTCAGTTCTTCCGTCACTAACCTAACTTATGTTCTTTCCTTTTTCCATCTTTTTGTATGAAATTGTGTAACTTATAATAATATTTATATGTTTACATATATTGTTTTTTATATATAATAGCTATATTACATCTATGTATAGTCCTTTTAAATGATTGTTGAATGCTTTTTTTTTTCCTTTTCAGTAATTTTAACGTATGTCTGGTAATTTGAGTATATTCTGCGGCCTACCCAAATGTCCTTTCCTTGGTATTGTTTGTCAAGTCGTTGAGCTCCTTAGCAGTCCTGGGTTGAGCTTTACGAATACTGACAAATGCTTGCACTGACTGGATAGGTCCACTCAAATCTGTATGGTTCTTTCTTCAAAAGACCATCTCAGACAAATCTGCATTGTTCTCATGGGATTTGACCATTACATATTAACTGTATGGACTTTAAAAGAGACTTTCACCCCTGAGTTTGTATCGGTGTTTCAGGTAGTCAGCTAGGAAACACCGGCCTCATCTAGTTTAAAATTACGAAAAAAAATTGACGTGTAAAAGTGTTTTTTTAAACCTACTTACGAAATAAATATCATTTATCAGTCTAGTATATAATTTTAATCTAATATTTACATTATTAATGTGCAGTACACCGCAGACTACCCCCCTTTTTCTATTTCAAATTCTTACAGCAGCGATAAGACCGCCTTTTTACCCATAGATTTAAGTTAGTGTAAAACTTTTGTTACTATTTGGGTGTACACTAAAGATTATTCTATTCTATTGACTTCTGCACCTATCTACTTTGTGCGTAGAGCATGTCTTTGAACCTAAAATAAGAAGATACGTGACATTCACTAACCCGCACTAAGTTTGCGTGGTGAATTACGGTCCATTCTCTCTCAGCACACACGTTGACAGTGGTACTCATTTTTGTATCATTTCCATTCCTGCAGTACGGGCGATTAAGACCTCGTTTGAAAACTATCATTATGGCAGTAAGGGGTTTATTAGAGTCCGTAACTTTTTCGTTTTTTATTTTTATTTTTTACGAATCTGGGTTTATTCGGTCCTCCTTCTTTGTCTATACGACCACAACTATCACGCAACGTCGTCGTCTAGCCCCAACTAGACGGCGTTGTGTGATATTTGTGGAATATTATTTATTTTTTACAGTAAATTAATTTGTTAAGTACGGTTTGATAATACAGGATGTTTGGTGCATCGTGTGCCAAATTGAAATAGTTGACTGGAGGGGTCATCTGCTATCCTTTCAGACCACTAAACACTTATCATGCCCTGTGGATTTTTTTTCATCGACTTTTTATTATTTTATGAAAATAATACTCAAATTATTCATTCTAATACAAATATATAAGGCGTACACTCTGAATTTTAATTTTATTTAGATGTGTGTTGTATTAGAGTAGTTTTAAATTAAAAATTAGTACCATTAGCTATCAAGTTCTTTTTTTTAAATTTACTCGCAAACTTGGCACACGATGCACCAAACACCTTGTATTATAATTTATAGCATTTTTTTTTTTTACTTTTTGAATATTTATTTCAAGTATTGGATTTCTAATATATATTTTTTTTACATTTTTGTCAAACTGTAATTACCTCTATTAAAATTATGATTCAACATAATAAAAAAAACCAACTGGTTTCAACAAATACATTTACGCACTTTTTATGTCGATTGTACAAATTGAAAACTATATTAAAAAAGAAAAAAAATCGTATTCAGGGTACTCAGGGACCAGGCTCCCGCCCCATAGTCATTGCAATACTTACTGCCATGAGGAAAGAACTTCGCGTAGATGTCTTTAAATGACTCCTCTTGGACGACTCCTTCAGGGCATTCCTGTAACAAAGAAATAATACTTTTATATGTTTGTTTGGAATCATTAAGAGGGTCCTTTTCCACTCGCCTATCGTCAACATCGAGCACGGTTTAAAAGCTTGTTACTTCATCAAACGTAATCCAACGAGATGTTTGACGAAAAGGCAACGCAGAAAACGAAAGATAACGCCTGATAACTTTGTTAGCATTCGGTAATTCCGTGATTTACTCGAATATTTTACAAATATTTTTTCAGGAAATACGTGTTTTTTGTGATTCAGAATCTTGAATAAATTTGCAAGGCTTATTTTGTTATACTTTTTGAGTAAATTATGAAGTGTCAAAGTTCATGCAAAATAGCAGATTTTCAGAGGCCTTTACTGGATTAGTTATACACAAATTTATAAATTGATTTCAATAAACGACTAGATAATATCCACAAGATACTGTATTTCCAAAATATCTAATGAAAAATGTGGAATAACGTCATAATCGCGTAAGAGCGGTTGTATGAAAAACATTGAAAATGTATGTCGAGTTGGATACCCTCGTCTCCAGCCCTAGGCTATGCAGACCATAATGACTCATAGTGTGAAACATATAAGCATATACAAAAGGCTAACCATAATGTAAAAACTTCTCCTTTGTTACATTATGTCATGTGAGGCCTATGTTTATGCGTGTTGCTATTGATTTTATACATAGTTGTCTGAAGGGAAACTTGTAACAATGGGAGGGTTTCGTACCCCTTATATGTGGGGGGCAAGTTATGAGCGATGGTTTTGGGCAGTTTATTTGTCATTCTTAGGGTTCCGTACCTCGTTCGACAAAAACGGAACCCTTATAAGATCACTTTGTAGTTCGTCAACGCCATCAAACCACGCGACTAGATCGATGGAGAAGAATCCTGCACATCCGGCTCGAAGGACCACTGAATTGGCGTTTATATTACTGACCTTTACATTACAATATTAAGAAGTGGCTCTCAAACGCAGTCCGCTATAGCCACTTACCACTTAACCACGCTATAGACAGACAATTTATAAACTTGTGTACAACTAATCCAGGTACTTCAAAATTTAGGTACTCAAAAATTAAAAAAAAGTCAAAAAAGTTCACCGGACCACCAGGCGTACGGCAATACGCCACCGGTACATGGTGGACATCCCACCTATACGCACAAAACTTTTGTGCGTACAGCTAAGTAGTGGAATTCCTTGCCGGAATCTGTGTTTCCTAACGGCTACAACCCGGGAATCTTTAAGTCAAGAATAAATAGGTTAATTCTAGGTAAGTGCGCTCCATCGCTTTCCATCAGGTGAGATAGCGGTCAAGCGCCAACCTATCAAGAATTAAAAAAAAATGTATTATTAAATCGCTTCCACCCATGCCTTACACTCCCTCCCTGGTACGTCAAAACAGCCCGTCGCAACGGAAGCTCTCTCCTATACTGTGTCACTTTTTGCCCGACTGCGTCGACATAAAGAGGTGTTGTGATTTTGACAGCGCGTCGTCGACTCTCATGAATGATATTACAAAAAGGTCGCTTGGTTCTTGCAGGCGGTGGAATTTTGTAATGTGAAGTCGATTTATGACGACCTTTTTCACTATTATAAATTTCAGTACGCTATTAGGACATGCGGGGGTACCATGACGTTCAAAGTAAGATTGTTTCATTCTTATTTCCAGTGTGGGTAAGAGATGGCGCGATGGGTAAAATCTACAAGTCCGTGATAAGACCTGTCATACTGTATGGATCAGAATGTTGGGCTGTGAAAAAGACGGATGAAAAAACATTGCACGTAGCGGAGATGAGAATGTTAAGATGGATGTGTGGTGTGACGAGAATGGATAAAGTGAGAAATGAATATATTAGGGGAAGTTTGAAAGTGGCGCCAGTGACTGAAAAGTTGAAAGGGAATCGTTTGTCTTGGTATGGACATGTGAAGAGGAGGGATGAGACGCATGTTACTAAAAGAGTTATGAGTTTACATGTGGATGGATGGAGAGGGAGAGGGAGACCAAAGAAAAGATGGATGGATTGTGTGAAGAGTGATATGAAAGAAAAGGAAGTTAATGATAGCATGACGAGTGACAGGGCAGAATGGAAGAAAAAAACGTGTTGCGCCGACCCCAAATAACACGGGACAAGGGCAGGAAGATGATGATGATGAATAGATATTAGGACGTCAAATTTAGGGTTTTTGTTGTATTTGTGTTGTTGTGTGTTTTTTATTATTATTATTATTATATAAGAAATCTGTAGAAGATTTTAGTTGTGCGCGCATCACGTAAAATTTACGAAATCGATGCAGATAACTTTTATACATTATAATAATAATATTCCACAGCTATCACACAACGCCGTCTAGTCCCAAGCTAAGCAGAGCTTGTGTTATGAGTACTAGACAACTGATAAACATACTTATATATTTCTAAATACATACATATTATAGATAAATTATACCCAGACACAGAACAAATGATCGTGCTCATCACACAAACATTTGTCCTGGGTGCGAATCGTAGCCACGACCTCCGGCATAGCAGTCAAGGCCACTAACCACTAGACCAACAGGCCAGTCAATCTATACTTATAATAAATCAGTAGAAGTGAAAAATTTGTACATTTAATATATAAAAAAAAGTAAATGGCGTTACTAGACCGACACCGAACCCAAAAATGTAATTAAAAAATTTTTTGTCTGTCTGTCTGTTTGTTCAGGCATCACGCAAAAACTACCGGTTCGATTACGATGAAACTTGGTATAATTATTCTTTAATATCCTGGGCACCACACTGGGTACTTTTTATCCTGGAAAAATATTTACGATAAAAAACAAATTTAATTTTACGGTTCGACCCCTAGACCGAATTACTGTACCAACCGAAAACAAAAGTTTGTCGTAGGTTACGTCGCCCGCAGTGGATACTCTATGGGGCGCTGCACACGGCTAAGATACTTTAATATTTTATCTTAAGATACAATATCGCTCGCCATACAATTCAATGGACTATCACACACGACGAAGATAATAAATAATATTTCATATTTTTGTATCTCAAAAAACCTAATAAAAGCATTTTCGACTTCTATGCAGACGAAGTTGCGGGCAAAAGCTTTTTGTCCGCGACTTCGACCACATACTTATAATTGTGTGTAACTGGATATATTACTTAGGCTTTGTTTCATCGCAATCGGTTGACTATATCGAAAGATATACTACATTCATTGACTGCTAGGCGGTAGGTAGATACGAAGTTCGCCGGGACAGCTAGTAATAAATAAAATAAAGATCTACCTGACTAAAATACACCACCAAAAATCCCCATTTTTGTACGAAACAGCGTCAAAACCCCTCGTCGTCAGCTGCAGACACGTGAGCGACGTTGAAAGCCACTCCCGCCGGTGTGCACCCGGCTTTACTTGACATATCACCCAGAATAGACTGTGGACGTGTCTGTTTGTTTGTCTCGAGTTTAAGACAGGTCGGAGACAACTGCATTTGTTTGAATTGAAATAGTCTTTCTGAGTTTTTATTTTTAACTAGCTTTTGCCCGCGACTTCGTCCGCGTAGAAGTCGAAAATGGTTTTATTAGGTTTTTTGAGATACGAAAATATGAAATATTATTTATTATCTTCGTCGTGTGTGATAGTCCATTGAATTGTATGACGAGCGATATTGTATCTTAAGATAAAATATTATAGTATCTTAGCCTTGACGGAACTTATTATTTACGGTTGGTACAGTAATCGGGTCTAGGGATCGAACCGCAAAATTAAGTTTGTTTTTTATTGTATATACTTTTCCGGGATAAAACGTACCCAGTGTGGTGCCCAGGTTATTAAAGAATAATTATACCAAGTTTCATCGTAATCGAACCGGTAGTTTTTGCGTAATGCCTGAACAAAGAGACAGAGAGACAAAAATTTTTTTAATCATATTTTTGGATTCTGTGTCGGTCTAGTAACACCCCCTGCCATTTTTTTTTTATATTTTCAATGTACAGAATTTTCACTTCTACAGATTTATTATAAGTATAGATTGACATAAAGTAGTGCTTCAATGCGATCCCAGTGATGCAATCGTTGATGGTGAGGCGCACTAGTTTATTAAGAACCTATTTACTCTAGCCTTGAAGACACCTAAATTATAATCGGACGGGAAGACCTTGCTTTATGCCAAATTTCAGGATTCTGGGTCCCTATGAATTTTGATTCTCTTGGGACTGTCGAAATATACTTTTTAGGCGACATAAACGTTCGTTTCTTTTGGTTTTCATTCATTGCTTTAAGGAAACACAGACCTGAGTGTATGGTTTTAATTTCAACTTGATACCTTCACGCGTTTTCTAGATAAAGGGTCTTGACAGATGGACCAAAAAGTGATTCTATAAGGGTTCAATGTTTTTTCCTCGAAGACGCCTAAATTGTAATCGGACAGAAAGATCGCAGCAGGCAAATTTTTCCAGTCCTTCGATGTACGTGGTATAAACGACGAAGCGAAACGGTTAGTTCGGACTGTAGAGGTGTCAAGAATGTGTGATCATATACCTATGGTATTCTAGGAGGTCCGCGCCCCAGCCGGAGGATTCCGATCCCGATTTCTGGCCACTGTAGGCCCGAGTTTGCGGACGGCGAGCAATGAGTAGCCCGCCGTCCGACCGTCCGGTAACCGTCCGGACCGAGCCCAAGTCGTCGACGGCGCGTAGTGTTCCACGCGCACTTCAAGGAGATGTAACCTTTTGGGGTCTAGCAGGGTCGAAGCCTACTGGGGCCAAGGGTCTGATTCTGAAAGGAAGACTCGGGCCTGGTATGAAAGGCAACGAAGGAACAGGAGTGGGTTTTTAGTCAGTAAAAGTCTGACACTATCTCCCTCTCCGCCCAAGAGCGCGATTTGTCATTAGTTGATTTTCCCACCTAAAAAAAAAAGTACATTTTCGTAATGTTCATCAATTGCAAATTAGATTAAGAAGCCATACTGATAAGTGTAAATGAGATTAATTTGTCCGTCATTTGTTCTGATTCACCAAAATTCATTTGTCTGTATTAAAGAAAACTGGTTAAACAAGGTGGACCGATGACCTGGTAAGGGTTGCTGGAATCCGATGGATGCGAGATGCACAGGACCGTTCATTGTGGCGACACTTGAGGGAGGCCTAAGTCCGACAGTGGACGTCTTTTGGCTGAAATAATGATGATGATGATGAAGAAACTGGCCAAGTGCGAGTCGGATTCGCACATCATCACGAATCTGGCTATTCCAAAACTATTTTTTTCCAATTCACCTTGTAGTTTCCACTGGGCATCAGTAGAAGCCTTAAAGTCAGATTATTATTTTCTCCTTTATTAATTGTAAATACATATAAATTACATTTTTAAATATTTCAAGCTACCGGCGCTCAGGGCTCCAGAGAAAGGAACCTCCTAACAATACGAGCCGTGTCCAGAAGTACCGCTTTCTGAATCAAGCCCTTGATCCAGCCGCCTAACGCGAGCCTCCTAAGGTGTTGGTCGAGGCTCTTGGCTATTAAGCCACTGCCCGACACGACTATCGGTACAATGATCGCTGAGTCCACATCCCACATGTCGACAACCTCACGAACCAAGTCAATATACTTGATTTGTTTACCTTTCTTGGCTTTCACGAGGTTCTTTTATTATTTTATCATTTATTATTATTATTAAAG
This sequence comes from Mythimna vitellina, assembly GCA_949316375.1. NCBI lineage: Eukaryota > Metazoa > Arthropoda > Insecta > Lepidoptera > Noctuidae > Mythimna > Mythimna vitellina. The sequence goes on along the minus strand of OX438713.1, from coordinate 10,699,867 downwards.
GGTATTGGAAACTTCAAGCACAGCGCGCTTGGATTTTTCTTGTGTGATCACATCAGGAATGAAGATATCCACAGAAGAAAAAAAGTTACTGACACATCCCGAAGAATCGTCAAACTTATGACAGTAGGCAGGGTACATTGCTTGCAGAACAGAAGGTCTACCGGTGCCGAAAGGTTCTGGAGTTGCGACCACGTACGGGAAGACGCAGCGTTAGAAGACCTTTCACAAAGTGGACCGGTGGTTAGGGAGCAGGAATCTGATGGATGCGAGACGCACAGGACCGGTCTTCGTAGCTTATGTCCGACAGTGAATTCCTTTCGGCTGAAATGATGATGGTGATGACTGAACATCTGACTCTGTCCGATTATCATTGAGGTGTTTTCAAGGAGAGAGTGAATAGGCTCTTAATAAACAAGTGCACTTCACCATCAACGATTGCATCACTGCTTACCATCAGGTGGGATCGCAGTCAAGCACTAGTATAAATGTAATAAAAAAAATCTTAAGACGTCAATCAGGAGAACGAAGGTTACTGATATGTCAGTAAAAAGAAGATCCATATTAATATCAACATTTCGATACAAGTACATGAATAACTCTACCTAATTCCGACCCCTGGTAATCATTAATGATGATGATTACTAAATCTATAAGAACCGGGAACTTCGTAATCAGTCATTAGTAGGGAACGATTACATAATTTATACAAACACAAAGTGCCCCATTAACACAAAATGGCGACTTGTGACAGTAGACGCTATTTTTGGCGGGACGGTCGTTGACTCCTTACCCCACTGACCTTTCGTTTGAAACAGACACAATACCCAGCTAGCTATCTCTTTCACACCTATATAAACCCTATAGCGTTGTCCCTCTCTCATTCATTAGCACGGTGTACACGGGTTTCTTTTTGAGTGTTTGCTAGCTAATAATAATAATATCTGTTTGTGTTGTATGTGTTGGAGAAAAATGCAAATGGCGGGAATTTCAGTTTGCTCTGTCATAAAAAGGTGTTGGTTGTTATTTTTTATGGGGCAAAGAAGGGTTTTTATGGCTTAACTAGTTGGTGCCCGTGATTTTGTTTGCGTGCAAAGTTTGTGTCCTGGATGAAAAGGTCAGAGGTACGCAAACAAGTTTGAAATACATTTGAAAAGGTTACTACCTAACCTTTTCAAATGTATTTATTTCAAACTTTTATGCGATGAATGGTGAAAAGTTCATTTTGTGATTGATTGACAGTTAAATGCATTGTTGAATGATTTAGGAGTTTGATTTGGGAGCAGTGGTGGCCGAGTGGTAACGGCCCCGACATACAAGTTGTAGATAGCAGATTCAAACCCAGCCAGGTGAATTACTTTGTTGTTGAACGGTGAAGGAAAAACATCGTGAGGAAACCGGCATGTCCTAGAACCAAAGATTCAAAAATATGTGAACTATCAATCCGTATTGGCCCCGCGTGGTTTTTTTTTCCTTTGTTCCAAAGGCCCGATGTTCTCTTTCGCATCACCCATGGCCCCAGTAGGCTTGGACCCTGCTGGGCTCCTACGGTTTTTCTGAAATCTCCCTAAGGCGCGCGTGAAACAAAACGCCCCGTCGACGACTTGGGCTCGGTCCGGACGGTTACTGGACGGTCGGACGGCAGGCTACCCATTGCTCGCCGGAAATCAGGATCGGAATTCCGGCGACGGTTGGGGTGTGAGGACCGTTGCCTCACGCGATCGGCCGCTTCCTTTGCTAGCATTACAGCTTCGCAGAAGGAGGCGATCGCTTGCCACTCCTCCTCGCTCCGGACCATGGCCTGTACCAAGGCCCGGCGCGGGAGATCGCCGCCGCTGATCGCCCCCATGAGGACACGGCGTTGCTCTGCCCAAGCGGAGCACACCTCTACCGTGTCCTCCGGGGTGGTGGTTTGAGATCCACTTACTCTCCTAGAGAGGAGGCCTGAGTCCCAGCAGTGGGAACATTAGAAGGCTGATAATGATATGCTATAAATGATTTAAGAAAATATTCTTTAATTTTTTATTATTATTGAAAGGCTTGTGCTTGAATACTGTCTCATCCACATCTCATATGGTAAGCGATAATGTGGTCGAAGATAGAACACGCTTGCCTAGAAGTTATAATTAATGATAATCCACAACTATCACACAACGCCGTCTAGCCCCAAGCTAAGCAGAGCTTGTGTTATGAGTACTAGACAACTGACAAACATACTTATATATTTCTAAATACATACATATTATAGACAAATTACACCCAGACACAGAACAAATGATCGTGCTCATCACACAAACATTTGTCCTGGGCGGGAATCGAACCCACGACCTCCGGTATAGCAGTTAGGGCCACTAAACACTAGACCAGTCATTACACACATATTACATGAAAAAAAAACCTGGACAATTGCGAGTCAGTCTCGCGCAAGAGGGTTCCGTACAAACTTACCTATGAAAACAGTTCAATTCCCGAATTGAGTTACGATGATTTTTCCGAATCGTATAAATTTTATTTTTTTTGTGACGCAACTACAAATTGACAGTTTTCAGTTTTTTTCCTGTACTATGTGCTATGAGACCTTGCTTTATGCCAAATTTGAGGATTCTAGGTCAACGGGAAGTACTCTATGAACTGTGATTCCCTTGAGAGTGTCGAAATACACGTTTTTTGCGACATGAACGGCCATATCTTTTTTTTTCGTTAACTAATAAGTTTGATTTTTTCACATCTTCAAGGGACCCGATAACTCCAATTTAATGCGTACTCACCATAAAAACAGAAACTAAAACTATATTTAACAATGGTAAACTTAAAATATCAGACATATAGTATGTTTATTTAAAAAAAAAGCCTGACAGCAAACTATAGCAATATGTTAAATAGACTCTAACTTCGTTTGGTTACGGCTGGTAGACATAATTCTTTTTGCTATTGATTTATCATACAGTCCTTTAAGAAATGGCCTAGGTTTCACCTTTGGCGAAAAGAAAAAAAATACATGCCAGCAATGTATGGGAAAAGTTTCATTTCCCTTTACCAGCTAAATGTGCTCAGACGAAGTCACAAACAATAACTAGTGTCCAAATCAAGAAAAAAAAACTATTCATGTACCAGGCAAAGTCGTACAAGATGCTGGTATACCAAAGAGAATAGAGCGCTGTCAAAAGCGCGCGTCGTTTTTTCAGAACCAGTCTGTTTCTGTCTTTATTATCTCTCAGATGAAAGAGAGCAACGTTCTTGTCTATGCTTGACATGGAAAGAGCTTGAAAGTAGGTACATTATCTTGGCCAGGTCTTAGAATGAGGATCAATCACATAACAGCAAATCCAATTTTTACTAAGTACATCGTATGTGTAATAATTTACTGAGCATTTAATTTTTTAAATTATAAAAAAGTTTTTCTGAACGGCTACTTGGAAACGTGTGCTCTCGCTGGGCTGTTTACGATGACGTCATCTGTCATGATCCGTGCGACGAACGGCTTGATCGTATTCATTCGCCGGTGGAGACCGATCATGACAGATGACGTCACAGCGAGTTGTTTCATTCTCGGCCGCGTTTCTGGAACTAATACACTAAAATTGCTGTATCTTCGTCATTTTTGTTCCGATGTAAAAAATTTCTTCACAGTATATACTTTTTTTTATAAGTCTGCATACTCCACAAAAATCATGACTGATCCTTATTGATCACTTCATGATATGCCCAACTAAAACTGGCTAGATAGAGAGGCGAGAATTTTTAATACATAACATGATTGAAAAGAGTATCCATGAAGTTTCTTGCACATTCTTCTACATAGAGATCTACGCTTTGGAATGTGAAATTAGCATCTTTTTTTGTATCTTTTTTTTCTGACTGACTTCTTAAAACGTTAAAAGTGCCTGTTAATGGTTTCATCATCATCATCATCATTTCAGCCGAAAGACATCCACTGCTGGGCATAGGCCTAACCCAAGTGTCGCCACAGTAAACGGTCCTGTGCGTCACGCATCCATCTTTCTCCCGCAATTGTTACCAAGTCATCAGTCCACCTTGTACCGACGCGTTCGACATTCCAGAATCCTTCGGCCCCAACGGCCATCCGTTCTGCGAGCAATGTGCCCTGCCCATAGCCGCTTAAGTTTGGCGATTCTTCGTGCTACGTCGGTGACCTTGGTTTTCCTGCGGATATCCTCATTCTTGATTCGATCACGCAAGGAAACTCCGAGCATAGCCCTTTAGCACTTTCTCAAGACAGAAGTCTATGATCAGTGCGTGTTGGCAGTGATGACATATGGCTCTGAAACGTGGTCGCTTACAATGGGCCTCATCAGAAGACTTAAAGTCACCCAAAGGGTAAATGGTTTATTTGAAATAAATCTTTGAATTATAGCCCCACGAGTTCTTAACGCGATCCATTTGACGACCTAAACTGAACTGTTAAAGGGATGGAGCTATACAGGGTGTATAGCTCCATCCCTTTTTCTCGCTTATGTACCTGACATTTTAATAGGTCATGGTAAGGCCTCAGGTCGTAACGTTAACGTTTGATGATATAACACATCAATCCACGTTTGGTCATATCATTAACTAGCGACCCGCCTCGGCTTTGCACGGGTGCAATGCTGTTACTAAATATACTACAGAATGTCTTTATATACAACTTTCACAGATTTTTTGTTTATTTAATATCCAACTTAACTATTAAATTTTATAACTTAATAGGTATTGTCTTATTCTTCATTAAAACACTACTCACAGAGTCCGAGTCTAGGTACTTAGTAGGGCACCCAGACGCGGACAGGTTAGCCTAGAAGGGGATGTCGGGGTCTAGTGAGCGAGCGAAGCGAGCAAACACAGACTCCGTCATCTCTTTCATGGTAATTTTGTATTAAACCACCCAGAAGAGCATATTTCAGTGCACAATTAGTATTTATGACGGAAAAAAGCATATTTTGTAATGAAAACAGGAATACTCGCATATTGAGGAACAGTTGCCTCTACCGGAGGACAACGGAACTATTTTACGATATAATCAGCCATGTTTGATCATAAATCATGAAATAATCATGCGTTTAGCTGAAATAGCACCATTTCGCTTCGTAGGCAATAATTTGAAGCGGTTTGCCTCGTCTTTTACACCGCGTACATCGAACGACTGGAACAATTTGCCTGCTGCGGTCTTCCCGTCCAAATATAATTGACGTGTCTTCAAGGCTAGAGTGAATAGGCTCTTATTAAACTAGTGGGCTTCACCATCAACGATTTCATCATTGCTTACCATCAGACGGGATCGCAGTAAAGCACTAGTTTATATTATAAATAATATCTTCCTGAAATGGCTGATCGGCCATTTGCAGCCACGACACGTACATAACCACTGAGACAGGCCAAACTCTAAGTAAAAAAACCGAGCAAGTGCGAGTCGGACTCGCGCACTGAGGGTTCCGTACAAATTTACTTATGAAAACAATTCAATTCCCGAATTAAATTGAATTAAATTACGAAGATTTTTCCAAATGATGTAACTACAAATTTACAATTTCCAGATTTTTTCTTGATGCTTGATTTTTTCACATCTTCTAGGGACCGCAGATTTGAGTATATAGTTTTAATTACAACTCGATACCTCCACGCGTTCCCGAGATAAAGGGTCTTGACAGACAGGCAGACAGACAGATGGACAGACAAGAAAGTGATACTATAAGGGTTGCGTTTTTCCTTTTGAGGAAAAAAAAAAAAAAAAAATTCATACGAAGACTTAACTTTTTAATTAGCTAATGTTTTCGCGAAGCTAGAGAGAAGAAAAAACATTCACACACCCGCTCACAACTTTTGGTTTTATAATTTATTTTTTAGTTGAGCAAAACTCCGATTGCATGGCGATGATTGACACTATTTTTTTTTTTTTTTTAAATTGATATAAACCAGTGCTAGACTGCGATCCCACCTGATGGTAAGCAGAGATGCAATCATTGATGGTGAGTCGCACTAGTTTATTAAGAGCCTATTCACTCTAGCCTTGAAGACACCTAAATTATAGTTAGATGGGAAGACCGCTGCAGGCACACATGTGGCCCTCTGGTAGCTCATAATATTTTGTAAATGTATCTATTGACTGCTCCACATTTGTTGTAATAATATACTTTTTTCTTTCTAACACATTGTTTTTACAATATTTTTTTTTATTTATTATTATTTATTTTGTTAACGTATTATTTATTAATAATTGTAATTATTTATTTTACTTGCTTTTATTTATATAGCCTCTTTTTTATAATGTGAATGTGAGAACACTGTAGACTCCGCGAATTCTTAGGTTCCTTTTTATTATGATTATTTTTATTGTACTTTATAGTACAATATTGACCAGTCTACACTGTCCTTACATAATATCTACATAAGCTGTAATATGGAAATATAGTAACAACAAATTCTTTTTTAAAAGAGTAACCATGGAGTTTCTTGCCGGTCCTTCTCCATACGAAACGACCAATTTGGAACCGTGCATTAGTTTAGTGTAGTAGGCTTATGTGAAATAAAAAACTTTGGACTTTCACTTTGCCAAATTGTTCCATAATTTTTGGACCAGACAATTTCGCACAACGAATTGCATTTAATATTTATTCTCCCCGTTCATCCCTTCATTGTTTTAGCGGTCTGCCTCAACACTGCTCTGAAGTGTCATAATCCCCATTGTGCGGTGAGAAACTTTCCGGAATCCGGCTGACGTGGTCAGTCCAATCCTACTTATAAGTGTAGCTGGATTGCGACGTTCGCTTGTTTATTTATTTTACTTATCTGTGGTTTTGCAGAGGTGCTAGCTCTGTCGGGATTTTTAGAGGGGTTTTTCATCATCTTCCTGCCCTTGTCCCATCTTATTTGGGGTCGGCGCAACACGTTTTTTTTTCCATTCTATCCTGTCAACCGTCATACTATCACTAACTTCCTTTTCTTTCATATCACTGTTCACACAATCCATCCATCTTTTCGATATTTATTTTATACGTAGGTTTTTTTTTATTGGGTGGGAAAATCATCTTATGACAAATCGCGGGATTTGGGCGGAGCGGGAGATAGTGTCAGACTTTTACTGACTTAAAAACCACTCCTGTTCCTCCGTTGCCTTCGTCCCAGGGCCCCGGGTTTCGCTTTCACACTACCCGTGGCCCCAGATTTTGTAAGTAGGTTTAAAAGAACACGTCATTTTTTTTCGTCTTTTTAAACTAGATGAGGCCGGTGTTTCCTAGCTGACTACCCTGAGAAGAAACACCGAAACAAACTCAGGGGTCACAGTCTCTTTTAAAGTCCATACAGTTAATATGTAATGATCAAATCACATGAGAACCATGCAGATTTGTCTGAGATGGTCTTTTGAAGAAAGAACCATACAAATTTGAGTGGACCAGTCCAGTCAGTGCAAGCATTTTTCAGTATTCGCAAAGTATTTTTATTCATTGCACACCTTGGTAGGTGTGCAATGAATAAAAAACCATTGGGTTAAAAAGACAACACTATGGTTAGTGTTGTCTTTTTAACCCAATGGTTGACTGGTAGAGAATGCTTTGTGGCATTAAGTCCGCCTATGTACCACCACTGCACATCTTACCTATCAATTGATTATGTTTGTTACTTATTTTTAAGATTGCGTCATTTCGCGCGAATAAACTGTTTTTCTTTCTTTCTTTTTCTTTTCTTTCACTGTACATGAAGTTTAAATAAATAAATAAATATTATTATATAAACTAGTGCTTGTCTGCCATCCCACATGATGGTAAGCAGTGATGCAAACGTTGAGGCGCAGTAGTTTATTAAGAGACTATTCACTCTAGGCTTGAAGACACCTAAATTATAATCGGATGGGAAGACCTTGCTTGCCTAAGACATTAAGTCCGCCTTTGTACTTTTGTGTTGCATGAAGTTTTAATAAATAAATAAATAAATATGCTAAATTCTGTCTCTCTGTCAAGACTCTTTATCTCGGGAACGCGTGAACCCTATTCTCAAGTCTGCGGTCTCTTGAAGCTGTGAAAAAATCAAATTTGTAAGTTAACAAAAACAAAAAGATACGGCCGTTTATGTCTCAAAAAACGTATATTTCGACGCTCTCGAGGGAATAAAAATTCATAGGGTAATTCCCATTGATCCAGAATCCTGAAGTTTTGCGTAAAACAAGGTATAGGGTAGTACAGGCATAGGAAAAAATCTGAAACCTGCAAATTTGTTGTTGCGTCACACAAAAATAATGCGTTTCGGAAAAATCTTCGAGATCCATTTGGGAATTGAACTGTTTACAAAAGTAAGTTTGTACAAAACCGTCAGGGCGCGAGTCCGACTCTCACTCACCCAGTCTTTTTGTTTATAGGAATTAATTACTGAAAGTCAATACTTTCTAAAAATTCAAGTCTTAAAAATTCGATAGAAAGCTGCTTTATTCCTGAGTGACATAGGCTATATTTTATGTACGCGGGCGAAACTGCGGGCAAAAGCTAGTTCATGATATAATTGTTGAATGTTGACCTTCTTGGCACTCACTGTTTGATGGATAGTTTTTCTTTTCTATATAACTGTCGTAGGTTATTTGAAGTAAGAAAGACTTTTGTTTTGATTCGTCAACGTGATCGCCTGACGGCTGTACTCATATGTATTTTCTTATGTGATTTATTATACTATAAATTCTACTATGTACAATTTATTCTGCCTTTGATTCGTATCTACAAAACCTTTACAAGAAGTTAACAATAATTATAATAATTTTGGTGCTATTTACTTCATTAAGCTGCGTGTGATTACTTTGAAAAAAGTTGACCCATAGTTTTTAGACAAGTTATTGTTAAGCTGTTACTATATCTCAAGCTATGCTATACTATGCGACGTAGTTGGCGCAGTGGTTAATCGATCGCCTGCTGCGCTGCGTTTCGCGGGTTCGATTCCTATACGGAACAAATATTTGTATGACCCTCAGATAGTGGTTCTGGGTCCGTTACCACTCGGCCACCACTGCTTCGCAGACTTGAGTATTTGGTGCTAATTTCAGCTTGGTATCCTTACACGTTCCTGAGAAAAAGGGTCTTGCAAACTGACAGACAGACATCAAAGTGACCCTATGAGGGTTTTTTTTTTTTTATTGGGTGGGAAAATCATCCTAATGACATCCCCGCTCTTGGGCGGAGCGCGAGATAGTGTCAGACTCTTACTGACTAAAAACCCACTCCTGTTCCTTCGTTGCCTTCGTCCCAGGGCCCCGGGTTCCGCTTTCACACTACCCGTGGCCCCAGTAGGCTTCGACCCTGCTGAGCCCCTACGATTTGCTGACATCTCCTTGAGGCGCGCGTGGAACAATACGCGCAGTCGACGACTTGGGCTCGGTCCGGACGGTTACCGGATGGTCAGACGGCGAGCCACCCATTGCTCGCCGTCTGCAAGCCCGCGCCTACGGTGGCCGAAAATCGGGATCGGAATCCCGGTGGCGGTTGGAGCGTAAGGACCGTTGCCTCACGCGATCGGCCGCCTCCTTAGCTAGCATTACTGCTTCGCAGAAGGAGGCGACCGCCTGCCACTCCTCCTCGCTCCGGAGACCCTATGAGGGTAACGTTTTTGCCGACTGAAGTTCGGAATCTTAAAAAAGAAATTTCAACGTATATTCCTTGAAATTACCTTTTTTTTCGTAAGATTTGACATTTGTAAACCCTCCCGAAATGAAAAATCTTACAATTTAATTATATAATTCAAGATCTATCCTTGTGAAACCGGCCGGCGAAGACCTGTAGAAAATTTGGTCCTAAATAAACTTTCTACGTACAATAAGTAGTTTATGAATGTAAATAAAAAATTATTTTTTTTGAGTTGTATTTTGGGGCCACGAATAAAATAAATACTTACATTTTTTTGGTAACCGTACAGCCTTTTTTCTTATGGTAAAATATTTTTTTTTAGGTTTAAGTTAATACTAATAATATTCCACAACTATCACACAACGCCGTCTAGTCCCAAGCTAAGCAGAGCTTGTGTTATGAGTACTAAACAACTGATAAACATTCTTATATATTTCTAAATACATACATATTATAGAAAAATTACACCCAGACAAAGAAAAAAAGATCTTGCTCATCACACGAACATTTGTCCTGGGTGGGTCATAGCAGTCAGGGCCACTAACCACTAGACCAAAAGGCCTATCAAAAGAAGGGACCACGACCCAATAAAAAAGGACGAATTAATGCCTTTATAATGAAGGTATCCCTAGATTTACAGCAAACTGTAAGCCAGATTTAAGAACTAACTTTGGAGCCAACTCAGATTTAAACTTACTCCTACAGTGTACACCAAACTCCCGATCTAATCCTACACAACGACCTAACTTTGTCAAATACAACCACTGGATAGTAATACTTAGGGCTATATTTCACCGGGACACCATGGCGGCGCGACCAGTCGCCGCTACCAATAAAATGAATACAGTTGTAGTTACTCACCTGCCCCCCTAGCCAAGTTACAATCGTTTCGTTCGCGCCGAACGCCTCAAGTAGGCCACGCCTCCGATTCCTATGTTCTGACCACGCGACTGAGCGTTAAGATGACGTCAGAACAAAGGAATCGGAGGCTTTCGGCGCGAACGATACGATTGTAACTTGGCTAGGGGGGCTGGTGTCCGTTTGGTTGCGCAACCAATTCGGTGGCGCGACCAGCTCGGACGCCAGTGACGCTCCCACCAAAGAGTACTTTATGTAAGGGCTATATTTCACCGGGACACCATTGCGGCGCAACTGGTCGCGCCGCCATGGTGTCCCGGTGAAATATAAGGAAGGTATTATTTGGTTCTTAGCGACCGCGTCACGCGACCGGTTGGCGTGGCTAGAGAGCGGCGTAGCGACCGCGACCTGGTCGCATCGGAGGCAGTGCTGTCGCGCGACACAGGCGAGAAGCATATCAAAATGGCGGGGGTCGCATCGCGACAGGCAACCATGGTCGCGTAGTTGAATAGTCGCAGTCACGTGTCGCGGTCGCTTATAGAGGACATCCATAGCAAAAGCATAATCAGCCTTTTAATGTTCCCACTGCTTGGACTCAGGCCTCCTCTCTAGGAGAGGGAATGGGCTGTAATCCACCACCCGGGCCCAGTGTGGATTGGTGAATGTCACATGTCTTCGAATTTTTTGATTCTAGGACATGCCGGTTTCCTCACAACGTTTTCCTTCACCAGTTCGAGAGCAGTGGTGATGAAATAAATTACATAAAGTAATCCGCCTGGCTGAGTTTGAACACGCGACCTACAACTCGTAAGTCGGGGCTGTGTCCTCAGAGCCAGCACTGGTCCCGTTCACGAACTACCTGCGTATTCTTTTTTGTAAAATACATCCAAAGGTTGTCCGTAAAAAATCGCTTTTAGCGATAAATCCACCCACCCATTGTAACACCCTATTGATTTTAAGTACTTTTCGTATTTTTTTCATGGTCTATCTATCTCTCCTTTTTTGGGGCAATCGTGTAAAAAAATGTTATCCATTTCGGAGATGTCCCCCTCCCCGGAAATTAAGTCCCGTTCCTGCAGGAAAATGAAAAGTATATATGTTGAGTTACTCATTATTACACAGCATAGCTATATCTCAATGAATGGATCGCGAAATTTTGTTCAAGAAGACTTTTCCCTAATATTGAAATCTTGTTCCTGCGGAATAATAAAAAGTAGCGCAAGTTACTCCTTGTAACAGTGTCCAGTCGTTTCGAAGGTTAGCCGAAGCAAACAGACAGATGGACAAAAATTAAAAAACCGGGCAAGTGCGAGTCGGACTCGCGCTCTGAGGGTTCCGTACAAACTCATCTATAAACATAGTTCAATTCCTGTATCTATTAATAATAAAAATACTTTATTGATACAAATCCTTACAATATGCTTAATATCTAGCTAAGGTTCACAATAGTTAAGGCGTACAAAAGCTGAAACCCTGACTCCTAAACTAGGAAAACCTGTGACTTAGGAGTCAGTGTTCTACTGCCACTTAGACACTATATTATACCTTAAGGAAAATGAGAGCTGGTAAGCTAATATTATTCGAAAGAGTACATTATTATGTAGTGTTTTAGAAAGGTAATAAAAGTTGAAAAAAAATTAAAAAATTATTTCTATTTTTTCCTGTATAATATTTTTTTGTGACATAACAATAAATTTACGGTTTTTAGATTTTTTCCTATATCTATGCTATAAGTCCTTACTTTATGTCAAATTTCAGGATTCTGGGTTAACGGGAAGTACCCTGGGCTATGAATATTCTTTCCTTTGAGAGTTTCGAAATATACGTTTTTTGCTACATAAACGGCCGTATCTTTTTTTTCGTTAACTTAGAAGTTCGATTATTTTCACAGCTTCAAAGGACCGCAGATCTGAGTATATGGTTTTAATTTCAACTCTATCGAGTTTCCAAGATAAAGGGTCTTGACAGACAGACAGACGGACAACAAATTGATCCTTGAAGGGTTCCGTATTTTCCTTTTGAGGTACGGAACCATAAAAATGAACACATTCATGGGCATTTAGCGAAAAAGTAATTTTGGTATTACAAAAATACACAAACTTTCCAACGATTCGCCTCTATAAGCTGTAATATGGAAATATTGTAACAACATTTTTTTTTTTTAAAAGAGTAACCATGGAGTTTCTTGCCGGTTCTTCTCCATAGGAAACAACCAATTTGGAACCGTGCACTAGCTTCTGATGTTTTATAAGTGCCCATGTAGGCCTATGTGAAATAAAAACCTTTGACTTTGACTTTATATTTTAGTGTGATGCTTTTTCGGCAAGCTATACCCTACTATACAGACAAAATAGCTTGGCTTTTACTGTCACACAATGAGTTTCCGTGTTCTGCAACAGTATTTGTGTTTCGACACGCAAAATTGCGTGCCAATGTCGATGAGCACAGACCAGCTTTTGTTTTATTGTATTTTAGACAAGTCTGTGCCGTGGCTCCGTCTGCTTTTAATAATAATAATAATCTTTTATTTTCAGGAAATGATTCCCATAATATAAAAGTCCAATTTACATAAAATACGCACATACATACACAATTATATTGATTATATTAAAGTTCAATTCAATTCCTTTCCATGTCAAAAAAATAAGAATTTATTATAATAAATTATTCCAATAAAAGTCATTAAAGATCCAAATAAAAATAAATAAATTGAATTAAAATACAACGTAAATATTCATATATATAGTCGGCCTTATAATGTTCCCACTGTTGGGACTCAGGCCTCCTCTCTAGGAGAGGGAATGGGCCGTAATCCACCACGCGGGCCCAGTGCGGGTTGGTGGATGTCACATGTCTTCGAATTTTTAGTTCTAGGACATGCCAGTTTCCTCACGATGTTTTCCTTCACCGTTTTGAGAGCAGTGGTGATGAAATAAATTACACAAAGTAATGCGCATGGCTGAGTTTGAACCCGCGACCTACAACTCGTAAGTCGGGGCCGATACCACTTGGCCACCACTGCTCTCCTAATAAAAGCTTGTTGTTGTTTGCTAGTCCTAAAAAATATTCATATAGTCACTACATTAACCATTCAACAATGGTTGATGTAGTGACAGTCAAATCTCTCAGCCATCATCCTCAGGATGGTGTTGGAGCTGGCGCGGACCCTGCGCACCAAGGATGTGCATCGTTTTCGTTTTTGAACGTCGGATAGCTGTTTTCATCATCATCATCATTTCAGCCGAAAGACGTCCACTGCTGGACATAGGCCTCCCCCAAGTGTCGCCACAATGAACGGTCCTGTGCGTCTCGCATCCATCGTACTCCCGCAACCGTTACCAGGTCATCGGTCCACCTTGCAGGAGGCCTTCCAACGCTACGTCTTCCGGTACGTGGTCGCCATTCCAGAACCTTTCGGCCCCAACGGCCATCCGTTCTGCGAGCAATGTGCCCTGCCCATTGCCACTTAAGTTTGGCGATTCTTCGTGCTATGTCGGTGACCTTGGTTCTCCTGCGGATATCCTCAGCTGTTAGCTGGTTGTCAGCCTATAGCTGTTTTACAAGCTTTTGTTCAGTTTCATCTGTCTCGATGTTTGTTTGTTTGTAATCAAATCTTGCAAATTAAATTTGATCCACTTCCCGGTTACCGATTGAGCTGAAATTTTGCGTGCATGTGTAAATCACAAGGTTACGGACACAGCCCGAAGAATCACCAAACTTAAGTGGCAGTGGGCAGGGCACATTGCTCGCAGAACAGATGGTCGATGGGGACGAAAGGTTCTAGAATGGCGACTACGTACCGGTAGACGCAGCGTTGGAAGGCCTCCCACAAGGTGGACCGATGACCTGGTGAGGGTCGCGGGAATTCGATGGATGCGAGACGCAAAGGACCGGTCATTGGGGCGACATTTGGGAGAGGCCTATGTCCAACAGTGGACGTCTTTCGGCTGAAATGATGATGTGTAAATCAAATGACATGAAGCTGATCTGATGATAGAACAGAAAGGTGGCCATAGGAATTCAGATAACCCTACCGCGATTGAAATTTTTGAAATGGTCTTGATGTGTATTAATTATATGTACCTATAGTTATACATATATAGCGCTATAAAAGCTTGTTATGAAAAAAAATGATTTTCATTGAAAAATTGTTTTTTTTCGGTTCGTAAATCATCTTATGACATCTCCCGCTCTTGAGCGAAGTGGGAGATAGTGTCAGACTTTTACTGACTAAAAACCCACTCCTGTTCCTCCCACATTTCGTATCAGGACCGAGTCTTCCTTTCAGAATCAGACCCTTGGCCCCAGTAGGCTTCGACCCTGCTGGGCCCCTACAGTTGCTGACATCTCCCTGATTCACTACGAATCAATTCGCGAATAATTGAAACAGTCACTGACACTTAATTCGAAAAAAATGCGCCAAAAACCCTTTCTGGGCGTCTGTGAGGGAGTTTGGGGATCCTTAGGCTCGTGTCAGTGACACCTTTAAAGTCAAGGAGCAAATCCGATTTTTGCTAAGTACATCGTATTTAAAATAATTTACTGAGCATTAAATTTTTTTAATTATTAAAATCCTTCAAGAAATGGTGGATTTATTAAAGTTTTTTTGAATGACTACTTGGAAACGCGCGCTCTCGCTGGTCTGTTTACGATGACGTCATCTGTCATGATCTGTTCGACGAACGGCTTGATTGTCTTTATTCGCCGGTGGAGACCGATCATGACAGATGACGTCACAGCGATTCGTTTCATTCTCGGGCGCGTTTCTGGAACTAATACACTAAAATTGCTGTATCTTCGTCATTTTTGGTCCGATTTAAATCATTTCTTCATAGTATTTACTTATGAAAGACGGTTGGTCGAGGTCCTGAAAAGAACCGTTTGAGTTTATCATCGTGGTGAAAGGATTAGTCAGCTTGACTCTGCGGATACTCAATGTGAGTGTGCAGCTCCTGTTCAAAACATGAGCCACATGTTGGAATGCCCCAAGTGTCCGTATTCCTGCACTTTGGAGGATTTGATGAGTGCTACCGATGCTGCTATTAATGTAGCTAGCTATTTGGCCCAAATAGTTTGACAAGTTTACCATCGAATCGAAAAGGAAAGGATAGTATTTACTGGTTTTTTTTTTTTTGACGCTGTAAGTCTGCATATTCCTCAAAAATCATGACTGATCCTCATTGTCTCCTCCTCCAACCATCAAGCTCTCCACAGGGACTGTCTGTGATTCCAAAAACCCATAAATTAACAAATGAATAACTTAGAAGCATAAACAGACAAACAAATTCTATTTTAAAATAATTTCTAACCATAGACAAAGTAAATGGCGCGGTGTTTTGTTTATGCCCTACTAAATGTTCTTTGATTTAATTCAAGAGGTTTCGTGGCTTCTCCAAGGTAAGTTTTATTGTTTTAACTTGTAAAATTGAGGTCAGAATAATATTTTACACCAAGTCTTGGAATATTATTTTCAATACACTTATTCCATGACCCGTTTTTGGGTACGTGACTGTTTTTTACACTAGTGCGGAAAAGGGCGCGTGCTCGCAACAATTTTTATTACATTTTTTTTTTGGTGGGAAAATCATCTTATGACATCCCCCGCTCTTGGGCGGGGCGAGAGATAGTGTCAGACTTTTACTGACTAAAAACCCACTCCTGTTCCTTCGTTGCCTTTCGTACCAGGGCCGAGTCTTCCTTTCAAAATCAGACCCTTGACCCCAGTAGGCTCGACCCTGCTGGGCCTACAGTTGCTGACATCTCCTTGAGGCGCGCGTGGAATAGTACGCGCCATCGACAAGTTGGGCTCTGCTTCTAAGCGTTCTGTATCTCAAAAGGAAATAGCGGAATCCTTATAGGATCACTTTGTTGTTCGTCTGTCTGTCTTTCTGTTTATCTCGGGAACGCGTGGAGGTATCGAGTTGAAATTAATACCATATTACTCAGGTTTCCTAAAGCTGTGAAAAAATTAAATTCATCGGCATGAAGCAAGGTCTCATAGCACAAGTATTGAAAGAAATCTGAAAACAATAAATATGTAGCAAAGTCACAAAAAAAAAATCTTGCTTTTTTGCGGTTCTCTCTCAGTCAGTTCGGGAATTTAACTGTTTTCGTAAGGTATGCTTGTACGGAACCCTCAGTGTGCCAGTCCGACTCGCACTTGCCCGGTTTTTTTAGGGTGTGAAGTCATCCAATGATTTCGCCGGCTCTGGGTTAAGCGGGAGGGCGTGTCAGACTTTTACTGACTAAAATCACACCTGGGTCTTTCAGTCGCCCTTTGCGTTCTAAGGACACAGGTTTCCTTTTCAGGTAATCCCCACGGTCCTTGCGGGCATCGGCCCTGCTGGGCCATCAATTTGAGGAGCGTGCAGAACACTACGCGCAGTCGAAGACTTGGGCTCGTTTGGTCTATTACCGGACGACCGGACGGCTAGCTACCCTGCTTTCCCTGCCAAGTGCCACACCGTCCTCCACCGTAAGCTCCACCGTGTAAACTGCCTGAACTTACCATATTCGTTAACCTGCACCATGCGGAAGTTGAGGACGCCGTAACGCCTCTCCAGCCTCTCCTCAAAGAGGGGACTTACCGCCTTGAATGTTTATATATATATATATATGTCGGAGAAGTCAATAGTACGGAAGCTTAAGAACGAATGAACGAGCTAAGTGAAAAGTGACACATGTCACTTTGACAGAATCCGCACTGACGTTTGCACGAACCGAGCAGATAAAAGTGCCGACCGCAGAGGGGCGGTGCTCTTTTCCTGTGTCGGCAGTCGTGCCAACAACATCGTCTTTCGGAGACTGTTTCACGGCTCTTTGTCTAAAGTGAATACCTAAAGCTTGCATTATAATAAATCAATTGTATGATCTGGAATAGTTTGTTTATTGCTCGATACCCAGCCATCGCCCACAAAACAAAGTCCCTGGACAGAGCTTCAATGATGATCGGCATCCTTGCGCCGACATATATATCATTTTATTTGTTCAAGTAACTAGGACTCAAAATTACACATAACACAGAACACAACACACAGTTATCGATGACTGCAGGTATCATGCAAGTCACTGCAGCGCCTTATATAAGGACAGTCGAGCCTGTCGGCCAACATCATCAGCACACTGTTGGGGCTGCCGCGCATCTTGCACACCAGAGATGCGCTCCGCTTATGCATCGTCGCAGCAGTCAACGCTAGCAGTGGCGACAATCGCGACAGCCCCATCAGTGCAAATTATGATGTACCCATTAGAACGGTAGAGCACACGGTGGAGGTGTGCCCCATTTAGGCAGAGCAACGCCGTGTCCTCGTGGGGGCAATCGGCGGCGGCGATCTCTCGCGCCGGGCCTTGGTTCAGGCCATGGTCTGGAGCGAGGAGGAGTTGCGGTCGCCTCCTTCTGCGAAGCCGTAATGCTAGCGAAGGAGGCGGCCGATCGCGTGAGTCAACGTCGACAGTCGAGCAACGGTCCTTACGCTCCAACCGCCGCCGGGATTCCGGTCCCGATTTTCAGCCACCGTAGGCGCGGGCTTGCGGACGGCGAGCAATGGGTGGCTCGCCGTCCGACCGTCCGGTAATCGGACCGAGCCCAAGTCGTCGACGGCGCGTACTGCTCCACGCGCGCCTCAAAGAGATGTCAGCAAATCGTAGGGGCCCAGCAGGGTCGAAGCCTACTGGGGCCACGGGTAGTGTGAAAGCGAAACCCGGGGCCCTGGGACGAAGGCAACGAAGGAACAGGAGTGGGTTTTTAGTCAGTAAAAGTCTGACACTATCTCCCGCTCCGCCCAAGAGCGGGTTTTGTCATAAGATGATTTTCCCACCCAATAAAAAAAAAAACGTACCCATTAGAAAGCTATGTAAGAATTGGAAAATTCCCATTGGTGGCTTCTGAAGGCAGTTGAGGCATATTATTATTATTTTAAATTGATATAAAACAGTGCTTGACTGCGATCCCACCCGATAGCAAGCGGAGATGCAACCATTGATGGCCAGGCGCACCAGTTCATTAAGAGCCTATTCACTCTGGCTTTGAAGACACCCAAACTATAGTTGGGCGGGAAGACCGCAGCAGGCAAATTGTTCCAGTCCTTCGATGTATGCGGTATAAACGACGAGGCGAAACGCTTAGTCTCGACCGTTGAAGTTTCAACAACGTAAGGGTGGATACTCGCCGTTCGTCGGGTTGTCCGATGGTAGAAAAGAGATGGCGGAATCAAGTCATGCAATTCCCGCGCACACTCTCCAAAATGTAACCTGTTAAATACCGATAGGCTGGCTACCCTGCGCCTGTGCTCGAGGCTTCGTAGATTGGACTTAACCAAATCCGGATCCCCAATTAGCCTCTTCGCACGCCTTTTCACTTAATCCAAAGATGCTAGATGGCATTTTGCAGCACCTGCCCATATGTGACTGCAGTACTCCACACACGATCGGACCTATGCTTTGTATAACATCAGAAGCTGCCCCGGTGTGAAGTATCGTCGGACCTTTGCAAGAACGCCTAGTTTTCTAGCAGCTACCTTGGCTTTGGACTCAATGAACCGCCCAAAATTGAGGTCTGAGGAAATTTCAACTCCTAAGCGCTGAAGGCGGTCGGTGCACTCCAGGGATACATTCTGAAAAGCAGGAGCCAAGGTGAACGGGCTCCTCTTAGCGGTGAACAGACACGCTTGTGTTTTGGCAGAGTTGAATCTTACCAGGGACAAAAGTCTGCTATTTTTATAAATTTGTCATTCCAACAGGATTCCATTGTCATTTTGTTAATAGTTCGTAATCTAGAAATTCATAATGATCTATCAGTGATCGGTCAATGGTCTCGTACTAGAGTTGTGGCAGAATGACAATATCGAGCTTATTAAAAGCAATAACTGCAGTATGACGTTCTAATGGTAGGTCTATGATCAAAGGAGCTGTCAAAATTTTAGCAAATGACCGCATACGTCAGATAGTCGTTTGTCAATATGTACGAGATTACCATTCTATGCCACTTCTTTCAATGGAGTGTCAGTGGTTGACCATTGGAAAGTCATAATGACGCCATTATATTAGTAGATTACCAAACTTGTCAAAATCAACAATTATGGTGTCAATGAGAGACCATTCTGACACTATTGTAATAGCAGACTTGAAGCCCTGATTGGTTTCGCCCCACTTGCTGACTTTATACCTTGGAACATTAGTCACAAGGTCATTTTCCTCGTAGAATAACTCACAAAGGAACTGCATTATATCGTGTTTAGCCTCAATTTAAAATACGAAAAGCATTTTGATATTTATAATAAGTTTCCAACCAAAGTTTGGTCATAAATTATTTTGTATGGGTCATTATTCTACTGTTGCCTGTTTAGAGAATGTTAAATTGAAAAATTTATTTAAATTTACAGTCCTGGCAGTGGGTAGGGCACATTGCTCGGGGCTTAAAGGTTCTGGATTGTCGACCGCGTAACGGACGATGCAGCGTTGGAAGGCCTCCCACAATGTGGACCGGGCACCTGGTAAGACTATGATATGCTAGACGCACAGGACCGTTCATTATGACGACTCTTAGGGGAGGCCTTATGTCCAACAGTGGACGTCTTTCGATTGAACGATGGAGTTTCTTGCCAGTTCTTCTCCATAGGAAACGACCAATTTAAAACCGTGCACTAGTTTCTGATGTTTTATAAGTGCCCATGTAGGCCTATGTGAAATAAAAATATTTGAATTTACATTTTTTTTTTGCTCAAATCGTGCCGCGAACTCTAAATGCGCGACGCAGGATTTCGCATTTTTTGTAGTTCTTATGTGGAACCACAGATGGCGCTACAATAATAAGTGACAATTAATACAAGAAGTACTTACCGTTTTAAAACCTCTGTACATGACTCGGATCTCTTGTTTCGAGAATTTCGTCTGCCTGCAGAGTTCCTCCAAAGCCACAGGAATCGGTTTTGGAGTCCTGCTAGGTTCCAGCTCATAGGCATGTTCCTCCACAGGAGATTCCGGTGGCGTAGCCATCTTTAATTCCCCTCAAGAGTTATAATTTTCTCGAAATCATTATCACAATTTCCAAGTGCTATCCGATTGCAAGGATTTGATTTCGGAACGTTACTAGTTTTTTTTTTAGCTGTGGTCCAATTGACAGATCATTTTGGCGGGAATTTTGACAGATGTCAGATTAAGAAAAATGGCGACAGATGGTTAGAGGGCAGGATTCCGTTTCTGAAACAAAGAAAGAGGAAATATTACTAATTATAATTGTTATACAACTTAATAATAGGTCTATACTCCATCTGCGAAGCAGCAATTCTAGCGAATAAGACGACTGCAAGAGTGAGGGAACGTACATCTTCAGGCCGCAACCATCGACGGCGTGTTGTGTTCGACGTGCGCTTCAAAGAGATATCAGCAAACGAACATACGTGAGTTTTAGTCAATAAAAGTGACACGCCCGCTCGCTCTAGAGCGGGAGGAGTTATTAAATCAGTTCCCAACTCGTAAAAGAGAAGTTAGCAAAACCGGCCCAGGGGCCCAGGAGGGTCGGAGCCTACTGATGCCATGGGTGGTCTTCCGAAAGGGAAATATGGAGTCTTAGAATGCAAAGGACAACTGAAGAAACATAGGGGTGGATTTTAGTCGGTAAAAGTCAGACACGACTCCTCGTTCACCCTAGAGTGAAAAGTAATTAGATTTATTTATTAAAACTTTATGCACTAGTAATAAACACTGTACAAAGGCGGACTTAATGCCTTAGGCATTCTCTACCAGTCGACCTTAGGGTGGTGCAGAAACAAAAGAGGTGCAGCTTAATAGTAAAGAAATAGAAAAGAAAAACAATAATAAATATATACTTAGATACATACATACAAATTAACAATCTATTTATGAAAAACGAATCCAACAAATCAACGCTGTGATGATTAGATGACCTCAAAAAAATATCTGGGCAAGTGCGATTTGGACTCGCGCACTGAGGGTTCCGTACAAACTTACCTATGTAAATGATTCAATTCCCAAATTAAGTCTCGAAGATTTTTCCGAAACCCAAAAAAATATTTTTTACAACAGACTTGGTGTTTTTAGATTTATTCGTAAATCTGCTACGAGACCTTGTTTTATACCAAATTTGAAGATTCTGGGCCAACGGGAAGTACCCTATGAATTTTGATTCCCTTGAGGGTGTCGAAATATACGTTTTTTGCGACATAAACGGCTGTTTTTTTTTTCTTAACTTACAAATTTAATTTTTTCGCAGCTTTTATTTCAATTCGATACCTCCACGCATTTCCGAAATAAAGAGTCCTGACAGACAGACAGACTGACGGATAGACGAACGTACAAAGTGATCCTATAAGGGTTCCGTTTTTTCCTATCGAGGAAGGGAACCCTAAAAAACTTCGAAATACATTACATATATGCTTGAATTGATAGAATTAAAATTCGAAAACTGTCATTTGCGTTGTTTAGAAGTCACAGTCCACTTTCACAAACCCCAAATTAACGCAAGGACATCAAAATTAGTCACATTCACGCTATAATTAACCATTTGGCCTGCTACATGCCAGTGTGACAGGCTGCAGGTGCATAAATTCAGCTGCCAAGTGTCAGATAGCAGAAGTAGATTCGTTACAAGCTGTCGCATGAAGTGGGAACCGGGTGGGATGAATAGGCGGGTATATTTCAGTCGGTGTTCTAAAATAGGACGATGTCTGGGCTTTTTCACGTAGACTTCGTATTGATTGTGTGGTATTCATTTGAGGACTAAACGACCTAAAGCGCAGTCACTCTTGGACTGTATAGAAAATAAAGAAATGTGCTAGACACAATTTAATGCTCGAAAAATATTTTTATTTTTTAATTAATAAGTATTAAATATAAATAAAATAAATAAAATATAATAAAAATAGTGCTTGAATACGATTTCATCTGACGGTAAGCAATGATGGAATCGTTGATGGTGAGGTAAAAAGATTTTGCTAACTGTATAAAGATTTTGATGAGGACTGTCTACTGTAAAACTGTACAAAAGAAATACTGTAGGCTTTTTACTTGAATGCAGATCTAAATAGTTTTTTTTTTTTAATTATTAAGCCTATGTTTGTTCTTACAAGAGCAATACATAGGGTCTAGGCTAGAGTGAATAGGCTCTTAATAAACTAGTGCGCCTGACCATCAATGATTGCATCTCCGCTCACCATCAGGTGGGATCGCAGTATAGCACTGGTTAATATCAATAAAAAAAAAATAGATAGTTTATTAATTACAAATAAATCCATGTACTAAAAAAGTTATTGTCCAATTATGAACCAGCTACAATCCTACCGACCCACACACGCGACAACCGTGAAGCTATCATACAAATAGCCATCCTACATGAAAATATAACAAGTAAGGGCCGGCACACACCGGGATTGTTTTCTTTTGGGTGCGATAATTCTATTTATTTATTTATTTAAACTTCATGTACAGAGGTGGTACATAGGCGGACTTAACGCCACAAAGCATTCTCTACCAGTCAACCATTGGGTTAAAAAGACAACACTGTGGTAGGTGTGCACAATAAATAAATAACAGATATTTTTTAAATAAAATGTAGTATCATTAAATTAAGTGGCTTATAATAATAAAATACGTATATAATATGCTAATATAATAAACTAATAAATACTATGATACATAAGAAATCATTCTAATTAAGAGAACTTAAAATAAAGCAATTATGACGAAAATCGAACTAAGATTGAGAGAACTGATCACGACACTGACTGATTACTGACTGTCATTGATATTGCTTGCCGTTTGAAATGCATAGTTTCTACGTTGGAACTCTTAACCTTTCGAATAACGTAATTAGAGACACAATAGAAATACTCGATTCGCTTTCTCATAAAAATGACCTAATATTATAGATAAATAAATATAAGCACGTACCAAAGAGCGGTGGTGGCCGAGTGGTAACGGCCCTGACTTACGAGTTGTAGGTCGCGGGTTCAAACCCAGCCAGGCGCATTACTTTGTGTAATTTATTTCATCACCACTGCTCTTAAAACGGTGAAGGAAAACATCGTGAGGAAACCGGCATGTTCTAGAACCAAAAATTCGAAGACATGTGACATCCACCAACCCGCACTGGGCCCGCGTGGTGGATTACGGCCCATTCCCTCTCCTAGAGAGGAGGCCTGAGTCCCAACAGTGGGAACATTATAAGGCCGACTATGCTATGCTATACGTACCAAATTGTAATTCTAATCTAAAGAGTCGAGTCGCGTCTGTGTATAAGCTGATCCTTAAAAAATAATATTAATTGAAGCGTTACATTTCCCGCCAACTCTGGCAGGGTGCCAAGCCGGAAAAAAATTTGTTCGTTCTTTTTTTTTAACTAGCAATGTTTTGAACTTTTTAATCGTTTTGTTTGGCGTGTGATATGAAAATGGGCCTTCAGTGGGACCGTTGTAAAGGTTGGTATACAAGGCATAACATTTTTATAGCTTGTTGAATGCTTTAGTTAGGTTTTTTAATCTTCTTTATCTTCGTATTGTATTGTATAATGTATCGTAGCATTTGCTGGGGTAAATGCCATTTTCGGCCTCATACAGAGTTTTGATCGTTTTTTATTTGTTTATTTTTTAATTATTAAGTACTTTTTTGGGTTTCGTACCTCAAAAGAAAACGGAACCCTTATAGGATCACTTTGTTGTTCGTCCGTCTGTCTGTCAAGACCTTTTAATTCCGAAACGCGAGAAGGTATCGAGTTGAAATTAAAACTATATATTCAGGTTTGCGGTCGCTTGAAGCTGTGAAAAAATCAAACTTCTGAGTTATCGGAAAAAATAGATACGGCCATTTATTGCGCAAAAAATATTTAGGTATTTCGAAATTCTCAAGGGAATCAAATTTTATAGGGTACTTACCTTTGACCTAGAATCCTGAAAGGCCTTTGGCATGCAGCAAGGTCTCACAGCACAAGTATAGGAATAAATCTGAAAACTGTAAATTTGTTGTAACGTCACTTTTTTTTTTTTTGGTTTCGGTAATATGTTCCGAGACTCCATTCTGGAATTGAACTATTTTTCATCTTACATAGGTAAGTTTGTACGGAACCCTCAGGGTGCGAGTCCGACTTGCACTTGTCAAGTTTTTTTTATGTATAGCCTCTTGTTCATAATACGAACGCGAATTCTTAGATTCCTTCCCATTACGACTAACTTTTTTATTATGATTATTTTTATTGCACCTTTGGGTACAATATTGACTGGTCTACACTGTTCTTGCATAATATCTAATAGATATATAAATATATAATATCAGTACTGTAACACTGCGTCTTCCGGTATGCGGTCGCCACTCCAGAACCTTTCGGCCCCAACGGCCATCCGTTCTGCGAGCAATGTGCCTTGCCCATTGCCACTTAAGTTTGGCGATTCTCCGTGCTATGTCGGCAACCTTGGTGTTGGAAGGCCCCCTACAAGGTGGACCGATGACCTGGTGAAGGTTGCGGGAATCCGATGGATGCGAGACGCACAGGACCGTTCTTTGTGGCGACATTTGGGGGAGGCCTATGTCCAGCAGTGGACGCCTGTCGGCTGAAATGATGATGATGATGATGAAGTACTGTAATATGGAAATATTGTAAGATAAACCATTTTTTAAAGAGTTAGAACGAAACCCTCTAAGGGTTTCGTTTTCACTCTTTGGGTACGGAACCCTAAAAACTGATTAAGTGCGAGTCCGACTCGTGCACCGAAGGTTCCGTACAAACCTGTCTAAGAAAATTGAATGCTAAAAAGAAGGAGAGGGGGAGGGAGGGAATTAAGGTCAGTCTAATCAGTTTAGTACCTCCCAGTTGCGGAATCAGATTTGTTTGCAGCCTTCGAGCTTCAGATGTTAAGTTCAGTTCATAATGTCATTATGTTTACCAGAGAGTGCCGGCTTCATTTCCGTAGTATCGCAATATTGAGTCATGATTTGGTTAGCCTCTTTTGCATAACTAAAGTTTAGCATAGCATAGCATAGTCGGCCTTATAATGTTCCCACTGCTGGGACTCAGGCCTCCTCTCTAGGAGAGGGAATGGGCCGTAATCCACCACGCGGGCCCAGTGCGGATTGGTGGATGTCACATGTCTTCGAATTTTTGGTTCTAGGACATGCCGGTTTCCTCACGATGTTTTCCTTCACCGTTTTAAGAGCAGTGGTGGCCGAGTAAGAACTAGAGTTTATCGATTATTATTTCTGACGTGATGGTGTGGTTGATTCAAAGTCAAAGTCCGGACCAAGCGTTTCGCTTCGTCGTTTATACCGCGTACATCGAAGGACTGGAACAATTTGCCTGCTGCTGTCTTCCCGTCCAACTATAATTTAGGTGTCTTCAAGGCTAGAGTGAATAGGCTCTTAATAAACTAGTGCGCCTGACCATCAATGATTGCATCTCCGCTTACCATCAGGTGGGATCGCAGTCAAGCATTGGTTTATACCAATTTAAAAGTCAAGCATTTTATTTCAATTAAACCATTTACAGGCACTTTTGAAATGTCAAGAAGTCAGTCAGTCTTAAAAATAGATGCTAATTGCACATCCCAAAGCGTAGATCTCTATGGAGAAGAATGTGCAAGAAACTCCATGGACACTCTTTTCAATCATGTTTTGTAATTACAAATATATCTGTTACATGTTTCTTGTCGCTATCATGTGAAAACAATGCAAATAAAGTAAAAACTAAATATAGATATTAAAATAGCAACTGGCAGCTGGGAGATGACCAGTCTCAACTGACAGCGCCCGTCCACGGACATGACGCGAATATTAGCACCACTCAGCTCAACCATTTTGAAGGGAACCGAATGATCCAACACACGCGCCACCATCAGTGAGACATTTGAGTGAGCATGACAAACTCTCAACTGTCAACTTCAGGTACAGAAAACCTGAAGAGAGTCCTTCCCCATCTGTCTATCTTCAACCTGCACCCCTAGCCAAGTTGATAATCTGTAATCGTAAACGCTAATAGAAAACGAATCAAATGTATAGGAATGACATCATCTCAACGTTAAGTCACGTGGTCAGAACAAACGAATAGAAAATTCGTAGGCAAGTGCACATCGTTTAAAATGATAGAATGAATTGTTATCGTTTCTACAATGTTTAACGCTACATCCTTTGTTATACAAACGCCACATTGTAGAACGAGCGGCCGCCTCAGGCGCGTCAACATGGACCAACCAACCCAACCAACCAACCAACCGCCAACTACCAACTTATCGTTTTCTACAATTGCTGACACTGAGGCGTTACCGATTGGAGAACGGAATTCGACACAAAACTAGCAAACTACAAGCGTTAAGATGACGTCAGAACAAAGGAATCAGAGGCGTGGCCTACTCAAGGCGTTCGGCGCGAACGATACGATTGTAACTTGGCTAGGGGGGCAAGCGTGTCAACATGGCTACCAACTTATCGTTTTTCGACACGAAACTGTTGTGACTTAGGCTGATCATGGTTGAAAAGCTAGGAGGTTCATCCAACGCAATCCAGCGCTATGTTTAATGAAAAGGTAACGCGAAAACAAAGAGATACCAGAAAGCTCTGCTGGCACTCGGTAATACAGTCATTCACTCGAATATTTCACAAAACTTGTTCCAGGAAATACGATTTTTTTTTTTAAACTGTAAAAGTTTTTAGAACTTTCACTGCAAAAGAAATTAAAACAATTAAAAAAACTTTAATTTCGGAATTCAGTGTTAAATAACAAACAATATCAGAAACACCGACTTCTGAAATTAAAGTTATTTTGGTCGTTTGTGTTTTCTTTTGTAGTGAAGTCTTTATTTTTTGTTTTGTTAAAAGTTATTTTTTTATAAAAAGGAAAAAATATATTTTTGTTCGTAATGAATAAACTCTAAAATTACTGTACCAATATTAAAAATTCTTTCACTAGTAGAATGTTACTTCATTACCAGAGGTCGGACTTCATCATCATCATCATCATTTCAGCCGAAAGATGTTCACTGTTGGACATAGGCCTCCCTCAAGTTTCGCCACAATAAATGGTCCTGTGCGTCTTGAATCCATCGGATTTCCGCAACCTTTATCAGGCCTTTAACTAGTAGTATTAATAATTGAATATAATAATGTATGGAATAATAATAATTGAATGTATCAATGACATTTAATAATTTTTATGTAATGTTTGTTGTATTATATAATTTGTATAATGCATGCAATATTAAAAATATAAATGTTGCTGCTGCGCTCTACCAGAGTCCATCTATTCACAACATGAATGCCAAGCTAATATAGCTAATAATAAATACCAATGAAAAATAATATATTTTTTTAAAATATTTTTATTAGTATTTTTCATTGAAGGGGCCTACGTCCAACAGTGGACGTCTAGCGGCTGAAATGATAATGATGATAACTGCTAATTAGCTAGTTTAACTTTAAAAATGAGGGGTAAGACTACTTCAAAATTTCAACCGAGTTCCCATTTCATACAATGCGATGTTCATCCCATCTCCGTCTGAATTTCCTTTCAAAGTTACACAGCTAACTTCATCTCCAAAACGGAAGAACCAAATATGCATCGGCCTAAATTGAAACTCGCAGCTGGCAGCTATATTAGTTCTGGCAACACTTTGTTACCATAGAGCAGTGCCTACAGAAGGTCAGCTCCGAAAGAATCCAATTAATGTTTTTTTTTTATATAAATACTCTATTGTACACCATTAAACATTTAAAAAATGAAACCAAAACTAAAACACATACATACAATGTACAACAGTAATTGACTGGAAGAGATCGTATGCCACCCAATGTGGCAAAAAACGGCCAAAAAAATGACGTTGTATGGGTGCATAGCATAGTCGGCCTTATAATGTTCCCACTGCTGGGACTCAGGCCTCCTCTTTAAGAGAGGGAATGGGCCATAATCCATCACGCGGGCCCATTGCGGGTTGGTGAATGTCACATGTCTTCGAATTTTTGGCTCTAGGACATGCCGGTTTCCTCACGATGTTTTCCTTCACCGTTTTGAGTGCAGTGATGATGAAATAAATTACACAAAGTAATGCGCCTGGCTGGGTTTGAACCCGCGACCTACAACTCGTAAGTCGGGGCCGTTACCACTCGGCCACCACTGCTCTCCACTGCTCTGTATGGGTGCCCCTTAAATATTTATATTTTTTTTTTTTTTCAGTATCTGAAAAACATAGTAGGAATAGGGTAATGGCCTTCATTACCCAGCTGCCAGGATCCCGACGCTGATTTCCAGCCACCGTAGGCGTGACTTACGGACGGCGAGCAATGAGTAGCTCACCGTTTGGCCTTTCGGTAACCATCCGGACCTAGACCAAGTCGTCGATGGCGCGAAGTGTTCCACGCGCGCCTGGTACTGGGACCATGGATTCGCTTCTGCAAGGAAAACTCGGGTCCCTGGAGCGCAATGCAACGAATGAACATAGGAGTGGCTAAAAGTCAGACATCCCGCTCCGTCCAAGAGCGCGAGTAGTCTTTGAATGATTTCCATCCCAAAAAATAAACCCTTCGGGTACGAAACCCTAAAACGACTGGTTTTTTTACCACAGTTGTTGGTTTACTGTACGTGTATTTGTTGTCTGGAGTTGACCTTCTGTGTTACTCTGTACTATACAAGTGTTGCTATTTTATCCACTGATAATTGTCGTCTAGATGGGACAAAGCTTTGATATCAGATACAGAACTCGATAGTGCTTTTATAGGTCAGTTAAATTTAAGTTTACTGTTGAACTAAGGGTTTCTGGAAACTGAGAGATGACTGTGTTGTTACCTGGGATTTTATCGCGGTTTTGCGGACGGCGAGCAATGAGTGGCTCGACGTCCAACCGTCCGGCAACCGTCTGGACCGAGCCCAAGTCGTCGACGGCGCGTACTGTTCCACGCGCGCCTCTAGGAGAGGTCAGCAAATCGTAGGGACCCAGCAGGGTCGAAGCCTACTGGGGCCACGGGTAGTGTGAAATCAAAACCCGGGGCCCTGGGACGAAGGCAACGAAGGAACAGGAGTGGGTTTTTAGTCAGTAAAAGTCTGACACTATCTCCCGTTCCGCCCAGGAGCGGGATTTGTCATAAGATGATTTTCCCACCCAATAAAAAAAACCCAAAGGGGGTTAAAAAAGACAACAACAACTGTGGTAGGTGTGCACTATAAATTAATAATAGATACTTCAAACAAAAAAATAAAACATAAGTTAATTATAATAATAAAATACATTTAAACGCCAAAATTATAAACTTGCAAATACTATGAAAAATATCAAATTATTAAGAGAACTTAATAATAATTCTGACGAAGACCAAACTAAAGTTGAGAGGACTTCAAGTAGTAGTTCCGAATTTTACGCTTAAAGGAAAATTTACTTTCAGCTTTTTTGATGTCAAGGGGAAGCACGTTCCAGCGTGTTATGGTGGAAACAGCGTATTTTAATCGCAAAAAAAGTTTTTTTTTTTACGTAACAACAAATTTACTGTTTTCTGATTTATTCCTTTACCTGTGTTATAAGACCTTGCTTCATGCCAAATTTCAGAATTCTAGTTCAACGGGAAGTACCCTTGAATTTGAATTCCTTTGAGAGTGTCGAAATACACGTTATATGCGACATAAACGGCCGTATTTTTTTTTACGTTAATTTAGTAGAAGCTTGATTTTTATACAGCTTCAAGGGACCGCAGACTTAAGTATATGGTTTTAATTTCAACTCGACACCTCCACGCGTTCCCCAGATAAAGAGAAAGAAAGGGTCTTAATAGATAGAGACAGACAAGAAAGTGATATAAGCTATAAGGGTTCTGTATCTGCCTTTTGAGGTACGGAACTCTAAAAAAGATAGCTGGTCGAATGCAAACATACCTACATTTCATATTACATTAATTAATCGCTATAGCTATCCGTCCTTCGTTCTTAATTAATGTCCAACCCACATGCATGATTGTATAACTCATTATTCTACTCATACAATATACCTACATAATATGTACATTGTACAGTGACATAAAAAATAAGTTCGCCAATTTAAAAACTGTTTTTTTTGGTTCGTTTCTTGATAGAATCACTCTTTATTGCTGTTATGTTAATATCAAAGATTGAAACTGTAATATAGGTAGATTAATAATAATTCATCATCATTTCAGCCCATAGACGTCCTCTGCTGCACATAGGCCTCCCAATGTCGCCACAAAGAACGGTCCTGTGCGTCTCGCATCCATCGGATTTCCGCAACCTTCACCAGGTCATCGGTCTACCTTGTAGGGGGCCTTCTAACATAGCGTCTTCCGGTACGCGGTCGCCACTCCAGAACGTTTCGGCCCATTGGACCGTTCATTGTGGCGGCACTTGGGTTAGACCTATGTCCAGCAGTCACGGGACATCTTTCGGCTGAAATGATGATGATGATGATAAAAATATACTTTTCTAAGCAGTAGTTACCGGTTATTCATAGCGATAGTTTTTTTTTAATCCAATTTAAAACTGTTTTTATTTCATACTAGCTGACCCGGCGAACTTCGTACCGCCTAATAGTCAATGAATGTTCTGTTAGCTAAACTCTCAATAGATAACGCCATCTACTGGCATTACCAGAACAGCATAATTCATTTTAAAATGTCATTTTTATTAGAGATGGTGTTTTTTTTTCTGTTGGAAAATCATCTTATGACATCCCCCGCTCCTGGGCGGGGCGGGAGATAGTGTCAGTTTAAACCTTTCCTGGACTATCACAAATATTTCAAGACCAAAATTAGCCAAATCGGTCCAGTTTTGTTCTCGAGTTTTAGCGAGACTAACGAACAGCTATTCATTTATGTATATAGATAGGCCTACATGGGCACTTATAAAACTTCTCTTTCGGCTGAAATGATTCTGATGACGCAGTGCCATTTAGCTCCAAAGCTTAATACATATCCCGAATTGATGGAGGAACGGATCAAAACGGACAAAAGTATATATATCTCGACTGTACATTACACTATTACAACCGCCATCTTTGAAGCTACGTCCCGTGTTGGGCGCCAAGTAATAAATCATTTTCTTTGGTAATCATTTGTCGTTAAAGCGACGTCTGCACGGTTTTAAATGGTCTTGGAAAGTGTTATAGGCTGAGAACACATGTTTAGTTTTTTTCTGGAAGTACGTGTGACGTGGTAAAATGTAATCAATTTGCCTAACCGGATCCGGATAAGCTCCATTACCAGTATTTTATATAGAGCGACCGATTATCTGTCCCGCATAACCCAGTAACTGGTTAACACGATAACTATTTCTAAGAAAAATGGTTACAAATTACATAAAACAAGCACTAAAAAGAGCATAGTAAAAGAGCACTATCTTTCCTCTCTAGTGTGATAATTATATATGTATATACATTATGTATTTATTTTTAGTATAAGGTATATTATAGAATGTATAGTATATAAGTATTTACTATTTTAATTTAAGATTTCACATTCTCTTCTTTTATTACTTCTACACACTATTGTCTACATTTCTTCCTATTTCTCCTTTCGCAGGTCTGCTGGAAGAAATTTCTTTTAGAAATAAGCAGCACCTTTGTACAATTTTTATCAGAATGTATCTTTTTTCTTTATTCATGTGTGTACATAAATTATAAAATAAATAAAATTTGAACACATACAAAGTAAAAAAAAAATTAACCAACCTAATCTAACCTAACTAAAAGAGAACGACGGGGGCTTAGTTCACTTTTTATATCCTTCGAATCAAACGTGGCCGCCCTAAGTGGGTGGGCGTGGGTTGCCCTAAGATTCCGAGCATTACGAAAAACAAAAGCTACTTAAACAATAAACATATTTGATTACCTCCAATGATATTGTATTACCTCCCTTCATTTTGCACAATAAATTAAAATTATTTTTAACCGACTTCTAAAAAAGGAGGAGGTTCTCAATTCGGATGTTTGTATTTTTTTTTATGTTTGTTCGCGCATAACTTCGTCGCTTGCCAACCGATTTGAAAAATTCTTTGTTTGTTGGAAAGTATACCCTACTTCCCGAATGGTCCCATAGTCACCAAGTCGGGATCATATGATGGAATCTTGGCGAAATCGAGGGAACTCCTCAAATATTATAGGCAACCATATAGTGATTTTGGTATTTTCATCGAGAACTTAAGCATTTACAGTCAAAAACTACATTTGATGTCTGTTTATAAGTGTGTCGCAACTAAAAAGTGTGAAATAAAAAACTTTTTACAAAAAAATATAACCGACTTCACTAAAAAAGGAATCAAAATAACTTTAATTTCGGAATTCGGTGTTAAATAAGATACAAATAATACCGAGAAACACCGACTTTTTTAAAACCGACGAAATTAAAGTTATTTTGATCCTTTTAGTGTTTTTTTTAGTGAAGTCGGTTATATTTTTTTGTAAAAAGTTTTTTATTCATGTTCTTTCCTCAGGGTTCGTTTCAACGTATCAAGGTTTATCACTAGCAACCCTGAGGCTAGAATCACTGAAGGCTAAATCTACTTAACCAGTACTTGCAACGGAACTGCTCCATAAATCCACCGAAATAATATGTTACCAACATTAACATAATCTAGAGACCGCAATGGATAAACATCGTGCCACGAATTTCATATAAACTGAAGAATGGACTGAGCGACACCGTGACCGAAGGTTTGGAACAATTTGTTTGCAGTGGTCTTCCCGTCTGATTATAATTTAGGTGTCTTCAAGGCTAGAGTGAATAGGCTCTTAATAAACTAGTAATATTAATAATCATCATCATCATTTCAGCCGAAAGACGTCCACTGCTGGACATAGGCCTCCCCCAAGCGTCGCCACAATGAACGGTCCTGTGCGTCTCGCATCCATCGTACTCCCGCAACCGTTACCAGGTCATCGGTCCACCTTGCAGGAGGCCTTCCAACGCTACGTCTTCCGGTACGTGGTCGCCATTCCAGAACCTTTCGGCCCCAACGGCCATCCGTTCTGCGAGCAATGTGCCCTGCCCATTGCCACTTAAGTTTGGCGATTCTTCGTGCTATGTCGGTGACCTTGGTTCTCCTGCGGATATCCTCATTCCTGATTCGATCACGCAAGGAAACTCCGAGCATAGCCCTTTCCATTGCCCTTTGGGTCTTCTGATGAGGCCCATTGTAAGCGACCACGTTTCAGAGCCATAGAACACGCACTGGTCATAGACTTTCGTCTTGAGACACTGTGGTATATTGGACGAGAAGATACCGCGCAGCTTCCCGAACGCTGCCCAGCCCAGTCGGATTCGACGATTGATCTCTTTCTCTAAGTTAGACTTTCCCAACTGGACCGTCTGTCCCAGGTAAACGTACTCGTCCACAACTTCGAGTGTAGAGTCCCCGATCTTGATAGGAGTGGGTGCTACATGGCTGTTTACCATGACTTTGGTTTTGTCCATGTTCATTCTAAGTCCCACTCTTTCGGAAGCTCTACTGAGGTCATCAAGCATTGTACTGAGCTCCTCCGTAGTCTCAGCCATGACTACTATGTCGTCGGCAAACCGAAGGTGAGTGATGTACTCGCCATTGACATTAATGCCTAGCCCTCTCCACTCCAGAACCTTGAAGACATCCTCCATTGCTGCCGTGAACAGTTTCGGAGAAATTACGTCTCCCTGCATCACGCCCCGCTGCAAGAGGATAGGTTTCGAAGTCTGGTCTTGTAGTCGGACTGACATAGTGGCGTTTTTGTACAAACACTTCAGCACTTCGATGTACCGATAGTCAATTTGGCACCGTTGGAGAGACTGCAGTACAGCCCAAGTCTCAATCGAATCAAAGGCTTTCTCGTAGTCCACAAACGCTAAGCAGAGAGGCTTATTATACTCCTCAGTCTTCTGTATAACCTGCCGCAGCGTATGTATGTGGTCCACGGTGCTGAAGCCTTTTCGAAATCCGGCTTGTTCGGGAGGCTGGAAGTCGTTGAACCTGCGTGCAAGACGATTCGTGATGACTCTGGAAAACAACTTGTAGACATGACTCAGAAGCGAGATGGGCCTGTAATTCCTAAACAGGGCATTATCGCCCTTCTTAAAAAACCACCACGCCTCTGCTCCACGTCTGTGGCGTTTTTCCTTCGAGTATGACGGAATCAAATAGCTTCTGAAGGGCCTTAAGGACCGTTTTTCCATCCGCCTTCAGGAGTTCAGCCGTAATTCCGTCCTCACCCGAAGCCTTGTTATTTTTTAGCTGCTTCAGAGCCATCCTAATCTCGTACAGGCTGTCGTCCGGGATATCTTCGGTATAGTGTCGAGTCAACCTAGCTCTTGGGTCGTTTGCTAGATTTGCCGCGGGTTCAGTGATAGACGTGTATAACTGTCCATAAAAAGTCTCGATCTCTCCCAGAAGCTCCGATTTGGCGGAAATGACTCTGCCATCGTCGGTCTTCAGTTTCGTGAGCTGGCTTTGCCCAATAGACAGATCTCGTGCAAATACTATGGAGCCCTTATTCCGCTCAATTGCATCCTTAATCCTTGCGGTATTAAAGCGGCGAAGGTCGCGTTTCAGGGACTTCGATATTTGTCTATTGAGCGGCCGGTATATGCACGCATCGTCTGAAGACTGCAGAATCATCTCACGCCTCTTCTTCATTAGCTCGAGGGTCGGATCAGAGAGCTTTTTGTTCTTATTTGTACGGTGAGTCTTGAAAAACTTAGCTAACTATATTAATAATATTATATTATATTCCACAACTATTACACAACGCCGTCTAGTCCCAAGCTAAGCAGAGCTTGTGTTATGGGTACTAGACAACTGATAAACATACTTATATATTTCTAAATACATACATATATAGATAATTAATAATAATTACACCCAGACACAGTGCGCCTAATAATTACAGATTACAGGCACTGTTTACCATCGGGTGGGACCACAGGGAAGCTCTAGTTCATATCACTGAAAAAGAGGATCATTTGTAATAATGCACACGTTGAGTCAAAGTTTCAAGATCATCGACGGCGGGTGGCTAGCCAGTTGGTTTTCTAGCGGTTGCTTTTTTAGAAGTCTGCATCGGAATTGCATAAACCCAGGACCCATCATAGGACCATCATACGACGATGCATCACTGGTACATGGTTG
Organism: Mythimna vitellina; assembly: GCA_949316375.1. Classification (NCBI taxonomy): domain Eukaryota; kingdom Metazoa; phylum Arthropoda; class Insecta; order Lepidoptera; family Noctuidae; genus Mythimna; species Mythimna vitellina. The sequence goes on along the minus strand of OX438713.1, from coordinate 10,664,335 downwards.
ACATCCCACGCATACACACAAAGCGTTTTGGGAACACATTCATGATGCGTACGGCTAAAGAGTGGAATTCCCTACCGGAGTCTGATTTTCATGATAGCTACACAACCTAGAGGTCTTTAAGTCAAGAATGAATAAAAGCTAAAGTGTTTTCTAGGCAAGCGTGTTTCATAGTCGATTACATCATCGCTTACCATCAGGTGAGATAGTGGTCAGGTGCGAGTCTATCATTAAAAAAAAACCGGGCAAGTGCGAGTCGGACTCGCGCACTGAGGGTTCTGTACAAACTTACCTATGAACAGTTCAATTTCGGAATTGAGTCTCAAAGATGTAACTTCAAATTTACAGTTTTCAGATTTTTTCCTATATTTATGCTGAGACCTTGCTTCATACCAAATTTCAGGATTCTAGGACGACGGATACCTTATGAATTTTGAGTCCCTTGAGAGTGTCGAAATATACATTTTTTGCGACATAAATGACCGTATCTTTTTTTTTCGTTAACTTAGAATTTTGCTTTTTTTCACAGCTTCAAAGGACCGCAGACCTCCACGCGTTCCCGAGATAAAGGATCTTGACAGACAGTAAGACAGACAGACAGACATACGGACAACAAAGTGATCCTATAAGGGTTCCGGTTTTTCCTTTAGAGGTACGGAACCCTAAAAAAAGAACACAGTAGAAAAAAGATTTATCAATAATTTATTAAAATAGCTAATTTTTAATTATTTTAGGAAAAAAATATACCGATTTTAAAAACAGACGAAATCGATTCAATAGCTGATTCAAAACATATTACTTTCAGAATTTGCGTTTATTACGCTTAGTGTTGTATTTTATATGAATACAGGACAAAAAAAGCGTGCCCCTTCTGACTTGGATGTCTGTGATTAGCAATTACCTAAAGAAAGCCCAAGTGAATGACTCGACGACCCAGAACCGAAATGTCTAGCGAAAAATGACGAGGAGAGCCGACCCCAATTGAAATGGGATAAGGCTAGGCAAAGAGAGAGTGTTGTATTTTATATAGAGAACGCTCGCTCCATTCCTCTATCTGTGGCATTCCAAGCCTTAATGGCGGCAAAGCGCGGGGACCCGCCATTTTGTTGCTAATAACCTCTCCGGTTTTAGCATAAATAAATGTGTCGCACGGTTATCTTTTCGTGTGGCTCGTTCCAAATGTGTTGGTGTATGAATATGATGAATATTATATACTGTGATACGGCTTAATGTTAGACCCGCTATGCTGTTTGGTTTCGAGAGGAATCAGAAAATGCGAAGAGTAAAAAAATGCATGTCAGAGACGAAGATGCTGCGATGGGTGAGTGGTTTTTTTTTTTTATTGGGTGGGAAAATCATCCTAATGACATCCCCGCTCTTGGGCGGAGCGAGAGATAGTGTTAGACTCTTACTGACTAAAAACCCACTCCTGTTCCTTCGTTGCCTTCGTCCCAGGGCCCCGGGTTCCGCTTTCACACTACCCGTGGCCCCAGTAGGCTTCGACCCTGCTGGGCCCCTACGATTTGCTGACATCTCCTTGAGGCGCGCGTGGAACAATACGCGCCGTCGACGACTTGGGCTCGGTCCGGACGGTTACCGGACGGTCAGACGGCGAGCCACCCATTGCTCGCCGTCTGCAAGCCCGCGCCTACGGTGGCCGGAAATCGGGATCGGAATCCCGGCGGCGGTTGGAGCGTAAGGACCGTTGCCTCACGCGATCGGCCGCCTCCTTAGCTAGCATTACTGCTTCGCAGAAGGAGGCGACCGCCTGCCACTCCTCCTCGCTCCGGAGCATGGCCTGAACCAAGGCCCGGCGCGAGAGATCGCCGCCGCCGATTGCCCCCACGAGGACACGGCGTTGCTCTGCCCAAGCTGGGCACACCTCCACCGTGTGCTCTACCGTGTCCTCCGGGTGGGCCACACAGTGGCGACACCCGGGCGTCGTTTCCGCACGAATCCGGTGCAGGAACCTCCCGAACTTACCGTGTCCGGTGAGGACCTGCGTCATGCGGAATGTGAGGACGCCGTAAGGTCTTTCCAACCAAGCCTCAAAGAGGGGACTTACCGCCATAATTATGGCGTGCCCAATGGGTGAGTGGTGTCACGAGACTGGATTAAGTCCCCAATAAGTTGATCCGAGGGAGCTTTAAAGTAGCTGAAATATAGCTTATAACGAAGGAGAGCCGCTTGCGATGGTATAGGCATGTAATGCGCCGACGTCATCTCAACGCTCAGTCTACTCGAGGCGTTCGACGCAAACGAAACGATCGTAACTTGGCTAGGGAGGCTGATACTAATCTGCATAGTTCTCATATAACTTGACCATTACATGTTTGCTGTATGGACACATTTATTTATTGTGCACACCTACCACAGTGTTGTCTTTTTAACCCATTGGTTTACTGGTAGAGAATGCTTAGTGGCATTAAGTCCGCTTATGTACCACCACTGTACACGAAGTTTAAATAAATAAAAGAATGGTATCTAACCCCCCTTACAGTGTTCCTACTGAAATTCACAAGAGTCCCTCAAAATATTGCTCAAGTCTGCAAGATTTTTCAGCACGCCGTTTAACGACTTGACTTCAGAAAAAGGCCTCTTGAAAATCCCCTCTTCATGGGCCCTTGAACTTGCGTACAATAGCCTACATTAGGCCACATAAAAGGAAGCCCGGCTTTTTTGTTTTTTCTTTTGTTTTATGTGGGAAAATCGGTTAATGTCCTCCCCCGCTCATGGGCGGGAGGACGTGTCAGACTTTTACTGACTAAAAACCCTCTTCTGTTCCTTCTTTGCCATTGTTCCAGGGCCCCGGAGATCTCTTTCGCGTCACAAAAAAAAAAGTGAAGCTAAATTGCACGTTCCAAAGCGTAGATCTCTATGGAGAAGAACGTGCAAGAAACTCCATGGACACTCTTTTAAATCATATTATGATTTTTTTTTCGGTGGGAAAGTCTTCTTATGACATTCCTCGCTCTTAGGCGGAGCAAGAGATAGTGTCAAACTTTTACTGACTAAAAATCCACTCCTGTTTCTTCGTTGCCTTTCGTACCGGGGCCGAGTCTTCCTTTCAGAATCAGACCCTTGGCCCCAGTAGGCTTCGACTCTGCTGAGCCCCTACGTTTGCTGACATCTGCTTGAGGCACGCTTGGAACAAACAAAACGCGCCATCCACGGACGGCTTGGGCTCGGTCCGTCTGGACCGACGGTTACGGGACGGTCGCTAGCCCGCGCCTTCGGAGCCCGGTTGAGGTGTGGACACTTGAGATAGCCAACACAACAATAAAATTCTCAGCGCCTGATTCAATGATTCCACATATCATCCTGATGCGCAGACACTTGAGATACAAAACTACACCAATTTTACATCACAATATCCACTAGGAATCATTTTGCGAATAATTAAAACAGCCACTGAACTTAACTCGAAGAAATCCCGCCAAAAAAACATTTTGACATCTGTCACAAAACCGCGCCAAAAAATCCAAGTGACAGTTGCAATAAAAAAAAACTAATAATCCTACTGGCAATACACAATAAAGATACCCACACACGATGTTTCGTTACACTACACGTGTATCCGATCATAAAAAGTTACCCTTTTTTTATTAAGGCACCGGCACATGAGTTTTGTTCGTAACTACCGTGTTGAACCCTAAAGTGTTGATTTTATATTCATGTTTCGTATACTGTAATAGGAACCAGGTTTATCGTCAGAAAAAGCCGGCTTTTTGCGGTTTACTATACATGTTTTTAGTATTGCATCATGATTAGAGAAAGGCCGGCTTTTAAGCCATGATTGCGCCTTAAGAGGGTCTTTTTTCACTCGCCTATCGTCAACATCGAGCATGGTTTAAAAGCTTATTACTTCATTTAAAGCAATCCAACGCGATATATGACGAAAAGGGGACGCTAAAAATGAGAGATAACGTCTGAAAACTTTGTTAGCATTCGGTAATTCTGTGATAAAAGAAAAAGTGAAAGTCACGTCATACTGTCAAAACGCAAGAAATTGGGCAAATTTGAAGAACTCGGAGATAAGTAAAGTAAAATTGAAGAACTGGGTTCTGATTAAACTTTTTTCGTCCACAGTTCGTAAATAAATTAATTTTAAAAAATTGATTTTTTGCTCACCATAACAATTCTTCGATTTGACAGTATGACGTGACGTCACAACATGGCAATCGATCCTATTCATATTTGGAACGCATTGTACTCGAATATTTATACGTGATTTTTTTAAACCCTTAAAAGTTTTTGAAAAAGAATGTCGTCAGTTAGAATCTTGATTAAATTTGTAAGGCTTCTATTGTTATACTTTTTGGACTTTTTAAATTTTTAAGTAAATAATGAAGTGTCAAAGTTCATGCCAAATAGCAAATTATCAGAGGTCTTTACTAGATTAGTTTTTCACAAATTTATAAATAGAAGCCTAGATAATATCCACAAGGTACTGTGTTTTCAAAATATCTAATGAAAAATGTGTAATAACGTCATAATCGCGTAAGAGCAGTTGTATGAAAAACAGTGAAAATGTATGTCGAGTTGCATCCCATTAAAATCAATATTTTACTCGAATCCACTAAGGTCAGACCAGCGAAGGAGACGGCCATACAGGTGAGGGAACAAACGTCCTCACAGCCCCAGCCGCCGAGACCTCGACCCGAACTACCAGTCACCGTAGGCTCGAGCTTGCGGACGGCGAGCAATGGGTAGCCCGCCGTCCGACCGTCCAGTAACCGTCCGGAACGAGCTCAATTCGTCGACGGCGCGTATTGTTCCACGTGCGCCTTAGAGAGATATCAGCAAATCGTAGGGGCCCAGCAGGGTCGAAGCCTACTGGGGCTACGGGTAGTGTGAAAACGAAACCCGAGGCCCTGGGACGAATGCAACGAAGGAATAGGAGTGATTTCCCCACCTAAAAAAAAAGTGTCGGGTTTTTTTTTTTTATTGATATAAACCAGTGCTTGACTGCGATCCCACCTGATGGTAAGCGGAGTAGCAATCATTGATGGTGAGGCGCACTAGTTTATTAAGAGCCTATTCACTCTAGCCTTGAAGATACCTAAATTACAGTTGGACGGGAAGACCGCAGCAGGCAAATTGTTCCAGTCCTTCGATGTACGCGGTATAAACGACGAAGTGAAACGCTTAGTCGGGAACGTTGAAGTTTCAACAACGTAAGGGTGGATACTCGCCGTTCGTCGGGTTGTCCGATGGTAGAAAGGTGATGGCAGAATCAAGTTATGCAATATCCGCGCAAACTCTCCAAAATGAAACCTGTAAAATACCGATAGGCTGGCTACCCTGCGCCTGTGCTCGAGGCTTTGTAGATTGGACTTAACCAAATCTGGATACCCAATCAGCCTCTTCGCACGCCATTCCATGTTTCCTTTTTAATAAGATTTAAAAAAAATACTTTCTGATTCTCTGGCATAACCCAACGTTTTTAAAACTCTATAAACATCTTCAAGTTACTGCAAACACGTCCATATAACCTTTTTCGTATATGACCGTAAAATATTTAGTATGCTTTTATTAGTTCGCGTAAAAAATACAAATTTTCTTACTTGAACTCATAAATCAAGATAAGGATCGTTTCAACGTAAAATATTGAAGAATAATTGGCTTAAAAAGGTCATATAATATGTGTGTGGTGAAGCGAGTTTCTGAAATGCGCGTTATTTTTGTGTTTAATACGCTTTTTAGGGTTTTGTGGCAAAGGGATCTTCGATCATTATAATTATTTGGAAATTTTAACTATTTTAAGAGGAGAGATGGAACACATGTTACTAAAAGAGTTATGAGTATACATGTGGATGGGTGGAGAGGGAGAGGGAGGCCAAAGAAAAGATGGATGGATTGTGTGAACAGTGATATGAAAGAAAAGGAAATTAGTGATAGTATGACGGTTAACAGGATAGAATGGAAGAAAAAAACGTGTTGCGCCGACCCCAAATAAGATGGGACAAGGTCAGGAAGATGATGATGATGATGAAGGACATTTTAATCATTTTGACACTTTATTATTTTGATATTTTAATTGTATTGACATTTAATAAAAGGAATTGAGAAATTGAGGTTCGCTAGCATATTCGTAAGAAGTTGGCAGTAATTCTCCGTAGCTCTTTTCCGGACGGTTTTCCGTAGAATAAATTCTGGGTGTAATTTATCTATAACATGTATGTATTTAGAAATATATAAGTATGTTTATCAGTTGTCTAGTACTCATAACACAAGCTCTGCTTAGCTTTGGACTAGACGGCATTGTGTGAAAGTTGTGGAATATTATATTACATATTTTCAAGTTTAAAACTGACTGGGTTTGAAACCAGCGACGTCCAGCTCGTAAGTCGGGATCGTTACTGCTGGCTATGCTCTCAAACTTGCAGACCTCAAATATTCCCAAATTCAGCTTATTTCCGGCCGTCCTAGTATTCGCAGTCACGTCCACATCTATTTTAGATTGAATCTCCTAATACAGGTACATAAATAAATCAATAGTGCAAGCTAGGGATGTTACGAAAGTGGAAACGGAATTTTTAATATTGATTTGTCGGAATCGGAGGCGGAGGTAGAAGCGTCAAATGAAACACTACTAAAAATAAAACCAGTAACAGTGAGTCAGACTCGAGCACGAAGGGTTCCATACTTCCATACAATTATATCTTTGACTGGCCTGTTGGTTTAGTGGTTAGTGACCCTGACTGCTATGCCGGAGGTCGTGGTTTCAATTCCCACCCAGGACAAATGTTTGTGTGATGAGCACAATCATTTGTTCTGTGTGTGGGTGTAATTTATTTATAATATGTATGTATTTAGAAAAACATAAGTATGTTTATCTGTTGTCTAGTATTCATAACACAAGCTCTGCTAAGCTAGGAACTAGACGGCGTTGTATGATATTTGTGGAATATTATTATTTTCAGGTACATAAATAAATCAATAGTGCAAGCTAGGGATATTACGAAAGTGGTTGTATCTCGGAAGCGATTTCGGAATCGGAGGCGGAGGCAGAAGCGTCAAATGAAACTCTACTAAAAATAAAAACCAGTAACATTGAGTCAGAATCGCACACGAAGGATTCTATACCATTATCTATATGACGTTAGCCATTATATTATAATCTTTTTTAGGGTACCGTTTATTTTGTGCCTCTAATAGATGTTTTTGGACTGTTTTATATGTCCTATTTTCAAGCATATGGCACTCAGGTTGTGGCCTTGTGTTACCATTTGGCATTATGCTGAGCTGAGGCCCTTTTGGCATTATTCAATGTACTATTTGTTTAATTTTAAGGTGTTTCCGTTTTTTTTTTGTAATGCCAATAAACGCAATTTTCTTTTTTTCTAAATAACAGTTAAAATTTAACCGGAACTTCCGATCTTTCGGAATCGGAAACCTGTGCAACATCACTAGTGCAGAACACGGCTAATATAGGCCACATGCATTGTTAACATCTCGACCAGGTCTAGGCGCAAGATACAATGTAGGTAGGAACTTAGCTAGCTGTATCCTGTAGTTTCAGTTCCGTGTTGTATTCCCCAGGTACCTACTGAGCATTTTTATAGGATAAAAAATTGATACAATCACATTTTTTAGGGTTCCGTACTTCAAATGGAAAAAAACGGAAACCTTATAGGATCAATTTGTGGTCCGTCTCTCTGTCTGTCTGTCTGTCAAGACCCTTTATCTCGAGAACGCGTGAAGGCATCGAGTTGAGAGTAAAACCATATACTCAAGTTTGCGGTTCCTTGAAGCTGTGAAAACATCAAACTTCTAAGTTAACGAAAAAAAAAGTTATGGCCGTTAATGTCGCCGAAAAACGTATATTTCAACAATCTCAAGGGAATCAAAATTCATAGGCTACTTCCCGTTGACCTAGAACCCTGAAATTTGGCATGAAGCAAGTTCTTATAGCACAAATAAAAGAATAAATCTGAAAACTAAAAATTTGTAGTTACGTCACAAAAAAAAGAAATACTTTTTCCTATTCGGAAAAATCTTCGAAACTCAATTTGTTGTTGAACTGTTTACATAAGTTAGTTTGTACAGAACCCTTAGTGTGCGAGTCCGACTCACGTATGTTCGATCACAGATAAGCAGAGCTTGTGTTATGAGTTCTAGACAACTGATAAACATACTTATATTTTTCTAAATACATACACATACATATTATAGTTAAATTACATCCAGACTTAGAACAAATGATTGTGCTCACCACACAAACATTTTTCCTGGGTGGGAATCGAATCCACGACTTCCGGCATAGCAGTAAGGGCCACTGACCATGAGACCAACAGACTTGTCAACACTATTGAAAGAAGAATTAGTATTCCACGCAAAAAAAAACTTCTTGATATTAACCCTTTCGCTTACGTCGCACTGGTCCGACGAGTGTTTTCGTGTCCTATCCACCAGGGTCTTGTGTTTGAGACTGGGTACTCCATCTCGTTTAGCTCTTCAATCCCCATAGGTGACAGAAGAGCTGACAAGATGGAGTATTTGGTCGTGGATGTGCGACCCTGGCGGAATAAACGCTAGAGTGTTTGTAGGTTATATCCAAAGTAGGTGGTACTTTACAAGTTTGACGTTTACGAAGTCACGGGCATTAACTAGTAGAAGAAAATAATCCAAGTTTAACCTGTAACTCAATTTCTAAACAACACGTCCGAGTGTCGAGTAGATGTCTTAAAATTCGCAGATAAGACGGTCTTTACGTTATAAATAAACTCACAACTACTTCTGTTTATGTAACTAGGGTTGGCAGAAGTTACATTTACAATAATCTAGGACAACAAACAATATGCATTTATTTTATATATGCGAGCGAGAATGGCAGACGGTCGTTTCCTTCTGCGAAGCACGCACGCACGGCCACACGCGTGAGAGAATGGACATCCTCACGCTCCAGCCGTCGCGACTCTTTGGTCAATAAACTGTAACCACATATAATGTATGCTAAACTGTACCGACCACGTATGTACCTAATATGAATATTTGCACGACTGAATTCTAGCAAATAAATCTTTTATTAATTCATTCAAAATTCTATCACGCTCTCCCGGTCCACCCTAGTTCGCGAAAAGTCATTAGATGATATCTAATTTTGTGGCAAGGCCCTTCTGCGAGTAATTTACCTTGCTTTCTGCCGCTTAAGTTTGGCGATTCTTCCGGCTATGGTCCCAGAGCACACGGTATTTATACAAACTCGCAAGTTTTAATGAAACTTGAAACTTAAACGCAGTGAAGAGACAGTGATTATCAATTTTCCATAGAAAACTTAAGAAAACGCCGTTAGAGGATGAATTTTCAAAATAAGTTCTTTAGTGAAATCCTTTGTACAAAGTTTGTCATTTTTCGACGGTTTTTCAGCGTTTAGAAGCTCTTGAACAAAATTATATTTGGTAAGACCAAACATCGAATATATATCGATATCTTGTTGTGTCGAAGACTCCATTTTAATGGGACGGGAATACCACAGTAGGCAAATTGTTCCAATCCTTCGATACACGTGGTATAAACGATGAGGCGAAACGATTAGTCCGAACCGTTGAAGTTTCAACAACATAATTGTGGACACTCGCCGTACGTCGTGTTGTCCGACGGTAGAAAGTTGATAATAGAATCGATTCATATAATTCCTGAGCACACTCTCCAAAATGCATCCTGTAAAATACCGAAAGGCTGGCTACCTCGATTAGGGAGATAATGATTGGTGAAATTCATCCTTAATTTGTTACCGACTTCAAAAAAAAGGAGGAGGGTATCAATTCGGTTGTATTTTTTTTTCACACAGAACTCCGTCACTTATGAACCGATTTGCAAATTTTATTTTTCCTCTTAGGGGATATTCTTTCCGATTGGTGCCATTTTTTTCAGAATCCAGTTCTGATGATTGGATCCATGAGGTATCGAGGGAACTCCTCAAATATTATAGGCTACCATTTAGTGATTTTGGTATTTTCATCGATTCAAGTAAGTACTTAAAGTCAAAAAGTAACATTTGATGAAGAGGAACTGATGAAGAAGACGAAAAATAGCCAACGGAACTTCATACTCACATAGATATCACAATGAAGATAGTTAAGCGACTATGACAATACAAATAAATAAATGGTTCTGAATAGTTATGTTGAAAATGGTATCATCGAAGTTAACTGATGATGATGATGGAGCCGGATGATAGGCAACGGAACTCTGTAATTAATTAATGTATCCTAGTCGTGTGCTTATTAGAATTGTTGGCTATAAGGTACTATCGAACTGATTTGATGATGGAGCCGGGAGGTGGAAGGTAGACACAGGAACTTCATAATAAAACAATGTAACCTAGCAGTGTTTGGGTTAATTGGAATTGTCATGAGAAATAAGCTCTCTGGTTATATATAAGTGTATCACCACTAAAAAATATGAAATAAAAAGCTTTTTACAAAAAAAAAAAAACACCGACTTCACTAAAAACACCATCTCGGTATTGTTTGTTTCTTATTTAACACGGACTTCCAAAATTAAAGTAATTTTGATCCTTTAAATGTTTTTTTTTTAGTGAAGTCGGTTATTTTTTTTTTGTCATCATCTTCCTGCCCTTGTCCCGTGTTATTTGGGGTCGGCGCAACACGTTTTTTTCTTCCACTCTGCCCTGTTACTCGTCATGCACTAACTTCCTTTTCTTTCATATCACTGTTCACACAATCCATCCATCTTTTCTTTGGCCTCCCTCTCCCTCTCCACCCATCCACATGTATACTCATAACTCATTTAGTAACATGCGTGTCATCTCTCCTCTTTACATGGCCATACCAAGACAAACGATTCCCTTTCAACTTTTCAGTCACTGGCGCCACTTTCAAACTTCCCCTAATATATTCATTTCTAACTTTATCCATTCTCGTCACACCACACATCCATCTCAACATTCTCATGATGATGAGTGTAATACCCTATTCCTGCGCACACTCTCCAAAATGCATCCTGTTAAATACCGAAAGGCTGGCTACCTGGATAATGATTGGTGAAATTCATGCTTAGTTTATTTCCTCCATGTCTGCCAACCCTACAGTCCACTCCACGCGTGTTCTATCGCATAGTGTAATAAATAAGTCGCGAGCGCATTTAACATTTATTTCTGAGTGTATTTCGATTCTTATTTTGATCTCAGCAAGGTCGAGGTGCAAACAACATTGTATGCTTTAGAAGCTTTTTACTCGACTGCACATAAAAGAGAGTAATATTTTTAGGGTTCCGTAGACGAATTGCAAAAAACAGAACTCTTATGGATTCCTCATGTCTGTCTATGTGTTCGTCCGTATGTCGCAGCCACTTTTTCCGAAACTATAAGAACTATACTGTTGAAACTTGGTAAGTGGATGTATTCTCATCATCATCATCATCTTCCTGCCCTTATCCCGTGTTATTTGGGGTCGGCGCAACACGTTTTTTTCTTCCACTCTGCCCTGTTACTCGTCATGCTATCACTAACTTCCTTTTCTTTCATATCACTCTTCACACAATCCATCCATCTTTTCTTTGGTCTCCCTCTCCCTCTCCATCCATCCTCTCCAAGTGGATGTATTCTGTGAGCCGCATTAAGATTTTGACACAAAATAAAGAAAAAGACAATACATTTTGGGGGTTTCCCATACTTAGAAATGAAAATCAAAAAATTTTTTTCATCAAACCCATATGTGTGGGGTATCTATGGACTGGTCTTCAAAAATGATATTGAAGTTAATAATTTCATTTTTTTCTAAACTGAATAGTTTGCGCGAAAGACACTTTCAAAGTGGTAAAATCTGTAACCCCCCCCCCCCCCTGTAACTTCTAAAATAGGAGAATGATAAAACTAAAAAAAAATATATGATGTACACTACCATGCAAACTTCCTCCGAAAATTAATTTGAACGAGGTCTAGTAAGTAGTTTTTTTTAGTACGTCATAAATCGTAAACCGCAATTTACCTCAAGTTTGTACGGAACCCTCAGTGCGCGAGTCCGACTCGCCCAGTTTTTTTTTATATATTATTGACAGGCTTGCGATTGAAGGAAACGCCTGTTATTCAAAATCAAAGCATTTATCTTCACTAATATTATAAAGAGGTAAAGTTCTATTATATTTTTTTTTTTTTTTTGTTTGTAGGAGGTAATCTCTGAAAGTACTGGCCCGATTGCGAAAATTTATTCACCGATAGAAAGCTGCTTTATTCCTGAGTGATATAATAATAATAATAATATTCCACAACTTTCACACAACGTCATCTAGTCCCAAACTAAACAGAGCTTGTGTTATGAGTACTAGACAACTGATAAACATACTTAAATATTTCTAAATACATACATATTATAGATAAATTACACCCAGACACAGAACAAATTTTCGTGCTCATTACACAAATATTTGTCCTGGTTGGGATTCGAACCCACGATCTCCTGCATAGCAGTCAGGTCCACTTAGAACTAGACCAACAGGCCAATCATGAGTAACATTACAGGCTATATTTTACGTATGCGGGCGAAACCGCGGGCAAAAGCTAGCATTAAATAAATTATTCACAGCTTCAACGGACCGCAGACTGATGAGAGATGGTTTTGATTTCAACTCCATACACAGACAGACAGACGGACAACAATGTGATCCTATAAGGGTTCCGTTTTTTCTTTTTGAAGTACGGAACCCTAAAAATGAGTGAAACCGCGGCTGTCCGAATAGCCGCTAGAAATAGAAATAATACTTAAGGCCCTAGAACCCGAGCAGTGCCATAACTTGACTTTCTGAAGTCTACTCCTCAATAACGGCTGAGTCAATAAGTTTGAAAAAAATATATGTTTATTATAGATTCATGTACATATTATCAACATATCCGGTCCGGTGGGTTACGGTCCAGACTAAGCATTTCGCCTCGTCGTTTATACCGCGTAAATCGAAGGACATGGAACAATTTGGCTGCTGCGGCCTTCCCTTCCGATTATAATTTGGGTGTTTTCAAGGCTAGAGTGAATAGGGTCTTAATAAACTAGTGCGCCTGACCATCAACGATTTCAACGATCATCAACGCTTACTATCAGGTGGGATCGCAGTCAAGCGCGAGTTTATATCAAATTTAAAAAAAAGTTTTTTCGTGCGATTAATATTTTATTTATTTATTTCATACTTACTTTATGCACGTATAGGTACAGAGGCGGTCTTAATTGCCTTAAGCATTTTCTACTTTTGTTAAAAAAAATATTCAACAACATGATATTTTTTCGCTTGTTTTCCGTACTCCGTTGAAACGGTTTTTTATCTTTAGAAGTATGTTTACACAAAAAAAATTGCTGGTTAAGTGTCAGAAATCAGAAACGTTTATTTCAAATAGACCAATTACAGGCACTTTTGAATTGTCACAATGTCGGTCAGTCAAAAAAAACAAGTGAAGCTAAATTGCACGTTCCAAAGCATAAATCTCTACGGAGAAGAACGTGTAAGAAACTCCATGGACACTCTTTTAAATCATATTATGAGTTACATAAATCTTGGTTACATATTTCTTGTCGCTTCTAATAAGTGAGCACAATGTAGATAAGAAAAAATCATCATCATCTTCCTGCCCTTGTCCCATCTTATTTGGGGTCGGCGCAACACGTTTTTTTCTTCCATTCTATCCTGTCAACCGTCATACTATCACTGACTTCCTTTTCTTTCATATTACTGTTCACACAATCCATCCATCTTTTCTTTGGCCTCCCTCTCCCTCTCCACCCATCCACATGTATACTCATAACTCATAGATAAGAAAAAATAATTAAAAAAAAAACGAATTAAAAAATATAAATTAAATTAAGCCAATGGCAACGAAGAGATGACCAGTCTCAATTGACGACACCCGTTCACGAGCATGACGCGTGCATCAACCCCAGAGTCAGTTCTTCATAATGTACATACCATATGTAATAGCATAGCATAGTCGGCCTTATAATGTTCCCACTGCTGGGACTCAGGCCTCCTCTCTAGGAGAGGGAATGGGCCGTAATTCACCACGCAGGCCCAGTGCGGATTGGTGGATGTCACATGTCTTCGAATTTTTGGTTCATTTTCAGTTCAGGACATGCCGGTTTCCTCACGATGTTTTCCTTCACCGTTTCAAGAGCAGTGGTGATGAAATAAATTATGGCTGGGTTGGGCCGCGACCTAAAACTCGTAAGTCGGGGCCGTTACCACTCGGCCACCACTGCTCCCACTTGGCCACCACTGCTCTATAGTAAATCTATCTAGCATATGTAAATCAAGCAATATTTCTCAAAGAAAATGGTTTTAAATGTCAGTGGTTTGTGTGTAATTAACTCCAACCAGATGTTCAAGAGACTACACGCCTTAATATCTCACGAACGCATTGTATCAATATTTGTTTTAGTGTATTTTCCGATTTGTATTTTGATGTTAGCAAGGTAGAGGGAAAAACAAGTTTGTGTTCTTCAGAAGTTTTTTTTTTATCAACGTTATGTGTTAAGATACGGCTGTTTAGTTTGTGTGGTAGACTACATTTCTGTATGTTTGAAATGTTTTCGACTGTTTTGTGTGTGGTGGCCGAGTGGTAACGGCCCTGACTTACAAGTTGTAGGTCGCGGGTTCAAACCCAGCCAGGCGCATTACTTTGTGTAATTTATTTCATCACCACTGTTCTGAAAACGGTGAAGGAAAACATCGTGAGGAAACCGGCATGTCTTAGAACCAAAAATTTGAAGACATGTGACATCCACCAACCCGCACTGGGCCCGCGTGGTGGATTACGGCCCATTCCCTCTCCTAGAGAGGAGGCCTGAGTCCCAACAGTGGGAACATTATAAGGCCGACTATGCTATGCTATGTGTTAAGATACGGCGGTTTAATTTGTGTGGTAGACTACATTTTTGTTCGTTTGTTTTCGTGGATATTATTGGACAAGATTTATTAGACGTCTCCTCCTCCTCCTTGCACTCTAAGGTTCGGTTGAAAACCAGCGTCAGGCAACTGCTGCGTAGTTGTCTGGCATTATGCTGAACTGGACCTATTTGGCGTAGCCGTGAGACATATTTTTTATTGTTAATTTTATTTCTCCTTATTTTTTATTAAGTTTAATTTTAGTTGTAAATCAATTATTGATTTGCAAGTTGATTAATTAATCATGGTGTGCCAAATAAACATATTTTCTTTCTTTCTTTCTTCTTTCCTTGCTTCGTTTATCCTCAAAGCTGAGTATCGTGACCTCGACGAATAACTGTCTTGTGGACTAAATTTCGCCATGTTGTCCTATCTTCGGCGATGTGAATGGCGTCGCTGACTGTGGTCTCCAGTGTAGCACGGATTTGCGGGGTTACCATGACGTTCAAAGTAAGATTGTTTCATTCTTATTTCAGTGTGGGTAAGAGAGAGAGCTATACAGGTTGTTTAGCGCCATCTCTTACCCACACTGGAAATAAGAATGAAACAATCTTACTTTAAACGTCATGGTACAGGTCTTGGTCAGAGCAACGTATCGGACTCCTGTCCCTGGGTCATTTCCCATCTACTTTTCCTGTCAGAAGCAACTTTCCCAGGTTATCACTTGTCTTTCTGGCAATGTGGTCAAAGAAATTGAAGATTCATCTTTGGCATATGGTGGTGAGTCTCAAGGGTGACTTGAGTTCGAAGGACAGGCACGCAATACCTGCGTATCTTTTCCTCTCCTTCTCTGACAAATCCATCCAAAGGTGGTCAGAAAAAATCGCTTATAGCGATAAGACCGGCCATTGTGACACCCTATTAATTTTAAGTTCATGTCGTAATTTTATCATTGGTGTACAATAAAGAATATATCTACCTATCTATCTATCTATTTCAATAATCTACACTAATATTATAAAGAGGTAAAGTTTGTTTGTTTTGTTTGTAGGAGGTAATCTCTGGAAGTACTGGTCCGATTGCTAAAATTTTTTCACCGATAGAAAGCTGCTTTATTCCTGAGTGACCCTATATTTTATGTAAAGCGGGCAAAGCCGTGGGCAAAAACTAGTATGAAATAAAAACAGTTTCGAATTGAATTGAGTCGTGTTCAACAAATAATTGATATAAACCAGTGCTTGACTGCGATCCCACCTGATGGTAAGCGGAGATGCAATCATTGATGGTCAGGCGCACTAGTTCATTAAGAGCCTATTCACTCTAGCCTTGAAGACACCTATATCATAGTTGGACGGAAAGACCGCAGCAGGCAGATTGTTCCAGTCCTTCGATGTACGCGGTATAAACGACGAAGCGAAACGCTTAGTCCGGACCGTTGAAGTTTCAACAACGTAAGGGTGGATACTCGCCGTTCGTCGGCTTGTCCGATGGTAGAAAGGAGATGGCGGAATCAAGTCATGCAGTTCCCGCGCACACTCTCCAAAATGTAACCTGTAAAAAACCGATAGGCTGGCTACTCTGCGCCTGTGCTCGAGGCTTTGTAGATTGGACTTAACCAAATCTGGATCCCCAATTAGCCTCTTCGCACGCCTTTCCACTGAGTTCAAAGCTGCTAGATGGCATTTTGCAGCACCAGCCCATATGTGACTGCAGTACTCCACACACGATCGGACCTGTGCTTTGTATAACATTAGAAGCTGTCCCGGTGTGAAGTACCGTCGGACCTTTGCAAGAACGCCTAGTTTTCTAGCAGCTACCTTGGCTTTGGACTCACTGAACCGCCCGAAATTGAGATCTGAGGAAATTTCAACTCCTAAGAGTTGAAGGCGGTCGGTGCACTCCAGGGATACATTCTGAAAAACGGGAGCCAAGGTGAACGGGCTCCTCTTAGCGGTGAACAGACACGCTTGTGTTTTGGCGGCGTTGAATCTTACCAGATTGGTTTCGCCCCACTTGGAGACTGCCTGAAGTGAGACATTCGTACGCTCTACCATAGCCTCTCGTTCGGACCGAATTTGCTCCTTACTGGCCCGAGGACCTGGCAGGTACCTCTCTACAACTGTGCTATCGTCTGCATACCCATAGATACCGGGCATCAGCAGATCGTTAATATGCAGCAGGAAAAGAGTTGCAGAGAGAACTGACCCCTGAGGAACTCCGGCATTAGTCGTCATGGGCTCTGATGAGCATCCATCGACAACAACTCGGAGAGACCGTTCACTCAGAAAGTCTTTTACCCAGTTAATCAGGCCAGGGGAAATGCCGTACGCTGGAAGCTTACTCAAAAGGCTGGCGTGCCATACCCTGTCGAAGGCCTTCGAGACGTCCAAGGAGACAGCAATCGCTTCTCCATTCTTCTCGAGGGCCTCGCCCCACATGTGAGTGGTATACACTAGTAGGTCCCCAGTAGACCGATTTTGGCGAAACCCGTATTGTCGGTCACTGAGGAGATCGTTACCTTCCAGGTATGCCAGGAGGCGCGAGTTCAATACACGCTCCATAATCTTGCAGAGTATGGAGGGGTATGAGTACGGGTATCAATATCTATTCCTACGGTAAATATATGATGGGCTCAAACAATAAATCCTAACAATCCAATAGCTAATATTGCATAAATTATTCCTACTTTTGTGGCCTTTCATTATTTTATGGTTACCAACATAATTTATTTTTAAACAAATGCACTCAAGTTCTTATCACAGACTAGCCAAGAGTGCTAATCTCTGTAATTGTTTTTTTTTTATTTTACGTCTCAGTGTCCTTTCTGACCCCCTAGCCAAGTTACAATCGTATCGTTCGCGCCGAACGCCTCGAGTAGGCCACGCATCCGATTTCTTTGTTCTGACGTCATCTCAACGCTCAGTCACGTGGTCAGAAACAAAGGAATCTGAGGCGTGGCCTACTCAGGCATTCGACACAAACGAAACGATCGTAACTTGGCTAGGGGGGCTGGTCCGATTGCTAAAATTTTTTCTTCGATAGAAAGCTGCTTTATTCCTAAGTGACATAGGCTATTTTTTTGTACGCGAGCAAAGCTGCGAGCAAAAGCTAGTAGAAAATAAAAGAGATACTGCTTTTAAATCAACAAATACTACGGTTATTAATGACTGCAAACAAACTAGTAATCATATACCATTAAGATAGTGGCAACTGATAGCTTGCATGCCATGGTGGAGGTAGCAGTATATTGGGCACACGTGGGCCTCGTACGCCGATCTGGGCACGTTGGTCTCCATACATTTTATATGGTAACTTGTAGGGCTTAGATCATTAATATGCCAAAATTGTCACTCGAACGGCGGTTGCTGAAAACCAGCACCGTAGATGGCTGGACTTGCCTAGCGTCACGGTATATGCTGAGCAACGGCCTATTCTTGCTAAGATACGACGCACAACTTTGATTTTTAGTTTTTCAACTTCAACTTCAACTCTTCATTAATGGCATTTGTGGAAAAGACACCACAATTTTGCCAATAACACGTGCAAACTATTAATAGACCATCAAACGCTGGAGAGTATTTAGCGTGAATTAATAGTAAAATAAATATATATCTCTAAACATTAAAGTTCAAAATAAAAGAATTTCTTCGCAGACGCAGACAAACATTATGACCAGACCACAGACTATGACCATGAAAAAAACTCGTAAGAGTGGTGAAAAAGAGAAAAAAAAAAAGAAAAAGGAAATAAGTAGAACAGTTACAATAGTTACAACTTAATTTTATTAATTTCAATAAATTTGCATAGTTTGTAAAAATTATGTTATTTCTTTTTATATTTTGATTTATTTTTGTTTATGTTTGTCTCTGTTAAGGCCGGCGTCAAAATGCAACAGATAATCTAGACAACTGTGTTGTCTATGGTCATATAGAGCAACACAGTTATGCCAGATACACATATGGCCTGTCAGGGAACTTTGTTTTTATATTTTTGTAATGAATTGTGCGTCTATTTAGGCAGAATAAACATGTTTTCTTTCTTTCTTTCTGTCTTTCAATAGATAGAAATCCATCGAGACAAAAGCGCTAATGTTACCATGTCCAAAAAAAAATCAATGGTATATCTGTTATTTTTTTATTGTGCACACCTACCACAGTGTTGTCTCTCTTAACCCAAAGGTTGACTGGTAGAGAATGCCTTGTTGCATTCGTCTATGTACCACTGCTGTACATGAGGCGGCGATCTCTCGCTCCGGGCCTTGTTACAGGCCATGGTCCGGAGCGAGGAGGATCGGCAGGCGGTCGCCTCCTTCTGCGAAGCAGTAATGCTAGCAAAGGAGGCGGCCTATCGCATGAGGCAATGGTCCTCACGCTCCAACTGCCGCCGGAATCCCGATACCGATTTCCGATTTCCGACGGCTAAAAATAGAATATTTTTGAAGATATTACAGATTTTAAATTCAGGGACATAGCGGTTGCGGTGGTATCAGCATGGCACCCGTGCGAAGCCGGGGCGGGTCGCTAGTTATAAATTCATAAATCCAGACACAGAAAAAAATATCGTGCTCATCACAGTAATCATTAATGTTCTCAGTGGCAATCAGACCCACGACCTTCAGCATGATAGTCAAGGCCACTGACCACTAGACCATTAGGCCAGTCAATTTTTAATTTTATAAATCTCAAGTGGGCCAGCTCTGTTTACCATCACATTTGACAAGAGTTCGCATCTGTCAGAAATACTTGTGGACTGAAAAACAACACCGGGTGTAATAAGTCATGCATAAAGTATCATTGCCAATGTCATAAGTAATGAAAAGTTTTTTTTTTTTTAAAGTATAATCTAACCACAACGTCATTGGTATTTGAGACTACATTCTTTTTTATTATCGACAATAAGATAGAAAGATAAAAATGTTTTTTGCTTGTGGCTTCACACCATTTATGCCTTGTATTTATGTGACGGCGAGCAATGGGTAGCTCGCCGACCGACCGTCTGGTAGCCGTCCGGATCAAGACCAAGTTGTCGACAGCGCGTAGTGTACCACGCGCGCCTCAAGGAGACGTCAGCAAAACCTTAGGGGCCCAGCAGGGTCGAAGCCTACTGGGGCCATGGGTGAAGCGAAAGAGAACCCAGCGGCCCTGGAACGACGGCAAAAAAGGAACAGGAGTGGGTTTTAGTTAGTAAAACGTCTGACACTATCTGACGCTCCGTCCAAGAGCGAGTGATGTCATTGAATGATTTTTCCACCCAAAAAAAAAAATTTCATAATGAAAAGTATTTTTTTTTAACAACTATCTGGCACCACAACGTCATTGGTATTTGAGACTACATTCTTTTTATTACCGACAATAAGAAAGAAAGATAAAAATGTTTTTGCTTGTGGCTTCACACTATTTGTGCCTTGTATTTGTGTGACGGCGAGCAACGGGTAGCTCGCCGTCCGACCGTCCGATAACAGTCCGGACCTTGGATGATTTTCCCACCGAAAAACAAAATGTCATAATGAAAAGTATATTTTTTTAACAATAATCTGGCACCACAATGTCATTGTTATTTGAGACTACATTCTTTGGTATTACCGAAAATAAGAAAAAAAAAAATGTTTATTGATTGTGGCTTCACACCATTTGTGCCTTTGTCCAAGTGGTCGCCTCCACATGCGAATCAGTAATGCTACCGAAAGATAGGGCCGCCCAACCGTGAGGAAACTGATATCCCCACGTCGCAACCGCCACAGGACGACGAGCTACCCAACTGGACCGTCTGTCCCAGGTAAACGTAGTCGTCTACAACTTCGAGTGTAGAGTTTAGAATGTTTACATTTAAAGTAAATAAATAAAAGCCAAATATAGAACATCAAAGATACCGTAAAAAAGAAAAAGTCGTTAAAAAACTAACGATCGCTTTCGTGAAGATGTAAAAATTATGTTTTGATAGCTACATCCGTGATGCTAATAAAAATACATCTTGTGTTTACTTAGCTTCTTACTTTATAGTAACAGAGTTTTTATGTTTAGTAGTGGTGGGTCGTTGTCGAATTTTTGACGCACGAAACGCAACTGGTCTTGTGACGACAGAAACGGTTATTAAACTAGCTGCGACAACGAACGTTTTCTGCGTTCGTTGTCGCAACAAGTTTCGCGAGGGGGACCGTTTTTAACAAACGTTTCGTCAAAAATAGCTACATCCGTGATGCTAATAAAAATACATCTTGTGTTATTTTTTTTTTTGAGTGGCCTCTCGCAGGTCAACCTAGGAAGTTGTCGGCTGCTTAACCGGTCTTGTCTGTTGCGGCCTCGAGTCAAAGCCTCCAGCCAGGGCTTACTTAAACTAAGCGACTTCACGCTAAGGCCACCCCCTGTGGGGTACGGACCTCGGCTTAGGGCGTCGCTGGAAGGGGGGAGGGGCAGCAAGGGACGAGCTGGACCGAAAAGATTTTACTATTATTAACGGGGATTTTTAAACTACAGGCTCAGCGACGCGGGCTGGCTCGAGCAAGGGACGGGGAGGACGTTTATGAGATTGTAGCGGCGGGCCTCGGCGGCGAGGACGGAAGGACGGTGGTTTGTAATGTCTGCGAATCGTACTGGTTTCCCTACGGCTCTCTTGGAGCAGGGTAATAGGGTCATCGGGGGTGAGGAGAGTATGCCGAGGACGGCGAATCTTTGAGATACGGGAGGGTTCGTTTCGGGCGGCCGATACGATAAGGGGACATCTTGTGTTTACTTAGCTTCTTACTTTATAGTAACCGAGTTTTTATGTCTAGTAGTGGTGGGTCGTTGTCGAATTTTTGACGGACGAAACGCAACTGGTCTTGTGATACGACGACAAAAACGGTTGTTAAAAACGGTCCCCCTCGCGACAACGAACGCAGAAAACGTTCGTTGTCGCAACTAGTTTGAGAACGGTTTCTGAGTAGCAATAAAATTTGTGCAGTATTTCCTAGCCATGAAGTTTATTTTTTATTGCACGAAATAGTTTTGAAACGGATGACCAGGCGAGTTTGGTAGTTAAATAATGCATTCTCAACCTTATTTCCTTAGCAGTAAGATAATAATTCGCATATTTCGAAATCTAGTTTAGTCTAGTTGGGACAGAAAAAAGCTTTCACCGTCGCGTCGCAGAACGTTTTTGAAACAATAACGACGACGCAACGAGTAATGAAACTTGAATCAATGGATTCTCGTCTTTATTTCCTTAGGTGTAAGATAACAATTCACTCTCCTAGAGGAGGACTGCGTCCCAACAGTGGGAACAATAAAAGGCCGACTATGCTATGTTAAGATAACAATTCGCATACATTTATTCGAAGACTGGTTTTTGCAACGAAGACTGTTTGGTAGCAGGACGGAAAACGGTTGTTCCGTTGTAGAACATAAAACGGTTTGCAACAGTGATTCGCCCTATTTAATATCTGTAATGCATTTTAGGTAAATATGTATTAGTTAATAAAGGTATGCTTGTGTAGTAATTGTTATAAGGTACGATGGGGCTGACATATCCTTTTTGGACAAAAGCCCCTAAATAAAATCTTGATTAAAAAAAAAAAAAACATAAAACGGTCTTTGAAAACTGTTCGTTGTTTCTGCCACTGGTTTCGCCTGCATGAAGTTAGGTTTCTCCATCATCATCATCATCATTTCAGTAGATAGACGTTCACTGCCGGACATAGGCCTCCCCCAAATGTCGCCACAAAGAACGGTCCTGTGCGTCTCGCATCCATCGGATTTCCGTAATCTTCACCAGGTCATCGGTCCACCTTGTAGGGGGCCTTCCAACACTGCGTCTTCCGGTACGCGGTCGCCACTCCAGAACTTTTCGGCCCCAACGGCCATCCGTTCTGCGAGCAATGTGCCCTGCCCATTGTTTCTCCATACAAAGTCCAAAGTCTCGAGCATCGACGCCGACGGCGAGTTGCTAGCCAGTCGGTTTTCTATCGTTTACATTTCGGGGAGTGTTCACTGGAATTGTACAATCTAATTCCGCTAAGTCCGTTCCATCATCGGACCACTAGACGTACGGCGTTGCGCCACCGGTACATGGTGGACATCCCACGCATACGTACAAAGAGTTTTGGGAACACATTCATTATGCGTACAGCTGAGAGTGGAATTCCCTGCCAGAGTCTGTGTTTCCTGATAGCTACAACCTAAGGGTCTTTAAGTCATGAGTGAATAGGTTACTTCTAGGCAAGCGTGCTCCATCGTCGGCCACATCATCGCTTACCATCAGGTAAGATAATGGTCAAACGCGAGTCTATACATAATAAAAACGCTGGGCAAGTGCGAGTCGCGCTCGCGTACTCAGGGTTCCGTACAAACTTACCTATCAAAAAAATTCAATTCCCGAATTGAGTTACAATGATATTTCCGTTTTATTTATTTATTAAAACTTCATGGAACACAATAGTACAAAGGCGGACTTAATGCCTTAGGCATTCTCTACCAGTTAACCTAGGGTGGTAAAGAGAAAATGTAGCAGTTGCATAAAAATAATAAAGAATATTACGAAAATGGGAGTTTAAAAGTATATATATATTAAAAAAATCGCACAAAAAGTTTTTTTTTTGACGTATCTACAAATTTACAGTTTTCAGATTTTTCCTACACTTGTGCTATGAGACCTTGCTTCATGCCAAATTTCAGGAATCTAGGTCAACGGGAAGTATATACCCTATTAATTTTGATTCTCTTGAGAGTGTCGAAATACACGTTTTTTTGCGAGATATACGGCTGTAAAAATATACCTACGTAAATTGTCACATCGGAATTTCCAAGTGACTGAAAATTCCGCATGACGCAGCTTCTCACCGGACACGGTAAGTTCAGAAGGTTCCTGCACCGGATTCGTGCGGAAACGACGCCCGGGTGTCGCCACTGTGTGGACCGCCCGGAGGACACGGTAGAGCACACGGTGAGGGTGTGCCCCGCTTGGGCAGAGCAACGCCGTGTCCTCGTGGGGGCAATCGGCGGCGGCGATCTCTCGCGCCGGGCCTTGGTTCAGGCCATGGTCCGGAGCGAGGAGGAGTGGCAGACGGTCGCCTCCTTCTGCGAAGCCGTAATGCTAGCGAAGGAGGCGGCGGATCGCGTGAGGCAACGGTCCTTACGCTCCAACCGCCGCCACCGGGATTCCGATCCCGATTTCCGGCCACCGTAGGCGCGGGCTTGGGGACGGCGAGCAATGGGTGGCTCGCCGTCCAACCGTCCGGTAATCGGACCGAGCCCAAGTCGTCGACAGCGCGTACTGTTCTACGCGCGCCTCAAAGAGATGTCAGCAAATCGTAGGGACCCAGCAGGGTCGAAGCCTACTGGGACGAAGGCAACGAAGGTACAGGAGTGGGTTTTTAGTCAGTAAAAGTCTGACACTATCTCCCGCTCCGCCCAAGAGCGGGTTTGTCATAAGATGATTTTCCCACCCAATAAAAAAAAAAAGTGACTTAAAATTCTTCAAATTCAGATAACCAATATGCATAATATCTATTTCTTGGCACCTAAGCAATTCTTAAAATAATAAAAACGGAACGCAGATAGACAAATGGTATGTTTCTGAGAAAACCAATCCAAAAAGTGCACTTTCAATCTGCTTGGATAAATATCGTCGAGAATAAAGCAATCGGGGGATTGACAGATAGCATAGTCTAAACTACTGAAAATAATATCCCTAATACTAGATATTGAGGAGGAGGAAAAATAAGGAGGGAATTGGAATTTTTAGAGGAGGATTTAAAGAAAGAAAACACGTTTATTTGGCACACAGGTACACACAATGAAATAATAATTACAATATAGAAACTTGACGAAACGATTTCGCAGTGGAATGCAGTGAATGTGAAAGAAAGAAAGAAAGAAAGATAGAAAGAAAGAAAAGAAGAAAATCTGAAGAAGAAATCAACAAATAATTGATTTACAAACTAAAATTTAACTTAAAAAAAAATGAGGAGAAATAAAATTAACAATAAAAATATGTCTCACGGCTACGCCAAATAGGTCCATTTTAGCATAATGCCAGACAACTACGCAGCAGTTGCTTGACGCTGGTTGGTTGGTGAAAACACTATGGACTCCGTGGATTCATAGATTACTAATTATTTTGAACCACCTTTTTTTTTATTTTACTTCTGTGTACGATAATGAGTGGTTTACACTGTCCTCACATACCTATTAATATTGTAATATGGACTGTAAAACGATTTCTTTTTTTAACAGTAACCATGGAGTTTCTTGCCGGTTTTTCTCCATAGGAAACGACCAATTTGGAACCGTGAGTAGCTTCTGACGTTTTATAAGTGCCCATGTAGGCCTATGTGAAATAAAAATATTTTTGACTTGACTTGACATGAATTTTGGTCTGCTGGAAGAAATTTCTTTAAGAAATAAGCAGTAGTAGTACTTTGAAGGTGTGCCCCACCTCAGAAAATATATTGTTGTAATCACACTAATCTGTATTTAAGTCGTGGCCAGATCATAGAAATTGATCACTTCATGATATGGCCAACTAAAACCGACCCAATCGTTAAATGTTAACATTTGATGATATGTCAATCCTCGTGTATCAAATCAACCTTCTCGGTAAACTTCCCTGAGGTAGTCAACACTACAATACAAATTCTCAGCTCCATTTTACCGAGATCGCGCCTGTTTCAATGATTCCACATATTGTCCAGTTGCGCAAAGTCAAAAGTTTTTTATTTCACATAGGTCTACATGGGCACTTATAAAACGTCAAAAGCTAGTGCACGGTTCCAAATTGGTCGTTTCCTATGGAAAAGAATCGGCAAGAAACTCCATGGTTCATCATCTCATCATCTTCCTGCCCTTGTCCCGTGTTACTTGGGGTCGGCGCAACACGTGTTTTTCTTCCACTCTGCCCTGTCACTCGTCATGCTATCACTAACTTCCTTTTCTTTCATATCACTCTTTACACAATCCATCCACCTTTTCTTTGGTCTCCCTCTCCCTCTCCATCCATCCACATGTAAACTCATAACTCTTTTAGTAACATGCGTAAATAATTAAAACACTCAATAAACTGTACTGGATAAAATCCCGCCAATAACTCAACATAATTTCCCGCTCAAACTGCGCCACAGATTATTAAATCCACAACTGTCAAACGTCATGCTGCCAAAGCCATTAGACCTCTTAACATATGAAAATTAAATTAACATGCGATCTCTTTGGTTTTGTGGCATTCAGCCAAAAAAGCGCGCGTAGTATTTAGTTAAGATAATAAAAATATCTGGACTCGGACACGCGTAGCTATGATAATTTTAAGCGGTCCGTATGTTTTTATTTTTTTGTTCTGTCTGTAGTCGGAGAAATAGTTTTCTTAGATTATTTTTAGGGTTCCGTAACTCAAAAGGAAAAAACGGAAACCTTATAGGATCACTTTGCTGTTCGTCTTTCTGTCTGTCTATCTGTCTCTCTGTCTGTCTGTCTGTTGGTCTGTCAAGACCCTTTATCTCGGAATCGCCAAGAGGTATCGAGGTGAAATGAATACCATAGACTCAGGTCTGCGGTCCCTTGAAGCTGTGAAAAAATCAAACTTTTAGGTTAACGAAAAAAAAAAGACACGGCCATTTATGTCGCAAAAAACGTATATTTCAACCCTCTCAAGGGAATTAAAATTCATAGGGTACTTCCCGGTGACCCAGAATTCTAAAATTTGGCATAAAGCAAGGTCTTATAGCACAGGTATAGGAATAAATCTGAAAATAGTAAATTTGTAGTTACGTCACAAAAAATAACAATTTTTGCGTTTCGGAAAAATCTTCGCGACTCAATTCGGGAATTGAATTGTTTTCGTAGGTAAGTCTGTATGGAACCCTCAGTGCGCGAGTCCTACTTGCACTTGCCCAGTTTTCTTTTTTACTAGCCATCGGTTTTGTCCGCATGATAGCAGAAAATGATAAGGAACATAATCACAGAGTAAAAAGTATTCTATGAGCTATTCTAGGATATGATCTTCCCGCCTGCCGTTTTTCATCCAAATACCTTCAGTAGTTTCAGCGTAAAGTAGTAACATACACAATACACATTCACAACCTTTCAACTGTTCCCATTAGCTTGGGGTCGCCTTCCAGTCTAAGTGGATGCGGCTGAATACCCGTGTTTTACATGAAGCGACTGCCTATCAGACTTCCACAACCCAGTTACTGGTCAACACGATACTCCTTGGGTAGACTGATGGCCAGTATAGTCAGACTTTGATACACAGGTTTTGTAAAAAACTTAGTTCAGGCACCAGTCTTCCACAAATTGATTTTGGTATCTATATTGTTAAATTAATTAATTTATCTGTATAAAGTTTCTATATAGTAGTAGTTAGTAGGGGTAGTTTGTTTCTAGTTTTATAGTGTTTCTGTGTAAAGTTGAAAGGGAATCGTTTGTCTTGGTATGGTCATGTGAAGAGGAGGGATGAAACGCATGTTACTAAAAGAGTTATGAGTTTACATGTGGATGGATGGAGAGGAAGAGGGAGACCAAAGAAAAGATGGATGGATTGTGTGAAGAGTGATATGAAAGAAAAGGAAGTTAGTGATAGCATGACGAGTAACAGGGCAGAGTGGAAGAAAAAAACGTGTTGCGCCGACCCCAAATAATACGGGATAAGGGCAGGAAGATGATGATGATGAATTAATTTCTCTGTAATTTGTGGGAGGAAAATAAATAAATAAATAATTACTTTCTGGCTTCTGACTAAGTGTAACGACTGTCAAATATCGAATCAACGAATGACATACGGGACCAATGGCTTTACGTGCTTTTTCGACGCACGGGGCGTCAGTAACGTTGTGTCTTTTCGCATCTCTTTCCTTTGTATGCAGTCCGAGAGTAACCTCATTTTAGGTCCTCTTAAGAGGACCTTTCCCCACTCGCCTATCGTCAACGTCGAGCGTGGTTTAAAAGCTTGTTGCTTCATCAAGGCGACGCTTCATAAAAAGGCAACGTGAAAAAAGAGAGCTAACGCCTGAAAACTCTGTTGGCATTCGGTAATTCCGTGTTTTACTTGAATATTTCACAAAACTTGTTCCAGGAAAAATACACCACGTATTTTTAACAACCTTAAAAGTTTTTGAGGAAAATTCATCGTCATTCAGAATCTCGATTAAATGTGCAAGGCTTTTATAGATGTACTTTTTTTAAAATTTTATAGCCAAAGTTCACGTAAAATAGCAGGTTTTCAGAAGTCTTTACTGGATTAGTTTTACACAAATTTATGTTTTAATTTCTATAGAAACCTAGATAATATCTTCTGTCTTGACTGGCCTGTTGGTCTAGTGGTTAGTGGCCCTGACTGCTACGCTGGAGGTCGTGGGTTCAATTCCCACCCAGAACAAATGTTTGTGTGATGAGCTAGGCTAGAGTGAATAGGCTAGTGCGCTTCACCATCAACAATTACATCACTGCTTAACATCAAGTCAGCACTAGTTTATATCAATTTTGATTGATATAAACTAGTTGTTGGTCTAGTGGTTAGTGACCCTGACTGACACCCAGGACAAATGTTTGTGTGATGAGCACGATCATTTGTTCTGTGTCTGGATGTAATTTATCTATAATATGTATGTATTTAGAAATATATATCTACGGTGAAGTGCCAATACCTTCTAACTGACATTTTTCGATAAAATTACTTTTAAGTGCTTATATTATAAATGCGTGTTTCCGCATGTTTCATAAAATATCCGAAGCGGATATTTAGTTGCAACTGCATCAAATTAATTTGTGGAAACAAACACCTAACGAAACCAACGTGTCAATTTATAGTAGGTATTACTTCCTAACATTTTTTGGACAGATAATTTTGACTTCCGACAGTTAGGAGTTATTGGTACTTCACCGTCGATATGTATGTTTATCTGTTGTCTAGTACTCATAACACAAGCTCTGCTTAGCTTGAGACTAGACGGTGTTGTGTGATAGTTGTGGAATATATTATATTATATCCACAAGATATCGGTGTATCCAAAATTTCTGGAGAAAGATGTGTAATAACATCATATTCACGTAAGAGCGGTTGTATGAAAATGTACCTCGGATTGGCTGTTCTTAGTGAACTACATGGATGATACAAAGATAGCCCTGTCATAAAGACACATACAGCGATGGAGACGTAAATATTACCACAAGTCTGCTCGGATGTTTGGACTTCGTTGCTAAATGTACGGGGAAAATGATTTGGTATTCATACGTCTGCGATCAACGGAATGTAACGGAATTTAGGTTAAGCTTTTTTTCTTATTTTTTTAGCATAGCATAGCATAGTCGGCCTTATAATGTTCCCACTGTTGGGACTCAGGCCTCCTCTCTAGGAGAGGGAATGGGCCGTAATCCACCACGCTGGCCCAGTACGGGTTGGTGGATGTCACATGCCTTCGAATTTTTGGTTCTAGGACATGCCGGTTTCCTCACGATGTTTTCCTTCACCGTTTTGAGAGCAGTAGTGATGAAATTAATTACACAAAGTAATGCGCCTGGCTGGGTTTGAACCCGCGACCTACAACTTGTAAGTCGGGGCCGTTACCACTCGGCCACCACTGCTCCCAAATCAATCTCCTATATCATTCAACAGTGCATTTAACTGTCAATCAATCACAAAATGAACTTTTCACCATTAATCGCATACAAGTTTGAAATTAACATTTAAAAAGGTTAGGTAGTAACCTTTTCAAATGTATTTCAAACTTATTTTTTTACGTTGGAAAATCATCAAATAATTTCTTCAGGCATCTCTAGTGGGAGTCGCGATGGATATAGCCTTATTAAGATCCTATGTCTCCTAGCTGGGGCAGAAGGCGTCAACAGTAGTCACCCATCGCGACCGGTCTTGAGCTGACAATAATGATCCTGTAAAGGTTCCGATTTTTCCTTTTGAGGTACGGAACTCTAAAAATTGTTGCAAGAAGAGTAGAGAAGAAATTAAAGTCAGATAATAAATATTTTTATTTCACATAGGCCTACATGGGCACTTATAAAACGTCAGAAGATAGTGCACGGTTCCAAACTGGTCGTTTCCTATGGAGAAGAACCGACAAGAAACTACATGGTTACTCTTTTAAAAAACTGGTTGATCTTACAATATATCCAAATTAAAGTATTATTATTTTTATTTTTTTTATTCTTGTTAGGTTGCGCTTGACCGCTATCTCACCTAATGGAAAACGACGATGCGGTCGACGATGGAGCGCGCTTACCTAGAAGTAACCTATTCAATCTTGACTTAAAGATTCCTGGGTTGTAGTCATCAGGAAACATAGATTCCGGCAAGGAATTCCACTCCTTAGCTGTACGCACAATGAATGTATTCCCAAAACGTTTTGTGCGTATATGTGGGATGTCCACCATCTACCGGTGGCGCATCGCCGTACGCCGTATTATTAGATATTATGTAAGGACCGTGTAGACCAGTCAATATTGTACCCAAAAGCACAATAAAAATAATCATAATAAAAAAGTGAGTCGTAATAGGAAGTAACCTAAGTATTCGCGGAGTCGACAGTCTTCACACAAGATGACACTGACAGTGGATTTTGACATAAGCACAACCATTGCACAGTCACGGGTGCCATCAGTTGAGACTGGTCATCTCTTAGCTGCCATCATCATCTTCCTGCCCTTGTCCCGTGTTATTTGGGGTCGGCGCAACACGTTTTTTTCTTCCACTCTGCCCTGTCACTCGTCATGCTATCACTAACTTCCTTTTCTTTCATATCACTCTTCACACAATCTATCCACATGTCATCTCTTAGCTGCCATTGGCTTAATTCAATTTCTAGTTTTTTAATTCGTTTTTTTTTATTATTATTACTTATCTACATTGTGCTCACATATTAGAATCGACATGAATGTAACCAAGATTTATGTAACTCATAATATGATTTAAAAGAGTGTCCATGGAGTTTCTTGCACGTTCTTCTCCATAGAGATCTACGCTTTGGAACGTGCAATTTAGCTTCACTTGTTTTTTTTTTTGACTGACCGACATTATGACAATTCAAAAGTGCCTGTAATTGGTCTATTTGAAATAAACGTTTCTGATCCAATGTTGACATTACTCATGAATATGTTGCCATACCAACCCGCACTGAGCCCGCGTGGTGGATTGCGGCCCATTTCTTCTCCTAGAGAGGAGGCCTGAGTCCCAACAGTGGGAACATTATAAGGCCGACGATGCTATGCTATGCTATGTTGCCATAAAAATAAACTTTATTTTAAACAAAATATTGTTTCTAATATCCTCAATAGTTTTCTTGTGGCTTGGCACATCGATTTTAATCTAAACCAGTGCCGATACAAATCTTGAGGTTATTAACATGTGGCCATTACGGGCAATGGCCTAAAAGCCAGAGTTTCAAGACCATTTTTATCCTTTGGTAATTGGATACAGAAATCTGCCGAATCTTGACACGTTGTATAGGCTTACAGAAGTTTTTTTTAACCCCTACACAACGCCGTCTAGTTCCAAGCTAAGCAGAGCTTGTGTTATGGGTACTAGACAACTGATAAACATATATTTCTAAATACATACATATTATAGATAAATTACACCCAGACACAGAACAAAATATGATCGTGCTCATTACACAAACATTTGTCCTGGGTGTCAGTTAGGGCCACTAATTACTAGACCAACAGGCCAATCAAAATTGATATAAACTAGTGCTTGACTGCGACCCCACCTGATGTTAAGCAGTGATGTAATCGTTGATGGTGAGGTGCACTAGTTTATTAAGAGCCTATTCACTCTAGCCTTTAAGACACCTAAATTATAATCGGACGGGAAGACCGCAGCAGGCAAATTGAACATGACTAGCTGCTGGCCGCGGCTCCGCTTACGTGAAAGTAAAAAATAGTCCCAAGGGAGCATATTCCGAGGACTACGAGTATCCTATTTGCTATTCCAGGACATGATCCGTGTGCCAAACTTGCTCACTTGCTCAGTAGGACCGATGCCCGCTAGGGCTATGGGGAATTTCTGAAAGGGATACCGTGGTCTCAGAACACAAAGACACAGGTGGTTATTTGTGAGAAAAAGAGACGCGCCCTCTGGTTCTGCCCAAGAGCAGGAGAAGTCAGATGATTTCCAACTGTAGCAACATCTATGGCGTCACATACGAAGTAAACAACGAAATCTTGCATCGCGAAATCACAGGCACCGCGCGATTTGAACATATACAACAGTTGCTCCCTTTTCAAAGGAGGTGTGCGAAATTTTACACTCTGTCCCGCATACCTCTAAAGTCTCACACATCCTCTCGCTCAGGCGGAGTGGGAGGGCGCATAAACCGATAGAAGTCATTAGATGATTACCAAATAAAGTATATGAAAATGTAAATCAATATGTTAATTAAGTACCTAATTAAAAGATATAACATGTTAAACCCAGTGCCAAACAATAGCGAACAGTAATGTGTAGTTAATACCGGAATGCCAATATCCCCCATAAAGCTCAGTACTGAATGCCGTTTAAGGTGAACCCACACTTATCCCAGCCGCACGCGTCGAACAAATTCATCATCATCATTTCAGCCAGAAGACGTCCACTGTTGGACATCGGCCTCCCCCAAGCGTCTCCACAACGACCGATCCTGTCCGTCTCGCATCTACCGCATTCCCGCTTTCACCAGGTCGTCGTTCCACCTTGTAGGAGGCCTTCCAACGCTGCATTTTTCAGTGCGCGGTCGCCACTCTAGAACCTTTCGGCCCCATCGACCATCCGTTCTAAGAGCAATGAGAAGTCATTCGTCGAATCCGACTCGGCTGGGCAGCGTACGGTACGGAAAGCTGCGCGGTATCTTCTCGTCCAACATACCACAGTGTCTCAAGACGAATGTTTATGACCAGTGCGTGTTGCCAGTGATGACATATGGCTCTGAAACATAGTCGCTTACAATGGGCCTCATCAGAAGGCTTACAGTCACCCAAAGGGCAATGGAAAGGGCTATGCTCGGAGTTTCCTTGCGTGATCGAATCAGGAATGAGGATATCCGCAGGAGATTTCCTTGCGTCGAACAAATAGAAAGAAAAGAATTTTTGAGTTATATGAAAAGCGAGAGTGAGTTTTGTTTTTTTTTTTTGGCTAAGGAGTGGATTTACTGAATGTTGTGTGAACCGTTGGCAGTTGAATCAAAGTCTAAAAAATAAAAAATATTGCAAAAGCAATGTAATAAAAAAAAATATGTTTACAATTAAAAATGGAGCAGTTAACAAAAACATTTATATGACAATGCAATTAATGAGTTACCAGGAAGGTCACATGTGTAGAAGCAGTCATTGTCAAACAAGCGTGTCTTCAACATAGTCTTCAACCTTGTAATACGGTTTTTTGGTAAGAACACTCCTATTATGGGTTTCGAACTTTTCCTCGCTGAGTTCTGTAACCGACTTTGGCAGCTTGTTTTAACGTTAAACTCTGATAAGTGTACGTTCACCTTAAATAATACTTTACCTACAGTTTATTTTAGCAACCAGGTTTATGTTGGCGCCACACTTCGTATTGTTTTGATGTGGAAATGTGAATAGAGATACGTGTTTGGTTTACTTCGGTAGATGAGGAATATCACACTATGTAATACTAGCTTCTCCCAGAAGCTTCGACCGCGTAAAAGTTGCTTTCTTCCATATAAACTTTGGACCTCGTTTCATCCCCTTGATGGGTTCATGCCATAATTATGGCGGTAAGTCCCCTCTTTGAGGAGTGGCTGGAAAGTTCGGGAGGTTCCTTAACCGGATTTGTGCGGAAGAAACGCCCGGGTGCCACCATTGTGTGAAACGCCCGGAGGACATGGTAGAGGTGTGCCCCATATGGGCAGATCGCCATCGTGTCCTCGTGGGGGTGATCGGCGGCAGCGATCACTCGCGCCGAGCCTTGGTACAGGCTATGGTCCAGAGCGAGGAGGAGTGGCAGGCGGTCGCCTCCTTCTGCCAAGCAGTTATGCTAGCAAAGAAGGAGGCCGCACGTGCACGCGCGAGGAAATGGCCCTAGTGCCCCAGCCGCCGGGATTCCGATCCCGATTTCCCGCCACAGTAGGCGCGAGCTTGCGGACGGCGAGCAATGGGTAGCTCGCCGTCCGATCGTCCAGTAACCGTCCGGACCGAACCCTAGTCGTCGATGGCGTGTAGTGTTCCATGCGCGCCTCAAGATATGTAAGCAACCGTAGGGGCCCAGCAGGGTCGAAGCCTACTGGGGCCATGGGTGATGCGAAAGAGATCCCCGGGGCACTGGAACAATGGTAAAGAAGAAGCAGGAGTGGGTTTTTAGACAGTAAAAGTCTGACTCTACCTCCCTCTCCGCTCAAGAGCGGGGGATGTCATATGGTGACTTTCCCACCGAAAAAAAATAAAAATAATATGATTTAAAAGAGTAGAGGCATTTCTTGCACGTTCTTCTCCATAGAGATCTACGCTTAGCATAGCATAGTCGGCCTTTTAATGTTCCCACTGCTGGGACTCAGGCCTCCTCTCTAGGAGAGGGAATGGGCCGTAATCCACCACGCGGGCCCAGTGCGGGTTGGTGGATGTCACATGTCTTCGAATTTTTGGTTCTTGATTTTGATCTACGCTTTGGAATGTGCAATTTAGCTTCACTTGTTTTTATTTTGACTGACCGACATTTTGACAATTCAAAAATGCCTATGAAAGGTCTATTTGAATTAAACGTTTCTGATCCACTGGGCCATCACGACACAAAGGCATAACTTGTATCAAAAGCGTTTAAAATAAAGATAGGTACATTATTTTGATCTGGGAGACACCACCTGCATATACATTTTCCATTCCATGGCCATAAAATGATACCGTGGGAAGTAACAAATGGCATTTGCTGGCAAGACATTATTTATTTAAATGGCTGTCACTTGATAACGCCACAAAAAAAAGATAGGTACAGAAGTCAATCTACATACGTCAGTTGAGAGTTTGTCATGCTCACTCAAATGTCCACAACACACGCGCCACCATCAGTGGCGCGTGTGTTGGACCATTCGATTCCCTTCAAAATGTTTAAGCTAAGTGGTGCTAATATTCGCGTCATGTCCGTGAACGGGCGCTGTCAGTTGAGACTGGTCATCTCTCAGCTGCCAGTTGCTATTTTAATATCTATATTTAGTTTTGACTTTATTTACATTGTTCTCACATGATAGCGACAAGAAACATGTAATAGATATATTTGTAATTACAAAACATGATTGAAAAGAGTGTCCATGGAGTTTCTTGCACATTCTTCTCCATAGAGATCTACGCTTTGGAATGTGCAATTAGCATCATTTTTTCTGACTCACTGACTTCTTGACATTTCAAAAGTGCCTGTAAAAGGTTTATTTGAAATAAAATGCTTTGACTTGACTTGATACAAAGCGCACTTGAGCAACGCACACATAGACACTGCTCATAGACACGATATCTCGGTCCGTTTGGGACCAGTGCGAGCGCGAGTGCCATCTGGTTGAGACACGAGTTCGTGACGGTCGTTTAAGTGAATTGTTGTTTTTTTCAATTTCTCAAGACAAAAGTCTATGACCAGTGCGTGTTGCCAGTGATGACATATGGTACTGAAACATGGTCGCTTACAATGGGCCTCATCAGAAGGCTTACAGTCACCCAAAGGACAATGGAAAGGGCTATGCTCGGAGTTTCCTTGCGTGATCGCATAAAAAATGAAGATATCCGCAGGAGAACCAAGGTCGCCGACATAGCCTGAAGAATCGCCAAACTAAAGTGGCAGTGGGCAGGCCACATTACTTGTAGAACGGACGGTCGATGGGGCCGAAAGGTTCTAGAGTGGCGACCGCTACCGGAAAACGCACCGTTGGAAGGCCTCCCACAAGGTGGACCGACGACCTGGTGAGAGTCGCGGGAGTGCGGTGGATGCGAGACGCACAGGATCGGTCGTTGTGGCGTCGATTGGGGGAGGGCTATGTCCAGCAGTGGACTTCTTTCGGCTGATGATGTCGTTTTTTAAGCTACCAGTTGTTTGAAAGAGGTAGAAAGTATTTGCTTGTATTTCGATGGTGCGTTATAAAGTAACTCAGAACAGTTAGGTAGGTAGATAAGCACCCTGGCCCCGATCCCGCGCCGAGAAGGCGAAGTCATGACTGTGGCCATGTAATATTTTTAAAATTATATATTAGCGATATTGTATCTTAAGATAAAATATTATAGTATCTTAGCCGTGTTCAGCGTGTAGTGAAGTCCACTGCGGGTGACGTAACCTACGACAAACTTATTATTTGCGGTTGGTACAGTAATCGGGTCTAGGGATCGAACCGCAAAATTAAGTTTGTATTTTATTGTATATACTTTTCTGGGATATTAAAGATAATTATACCAAGTTTCATCGTAATCGAACCGGTAGTTTTTGCGTGATGCCTGAACAAACAGACAGACAGACAAAAAAAATTTAATCACATTTTTAGGTTCGGTGTCGGTCTAGTAACACCCCCTGCCATTTATTTTTTTTTATATTTTCAATGTACAGAATTTTCACTTCTACAGGATTATTATAAGTATAGATATAGATTAAGCTGTGTAAAGCTAGAACTACATTAGACCGACGCACACGTGTAACACACCTAATTTGTCCGTAGAACGACGTCGCGTGGCGTGGATCAAGTGTAGCTCTACAAGTCTAGTTTTCATATAAAATGTATAGAGACCGACGCGCCCAGATCGGCGTGTGTGGCACACGTGTGCGAAGTGTAGTTCTAGCTTACGTCTTGTGTTCAATAATATAATAAAAAATAATTAAGATAGGAACTGATCGGCGAGCCGGCCGCCCGCACAGTCGCCGCGCCCCGGCTTCCACTACAGAGCGGCGGCGCCAACCCTAGCGCGACAACCGAGCGTAGGCATAAAAAGTGACGTATATTCATGAAATTGACTTCTGTACCTATCTGTATTGTTATAACGCTCTGTAGGGTACTTAGTTGAAAACCGATTAAATAAATATCGAGGATAGCCTAAGGACAAAGCGTTTCACACAAAGGAAAATGTCTGAAAACCGTGTAGCGTACAATGACGAATATTCATTATATTCCTCACATCTATCATTACAGGTAACAACCTAATGCGATAGTGCGGTCAAAATCAAATATAATAATGACATTTATTTGAATCTTAATTTTATACAATTTATTTTAATATTTTATACAATTCTTTTGACTGACTGACATTGTAATAAAATTCAATTTAATTTAATGACAAACCAATGTAATTTAATGATAATCCAATGCAGTCTAATTTTATTTAATTTTGATTTTAACATTCCATTGTATGTAATTTTATTATATGTATTGTCTGTATGTGATGAGTCTTTGGTACTCGAAATAAATAAATAATAATAATAATAAATCATTAGTATTGTGGTGTTTGAATTAAACCCCAAGCGAACGCATGTGATCGCATGAACGCGGTGATGCGAAAGAGATCCCCGGTGCACTGGAACAATGGCAAAGAAGAAGCAGGAGTGGGTTTTTAGACAGTAAAAGTCTGACTCTATCTCCCTCTCCGCTCAAGAGCGGAGGATGTCATAAGATGACTTTCCCACCGAAAAAAATAAAAACAATATGATTTAAAAGAGTAGAGGCATTTCTTGCACGTTCTTCTCCATAGAGATCTACGCTTAGCATAGCATAGTCGGCCTTATAATGTTCCCACTACTGGGACTCAGGCCTCCTCTCTGGGAGAGGGTATGGGCCGTAATCCACCACGCGGGCCCAGTGCGGGTTGGTGAATGTCACATGTCTTCGAATTTTTGGTTCTAGGACATGCCGGTTTCCTCACGATGTTTTCTTTCACCGTTTTAAGAGCAGTGGTGATGAAATAAATTACACAAAGTAATTTCTTCTTTTACTTTGAATTCACTCGAATCATTAGAGGAAGTTTGAAAGTGGTGCTAGTGACTGAAAAGTTGAAGGGGAATCGTTTGTCTTGGTATGGTCATGTGAAGAGGAGGGATGAAACGCATGTTACTAAAAGAGTTATGAGTATACATGTGGATGGGTGGAGAGGGAGAGGGAGGCCAAAGAAAAGATGAATGGATTGTGTGAACAGTGATATGAAAGAAAAGGAATTTAGTGATAGTATGACGGTTGACAGGATAGAATGGAAGAAAAAACGTGGTGCGCCGACCCCAAATAAGATGGGACAAGGGCAGGAAAAGATGACTTTGAATTCACTCGAATTACACATAAATAAATCAATCTTCACATGAAGTTCATTTAGAACTCGAATTGCGCGGGTCAATGGTATTTTGGCAAGAAGATTGGACCTGGCAACCGGCACGGCTAGCAGTGACGGACGGCGCCGCCTCCACACATAGCGGTCAGGTACACAAAAACTCACGCGTTGCAGCACTCCTGGGTTATCCTCAATGCCACGAAGTAATCTAACCAGATAGGAAACAAGCATGAATTCACGTCGTACCTTCAGTTGATTTTGAATAGAATAGAATCGTTTATTTCTTAGTACATGGTATAAGAATTCAAAAAATTCAAAATTCAAAAATTCATTTATTGGTGTGATTTTTGGTACATTTTACATGAGATCTTAATAATAAATGAATAGTTAGTTCCTCAAAAATCTACCTTAAAGGTGTACACTCTTTCTCATATTTAGTAATTATTATAAATCAGAATTAATCAACATATTAAATAGAATAATTATAACATAACATAACTCAATTAATAGAAATTAGAATAATAATGCAATGTCAAAATGTAATAAATATCAATGTCAATTAACTTACTAAAATAATAATACAATGTCAAAATTAAATAAATATCAATGTCAAGTAACTATACTAAAAATAATAATACAATGTCAAAAATAAATAAAATCAATGTCAAATAGCTTACAATTTATCATTAAGGAATTCGTCAATATTATAATAACATTTCTCCAATAAAAAATGTCTTAATTTACTCTTAAATTGATTAATATTTAGGTCCTTAATTTCATTTGGTAATTTATTAAATATTTTTGGGGCCATACATAGTATGCTTTTGTGCATCAAGGCGGTTTTTGATGGTCGAATGCATAGTTCATGTCTATATTCTTGTCTGATTATTTTGTAGCGATGTTCAGATGCTTTTCTAAATAGTTGCATGTTCTTTTTAACAAATAAAGCAGTCTCAAATATGTACAAGCAAGGTAAAGTCATAATTTTTAACAATATAAAATAAGGTTTGCAGCTATCAGTTATTTTTATACCGGTAATAGCTCTAATGCATCTTTTTTGCGATTTGAACACCATGTCTTTATTGCAGGAGTTACCCCAAAATATGACTCCGTAGCGTAGTATAGAATCGACATATCCATAGTATGCAGTGACTGCCGCTGCTTGATTGACTACTTTCTTTAGTTTGTACAAAGCGAAAGCGAACTTACTAATTTTTTTAATTAACATTGAAGTATGCTGTTTCCAATTAAGTTGATTGTCGATTGTTAAGCCTAAAAATTTGGTATTTGCGACTTCTTCAATTTTTTCATTATTAAAAATTACATTTAGTTCCGAATTAGTTACTCTTTGCCGAAAGTTCATAATTTTTGTTTTCTTCAAGTTTATAATTAAGTTGTTATGCTCCAACCAGTTAACTGCTTGTTGTAATGCATTGATTATTTTAGCTTCAAAGTCTTTATTATTTTTGTCAAGTTCAACAATGATAGTACTGTCGTCGGCAAACAATGTCATAGGATAGGGTATATTCTGGGGAAAGTCATTTATATATATAATAAATAATAAAGGTCCTAGCACACTGCCTTGGGGCACGCCGTAAGATATTATGCGTTCTTTGGATGTGTATTTTATAACAGTTTTATTTAACTTACAAATTCGACTTATTTCTGTGTGTTGTTTTCTATTTTTTAAGTAAGATTTTATGAGTGATAAGACATTTCCTCTTATCCCGTACGCATTTAACTTGCTCAGCAATATTTCATGGTTGACCAAGTCAAATGCCTTGGTCATGTCCATGTAAATTGCTGATACTGGGATTCTTTCATTCATGTTAGCTATGATATCATTAAGAAAGTCATATATTGCCATATTTATTGAATGATCTTTCCTAAATCCTTTTTGTTCTTTTACAAGTATATTATGTTTGTTGAGGTATGCCTCTATAGACCTATAGATCCATTTTTCGAGTATCTTGGATATAACCGGAATGAGAGCTATTGGCCTGTAATTTTTAATGTCTTTTTCATCGTCTTTTTTAAATAAAGGTTTTATGGCAGTAGGTTTAAGTTTCTCAGGGTAGCTTCCAGACTCAATACTTAAATTAAATATGTAGCTGAGAGGATGTGATACTATTTCTGAAACATATTTTAGAACCTTTGTTGAAATGTCGTCGTATCCTACACTATTTTTATTTTTTAAATCTTTTATTATTTTATTTACTTCATTTTGTATGATAGGGGCCAAAAACATTGACTGTGCAGAGAAATTTATTTTATTATCAGTGGTTAATTGTGTCGAAGCAGTGGAAAGTTTTTCTGCTTGGCTTATGAAGTAGTCGTTAAAGGTATTTGCTATGTCTTTGGGAGTAGTGTATGTAATTCCGTCATAATTTATTTCTTTTATATACTCTGGTGGAGAGTTGCTTCTATTTCCATTTATTATATTCCATGTCATTTTCGATTTATTATATGCTGTCTCAATTTTATAATTATTCTTTGCTAATTGTGTCAATTTTATAATTTTCTTAAGTCTGTTTGAATAATTTCTAAGTTTTGTCACATTTATCTTAGATGGATTTAATCTATGTTGCCATAACAACCGTCTTTTTATTTGGCTACACCGTCTAATACCAGGCGTTATCCAATTTGGATTCCTTATTAATTTTCTTTTTTTATACACAATTGGAAAACATAAATTATAAAACAATTGGAATAGGTCTAAAAAGTTGTTATAAGCTACGTTAGGGTCTTTAGTGAGGTAGATATCAGAAAAGGAAATTGATTTCAAGCAGTCTTTGAATTTCATCAAGTTTTCATTACTATAGTCACGCACTTTTATATTCCAGCTTTTGATTAAACATGTCTTTTTTACAGGAATTTTTAAAGTTTGTGCCGTGTGATCCGACATATGTAGATCAAGGACATTATGAGTACATTTTCGTGAAATATTATGTGCAAAATTATCAATACACGTATTACTTTGTAATCTAGTTGGTTGATTAATTTGTAAACATAGATTGTACTTCAATAGGAAACTAATAAATTCAAGAGATAATTTATCTTGTTTTAAAATATTAATGTTAAAATCACCACATAGAATTACATTCTTGTTCGAGTTGTAACAGTATTTTGATAATATAATGTTCAATTTTGAATAGAAAACTTCTAAATTGTTTATCTTTGGTAC
Source organism: Mythimna vitellina (assembly GCA_949316375.1). Classification (NCBI taxonomy): domain Eukaryota; kingdom Metazoa; phylum Arthropoda; class Insecta; order Lepidoptera; family Noctuidae; genus Mythimna; species Mythimna vitellina. Next base: position 10,623,142 of record OX438713.1, on the reverse strand, counting down.
TCTGTATATACAAATAATGATTGTGTCATGTGGTATTAGTTCTATTGCACAAACTTCGACAACGCCTTCAATTGACATTTTACTGACATTCGTAAGTTCTTTATATTGGAGACCAAATTTCACCAAAATACAGGCTCCTCCTCTTTTCGTACTTCTTGTATAGTAAGCGGCTAATTTATAATTAGGTATTGAAAGAAGCTCCTCGTGTCCTCGCTCCATAAAGTGTTCCGTGATGCAAATTATGTCTATACTGTTTCTTTGTTGAGCTAGTTCTTGCAGGTGTAGTGTTAGTTGGTCCACCTTGTTGATGAGTCCCGCGATATTTTGATGCATAATAATCAAATAGTTATAGAAAAAACATGTCTGAATGCTCAATTTCTGAGGTAGAAGAATTAGATATTGTCATATTATTTTCATCGTCGATTTCAGTTATAGTCCTTTTGAGATTAGCGAAAATATTCCTTAGTCCTGTTCCATTTATGTGTCCTTGTATCGCAGAAAACATTTCATAGCCACAAGTTAATTCTGCATTAGAGTCCAATAAGTAGGCATATTCGTGCGTTAAGTTGTCTAGATATAAGAGATTATTAAAAGTTTCTACTCTTGCATTATATATAGTTGTATAATAGCCGTATCTGTACGTCGGAAGGCAAATAATCACATTCGTGTTATTGATTTTCCCGATGGTTTCTCTAATAAGAAATATAATATCGTGATAGTTTCCAGTCCGTATGAAGTCCATCTCTCCCATCATAATAACACAGTAGTCATTTTTATTAAAGTTTTTTATTTTATGATCAATGCCCTGCAGCATTTGTTGAATATCACCGCCTGGATAAAGATAGTGGCAATAATCATACATATAAAAAGTATTCTCAATTAAGTTGCATAAATTATTCTTTTTATTGTTGCTAATTATACATAAATTTTTCCTCGTACGGTTTTTTTTTAAGAAACGATTTTTATCGCCTTGCGGGTTCGTCATTAAATGGGTATCATATTGTGTTGATTTGTCAGTCTGCGCCTGTAAATTGTTAGTTTTAGTCTTGTTAGTCTTGGGTGTTGTCTGGGGGTTGTTATTTGTTGTAATGGTTTTGTTCCTCCTTTTCTTGTTAGTTAATGGTGATGTACTATTGTCACTAACTATATCGGTTGTTATTTTTTTATAAATATTTTTCTTCTTAGTTAATTCGTCGATAGTGTTTTTAAGTTGGGTATTCTCTAAGTTTAAAGTTTCGACTTCTGCGTGTGCTGCCTCTAATCCCAATGTTAATTCCTTAATTTTATTTTGTAGTTGGGTTATTTCATCGTTATGTTCTTCGTCTGACATTTCCGGCAAACTATTGCTAGTGGTACAATTTAAGTCGGTGGTTATGTTTAAATCTTCATTTGTATCCGAATGTCTGCGCTGGCGCTGACGTCGCTGAGTGATATTACCGAAGAAGTTCATTGTAAGATAACTAAAATTGTCAAGTTAACAATTTTATCTAATACAAAAAGTGACCCAGCCGGCGGGGTTCGAGCGCACGACTATATGTGCGGCAGCCGACTGTTTGAGTTATCTAACTAGCTGAACTGTTATAGTTGATGTTGAAATTGGTGATCCGTATGTGCGAGAAAGATTTTTAAATAATAAGAAGTCGTTAGATATGAGTCATGCCAGTGGAATTTTTTTCCTTACAACTCAAGTGATTCAAGTTTGAACTGCGAATTATTTTATAAGTTTTGTTCACTTATTATGCACTGTTAGTCACTTATTCTGCACTGTTGCTTCACTTGAGTTCATGATTTTAATTATATTGTTCGTAAGAGGGTTTTTAACACTATTCACAAATGTTAAATTATTTTCCATAACACTTAAGTTTTTTTCGAAGATAACATTCACACTTAATATTTATAACTTGCTTAATGTTTTTAGTGCACACTTATTGTTATTAAACTTTGTTTATTATTATTAGTGAATCTTAATATTAGAAGAAGATCTTAATATTAGATGGAATCACATATACTACCTTTGCCGGTGTAGAAATATTAAAAGAGTATGTAATTTGCAAATTCATACAATTATAGATAATGCAAAATTAAGTTAGATTAAAAAAAAAAACCATAATAATAATGGCAGTTTTAAATGACTATGAATAACTTTATGGACCACGTTATTTTTTGCATACATAATTAAAAATGACTAATAATTTCAATATTCCATTTTATATAATGCAATATGTAGAAACAAAAAAAAAAATATTGAACAATTTTATAATAATGTCAAAAAATATGTCAATATTTATTACTAATACAATGTCAATAATTATTATTACTGCAAGGTCAATATTTATTACTACTACAATGTCAATATTTATTACTAATACCATGTCAATGTTATTACTACTACAATGTCAATATTTATTACTACTACAATGTCATTATAATTTTTTTATGCAATGTCAATATTTTTTATTTAAAAATTCATTAACTGAATAGAAACAGTTATTCAAAAGCCAAACGAAAATACTTTTCTTGAATTTATTAGTAGGCAACACATGTATACAGGTAAATTATTAAAAAATTTAATTGCCATGCAATAGAAATTTCTGCTGTATAAATGTAGTCTCTGTCTAGGTACCAGTAATTCGTTTGGATTTTTGTTCTGTACTCTTTTGGAAACGTGCTCATATAATGGGAACAAGTGAGAATATTTCTTTACGAACAAACAAACTTCATAAATGTATAGTGCCCGACTATACCGAGCACAATACGCGTCTATGAAGCTATGCGTCTGTGGACCTTCGGCGAAAAATCGATCCACAGTTTCGATAATACCTAGCTTTGTTTAAAAACTATACATTCTGATTCTCTTTTACACCAGGGACTACCTGAATAATAGTCTATCGCTGCCAAAGTACCTACTACTATCTAGGGGCGCCGACTTTTAGTAAACCTCATGGGTGCTCATGCTCATTTGATGGACTCGAAAAAGTGGCGAAGTGTGTGAAGAGAAATGCACACTGATCGATCAAACAAATAAATAAATGTCCTACTTACATACTGCGTACTTAATTACTAATTATGTTTGATAAAAATATACAATAAAACCATCATCATCATCATCTTCCTGCCCTTGTCCCGTGTTATTTGGAGTCAGTCATAACACGTTTTTTTCTTCCACTCTGCCCTGTCACTCGTCATGCTATCACTAACTTCCTTTTCTTTCATATCACTCTTTACACAATCCGTCCATCTTTTCTTTGAAACCATTAAATAAAAATTAAACTAGTTTTTATTATTATACTCTCGGTTCGTGGGGTCCGAGTGCTCACAAGTTGTATAAAGATCTGTCAAAACGTCTCGTTGACACTTCGCGTGACCCAAGGGCTGAGGATAAGCATTGCCATACAGCGTGGCAATGCCGCCAGTCTTTTGGGCACATTACCAGTCGACAGCGATATGGTAGAGTTTTTTAACGCCATATTTTAGTTTGATTTTAATTAGTTGTAATTAATGTACGGTTTTTATTATTATTATTTTTTATTTTATGGTTATAGTTAGTATTTTTAAATGTAAATACCTATGTAATAAATAAGTTTTTATTATCAAGAAATATTATAATTTATACGTAATCTAAAAGGCGATTACTGATCTGTTTCTTGACGTCTATTCTCAGGGGTGCTCAGGACCCACTATTTATTTCTCATGTGTGCTCGAGCAACCGAGCACCCACGGAGTCGGCGCCCCTGCTTCTAGCTGACATTAAAAATGCATGACGATCTCACCTTGAGAGTCTGTGATTTGAATCTATATTTTACGAAGAAACCACTAGAGAAATCGCTGCTAGCCTTATTATTGTATGGTTTTTTTTTAAGTGGGAAATCATCTAATGACATCTCCCGCCCTTGGGTGGGGCGTGAAGGCGTGACAGACTTTTATTGACTAAAACCCACTCCTATTCCTTCTTTGGTTTTGGTTTGGTTGCCGACATAGCACTAAGAATCGCCAAACTTAAGTGGCAATGGGCAGCGCACATTGCTCGCAGAACAGATGGCCGTTGGGGCCGAAAGGTTCTGGAGTGGCGATCGCGTACCGGAAGAAGTAGTGTTGGAAGGCCCCCTACAAGGTGGACCGATGACCTGGTGAGGGTTGCGGGAATCCGATGGATGCAAGACGCACAGGACCGTTCTTTGTGGCGACATTTGGGGGAGGCCTATGTCCAGCAGTGGTCGTCTATCGACTGAAATGATGATGATGATGATGCCTTCTTTGCCTTCGTTCTAGGGCTTCGGTGTTCTCTTTCGCATCACCCATGGCCCCAGTAGCCTTCGAACCAACTGGGCCCCTAGGGTATTTTTGACATCTCCTTGAGGTGCGCGTGGAACACTACGCGCCGTCGACAACTTGAGCTCGGTCCGGACGGTTACCGGACGGTCGGAAGGTGAGCTACCGGCGGCTGGGGCGTGAGGGCCGTTCCCTCACGCGTGCGGCCGCCTCCTTTGCTAGCATTACTGCTTCGTAAAAGGAAGCGACCTCCTGCCACTCCTCCTCGCCCCAGACCATGGCCTGTACCAAGGCCCGGCGCGAGATATCGCTGCCGCCGATCGCCCCCACGAGGACACGGCGGTGATTATTGTTAAAAGGGTGGAAAGTAATTTAAAACTCCTGAGGTATATCCCTAGAAGCACTACTTAATTGAATTATCTATACAACAATAGTTTTAGTATATGCGAAACTTGAATATAGACTATATTTTTAGGTTAATACAGAAAGAAAGAAAGAAAAATAATTTATTTGGTACAACACAAGGCACAAAAATAATATAAGATAACACTAAAAAATAAAATAAAATAGAAATATATAAAAAAAACAAACAGTAGCAAAAAAAATATAGTTACATGCCTCACGGCTGCACCAAAATAGGTCCAGTTCAGCATAATACACGTGGAGGACATACGACGCCCTGCGTGTGCAATATAGTAACGCGTTCAGGGTGCTGATGGGGCTGCCGCGGTACTGTAGCCCGAGTGGCATGTTCGCGGAGGCGCGCGTGAACGGCTTTCACGCTGTCATACGAAAGCGAAGTGCGTCTTTACTGGCGCGGGTACGAGGCGGCCCCAGCGCCATCCTGGGCCACAAGTCTGCTATTACAATAGTGTCACAATGGTCTATCATTGACATCATAATTGTTGATTTTGACCAAGTTTGGTAATCTACTAATATAATGGCGTCATTATGACTTTCCAATGGTCAACCACTGACACTCCATTGAAAGAAGTGGCATAGAATGTTAATCTCGTACATATTGACAAACGAATATCTGACCTATGCGATAATCTGCTAAAATTTTGACAGTTCGTTTGATCAGTGACCTACTATTAGAACGTCATACTGCAGTTATTGCTTTTAACAAGCTCGATATTGTCATTCTACCACAACTCTAGTACGAGACCATTGACCTATCAATGATCGATCATTATGAATTAGCTGATTACGATCTTTTAGCAAAATGACAATGGCATCGTGTTGGAATGACGAATTTATAAAAATAGCAGACTTGGGCCCCTGACCGCGTGTGCCGGCCGATGGGACTCTGAATTGATGGCACATTTAATAGGCCTGCACGCGAGAGCAAGCGCCCAATATGCCTACTGTCATTATTATTATTATTAATTTATTATGCTTTACTAACACCAGGCTAAGAACATTGTTACTAACACTTTATGGAAGCAATTCTGAAATAAATTTTATTATTATTATTATAAATGCCAGGCAACTAGTTCCTGACGCTGGTACCTCTCTACCTACTGTAGAGCAAGAATCTTCCTGTCATTATCAAAATGGCTTCTTAAATATGAGATGATGTTAAGTGCCAGTTAATATGACACAAACTTCGCAACTGTACTCTAGGGACATTACAGACCCAGTCAGTCAATTATGAAGAGACTAGTGCTGTACCCGTGACTTTGTTCACGAGTGTTTTCAGTCTTGTTATACTGTATTTATTTATTTAAACTTCATGTACAGAGGTGGTACATAGGCGGACTTAATGCCACAAAGCATTCTCTACCAGTCAACCTTTGGGTTAAAAAGACAACACTGTGGTAGGGTTTCACAATAAATAAATAACAGATATTTTTGAAATAGAATATAGTATCGTTAAATTAAGTGGCATAAAATAATATAATAAACTAATAAATACTATGATAAATATGAAATCATTGTAATTAAGAGAACTTAAAATATAACAATTATGACGAAGACCGAACTAAGATTGAGAGAACTTCAAGTAGTAGTTCCGAAATATATGTTCTGTATGGATTAGAATGTTGGACTGTGAAAAAGACTGATGAAAAAAGATTGCATGTAGCGGAGATGAGAATGTTGAGATGGATGTGTGGTGTGACGAGAATGGATAAAGTGAGAAATGAGTATTAGAGGAAGTTTGAAAGTGGCGCCAGTGACTGAAAAGTTGAAAGGAAATCGTTTGTCTTGGTATGGTCATGTGAAGAGGAGAGATGAAACGCATGTTGCTAAAAGAGTTATGAATACATATGTGGATGAATGGAGAGGGAGAGGGAGGCCAAAGAAAAGGTGGATGGATTGTGTGAGGAGTGATATGAAAGTAAAGGGCATTATTGATAGCGTGACGGTTGACAAGATAGAATGGAAAAAAAATGGAGGGTTCCGTACAAACTTACCCATGACAACAGTTCAATTCCCGAATTAAGTTAGAAGATTTTTCCTAATTGCTAAAGTTTTTTTTTTTGTGACGTGGGTAACTAGATATTTATAGTTTTCAGATCTTTCCTATATTTGGGCCATGAGACCTTGCTTCATGCCAAATTTCAGGATTCTAGGTCAACGGGAAGTACCCTAAGAATTTTGATTCCCTGGATAGTGTCGAAATACATGTTTTTTTGCGACATAAACGGCCGTATCTTTTTTTTTCGTTAATGCAGACGTTTGATTTTTTTCACAGCTTCTAAGGACCACAGACCTGAGTATATGGCTTTAATTTCAAATGAATACCTCTACGCGTTACCGAGATAAAGGGTCTTGATAGACAGACAGACGGACAACAAAGTGATCCTTTATGAGTTTCGTTTTTTCCTTTTAAGGTACGGAATCTTAAAAACGAGTTGCGCCCACCACAAGTAATATGGGACAACGACAGTAAGATGATAAAGATGATATGATGATGATCACTTCTACAGTATTTTGAAAACTATCCGTCTTGAAAAAACTAATAATGGGAGTTCGCAGTGATTTAAAACAGTGACATTTTGAACCCTACTCCTCAGTAACGGCTAGGTCAATAGGTCTGAAAAAAATATATGTTTATTATAGATTCATGTCCTACCATTATTTATTTCTGCATCACCCTAAGGTTGTCTGGTAGAAAATGCCTAAGGCATTAAGTCCGCCGCTGTACGTTTGTGCATAAAGTATTAAATAAATGTACACAATGTTTCGTAAGACTAAAACATAAAAAAAATAAATAAAATTTAACAACATGATATTTTTTCGCTTGTTTTCCCTTTTTTTTTAATTGATATAAACCCGTGCTTGACTGCGATCCCACCTGATGGTAAGCGGAGATGCAATCATTGATGGTCAGGCGCACTAGTTTATTAAGAGCCTATTCACTCTAGCCTTGAAGACACCTAAATTATAGTTGGACGGGAAGACCGCAGCAGGCAAATTGTACCACTTCTTCGATGTACGCGGTATAAACGACGAAGCGAAACGCTTAGTCCGGACCGTTGAAGTTTCAACAACGTAAGGGTGGATACTCGCTGTTCGTCGGGTTGTCCGATGGTAGAAAGGAGATGGCGGAATCAAGTCATGCAATTCCCGCGCACACTCTCCAAAATGCAACCTGTAAAATACCGATAGGCTGGCTACTCTGCGCCTGTGCTCGAGGCTTTGAAGATTGGACTTAACCAAATCTGGATCCCCAATTAGCCTCTTCGCACGCCTTTCCACCGAGTCCAAAGCTGCTAGATGGCATTTTGCAGCACCAGCCCATATGTGACTGCAGTACTCCACACACGATCGGACCTGTGCTTTGTATAACATTAGAAGCTGTCCCGGTGTGAAGTACCGTCGGACCTTTGCAAGAACGCCTAGTTTTCTAGCAGCTACCTTGGCTTTGGACTTAATGAACCGCCCAAAATTGAGGTCTGAGGAAATTTCAACTCCTAAGAGCTGAAGGCGGTCGCTGCATTCCAGGGATACATTCTGAAAAGCAGGAGCCAAGATGAACGGGCTCCTCTTAGCGGTGAACAGACACGCTTGTGTTTTGGCGGCGTTGAATCTTACCAGATTGGTTTCGCCCCACTTGGAGACTGCCTGAAGTGAGACATTCGTACGCTCTACCATAGCCTCTCGTTCGGACCGGATTAGCTCCTTACTAGCCCGGGGACCTGGCAGGTATCTCTCTACAACTGTGCTATCGTCTGCATACCCATAGATACCGGGCATCGCCAGATCGTTAATATGCAGCAGGAAAAGAGTTGCAGATAGAACTGACCCCTGAGGAACTCCGGCATTAGTCGTCATGGGCTCTGATGAGCATCCATCGACAACTCTGAGACCGTTCACTCAGGAAATCTTTTACCCAGTTAATCAGACCAGGGGAAATGCCGTACGCTGGAAGCTTACTCAAAAGGCTGGCGTGCCATACCCTGTCGAAGGCCTTCGAGACGTCTAATGAGACAGCAATCGCTTCTCCATTCTTCTCGAGGGCCTCGCCCCACATGTGAGTGGTATACACTAGTAGGTCCCCAGTAGACCAGTGAACCAAGGCCCGGCGCGAGATATCGCCGCCGCTGATTGTCCCCACGAGGACACGGCGTTGCTCTGCCCAAGCGGGGCACACCTCCACCGTGTGCTCTACCGTGTCCTCTGGGCATTTGTGTTACGTGTTAAGAATATTGGGACAAAAAATATAACTTTACATAATTATGAACGATTTTCCTCGTTTACAACCCCTCAGAAGTTAAATTAAAAAGAAACCCTTCTTAATGCTCGCCTGCGACATAAAAGGAAGCCTTGTGCGAAAAGTAACGTTCGTATGTCAGTCAGTCAGATTTTATTTTGAACTTTAATGTATTACTAATAAAAAATATATATATATTTACTAACCTCCTAAAGTTTGCCCCTTTGTCACGAGCCATACGAATTATCTATACTTATAATAAATCTGTAGAAGTGAAAATTCTGTACATTGAAAATATCAAAAAAATAAATGGCACGTGATTAAAAAAAAATTTGTCTGTCTGTCTGCTTGTTCAGGCATCACGCAAAAACTACCGGTTCGATTACGATGAAACTTGGTATAATTATTCTTTAATATCCTGGGCACCATACTGGATGCTTTTTATTCCAGAAAAGTATATACAATAAAAAACAAACTTAATTTTGCGGTTCGATCCCTAGTCCCGATTAATGTACCAACCGCAAATAATAAGTTTGTCGTAGGTTCTACCCTAACCCTATGAATTGTGGTTTCCTTTGAGAGTATCGAAATATATGTTTTTTGCGACATAAACGGCCGTATCTTTTTTATTCGTCAACTTAGAAGTTTGGTTTTTTCACAGCTTCAAGGAAACGCAGACCTTAGTATATGGTATTAATTTCAACTCGATACCTCCACGCGTTCCCGAGATAAAGAGTCTTGGCCGACAGTCAGACAGACAGACGTACGGACAACAAAGTGATCCTATAAGGGTTCCATTTTTTGCTTTGATGAACGAAACCCTAAAAATAGCCTTTCTTAGTGAATCCATATAAAGAAGGTAACTGGGTAGGTGTACAGGTAAATTAAAAATCAAAGCATTTGTTTCAAATAAACCATTTACTGTGGCACTTTTGAATTGTCAAGAAGTCGGTCAGACAGGAGCAGTGCAGGCCGAGTGGTAACGGCCCCGACTTACGAGTTGTAGGTCGCGGGTTCAAACCCAGCCAGGCGCTTTACTTTGTGCAATTTATTTCATCACCATTGCTCTCAAAACAGTGAAGGAAAACATCGTGAGGAAACCGGCATGTTCTAGAATCAAAAATTCGAAGACATGTGACATTCACCAACCCGCACTGGGCCCGCGTGGTGAATAACGGCCCATTTCCTCTCCTAGAGAGTAGGCCTGAATCCCAGCAGTGGGAACATTAAAAGGCTGAATATGTTTATTATTATAGGTTTTTTTTTATTGGGTGGGGAAATCATATTATGATAAATCCAGTTCTTGGGCGGAGCCGGAGATAGTGTCAGACTTTTACTGACTAAAAACCCACTCCTGTTCCTTCTTTGCCTTCGTCCAAGGGCCCCGGGTTTCGTTTTCACACTACCCGTGGCCCCAGTAGGCTTCGACCCAGCTGGGCCCCTACGGTTGCTGACATCTCCATGAGGTGCGCGTGGAACAGGACGCGCCGTCGACAACTTGGGTTCGATCTGGATGGTTTATTATTTTATTGTTTTTTTATTCTTTAGGTGGGAAATCATCCAAGTACATCTCGCACCCTTGGGCGGAGCGAGAGGGCGTGTCAGACTTTTACTGACTAAAACCCGCTCCTATGTTCCTTAGTTGCCTTGCTTTCCAGGGCCGGGTTTTCCTTTCAGAAGCGAACCCATGGCCCCAGTAGGCTTCGACCCTGCTGGGCCACTATGTTTTACTTACATCTTGAGGCGCGAGAGGAACACTAGGCGCCGTCTCTGACTTGGGCTCGGTCCGGACGGTGAGTTACCCATTGCTCGCCGTCCACCAGCCCGCGCCTAGAGCTGTGGTAGGTAGGTACCTATTGTTAGAAAGAGTTACCATGCCCCTCGTAAAGGGCAACTTAAGAAACACAGGTGGGATTCGTCAGTAAGTCTGACGCTCCAGCACCACTCAAAGCCGGAGACACATTTAATGCCTTCATACCTACGTAAAACAAAGACAAATACAAAGGCTATATTTCTACCTAACAATAATAGTGAACAATATTACCAAACTCAAGTTCGAGACGCCACTATGTCTAGCAAAACACAGTAATCTTCGGTCTATATAGACAGGGATGCCAATAGACCTGTCTTTACGAACTTGCCGATGTTTATTTTGATCATATCATACCTGCTTATTACTTATTTATTTATTTTATTACCTTGTCAAGTACATTGACAATGAATTTTAACACGAAAAGAATTTTAGCGACAGTTTTTTTTATTTATTTAACAATTTATGTACACACATTAATAAAAGAAATGAAGAAGGAAACAGAAGAATAGTACAAAGGTGATGCTTATTTCAATAATAATGAATTTTAACTCGAAAAGAATTTAAGCGCCATTTTATTTATTTATTTATTTAAAAATGTATGTACATACAATAATAAAAGAAAAGAAGAAGGAAACAGAAGAATAGTACAAAGGTGATGTTTTTTTTTGTATTCTTTAGCTTTATCAATGGTCAGTGTAAAATATTTAAAAAAAATTGTCATTTTATCTCTCCGTACGTTACGCATTTCGATCGTCGATTTTTGGTAGCTACGTAAATATATATGTAATTATACTTTTAGTTGTTTTGTTTAGTTAGGTCTTGTAATATATTAGCTCGACAATAATTGCTAGGTATTAGGTTCAAGATGAAGAAATCAGACATTTTTAGTTAAAAAAATTAATCTTTTTGCAAAACAAACGCAACAGATACCGGTGGAAAAAATTGCTTTGAAAAAAAAAACATAGTGAAAGGACAAATTAACATTCAGCCTCAAAGGCCTTAAAATAAAAATCTGTTATTCATTATTTGGAGTTAATTGATTAAAAAAAAATATAATAATATCGTAAAAAATACTTACATTTCGATTGACAGGCACACACTCGCAAAACATCACTTTAATTTTCAGAAAAAAAAAATCACCAATAGACAATCGAATAGAAAAAAAAGAAAATCGGGAAAATATCACAATTGACGTCCCTTCTAAGTCCCTCTCTAAACGCGTCCGAATTCAGTACAGGAATAAAATAACACAACAGACAGAAACATCAAATTCACATATTTATTTCTAGGTTTTTATTCATGTTAAAGATTTTTACTCATTTATTTTTTTACCGCGATAATTTTTGTGCGTTTTTCGGTAAAAACAGCAACGTTAACTCCGTTTTTCACGTCTGTCACGACCCGGGACCGGGCGGGTACTGGCTACCGGGGTTGCCCTACTTCTAAATTATTATCCCCAAGGTGTATCGACTAGATATTTAGCTAGTATGGGGTAAGGTGAGATGGGAATATTGACTTTCGTTTTGTGTAATTTTGATTTTAATATAACTATACTTTAGTTAGGGTTTCTATTTTAAATTATTACTATTTTAAGGACTATGTACCTGTTCTTAAGAGTAGGTACTGTCGTTTATATTTCGATTAGCTTCGTAATTATAATCATTTATTCTGCAAACTAGCTATCCAGTAGATAAGTGTTTTTAGGGTTCCATACCTTAAAAGGTAAAAACGGAATCCTTATAAGATCACTTTGTTGTCCGTCTGTCTGTCAAGACCCATTATCTCGAGAACGCGTGGAGGTATCGAGTTGAAATTAAAACGATATGCTCAAATCTACGGTCCCTTGAAGCCGTGAAAATAAAACAAACTTCTAAGTTAACGAATAAAAAATATAAGGCTGTTTATGTCGCCACTACTATTTTGCCACTCTCAAAGGAATCAAAATTTACGTTGACCCAGAATCCTGAAATTTGGCATAGAGCAAGGTTTTATAGCACTAGTATAGGAAAAAATCTAAAAACAGTAAATTTATTGTTACTTACGTCACAAAAAAAAAACTTTCTTGCGATTCGGAAAAATGATATAGACTCCATTCGGGAATTATAGTTTGTACGGAACCCTAAGTGCGCGAGTCCTACTCGCTCTTGCCCAGTTTTTTTTTTATAACGGAGTCCTTCGCATTTTCCCATCACATTGGCATGCAAATTTTTATAAATTTTCTAATTCCATTGCAATTTTTAAAAAAATATATATGTTTAGGTACGAGTATGTTAAAAATGTCAGTATGTAATGTAGCTGCGGCTTTGTCACAGAAGAAAGTTATCCCGAAGGGAATATACTACTATGACAAGAAGTATCCTATGTGGTATTCCGGAACATGGTGTACCCGTCTACTAAGTTTCATAGAAATCCGTTCAGCCGTTTAAACGTGAAGAAGTAACAAATAAACTTACAGAAAAACTTTTGCCTTTAAAATATTTTTCAATCATTTTCAAAATAGGCAGTTACAAATTGTCTTGTTGATAGATTGGTTCGTTAGGTACGATTTGATCTAAAACTGAGAAACACGTTTTTTATTTACCGTCTTTTTTATTCAATGTATAAGCAAATAGTACAGCTTGGCTTTACGTAACACTATTTAAACTTTCAAGCGATTCAATTCATCATTTAAGTCGAAAGACGTCCACTGTTGGACATAGGCCTCCCCAAAGTGTCGCCATAATGACCGGACCTGTCCATCTCGCATCCATCGGATTCACGGTCGCCACTCCAAAACCTTTCGTCCCCATCGAGCATCTGTTCTACGAGCAATGTGTCCTGCCCACTGCTACTTCAGTTTTGCGATTCATCGGGCTATGTCAGTAATCTTGATTCTCCTGCGGATATCTTCATTGCTGATGCGATCACGCAAGGAAACTCCGAGCATAGCCCTTTCCAATGCCCTTTGGGTGACTTTAAGCGTTCGATGAGTCCCATAGTGAGTAACCACGTTTCGGAGCCACATGTCATCAAGTTGGTACGTAACTAATTTAAGTCTACTAAGTCTGGCTTGTTGGTCTAGTGGTTAGTGGCCCTGACTGCTATGTTGGAGGTCGTGGGTTCGATTCCCACCCAGGACCTATGTTTGTGTGATGAGCACGATCATTTATTCTGTGTCTGGGTGTAATTTATCTATAATATGTATGTATTTAAAAATATATAAGTATGTTTATCAGTTGTCTAGTACACATAACACAAGCTCTGCTTAGCTTAGGGACTAGACGGCGTTGTGTACTTACTATTCTTTTTATTCAAGGAATAACCAAATAAGTACCGCATGTCTTTAAGTGACACTACTTAAACTTCAAGCGATTAATTAAAAGACAATATTATACGTCGATGAACGATTACAATTTTGAAAAACGTCTGTGTTCCAATTTTAAAATACCAATTTAAGAATCCCTATTTTTAGGGGGAAATCTTAGACATGGTAACACTGCGGCAACTCCGCGCCGCCATTAACGTTATCGATGTCCCACAGATTATAGCTCTGCACGGGGTTGTCGCTACGTTTCGTTATTGCTTACGAAATGGTATTTTGAATGAAAAAACATTTGCTTGGACATTTTTGATTAGAGCGTCAAACTCTCGTATTTTTGAATTATGGGATGGTACTTTTTTATTTTTGGCAGGCTCGCGCCGTATCTTTATCGCGCCTGATAGAAAGTGAAGATGTGATCGGAGAAGGAGGACGCTTGCCTAGAAGTAACCTATTCACTTTTGACTTAAATAAACATCCCTAGGTCGTAGTCATCAGGAAACATAGACTTCAGCAGGGAATTAATGGAGCTCATTCCTTAGCTGTACGCACAATGAATGTGTTCCCAAAACGTGTGTTTAACTTATTAATAACACCTCTATTTTCCCCACAAAATGGCGAGTAATTCATTTAGATTCGCCGTGAATTTTATGTAGGTATATTAGCTAGGAAGTAAGGATGATAACAAGCAAGCAATCTTTTAAATAGATAGATAGATAGATATAACATTTATTTGATACACACAAAATAAGCAGACAATACACAAAAGCACAAAAGAATAAAATTACAAAACTAAGCACATAAATTAACAAAATTTTAAGAATTTAAACAATCACAAACATCAATGTTACGAGTACCTACATTAAAGACGTCACCACACGTCACGTCATGTCGTCTTTTCTAGCTCAGCTGCCATGAAGCCCTTTCTGATGACTAAGATTTTCTGTCATTATCATCATAATTTCAGCCAAAAGACATCCTCCGTTGCAAATAGGCTTCGCCCAAACGTCAACGTCGCCACAACGACCGGTTCTATGCGTCTCGCATCCATCGGATTCCCGCGACCCTTACTAGGTCATCGGTCCACCTCATGGGAGGCCTTCCAACGATGCGTCTTCCGGTACGTGGTCGCCACTCCAGAACCTATCGTCCCTATCGACCATCTGTCATACCAAGCAATTTAATAGACTTTATAAAATATTTTATTTCTGAGTCCATTTCGGTGTTTCTTTTTCTCAGAGAAGGGTTACCTAACATATCCTAACCTAAAATTTAAAAAAAGTATTAAAAAAAATAACATGTGTTACATCTATTAGTAAAATAATAATTTCAAAGGTTTTAGAAAACAAACTATAAATTAATTGCAAAAATAGAATTTATTAAAAATAATATTTATAAGGAATGTGGCACTTGATCCCATTCGGTTGGGTCACGATTTTTCATCCTGGGAAAAAAAAAGTAATTATGATTGTAATACCAACCTAACAAAATAAGTGGCGCCCAACACGGGACAAATTTTATATGAAAAATAATTGTTCTAGGAATTTTATACTAATATTTAAGTTTATTTACATTTAATAAGCATATGTTTATAAATGTATACATAAAATTAAGGATCGAAACAAATTTTGATGCAATTTTCTGACACATTTTTTTAAAATTTAGGGTGGGTAAAAATTAATCAATATTGTAATAAAGATAGCGGCACGAATCTTGAGCGCTCGGCGAAAGAGCGGGGATCGCTTTGCGCATCGTATGTAGGCGACCCAATTACTGTACAAGAATTGCACTCCCAACCCCCGCATATCTTTTCATACCACTAAAGAGACCCGATATTTCACTTCTGCGTGCTTCTGTGCAAGTAGAACTGTAGAAGTCAGCGTTCAAGATCTGTGCCGGTAGCTGTAACAACCTATCAACATAAATGGCGCCCAGCACGGGACCAATTTTATTTGAAAAATAAGTTCTAGGATTTTTGAATAAATAGTAAGTAATATGTTGATTTACAAATATAGAAATTCAAGTATATATCTATAAATTTGTACATAAGATTAATTAATAATTGAACTAAATTTTGATGACAAAAAATATCTTTAGAAGGTAGGTTTTCCACATGCAAATAAAAGTCTTTATTTACATTAATACTTATATTTGACAAGGTGGTAAGAAAAATAGTAACATTATCATAAAATTATTATGAATACCATTACGACAGGGTCCATTGGCCAAGTCGAGAATATATAATTACCATAGGAATAAAATTACATTAAGTATATTACAAAATTTGTTATTTCTAGCAATGGCTTAAGGGCAATCCTATATTTTGTGACTACAGTATTTTTTATGACAGGTTATATCAGTCCGAATTCTCAAACTTCAACTAAGACTTCGTACAGTTAACATCGAGACGCGATGCGACGCAACGCACCGCGTATGGTGACTCAAAATGTGACTTTATTTACTAAACGAAAAGATACATATTTCATTGTGAGAATTCAGAATCTTCAGAGATATCTTGATCTGAAATATATATCTTTTCTTGTAGTAAATAAAGTTGTATTTCGAGTCACACATCACGCAGCGTCGCGTCGCATCGCGTTTCGGTGTGTACTGATCCCTAAATGAATAATTTTGACACTTTCATAACATAAATAGCAGTTTCAGAATTGAAAATTTAGAGTTAAAAAACGTGCTCAATTGCTTAGATATTTAAGTTTTGAAAGTTTTCATGCTAAAGTATACTCCAGTCGCGTTAAGATTAGACATAATATAAATCTTTTTTACTGTTCGTTTAAACGATTTTGACTTCTATTCCGTAGACATAAGGATGGCATTAAAAGCAAAAACAGTGGTTACAACCACTTCAACCACTTTCAATCATCGATATATAAGGTGTTAAAAAATTAACTTTAAGAATTTCGAGGGGACATTAATACAATGTCCCCTCGAAATTCTTAAAGTTTTCTCTTTCTTTTCGCATTCTGTTCGCACAACTGGTCAAAATGTATGGAACAGCTGATTTTTATTCGCGATTTCAGGTTTGATCCCATAGTAAAAGTTGTTCATAATGAGAAGTACAATGTCCCCTCGAAATTCTTAAAGTTAATTTTTTAACACCTTATATATGTACTACGCACTAGATTACGCGTTCCGAACACTCACTTCAATCGACTCAGGTGTAGTGTAATCCACACATCTTGATCATTGCACTATGTTGAACGAAACGCGGAAGTGCCACGAAATTCATGGCGCTTATGACATTTTGGTCGCGAAAAAAGTATCCTCTAAAGCTATCTTAGCGCTGTATGTTTTAATAGTTCTGTTAAACGGCTTAATGCCAATGTAGCACCGCAGCGAACTTTCGGTTTAACTTTTCAGTATTTTGACAAAAATTTCCCATGAACGTGCTTGTCTTTTTTTTTTAATGTTTTAATCCAGTGGTTGACTGCGATCCCACCTGATGGTAAGCGGAGATGCAATCATTGATGGTCAGGCGCACTAGTTTATTAAGAGCCTATTCACTTTAGCCTTGAAGACACCTAAATTATAGTTGGACGGGAAGACCGAAGCAGGCAAATTGTTCCAGTCCTTCGATGTATCTCTAGAATATAAGTCGATGCTTTCAATATGTATGTTCTTCTCATGCTAAGAATCTGCGTTCTTCTAACATTCTTCTACTGCTTTGTCCTTCTCATACTTCTGATTTTGTTCATTATTCCTTTCATATACAGTCCATACTTCTGTGGAATGCGTTTCCTCTTCACATCAGGACGGCCACCAGTCAGTATGTATTTAAGCGGAAGTTGCGGCTTTATTTTCTACAAAATTTGCGGAGTAGTCTCATAAATCCTTTCATTTTCCTTTATATTTTTATACCTATGTAGGTTTTTATTTTATAATATAAACCTACATATACATATGTTCCCTTGTTTTCTTATTTAATCTTTTCTTTTCTGTATGCGCCTACCATGTTTTCTCTTCACTACCCTTGGTTGACTGGTAGAGAATGCCTGAGGCATTAAGTCCGTCTTTCGACGGCTTAGAGTGAAAAACTCGAGTATGTAATTTTTTGTATTTTTTTTTTTTATATTACCGGATAGAAAAGTTCGTAACGCAAAATCTTGTATCACGCAAAATTTTGATTCGATACTTGAAGCGCCATCTACGATATTGAATGCATACCTTGCTCGACTCTGATGTGATAAACTCGCGATGACGCGTCAAAACTTGTCGAAAAAATTTAAAAAACAAGAGATATGTATGTGTGTGTATGAAATAAATCAATATCTTTAAAAATTTGGATAAAGCACGTAGAAGCACAATTAAATTTAAATGATAATAAAGATCTGATTTGGTTTTTTCCTGAAAACTTACGTATTTCGTACAATGCGTTCCAAATAAGAATAGGATCTATAGCCATGTTGTGACGTCACGTCATACTGTCAAATCACAAGAATTATTATGGTAAGCAAAACAATACATTTTTAAAATTTAATTTATTTACGAACTGTGAACGAAAAATGTTTAATTAGAATCCAGTTCTTCAATTTTGCCCAATTTCTTGCGATTTGACAGTATGACGTGACGTCACAACTTGGCAATCGATCCTATTCTTATTTGGAACGCATTGTAATTACGAGGGATTCACTATAAGCCATCGCTTTGTACCTTTGTGTTGCATGAAGTTTTAATAAATAAATAAACAATAACAACTATTTACTGCAACCGCGATTTTTCATGTCAATAAAAGCCAAAATCAGTTGAAAGGATAGTAAAAACGGATTTTTCAAATGTCTAACCATATTGCGAATGGAGTATAGAATTTGACAAGTTCTCAATTCAGAAAACGAGTCAAAGAATTTTAAAAATGACTTTTGATAGTTTGAGAATTTGTGGTTAAAAATGTATAATATTTTGATTCAGATTCTTGTACTTTGCATAAAATAATTGAGTGTTTTTTTTGTATTCATATCAGATTTGTAAAGTCTTACCGTCTTTTGGCTGTTCATGCTTGTAAATATTTAATCTACTGTCAAGTCAACTGTCAACCATAAAAAATGGCTTACATAAGATTTGACAGCTGAAAGCTTCATCAGATTTTTTTTTAAACCAAAGACAATTTTAATTTTTTTTTAACAATACAAAACTCATTTAACTTAAATAAATTACTCTACTCGTTTAAATTTAACATAAAATAGAATCATATAATTACTAATTATTTTTTTAGAATTACTTCGAGAGGTTTTTGTCCAGTAGTGGACCAAACATGCCAAGTTTCTGAGGATTTTTTAAAAATTGTCGACAATGTAATCAGAATTTTGACGCATTAATATATAATTATATTTATTATAATTATATTATTACTTTTGAAGAAAAGAGTTTAAGATGAAAACTAAAGAGCCATGTTGTCGTTGGATGGAGCTGATGTAATTTTTTTTTTGTTTTTGTTCTAGGAAATTGTATTTCCTAAAATCGGACATCTTTTTTAATTTGTGTGACAGAGTGGAGGAAATACACCTCCGTCACATTTTTGTACTAATCGATTTTCGGTAAAAAAAATCCCTATATATCTGCAATCATCATTACCGCAAAGGCAATTGTATCTACATATACTATACTGGAGCAGTGGTGGCCAAGTGGTAACGGCCCTGACTTACGAGTCGCGGTCGCGGGTTCAAATCCAGCCAGGCGCATTACTTTGTGTAATTTATTTCAACACCACTGCTTTCGAAACGGTGAAGGAAAACATCGTGAGGAAACCGGCATGTCTTAGAACCAAAAATTCGAAAACATGTGACATCCACCAACCCGCACTGGGCCCGCGTGGTGGATTGCAGCAATGCATGTTTACAATTTAAAAAAAAATGAGTTTCAATCATTGTATTGATCGATCCTTCTAACACAGACAACTTTGTCGAATCATTAGCTATCGAGAATTTATCGAAGGACCTCAGAAACTTGGTATTACTAGATTAAAAAAAAAAACTGTGTGTAGGCATCATTCACACCAAGCTTATTGTCCGCCGCCGACTGTGAGTATGCTCACTGTCGGCCCCAGTGTGAACGTGGACTCAATCTGTAGTATGCGTTCTCACCAAGCTGACAGTACGCTATAGCGTAGAATGCTTTACTTGTATGAACGAAAGAGAAGGCTTGCTACGCGACAACGCAGTAAAAAAAAAGCGCAAAGCAAATAGCGCAATAGCGTATAGTCGGTTCGGTGTGAACAAGAAGTTAATATATATAGAAAACCTATAAACTACGTAACGCGCTCACAGTCAGCCGCCGACAATACGTTTGGTCTGAACAATGCCTTAAACACACGAGAGAAGTGAAAACTTCTTCCAGGCGATGTTAACAAGACAACATCGTAAGCGTTCGGGTAAGATCGGCCGACTTGAACCGATCTCACCCGAACGAGCGTTACATGGCTAAGCATGTGACCATAAAAGAGAGATAGGTACAGAAGTCAATCTACATACAAAATGCGCTCGAGCAACGCACTCAGAGACACCGCTCACGGACACGAAATCTCGGATCGGATGGGATCACTGCGAGCTCGAGTGCCATCCGCTTGAGAAACGCGTCTGTGAACTTTTATGAGCAAAAATGGAAGAAAAAAACAGTTATTATAACCGCACAGTGGTGTTTAAATTCAACATCAAACGGTGAATTGTCGTTTTTTAAGCTACCAGTAGTGCACTGGAGCGTTAAAATTATCAAAACCTCGTTTTCTTTATGGATAAAATTTAATAAGAAAATATGAAATGTGTACGTTTAAGTGGGTATTTATTGTATTATAAGCTGTATAAGCCTTGTGTTTAATAATCTAAATATAAACAGTTAAGATAGAAACTGCCTGCCATCGTCAGCGTGCCCGGCTGGGCGGGGCTCCACGCGAGTCAAGCGACAGGACGGCAACACTAGCGCGACCACCGAGCGTAGGTACGAAAAGTGAAGTACATACATAAGATTGACTTCTGTTCCTTTCTGTTTTGTGGTCTCAACCAATATCTGGGGGCGAAGTCTGCTATTTTTATAAAGTCGCCAATCCAACACGATCCCATTATCATTTTGCTAAAAGTTCGTAATCTGCTAATTCATAATGATCGATCATTGATCGGTCAATGGTCTCGTAATAGAGTTGTGGTAGAATGACAATATCGAGCTTATTAAAAGCAATGACTGCACAATGACGTTCTAATGGTAGGTCACTCATCAAAGGAACTATCAAAATTTTAGCAGATTACCGCATGCGTTTTTTGTTACTATTTTGGTGTACAATAAAGTTTATTCTATTCTATTCATTTGTCAATTTGTACGAGATTACCATTCTATGCCCCTTCTTTCAATGAAGTGTCAGTGGTTGACCATTGGAATGTCATAATGACGCCATTATATTAGTAGATTAACAAACTTGTCAAAATCAACAATTAAGAAATCAATGATAGACCATTCCGACACTATTGTAATAGCAGACTTGAGGTTCAGTACTCAGCGAGTCCAAAAAAGAGAAATTTTCACTTCAAAAAGAAACAGATCGACATTCGGCTAACCAGTTATGAAAGGATTTTTAGGCCAATTCGATTCAACAAAATCGGTTTACAAACATAATTAGAATGACTAAACAGTAAAACCGCATCAAAATCTATCCATCCGTATACACATATATTACACAGACACAAATCCCAGCCCTGTGTGTGTGGGTTTGATTCTTTAAGAGGACTTATCACAATTAGGTATTTGAATCAACTGTAACTTTATCGAAACTTGTAAAAAGAACAGTTAAAAATTTTGATATAAGTGGAGAAAATTTGTAATTGCGATCGAGGCGGCATTCGCCCGAGCCGTAGGCGAGGGTGTTATGACGACGAGGACTGCAGGAATTTCCATGTATATCAAATGAAGTTTTTCAATACACTTACGAAGACATAAATAAAAAGGGTTTGATATGCGTCTCGTGGGGATCGCTTAGCGTCCAGCCTGATACGGTAAGTGTTAAAATTGTGTCTTTGGCGAGGACGTGCACTTTTCCGCACTAGTGCGAAAAACAGTAAATTGCGTGCCTAAAAGCGGTAACGAGCGAGTTTTCGAGTAAGTATGTAAGTAATCAAGTTAGAAACCTTTCAAATCTAGTGCTTTAGAAGTTTTTGGAATAAGTTTTCGTCATTCAGAATCTAGATTAAGTGAGCGATGTTCCTATAAATTTTTTACTTTTTTAATTGACGAGTACATTGTGAAGGGTCAAAATTCACAAAAAATAGCAGATTTCAGATGTTTTTACTGGATTAGTTTTACACAAATTTATGTTTTGATTTCTATAGAAATCTAGATAATAACCACAAAATAAGTATGTGTTTCTAAAATATCTGAGAAAGATGTGTAATGACGTCATAATCACGTGTTGGCCGCTCTTAAGATTTTTATCGAGTTTTTATGGTTATTAATCTATCTTAATTATTAAAATAATTACCGAAGCGCATACTTTTTTGGAAACATCTATACTTATTACATATTCTTTTCATCTTTGAGATTTCTAGAAAATGATTTGCATATTTAAAAAAAAAATTGATTTATTCTTTGAACATTATAGAGTAACCAGAATATTTTAACTAAAGTAAAAACCTTGAGAATAAATAAATAGGTCAAACTCAAACGCTTGTCCCCTCAAAAAAATATAAATTTTGTATTCTAATGAGATTCTCAAGCTCTATGGCGGGGCGGGAGGGCGTATCAGAATTTTACAAAAACCACACCTATGTTTCTGCTTTGCTTTGCGTTCCAGGACCTGGGGTTTCCCTTTCGAAAGCTAACTTATGGCTCCAGTAGGTTTCAGCCTTGCTGGGCCCCTACGGTTTTGCTGACATCTCTTTGAGACACCCGTATTGTACTAACGCTTGAAAATTTTAAGTTTCTCACATATTGTAAGTGTATTAATAAAATACACAATATTATTCAAAGGTTAAATTGAAAAAAAAAAACATATTTTACTGTTTTTATTTGCATGACAGAATGGCCAAAATACACCTCCGTCACATTTTTTTTACTGGCCGATTTTCAGTTAAAAAAGAACCTCCCACAGACACATACATAGTAATAATATTCTTCAAATACATAACCACTTTTTAAAGTCTCTTTTCCCCGAATCAAAAAATTACCCACACACACACTAAAAAAAAAATGGAAGTTTAATAATTTACAATAGCAACACCGCACTTCACAGACACTCAGTTCATAGTTTACTTTATACACTACTCATATATTATCTATATGTAACATTACATAGGTACATATTGCAGTACGCACTATTATCATACCATGTTGCGTCCATTGTCGCCCGCTATTCTGTCCACGATCTAAAAAAAAAAAAATAGGAAAAAGATATTATATTATATTTACTATAGCTATTTACTGTGAATTATATGGGTACCCTGTAAAATCTACAAGTCCGTGAGAAGACCTGTTATACTGTATGGATCAGAATGTTGGGCTGTGAAAAAGACGGATGAAAAAAGATTGCATGTAGCGGAGATGAGAATGTTGAGATGGATGTGTGGTGTGACGAGTATGGATAAAGTGAGAAATGAATATATTAGAGGAAGTTTGAAAGTGGCGCCAGTGACTGAAAAGTTGAAGGGGAATCGTTTGTCTTGGTATGGTCATGTGAAGAGGAGGGATGAAACGCATGTTACTAAAAGAGTTATGAGTATACATGTGGATGGGTGGAAAGGGAGAGGGAGACCAAAGAAAAGATGGATGGATTGTGTGAACAGTGATATGAAACAAAAGGAAGTTAGTGATAGCATGACGAGTGACAGGGCAGAGTGGAAGAAAAATACGTGTTGCGCCGACCCCAAATAATACGGGATAAGGGCAGGAAGATGATGATGATGATGATTTATTGTGTTTTATATGAGTATACAGGGTGTCTGACATCGACGCACAAACGAATACCATGAATCTAGTAAATGATTCTGGACGCCCCAGTAGTGGAATTTATCGTCGGCTTTTAAGCCTAATTAAAAAAAAAAAATACTTTTTTAAATTGAAGCTGTGTAAAATCGTTATTTTAACCCCAATGATATTTTTAGTAAAAAAACAAAAAAAAAATAGTTAAAAAGTCACCGGGGTAGATAAAATCGATATTCTAATCAACCCTGATGACATTTTTAATTTTAAGTTTTTTTTTTAATTGATATAAACCAGTGCTTGACTGCGATCCCACCTGATGGTAAGTAAAACATAGAATGTTTTGCTTTTTTGTACATTTTTGTAATTTTTTGAATAAATTTTAAAAGTAATCCTTTCTTTTTTTACACAAAAAATGTTAGAATAACGATTTTATACAGTTTAAATTAAAAAACGATCAGATAAAAATTTTTAGAAAGAACCGACGAAAAATAAACGTTTTTTATTGACATTATTAATGGTTATTATAAATATTTTTGACATTGTTTATTTTCATTTTTCTTTTTTTATGTTAAGTGGTTTTATTAATGGTGCAACTTAAATCATTTTAATTTTTTTTTTTTTACTAATCCTTTTATTAAAATGCAACTCAATTATTAGTTATTACTGTTTTGTTCTTAGTTTTTAAGTACTTACTTAATATTCGCATATAATTTTAATTGTTCTTTGAATAAATCAATCAATTAATAATTGGGTTGTGAAGGTCTGATAGGCTCCATGTAGGTTAGTCTGGAAGCCGAACCCAATTTTTTTTTTATTAGTATTGTTAATTATATATGTATATAAATTATGTACTTATTTTTAGTATAAGGTATATATAGTATAGTATGTATAGTATATAAATATTTATTATTTTAATTTAAGATTTCACATTCTCTTCTTTTATTACTTCTACACACTATTGTCTACATTTCTTCCTATTTCTCCTTTCGCAGGTCTGCTGGAAGAAATTTCTTTTAGAAATAAGCAGTACCTTTGTACAATTTTTATCAGAATATCTTCTTTCGTATTTATGTGTATACATAAATTATAAAATAAATAAATAAATGCTTGAATAAGCTAGTCAGTTTGTTTTGTATAATGAAATGAAGCAACCAACTTACTCCTCTAATGATCGGTAGACTGAGCAGGGATCCCAGTACTGGCACCATCCTTAGGAAGTTCACGGCTGCAGGCAAGAACCCTCTGTGGACAGAAATATACATCAAAATCAATTACAAATAAGTTACTTTAGAGCCTACCCCACTCCCGGGAAGTGTTGGGATCATTTATCCTGCTACCTATAATCTATTCATGTTAAGTAGATAGTGACGTCATCAGTGCTACTGCAAAGTAATCGCGTATTAACACTGGAGTAAAAACTAAACCAATATTTAAAAAAAAACCGGTTAAGTGCGAGTCGGACTCGCGACTATTTTTTAGTATTTTTGTTGTTATAGCGGCAACAGAAATACATCATCTGTGAAATTTCAACTGTCTAACTATTACGGTTCCTGAAATACAGCCTGGTGACAGACGGACCGACAGACAGAAAAACTGACGTACGGACAGCGGAGTCTAAGTAATAGGGTCCCGCCTTATCCTTTGGGTACGGAACCCTAAAAACAAAGCTTTTTATTGAACAGTAAATGATAAATGATATTTATTTCGTAAATAGGTTTTTTTAAAAACACTTTTACATGTAATTTTTTTTTGTTAATTTAAACTAGATGAAGCCGGTGTTTCCTAGCCCTGAAAAGGAACATCGAAACAAACTCAGTATGTTCAAATATTCATATTTAGACAGAATTTAAAAAAAATATATGCGTCTCTTTCGCTGAAGCTTGGCATTCGTAGATCTTTGACAGTCGACACAGGTAGTCAGACGCCAGAAAGTCTGACCATCAGTCTATCCAAGGAGTATCGTGTTGCCCAGTAACTGACGTGAAGGTCAGATAGGCAGTCGCTTCATGTTATGTTATTTCCGAGTATGGTTTCCGCACTTAGTCCTATGAGGACCATTGTACGTAAGCTATGGCGGCCATAACCTTTGGTGGGCTCATTCCAACCAGCTCACCTCTCTCCAAAAACAGATTAGGCCTCTTAGGTTTTTCAGGGAGTCAATAAAGGGGGGGGGGGAGCAGTGGTGGCCGAGTGGTAACGGCCCCGACTTACAAGTTGTAGGTCACGGGTTCAAACCTAGTCAGGCGCATTACTTTGTGTAATTTATTTCATCACCACTGCTCTCAAAACGGTGAAGGAAAACATCGTAAGGAAACCGGCATGTCCTAGAACCAAAAATTCGAAGACATGTGACATCCACCAACCCGCACTGGGCCCGCGTGGTGGATTACGGCCCATTCCCTCTCCTAGAGAGGAGGCCTGAGTCCCAACAGTGGGAACATTATAAGGCCGACTATGCACTATGCAATAAAGGAGTTCAGGGATCCTAAGGTTCGTGTACGTGTTTCAGTGACACATGTGCAGTCCCCCATGCATGATCTGCACAGGGGACTGTCCGTGATGCCTATTGTGTGGAGGTGCTAATTCAGTGTGCAGTGATGGTCCCCGCCACTAGGCGCAGACTGCCTCTGTCCAGTCGCATGAGATTTTTTGTGGGGGCTTTATTTAGGTGTGGCATGGGCTCCTTCGCCAAACTTAAGTGGCAATGGGCAGGGCACATTGCTCGCAGAACAGATGGCCGTTGAAACCGAAAGGTTCAGGAATGACAACCACATACCGGAAGACGCAGTGTTGGAAGGCCCCCTACAAGGTGGACCGATGACCTGGTGAAGGTTGCGGGAATCCGATGGGTGCGAGACGCACAGGACCGTTCTTTGTGGTGACATTTGAGGCCTATGTCCAGCAGTGGACGTCTATCGGCTGAAATGATGATGATGATGGCCTCCTTGGCCTGCCTGCTTCCTGGTGTTGAGGACCACCAGCGCTCTGCTTGTATATGAGTGTGTAGTTTCTTGTAAAACACGGGCCAGGTCCGGGTAAGACTGGAAGACGACCCCCAGCTAATTGGAAAAAGGCTAACATTATGATATTTAACTCACCTGAACAACAGCAAGAACCCGTAGATCTCCGCGATCATACCGATCATGGGCCACCCCAGGAGCACAATGGAGATGCCTCCAAAGAACGCCACCGAAGCCTTAATCTTATGCCGTTGGAAGAAGAAGAAAAACGTCCGCTGGAGCCCTATGACGCAGGCCAGGCCGCTGATGAAGAGGATCTGGAAAGATTAAAGTAGAATAAGCATAATAGACCAATGAAAAAAATAGTTTAATCAGAATCTATAGTTTTTCAATTCCGCTCATCTCTGCATCACTGAGTGAAATATCCGAGTAGTGTCAAATGGTAGAAGCCAAATTGTTGCCAGCAATGAAAATAAGAAAAAAAAAACAGTTTTTTTTACTAGCATAAAAAATGTTAACGTTATTTTTTTATCTAAATTGGCTAAATACGTTATTTATGTTATAATTTTTTTTTACTAATTATAATTTAAATGTATTTAGCCAATTTAGATTAAAAAATAACGTTTTATTTTCACTTAGCTTTAACTATCACTCGGTTAGTTAAACAATATAAAAAAACTGTTTTTTTTTTTATAAAAAACTAAAGCTTATTGTTATTTATATATAGTTATTGACACGCAAATAAGTTTTCTTTGCAAACCGTACTTATCAAGTAACATTTGACAGACAGAGGCCATTGACGTTTCTATTCTTATTAGAATCGCATTATAAGTTTTTTTTAAACGGACACCACTGCTCTTTATAAGTAAATAAAACTTACTTATAAAGAGCAGTGGTGTCCGACTGGTAACGGCTCCGACTTACGAGTTATAGATCGCGGGTTCAAACCCAGCCAGGCGCATTACTTTGTGTAATTTATTTCATCACCACTGCTCTCAAAACGTTGAAGGGAAACATGGTGAGGAAACCAGCATGTCCTACAACCAAAAATTCGAAGACATGTGACATTCACCAACCCGCACTGGGCCCGCGTGGTGGATTACAGCCCATTCCCTCTCCGAGAAAGGAGGCCTGAGTCCCAGCAGTGGGAACATTGAGAGGCTGATTATGCTAAATAATAAAATGTCTACTTACATTTCCTATAGCCAGTAGACCCTTATCAAATAGCAGCAGAACTCCCAAGAAGAGGAATGTCATGCCGAACCCGGCCAGGCCTACGCCTATTTCTGAAAAAAAAAAAAAATTTAGTACATAGAAGAAACGTCAGAGGGATTGTGTCTTGGGCCCCATTAGGCATTGTTCACATCAAACGTATTGTCCGCCGCCGACTGTGAGCATGCTCAAAGTCGGCCCCAGTGTAAACGTGGTCTCAGTCTGCTGTATTCGTTCTCACCAGGCCGAAAGTATGCTATAGCGTAGAATGCGTTACATGTGTGAAAAAAAGAGTAGGATTGCTATGCGTAGTACAATAATCGGCCACCGAGAATCAGCGACAACGCACTACGTAATAGCGTATAGTCGGTTCGGTGTGAACAAGTTAATATACATGGTGTTTAGTACATCGTGTGCCAAATTAAAATGGTCGACGGGAGGGGTCATCTGCTATCACGCGATCGGCCGCCTCATTTGCTAGCATTACTGCTTCGTAGGAGGCGACCACCTGCCACTCCTCCTCGCTCCGGACCATGGCCTGTACCAAGGCCCGGCGCGAGAAATCGCTGCCGCCGATCGCTCCCACGAGGACACGGCGGTGCTCTGCCCAGGCGGGGCACACCTCTACCGTATGCTCCACCATGTCCTCCGGGCGGTCCACACAATAGTGGCACCCGGGCGTTTCTTCTACACGAATCCGGTGCAGGAACCTCCCGAACTTATCATGTCAGGTAAGGACGCCGTGTTGTTTTTCCAGCCACTCCTCAAAGAGGGGACTTACCGCCATAATTATGACGTGCCATAGGGGTAGAGTTTCGTAAACTTCATTCTTAGCGGATATCTACACCTTATGTTTACATGTGTTGTAGTTTCTGAGATTTTGTAATTAATCAGTGAGTGGTATTTCGTTTTTATATATATAGATTCATAATTAAAGATTATAAACTTATCAATTGTGATAGTGTTGAAAATAATCTACAAATTACACTGTTTCAGAAGAATAATGAACAGAGTCCATGACTATGAATAAATGTAAAATAAGAAACAATAAGGAAAATACTGTGAGAAAAATTTGGATTGTGTATGTGCTGCCGATGCTACCTCAAGCATTAAGTCCGCCTTTTGTACAGTGTTTTTTATTAGTTTATAAAGTTTTATTAAATAAGTAAATGAAGATGGCTATAAGACAGATGGCTGAAAGACTAAAGAAACAAAAAATATGGACTACAAGATCTTTTTTAGGGTATTATACCATTTGTCTTGGTATAGTCATGTGAAGAGGAGGGATGAAACGCATGTTACTAAAAGAGTTATGAGTTTACATGTTGATGGATGGAGAGGGAGAGGGAGACCAAAGAATAGTTGGATCGATGGTGTGAAGAGTGATATGAAAGAAAAGGAAGTTAGTGATAGCATGACGGTTGACAGGGCAGAGTGGAAGAAAAAAAACGTGTTGTGCCGACCCCAAATAACACGGGACAAGGGCAGGAAGATGTACCCAACACCAGGCTGTATCTCAATCGTGATAGCTAGACAGTTGAAATTTTCACAGATGATGTCTTTCTGTTGCCGCTAACAACAAATACTAAAATGAAATGAAATGATGATTTATTTGCAAGAATGTATGTACTAAAAACAGAATAAAATAAATATTTAAGTGGGGCTCCCATACAACAAATGTGACTTTATGCCATTTTTTGTTACGGACTGTACATACGAGTACAGCCAAAAAAAATTCCTTCCTTTTTTAAGTTGGTTAAAAAGAAAGTGACAACTGAGATGATGTTAAAACTTTATGAGATACATTGTCCTGCCGCCAAATAAATAAGGAAAGATGAATGATTGACGACATGGTTAGCAATTAGTGTCTCATGTCTGTTACCGATTCGATTTATGCACGGAACAATTTTTTATTCTTGATAGGTTCACGCTTGACCGCTATCTCACCTGATAGAAAGCGACGATGCGGTCGACAATGGAACGCGCTTACCTAGAAGTAACCTATTAACTCTTGACTTAAAGATTCCCGGGTTGTAGCCATCAAGAAATACAGATTCCGGCAAGGAATTCCACTCCTTAGCTGTACGCACAATGAATGTGTTAGTGCTGAAGCTAGTCTGCCATATTTATAGGCTTATTCCTTTTTATTTAAATACTATAAACTAGTCCTTGATTGCAATCCTACCTGATGGTAAGTAGTCATGTAATCATTGATGGTGAGGCGCACTAATTTATGAGGAGACTATTCACTCTAGCCTTGAAGACACCTAAATTATAATTGTTTTATGGGGCTTGCAAAATATGAGGAGGCAGCTGCTATGTATCCCTTCAGGAAAATGTTTGGCATATTAAGATTTATCAATAAATTAACCGGCGGAAACATTCATATTTCATACACAAACAAAGATGTCAACATAAATATTGCCAAAGACACAGGGATCAGATCATTTAAAAAAATGAGAAGGTGACCAACACAACGTAAAAATTTTATATTGAGTATTGAAAGAAAGTGTCATCATTTTAAGTCCAAATTCTTATGATTATTCTACAATTTACGATCAATTTTCGACGCGTTATAAATAGGAAACATCGTAGAGATGTTGATAATAATCAACAAGCTCTCCGATTATTAGTATTGACTGAAATAAATACGTTTTTGTTACCATTTCAACGAAAAAATCGCAAAACTTGGAACTTTGAATTAAAAATGAAAATACTTACTCTGAGTGTCTGTGATCTCGATCATTTTGTGCTATTTAGCTACTTATTAGTAATTTAAACTATCTTATCGCTCCTGTTTCTGTTAAAACATATATTTTTCTACAATTCATAACCTCGTCTCCACGTCATTTTTATCAATTTGTTTATGTCAATCTGACAGTCACTGTCAGTTTGATAGACAGTAGACTTTTTTTTGGGATTTCATGACTTGGTAACTGAGACTTTTAAGGTCTAGTTTTTTCTTTCCTTTTTTTAAACATTACACTTCATTTTTGTCATTCGATTTCTATGAAAATGCGGATATAACACATTCTAATGTTTTTGCAGTATTTGGCGGTAAAAATGTCAAGTAAACCTCAGCAAGCAAAAAATCCTGCCATAAACCGAGAAATATTGAATAAAACAATCTGATTAAAGTTGCCAGTAAAAAAAAATTAACGCATTCATAATTTTCTCATAATAAAAACGGTATTATTCGAAAGAGTCGCTGCAGCACTAGAATGCAAAGAACCAGTAAAACACAATCTCTCTCACTCCACTTATGGAGACCCACGTTGAACGACGTTAACGAACTTAGTTGACGGACTTATCATCGGAAAAAAAAATGGCAAGTTTTTGTGTTCTACTCGCCAACTTTACTTACAACCAGCAGCTCTGCCAGTAGGCCTTCACCCATGGCCTCGCACCCAAAAGGGCCTCGCACAAGCGAGGGATCTATGAACGATGATCTTTTTTATAATTGATAGGCGACGCGTAGGCAATGATGTAGTCACACTGCGTTGCGACAGTCGCAGTCTCGTTTTCTAATTTATGAAAGAAAAAGGCCTTGCCGAGCGTCATTGCGCTCGTCTTATTAGTCTACGCTACGCCTTTGCAGCGCAGCAGCCAATCACTCAAGCATTGCGCCATCGGTGCCGACAATGTTAATTACTATGCGACTAATTTAACCTTTTGAGTAGCGTAATTAGAGACACAATAGAAAGACAATGACCGAGCGAACGCCGGCGTTTTAAGGTATTAAAATAAATCATATAGAAGGTGTCTTTGACATCGACGCACAAACGAATAACATAGATGAAGTCCATGATTCTGGACCGACCAGTGGTGGAATTTTTTGTCAGTTTTTTTTTTTATATCTTTACGTTTTTTAATTAAAACCGTATAACACCGTTATTCTAACATTTTTAATGAAAAAAAATGAATGATTTACTTTTAAAATAAAAAATGTCATTGGGGTTGATGAGAATAACGATTTTACACAGTCTTAAAAACTACCGTTGGTTTTTGTAAAATTAGAAAAAAGCTGACGAAAAACTCCACAACTGGGGGTCCTGGTCCAGAATCATGTACTGGATCCATGGTATTCGTTTGTGCGTCGATGTCAAAGATACCATGTATATTCCACAACTTTCACACAACGCCATCTAGTCACAAACTAAGCAGAGCTTGTGCTATGAGTACTAGACAACAGATAAACATACTTATATATTTCTAAACACATACATATTAAAGATAATTACACTCAGACACGAAACAAATGATTGTACTCTTCACACAAACATTTGTCTTGGGTGGGAATCGAACCCACGACCTCCGGCATTGCAGTCAGAGCGTCACTAGACCAACATGCCAGCCGTGTTAATGTGTCCGGCTATTAAATTACCTACAAATTTCCTTATCAGTCGACAACCAGTTTTAAAAAGGTAAGTGACTTGTGTTCTACGATTTGATAGGTACCTAGGTAAACATTATTTTTTCTTCAGGTGTGAAATCATCAAGTAAATTCACCCATTATTTCAGCCGAAAGACATCTACTGTTGGACATAGGACACTAGGACACTTGGGGGACCAAGTGCCAAAATGAACGGTCTTGTGAGTCTCGCATCCATCGGATTCCCGCAACCATTACTAGATCATCGGTCCACCTTCTAGGACGCCTTCCAACAATGCGTCTAGTGGTCTGATGATGGAACGCACTTGGTGGAATTAAATTGTGCAATTCCATAGCTTGCGTGATCGAATCAGGAATAAGGATATCCGCAGGAGAACCAAGGTCACCGACATAGCACGAAGAATCGCCAAACTTAAGTGGCAATGGGCAGGGCACATTGCTCGCAGAACGTATGGCCGTTGGGGCCGAAAAGTTCTGGAATGGCGACCACGTACCGGAAGACGCAGCGTTGGAAGGCCTCCTACAAGGTGGACCGATGACCTGGTAACGGTTGCGGGAGTACGATGGATCAAACGCTTTACCCAAATCAGGAGAACTTATTGTCTCAAGACGAAAGTCTATGACTAGTGCGTGTTGCCAGTGAAGACATATGGATACGAAACGTGATTGCTTACAAGGGGCCTCATCAGAAAGTTTAAAGTCACCTGGACCTATGCTCGGAGTTTCCTTGCGTGGACGAGTCAGGAATGAAGATATTCGCAGGAGAACCAATGTTGCCGTCATGGAACGAAGAATCGCTAAACGGTTGACCGTGGGGGCCGAAAGGTTCTGAAGACGCAGCATTAAAAGGTCTCCTACAAGGTGGACCGATGACCTGATCAGGGTAGCGGGAATCTGAAAGATGCGAGACGCACAGGACCGTTCGTTGGGGCAACGCTCAGGGGAAGCCTGTGTCCCACAGTGGACGTCTTTTGGCTGCAATGATGATGATGATGATGAAATATGTAATGCAGTTTTTTTTTATCCAAATATGGTCTTTCCCATCATATATATACGACACCGCGAAAAGTTACAGCAATATTGATTTAACAAAGCTATGCAAACAACCGTGTCTTGTATGTATTGTGTATTTGTTAAATATGCGTCATAAAAATCATTACATTATTTTCGAAGTAAATGGGGTGACTAGAAAATTGATTTTTAGTGTGCGGTTTTAACACTTAAACATAAAAAAAATTGAGTTGGGACATGATCCAATGACTTCTCTCGCTCTTGGGCGGAGCGAAAGGGCGTGTCAGACTTTTACTGACTAAAACCCACTCCTATGTTCCTTCTTGGTTTTCGTTCGTTCCAGGTTTGTTTTTTAAGTTGGGAAATATTCTTTTTTTAGGATTCCGTACTTTAAAAGGAAAAAAAACAGAACCCTTTTAGGATCACTTTGTTGTCCGTTTGTCTGTCTGTCAAGGCCCTTTATCTCGAGAACGCTTGAAGGTATCGAGTTGAAATTAAAACCATATACTCAAGTTTACGGTCCCTTGAAGCTGTGAAAAAATCAATCTTTTAAGTTAACGAACGTAAAAGATTGGAATGTTTATGTCGTAAAAAACGTATATTTCGACACTCTCAAGGAAATCAAAATTCATGGGGTACTCCCTGTTGACCCAGCATCCTGAAATTTGGCATGAAGCAAGGTCTTGCACAGTTGTTATTGTTACGTCACAAATAAACATATGCGATTCGAAAAAATCTTCAAGACTCCATTCGGGAATTGAATTATTTACGAAGTTAAATTTGTACAGAACCCTCAGAGCGCGAGTCCTACTCGCACTTGCCCATTTTTTTATTGTTGATAGGTTCGCGCTTGACCGCTATCTCACCTGATGGAAAGCGACGATGCGGTCGACTATGGAGCGCGCTTATCTAGAAGTATCCTATTCACTCTTGACTTAAAGATCCTGAGGTTGTAGCCATCAGGAAACACAGACTCCGTACATCGAATGACTTCTCCCACTCCAGGGCGGAGCGAGAGGACGTGTAGCGAGAGAGCGAGAGGACCTTTACTGACCAAAGCCATACCTATGTTCCTTCTTTGCCCTTTGCGTGCCACGACCATGGGTTTCCCTTCAGTGGCGTAGCTAGGTGATCACCGGCCCTGGGGCAAAAAACTGGGGCCCCTTTTTTACATGGGAAATCATTAAATAACCTCTCCTGTTTTGGGTCGAGCGGTACGAAGTGTCAGACTTTTACTAACTAAAACCAGTTACCATGATTAGTGTTGTTATTTTGATTTCAAATGCGGGAGAATTTTTCTGTAGTTCAATAAGAGGTTTGCTAATCAGTTTTTGAGGCCCTCAAGCTTGGGGGCCCCGGGTCGCTGCCCCACCTAATCCTTCGGTAGCTACGCCAATGTTTTCCTTTCAGGACTCAACCCATGGCCCCAGTAGGCTTCGACCTTGCTGGGCCCCTACGGTTTGCTGACATCTCCTTGAATCGCGCGTGGATAAGAGCGCGCTGTCGACGACTTAAGCTCGGTTCTGACGGTTACCGGACAGTCGGACGGCGAGCTATCCATTGCTGGCCGTCCGCAAGCCCACGCGTACGGTGGCCGGAAATCGAGATCGGGATTCCGGCGGCTGGGGCGTGAACGCTGCTCCCTAGAGCGTGCACGTGCGGCTTCCTCCTAAAATAGGTACCTACTGGTATTCAGATTCTTAGGCTATAAGTCACCAAGAGGAAGACACTGATCAAAGAAACTGTCAAAATTTTAGCAAATTACCGCATACATTAGACATTCATTTGTCATTATGTACGAGATTACCATTCTATGCCACTTCTTTCAATGGAGTGTCAGTGGTTGACCATTGAAAAGTCATAATGACGCCATTATATTAGTAGATTACCAAACTTGTCAAAATCAACAATTATGAAGTCAATAATAGACCATTCTGACACTATTGTTATAGCAGACTTGAGGCCCAGTTCAGCATAATGCCAGGCCACTATGTAGCAGTTGCCTGACGCTGGTTTTCAAATGAATCTTGCTATGAGTCTACGGATGCTAATCAGTTTGTTTGATGTGAGGGCCCCAAAAGCAATGCGATTAGTACTAATTTCTCTTCCACAAGACGTTCGTTTATAAATTTTAGATCAAAAAAATACAAGTGGGTACCTACTCCGTTTATGTAAGTACCTCCCAAGTTCAAACTAAATACACACTCGACTCAAGTTATCGAACTATTAGTCAACGTAAAAAGGCGTTAAATACATAATCTAGTACCAAATTAGTTTCGCCTATTCTTTAGTTATGCTCAAAGCTGGCTGTACTCGGTCGTTTCGCGAACTCGTGGATTAACATGTATAATCAATTATTAATTGTAGTGCTTTGTTTGTTTAGTTTTTCTAATGTTTTGTGTAATGGTGATTACGATGAGTTGTCAGAAGGTATGTGTGTTTTTTTTTTGGTTAGATTCATCATCAGCAACTTTTTTATGCACTAGTGGTCAGTTCCGGGCAGGGCAGGGTACATTGCTCATCATTTCAGCCAATTGACGTCCACTGCTGGACGTAGGCGTCCCCCAAATGTCGCGACAATCAACGGTCCTGTGGGTCTCGCATCCACCAAGTCACCAAGTCATCGGTCTACCTTGTAGGGGCCTTCCAACACTGCGTCTTCCGTCCGGTACGCGATCGCCACCCATTGCCACTTAAGTGTGGCGATTCTTCGTGCTATGTCGGTAACCTTGGTTCTCCTGCGGATATCTTCATTTCTAATTCGATCACACAAGGAAACTCCGAGCATAGCCCTTTCCATTGGCCTTGGGGTGACTTTGAGCCTTCTAATGAGGCCCATTGTAAGCGACCATGTTTCAGTACCATATGTCATCACTGGCAACACGCACTGGTCATAGACTTTCTTCTTGAGAGACTGTAGTATATTGGACGTATGGCCTTCAGGCTATGGTGGTAACCTTGGTTCACCTGCGGATATCTTCATTTCTGATTCGATCACGCAAGGAAACTCCGAGCATAGCCCTTTCCATTGGCCTTTGGGTGACTTTGAGCCTTCTAATGAGGCCGATTGTGGGCATGCTGCTTGCAGAACTATATAGAAATAAAGTCAGTAACATGTTCCTATCCATTCAGCTGTGCAAGATTACCACTTCACTACAACTACAAACTAAACGATACGCCTCTGAAAAGAGAGGAAGTAGTGCGAGACCTTGGCGTCCATATGGATACACAGCTGAGATTCCGGGATCACATAGTCAGTGTTTGTAAAAAGGCTTACAAGCGGCTGGGATCAGCAGATCTTCACAGAGCAGCAGGCATTGTACGACTCGCTAATTAGGAGTCAGTTAGAGAGTAATGCAGCTATATGGGCTCCAAATGAGGCGAAATACATTCTCATGTTGGAGCGCATACAAAATAAATATACGCGATACCTGTACCTACGACTTTATGGGGTATACCCCTTCTATCCCTTGATGTACCCAACCTTGTTCGTTTTGGGCATGGTGGGATACAACAGGTTGGAGACAAGAAGGGATCTAGCGTTGGTATCGTATATTCTGGGAGTGTTTCAGGGCCACACAAACAATCCGGGTGTGTTGCAGGAGATGAGATTGTGCATACCCGATGGGTACGTTCAACGTCGCAGACGGCCGGATTTGTTCGCACTGCCTCGCGGTCGCACCAAGCTGGTGACCAACGTCCCATTCTCGAGGGCAATGCGCACACTAAACCTGGTGGCTGATAGAGTTGATATATTCTCATGTTCACTGAGCGAGTTCGCAAAAGTTG
This sequence comes from Mythimna vitellina, assembly GCA_949316375.1. Taxonomy (NCBI): domain Eukaryota; kingdom Metazoa; phylum Arthropoda; class Insecta; order Lepidoptera; family Noctuidae; genus Mythimna; species Mythimna vitellina. The sequence continues at coordinate 10,585,825 of OX438713.1, read as the reverse complement.
CATTACATTTTTTATGTTATAATGAAAATATATAATAATAAATAATTAATTGAATTAAATAATTTGTGTACTGATAATTAATTGCCTTATATTGTATTTTAATTGTATGTTATATTGATTTTTAATTTTTATTATATTGACTAATTTATTTTTGATATATTGACTAATTTAATTTAATGTTATGAATTGGATCAAATTGACATGACAACATTATTGTAATTTATATTTTTGACTACACTATCGCATTGGATTTGTCTGTAATGATAGCTGTATGTGTGTCTAATAATAAATAAAATAAATAAATAAAAATAAATATTTCAGCTGTGGTGGTCGATAGAGACGGATCCTTAAAATGTAGTGTAAATTATCTGTGCACGTCCTCTCAAGTCGCGTGATTTGGGCGCACCTATCTCTGCTTTAGGTGGTGTATATATCGTAAGATTATCGCCCGAATAACTAAATAGTCGAAAGAATGTGGAGTAATTGTAACTGGAATATTACTAGTACTATAATAAACAACAGAATGTTATTTGTCAAAAGCAGTTTGACAGCATTATAAAAACACAAACACTGCGTTAATTTACATATTAATGAGCAAACGAATTTGTCAAACATTGGGTTTCGTTGAATTGCCTACACTAGGCAAAATTTCGAACCGAATATGTTTTTTTTACGTAGGAAATCAACAAATGACTTCTCTCGCTCTGAATGGAGCGAGAGGGAGTGTCAGACTTTTTCTTCCTAAAACCAATAGTTTTCTTCTTTTATTGTTATAAACTACTGCTTGACTGCGATCCCGCCTCATCATCATCATCATCATTTCAGCCGAAAGACGTCCACTGTTGGACATAGGCCTCCCCCAAATGCCGCCACAATGACCGGTCCTGTGCGTCTCGCATCCATCGAATTCCCGCGACCCTCGCCAGGTCATCCAAGTCCACCTTGTGGGAGGCCTTCCAACGCTGCGTTTTCCGGTACGTGGTCGCCATTCCAGAACCTTTCGTCCCCATCGACCATCTGTTCTGCGAGCAATGTGCCGTGCCCACTGCCACTTAAGTTTGGCGATTCTTCGGTTCTCCTGCTAATATCCTCATTTCTGACGCTATCACGCAAGGAAACTCCGAGCATAGCCCTTTCCATTGCCCTTTGAGTAACTTTAAGCCTTCTGATGAGGCTCATTGTAAGCGACCACGTTTCGGAGCCATATGTCATCACTGGCAACACACACTGGTCATAGACTTTTGTCTTGAGACACTGTGGTATATTGGACGAGAAGACACCGCTCAGCTTCCCAAACGCTGCCCAGCCGAGCCGGATTCGATGATTGACCTCTTTCTCGAAGTTAGACCTACCCAACTGGACTGTCTATCCCAGGTAAACGTAGTCGTCCACAACTTCGAGTGTAGAGTCTCCGATCTTGATAGGAGTGGGTGCTACATGGCACGATCCCGCCTGACAGTAAGTAATGATGCAATCGTTGATGGTGATCAATATAGTAGTGGTCCTTCAGTTACCCATTTTAGGGTTCCGTACCTCAAAAGGAAAAAACGGCACCATTATAGGATTAATTTGTTGTTCATCTGTCTGTCTGTCAAGACCCTTAATCTGGAGAACGTGTGGAGTTATCGAGTTAAAATTAAAACCATATACTCAGGTTTGCAGTCTCTTGAAGCTGTGAAAAAATTAAATTAATGTTTACGTAAAAAAAAGATACGGCCGTTTATGTCACAAAAAACGTATATTTTGACACTCTCAAGGAATCAAATTTCATAGCGTACTTCCCGTTGACCTAGAATCCTGGAATTTGGCATGAAGCAAGGTCTTATATCACAAATATAGGAAAAAATCTGAAAACTGTAAATTTTTAGTTTGATTCGAAAAAATCTTCGTAACTCAATTCGAGATTGAACAGTTTTCATAGGTAAGTTTGTAAATCGAAACCTCTCAGTCCGCGAGTCCGACTCACGCTTGCCCTGTTTTTTTTAGAGCTATTGGTAACTCTTTTGAACGATCCACAATGCTGGCAGCCATCGGCCTCATAAAAATATTGCTAATATCTCTTTAAGCCGCGTGTAGAACACAACGCAATGTCCTCCTAGGCAATGCTCGATAATTCCGGAACGGGTTGGGGGGGGGGGGGGGGGAGTTAAATAAAATTTAGATTATACAAACTGGTATAATAAACAATAGATTTAGATGCAAATTAAAATTATACTATCCCACCAAAAACATTTCATGTAAAATGTTGCCAAGACGACCACATAAGGTTTGCCCTGTGAAAAAGATCTCATGTGTCTCAGAGCCAAGCTTCTGAATCTACACGGCCTAACTCTACCGACCCTAACTTCACAAATTCTACATATCAGTAAAAATGTATGGCTTCGCCGTTTCGCTACCGTCGCGGTCGTGGAGGTGATGCGAATATTTAGTTTCTAAAGTAAGTCTTGGCTCGTCTTCCTTACATTTAAGTATGTCTAGAGACTCACCGACCCCACAGTCAAATCATTGCAACGTTTTTGTGGGGTTTATCTTATAAGTTACTTACCCTTTTGGAATAAAGATAAATAAATAATAATAATAATACGTAAAGACAAGATCCACGAAGCGCGCGCACAGCCTCAGCTGCCGCGCATCTTTTTGATGTTTATAGGCATTATAGGCTTGACTGCGATCCCACCTAATGGTAAGCAGTGATGCAATCGTTGATGGTGAGGCGCACTAGTTTATTAAGAGCCACTTTCTCTTTTTTATTCACCCTAGCCTTGAAGACACCAAAAGAAGATGATCTCTAATTTGTAGCGCGTCGTAAGAATGTCTTGTATAGACATCGCAGGATAGCTAGAAAACTGGCACGTGTTTTTTTTTGGTGTGAAAATCATCCTATGACAAATCCCGCTCTTGGGTGGAGCGGGATATAGTGTCATACTTTACTGACTAAAAACCCACTCTTGTTCCTTATTTGCCTTCGTCCCAGGGCCCCGGGTTTCGCTTTCACACTACCCGTGGCCCCAGTAGGCTTCGACCCTGCTGGGCCCCTACGATTTGCTGACATCTCTTTGAGGCGCGCGTGGAACAGTACGCGCCGTCGACGACTTCGGCTCGGTCCGGACGGTTACCGGACGGTCAGATGGCGAGCTACCCATTGCTCGTTGTCCGCAAGCCAGTGCCTACGGTGGCTGGAAATCGGGATCGGGATCCCGGCGGCTGGGGCGTGAAGGCCGTTTTCTCGGGCGTGCAGCCGCCTCCTTTGCTAGAATTACTGCTTCGCAGAAGGAAGCGTCCGCCTGCTGCCACTCCTCCTCGCTCCGGACTATGGCCTGTATCAAGGCCCGGCGCTAGAGATCACTGCCACCGATCGCCCCCACGAGGAAATGGAAGTGTTCTGCCCAGGCCGGGCACACCTTTACCTTATGCTCCACCGTGTCCTCCCGGCAAACTGGCACGTGTTGGAGTGCAAATGCATGTAGTTTGCATAGTTTTACTGAAGTAACATAGTGAGAGTACCACGTTGCACGTGCAAATACGTGTACAGACCACTTTAGGGCCAACACTGCGTTACGCGGGCCCTCGCGTGGTCCTCGCTGTGCGAGCACCCGTCGCGGGCAGTCGCGCCCTGCGCTCGTTTTGCTACGTAATAATAGATTAAAGTTCTCCACCGATACGACTACATGCACACCGTTAGAGTTGAACTAGTGACACTGCGTAAGTAATAATCCGGTTTCCGCTACGGGGACCACCGCACATGACACACGCGCACAGTTACGCGACGGCTGCTCACGCGTGCGCCTGCGAAACGCAGCGTTGGCCCTTATAGTACATACACGATTGCGCATGCTACTGATAAGAGTGACAAGCACTGAACACGTGGTATTTCACGTCCGCTTTCAACATCTTCACAAGCGCGTTCTTTCGTATTACTGACTGTGTAAAGCCTGCTAATCAATTATTAGTATATGCGAAACCTAAATATAGTTTGTTCAGAATCAGTAACTGAATCGATTTCAATAATTTTTACAACATTTTATATTTTTTCTCAAAAATATTTTAAAAAGTTCACAAGTTGGACACCACCGACACTAAGTACAACACAGGTCACGGCAGGTCATAGCGGGCATTAGGAACCAGCGCACAGCTGGGTGCGGGAGCAAAACAACCTCTCAGTGGCCTGGATGACCCGGTGACCATGTATTTGTGCAGACAACCGGGTAACATCACAAGCTTATAACTTTGCGAGTATTCATGATACAGTTATGAAATTTTGTACATAGATTCTTTACATTAAAATACTAGACATTTATTTCGGATTTCACATATACCAAAACTAATGCTGTATAAATAAAAATTGGGCAAGTGCGAGTGAGTCGGACTCGCGCACTGAGGGTTGCGTACAAACTTACCTATGTAAATAGTATGTATGTTCCCGTCCAACTATAATTTAGGTGTCTTCAAGTCTAGAGTGAATAGGCTCTTAATAAACTAGTGCGCCTGACCATCAATGATTGCATCTCCGCTTACCATCAGGTGGGATCGCATTCAAGCACTGTTTTATATCATTTAAAAAAAAAGCTCAATTCCGTTTTTCACCAAAAACTTTTTTTTTGCGATTATTAAAAATCCTCACCCCCCCTTCCCCCGAATGGACTCCCCGAATCGAGTCTCGAAGATCTTTAGGAAACGGAAAAAAGTTTTTTTTTTTGTGATGTAAAAACTTTACTGTTCTCGGTTTTTTTCCTATTGTTGTGCTTTGAGACCTTGCTTCATGCCAAATTTCAGAATCCTAGGTTAACGGGAAGTACCTTGTGAATTTTTATTCCCTTGACAGTGTCAAAATATACTTTTTTTGGGACATAAATGGCCGTACCTTTTTTCCTTAAGTTGAAGTTTGATTTTTGCGCAGCTTTAAGGGACCGCATGGTTTTAATTTCAACTTGTTACCTCCACGCGTTCCCGAGATAAAAGGGAACGCGTGGAGGCATTGACCCTTTTTCATAGGTAAGTCTGCACGTAACCCTGAGTGCGCGAGTCGGACTCGCACTTGCCTGGTTTTTTTTAATGTTTCCACTGCTGGGGTGGAGACCTGAATGGTCTCCTCTCTATTAGAAGAATGGGCCGTATTCCACCACGCGGGCCCAGTGCGGGTTGGTGAATGTCACATGTCTTCCAATTTTTGATTGTAGGACATGCCGATTTCCTCACGATGTTTTCTTTACATCTGCTGATTCTTTACCTCGGCTGGGTTTTAATTCGCGACCCACAACTCGTAAGTCGGGGCCATTACCACTCGTCCACCACAGCTCTCTAAATTGTTGTGTTTTTTCCAGGTTCAGAATGCGTTTCCGAAGAGGGTATAGCAGGGACATGTGTAGACATACACAAATGTATGCAATATGTGCATTATTTGAAGAATAGGAATAAATTTCCACAGGTAAGTGTTTTTAAAAGACATTCTTTTTCTAGGGTTCCGTACCTCAAAAGGAAAGAACGGAACCCTTATAGAATCACTTTGTTGTCCGTCTGTCTGTCAAGACCCTTTATAGAGATATCGAGTTGAAATTAGAACCATACACTCAAGTCTGCAGTCCTTTGAAGCTGTGAAAAAATCAAAGTTCCAAGTTAACTTATAAAAAAGATACGGCCTTATATGTCGCAAAAAACGTACATTTCGACACTCTCAAGGAAATCAAAATTCATAGAGTACTTCCCGTTGACCCAGAATCCTGAAATTTGGCATAAACCAAGGTCTTATAGCACAAATAAAGGAATAAATCTGAAAACAGTAAATTTGTTGTATGTCACTTGTTTTTTTCCGATTTGGGAAAATCTTCGAGATTCCATTTGAGAATTGAACTATTTACATAGGTAAGTTTGTACGGAACCCTTAGTGCGCAAATCCGACTCGCACTTGCCCTGTTTTTTATTATTATTATGGGTAGGCTCGCGTTTGACCATTATCTCACCTAATAGTAAGCGATGATGTGGCCGACGATGGAGCACGCTTGTCTAGAAGTAACCTATTCACTCTTGACTTAAAGACCCCTAGGTTGTAGCTATCAGGAAACTCAGACTCTGGCAGGGAATTCCACTCCTTAGCTGTACGCATAATGAATGTGTTCCCATAACGCTTTGTTTCCTGCCGGTATTTAAGTCTAGAGTGAATATGTTACTTCTAGGCAAGCGTGCTTCATCGTTGACCATATCACATACTTATAATCAAGTGAGCTCTGACAAAAGCCATACAAAAGGCTAATGCAAACCATTGGCATGATTTACTTTTTTCTTTTCGCCAGAAATGAAGCCTAAGTTATATGTTAGAGGCCAATACGAGGAATCAATAGCAAAAAGAATTATGTCTACCAACCGTAACCAAACGATGTTAGAAACTTTTTAGTGTATTGCTATATTTTGTTATCAGACGTTAGTTTTAAGTAATGGCCTAAGTTTCACTTTTGGCGAAAAGAAAAAAAATTACATATGGGAAAAGTTTCATTCTCCAGAACTTATTTAACTTCTTTTTTTTCTAACCTTTACTCTCTTACTGCTGGGCAATGGCCTGCCTCAAGTCCTTTCAGACATTCTTCTCCAACATTGACTCAAACCTGTGTTCCTTCAGTTGCCCCATGCGTTCTAAACAACGACCTTACAGCCTTTAGGCGCCTCATGCTTGAACTAGCGCACCAAAACAATTCTGTCAACTAGTCGAGGTACGGGGAGCGCGGTACTACGTTCTGATTGGTTCTGATTGCGAGGAAGCGGGATACTGCGTTCTGATTGGTCGAGACATCAGATCTATAATCATATGTGTTGACAGACATGACAGACGTTATTAGACGTCTAGTGGCTGTAAGGTCGTTGGTTCTAAGGCTTCGGTAATTCTTTCGAAGAATTTATGTCCTCGATTCATTATTTTAATTATTTTTTTCAGATTTGTACATTTAACGGCGAAATTCCAATCGTCTGCTGTACTGATTGTGAACTAGTAAATGATACAAGGTGAGAATACCATTTATTACATTCAAATTATAGCGGGCTATCGACCTTATTCACCAGTTGAGAGTTCAAGTTGGCCGCTACAGAGATAATCTGGCCAAATTGGGTATCCTTGACCCATCCCAAATAAAACGGCAGTGTGGAACCCCTTCACAGGATATACGTCACCTACTTTCCTGCCCAGCATGCACCTGGGCCTTCCACGACTTATGCGGGGCCAAAAACATTGGAAGTGTGCTCAAAAGATTGACTGCCTAATCTCTGACCGAGGTAAAACTGACTGACTTGTTGGTCTCTTTCAGACTGGCCTGTTGGTCTAGTGGTTAGTGACCCTGACTGCTATGCCAAAGGTCGTGGGTTCGATTCCCACCCAGGACAAATGTTTGTGTGATGAGCACGATCATCTGTGTCTTGGTGTAATTTATCTAAATATAATATATAATGTATGTATTTAGAAATATTTAAGTATGTTTATCAGTTTTCTAGTACTCATAACACAAGCTCTGCTTAGCTTGGGGCTAGACGGCGTTGTGTGATAGTAAAAAAAAAAAAACTATTTAACTAGAATTTATTTTATTTTCAGAAACGTTCTGGTAGACCGATTTGGACTTCACTACTTCAAAACAGGGAAAAAGGCTCACGATAGTAAGTACCTATTCCTCTTTTTTGCTGGTTTAGATCCATGGATCTAAACCTGCTAGACCCATGGGTCTAGCAGGTTTTTTTTCAATCAAAATATTTATTTGCTAGAATATGGTACATAAAGTTGTAGCGACATCTATGGCGTAACATAAGAACTAATCCTGCATCGCGCAATCAAAGTTCTCCGCGCGATTAGAACATATAGAACAGCCCGAAATCATCTGTCGGACAGTTGCCCACCAGATATAACACCCGTCTGGTTGGAGGATCCTCCTTTTTCAACGGAGGCTTGCGGAACTTTACACTCTGTTCCCTTTTCAAACTGGTGATGTAGCGACATCTATGGCGTCAAGGCGTTACAGTAGATTTGTTTCAGCATATCCTGCCATGACATGGCGTGCAAATATATTCAAAGTCAGTAATGTCAATTTCTGTAACTTGCTAATTATAGGTTCTATTATCTTGTCTTCTAAAAAGTCCTTAAAAGGGTCCCTTTCCACTCGCCTATCGTCAACATCGAGCATGGTTTAAAAGCTTGTTACTTCATCTAACGCAATCCAATGCGATGTTTGATGAAAAGGCAACGCGAAAAAAGAGTGATAACGCCTAAAAACTCTGAATATTTTACAAAACATGTTCTAGGAAATACGTGTTTCTTTTTGAACCCTTAAATATTTTTTTAAAAAATTTCGTCATTCAGAATTTTGATTAAATTTGCAAGGCTTCTATTGTTATACTTTTTTTTGACTTTCTGAATAAATTATGAAGTGTCAAAGTTCATGCAAAATAGCAGATTTAGTCCCTTAGCTAACAACACCGCATAAGTCATTTTTACTAACTTTACAGGAAACGAAAAAATCTGTGCGGTGTTGAAAGGCCAGCCGACTTGCACACTGTCACTATTTTTCGAATTATGGCTTCTGATTGACTGAAATCTATATCATGTGACCAATGGTTAGACGCGCAATGAGCAGTTCCATCTAAAGGCATTCAAATGTGAAAACCACCAATTTTCGACTTGAGCGGTGTTGTAAGCTAAGGGACGATTTTCAGTTTTATCGGTGGCGCGCGAGGGAGTCTTAAACTTTCACTGTCCAAAACGTGTTCCTTCCGTTGCTCTTTTTTGTGAGGGTTAAGCGACACTGCACTAGACCGACGCCCAAGGGGACTACACCTGATTTGTACGTAGCGGCGTGTTACGTGGCGTCGCGTGGCGTCGCGTGGCGTGGATCTAATGTAACTTTCCAAGTCAAGTTGCCATATAAAATGTATGAAGACTAAAGCTAGAACTACACTGCGACACGTGTGCTACACACGCCGATCTGGGCGCGTCGGTCTCCATACATTTTTTTAGGAAACTAGACTTGTAGAGCTACACTTCATCCACGCCACGCGACGTCGTTCTACGTACAAATCGGGCGTGTTACACGTGTGCGTCGGTCTAATGGAGTTCTAGCTTGATGCGTCCAGATCGGCGTACGTGGCCCACGTGGGCGCAATGTAGTTCTACCTTTACGGTAACTCCTTCGAACGACCCACAGCCCTGGTAGGCATTCCGGTAACCATCCGGACCGAGTCCAAGTCGTCGACGGCGCGTACTGTTCCATGCGCGCCTCAAGGAGATGTCAGCAACTGTAGGGGCCCAGCAGGGTCGAAGCCTACTGGGGTCTGATTCTGAAAGGAAGACTCGGCCCTGGTACGAAAGGCAACGAAGGAACAGGAGTGGGGTTTTTAGTCAGTAAAAGTTTGACACTATCTCCCGCCCCGCCCAAGAGTGGGGGATGTCATAAGATGATTTTCCCACCGGAAAAAAAAGCCCTGGTAGGTATCGAGTCTTACTATCGAGATATTTAAATTTCTTTTTGAGCAACTGAGTCATGGAAAAAACATAGCAGTCTTCATATTTTTTGTGCGTACTTCTTATTTGTGCAAAGTATTAATGTTTGTCTTAGAGGAATTCTCAGAAACTGATTAACGTCATTGTTTTTAGTGTTTCGTACCTCAAAAGTAAAAAAAACCGAACCTTTATAGGATCAATTTTTGTGTCCGTCCGTCTGGCTGTCAGTCTGTACCCTTTATCTTGACAGAAAGATCCTTTATCTCGGGAATGCGTGGATGTATCGAGTTGAATTTATGTACTCAAGTCTGCGGTTCCTTGAAGCTGTGAAAACGTATATTTCGACACTCTCAAGGGAATCAAAATTCATAGGGTACTTCTTACCCTACCCTTAACCCTAATTTTAATTTCCCAGTTGACCCAGAATCCTGAAATTTGGCATGAAGCAAGGTTAACAAGGTTTTAAGAACAATTTGCCTGCTGCGGTCTTCCCGTCCAACTATAATTTAGGTGTCTTGAAGGCTAGAGTGAATAGGCTCTTAATAAACTAGTGCGCCTGACCATCAATGATTGCACCTCTACTTACCATCAGGTGGGATCGCAGTCAAGCACTGGATTATATCAATTTAAAAAAAAGGTTTTTTTTTTGTTACCTACGTCACAAAAAAAAAACTTTTTTGCAATTCGGAGTCTCCATTCGGGATTTGTAGTTTGTACGGAACCCTCAGAGCACGAGTCCGACTCTGCTTGCCCAGTTTTTTAACAAACTCTAGAAAATGAAGTGGTTATTATATAGTAAGCCAAGTAAATAGGTAAACAGACGATTAGAACAATAATATTTACAAAATCTAATATGTAAAAATCTCATGTTTGTTAAGGCGAGGTTGTACTAATTTTGAATTTTTTTGAACCTCTGGAAATCCAACCGCTAGATAAAAATCAAAACATGATGTAAATTAGTTGGCAAGATAAACAAAATCACGAATCTGACCCTAACTTGCGATTTAAAACGTGTATATCTAGGACATTACGTCACAGAAATATTTGAAAGTTACATTAAATAATAAATCTTGTTTTTTAAAAGGGTCTGGTGAAAACCAAAAACTTGAATTGTTACGATGTTTTATTTTTAGGGTTCCGTGCCTCAAAAGGAAAAACCGGAACCCTTACATGATCAGTTTGTTGTCCATCTGTCTGTCAAGACCCTTTATCTCGAGAACGCGTGGAGGTATCGAGTTGAAATTAAAACCATATACTCAGGTCTGCGGTCCCTTGAAGCTGTGAAAAAATCAAACTTCTGAGATAGATAGATATTCTTTATTGTACACCAAAAATACAAATCACATTAGGAACTTAAAATTAATAGGGTGTCATAATGGGCGGTCTTATCGCTAAAAGCGATAAAAAAAAGAAAAGAAAAAAAAAAGATACGGCCGTTTATGTCGCAAAAATCTTCCCGTTGACCTAGAATCCTGAAATTTGTCACAGCAGCACTCGGCTCCATAAGACCCTCGCCTACGGCTCGGGCGAATTTCGCCTCTATCGCGCGATAAGAATCTTTATCTACTTGTATCATAATTTACCTACTATTCTAAGCTAGTTCACTTATTCTGTGCCTAAATTAACAAAACTGGGCAAATGCGAGTCGGACTCGGGCACTGAGGGTTCAGTACAAACTACAATTCCCGAATGGAGTCTCGAAGATTTTTCCGAATTGAAAAATTTTTTTTTTTTTTGTCAGTGACCGTATGAAACCTTTTTTTTTCAATACACTTAGGAGGATATAAATAAACTGGGGTTGATGCCCGACTCGTGGGAGGGGGGAGGGGCCATAAAGGGCAATAAGTACCATAAATTGTGAAGGGATGAAAATGTACTATATTCAAATCTCTTTATCTCTTCCAGAATGTCTAGAATATATCGTCGACGAGCCCTACCCCTGCAACCTGTACGGGGGGGTGCAGAGATACCTGGACGATGAGCAGAGTTGTTATGGGTACACCCTGACGGTTGTGCTGGCTGTAGCAGGGGGCTTGGATGCTGTGAAAGGACAGTACCCTCATATGGTGAGAATAACTGGCTCTTTCTAGGTGGATTTTAGTCAGTAAAAGTCTGACACACCGTCTCGCTCCAGTCTCGAGAAGGAGAAGCATTTGATGATTTTCCATGTGAAAAAAAATGGTCAATACTCAATTATTTATTGCATTCCACAATGTACATGATTAGGTGGTAAGTGAAGACATTGGACACAATCGTGGACTCTGTTGGACACAGCAAATACAATACTTATTCTACTTAAAAATTAACTTATTCTAAGAATAATTTTATTAAAGATTTATTACTTATATACACCATTATTTTTAGTATATGCGAAACCTAAATATAGTTTATTCAGAATCTAATATATAATTTTTAGACCATGTTATATTTTTTCCCAAAAACTATTTAAAAAAGGTAACTAGTTGGACACCACCGACACTAAGTACAACACAGGTCACGGCAGATTATAGCGGACAGTAGACACTAGCGCACAGCTGGACGCGGAAGTAAAACAACCCCTCAATCGCCTGGATGGCCCGGTGATCGTGATGCGGCCACCAGCCTCCCTAGCCGAGTTTCGATTGTTTCGTTTGCGTCGAATGCCTCGAGTAGGCCACGCCTTCGATTCCTTTGTTCTGACTTCATCTTAGCGCTCAGTCACGTGGTCAAAACAAAGGAATCGGAGGCGTGGCCTACTCGAGGCGTTCGACGCAAACGATACGATCGTAACTTGGCTAGGGGGCAGCTAACATAACAAGCTTATAACTTCGTGATTTTTCATCGTACAGTTATGAAATTTTGTACATAGATTCTTTATATAAAATACTAGACACGTGTTTCGGGTTTCGTATATACTAAAAATCTAAAACTAATGTCGTATATGGCCCATTGAACGAGTAAACCCGGATGACTGCTTTTTTCAGTGGGAAAATCATCCATTGACATCCCCCGCTCTTGGGCGGGGCAGGAGGGTGTGCCAGACTTTAACTGAATAAAAATCCACACCTCTTCCCTCGTTGCCTTTCATACCAGGGTCGAATCTTCCTTTCAGAAGCAGACCTTTGGCCCCAGTAGGCTTCGACCCTGCTGGGCCCATATGGTTTGCTGACATCTCCTTGAGGCGAGCGTGGAACAGTACGCGCCGTCGACGACTTGGGCTCGGTCGGGACGGTTACTGGATGATCAGACGGTGAGCTACCCACTGCTCGCCGTTCGCAAGCCCGCGCCTGCGGTGGCTGCAAATCGGGATCGGAGTTCCTGCGTCTGGGGCGTGAGGGCCGCTCCCTCGCGCGTGCTTGTGCGGCCTCCTCCATTGCTAACATTTCTGCTTCGCAGAAGAAGGCGTCCGCCTGCCACTCCTCCTCGCTCCGGAGCATGGCCTGTACCAAGTCCCAGTTATCTATTCTCGTCACATCACCCACACATCATCAAGTGTCATCTCCGCTACATGCAATCTTTTTTCATCCATCTTTTTCACAGCCCAACATTCTGATCCATACAGTATGACAGGTCGAAACGACCACGAAGAAGAAATAAGTGAATAATATAAAATTACAGGCGTTACTGGGATACGGGGATGACGCAACATCAGCTGATTGGCTATGCGGAGGTACTCTGATAAGCCACCGGTACATCCTCACGGCTGCTCACTGCAAGTCGACACATCACTTGTAAGTAGCCGTCGGTACATAATTAACTCATCATTATCATCAGCTTTTTAGCCGAAAGGCGTTCAAAGTCAATGACAAAAGTTTTTTCAGAAGCTAGTGCACGGTTCTAAATAGGTCGTTTCCTATAGAGAAGAACCGGTAAGAAACTCGATCAAGGCAAGGAAGTCCAATTCTGGACGTAGACCTCCCGGTATGTCGCTATAAATAAAAAAAACCTTTAATTCGGATAAGTGACATCCATATGGGTTAGTAAAAAATTAAGAAAAATTTAAACCTATGTTAGTAAACTTAATATCTATCTATTTATTTTAAAACAAGGTGGTTGTTCATTATGCATCTGTGAACAACATCACCTAACAGAGGAGAATCGTACCTCCCCGCTATGGTTTTCAGTATGGAGTTGGAGCTAGCCCGCACTCTGCAGAGCAAAGAGGCAGATTTCTGTCTGACGATGGCGTGAAAGCCATCGACATGAGCCTCTGCGAACATACCTGATGCGCTGCTGAAACGGGGCAGCCCCATCAACATCCTGAAACCGTTATTATATTGGACCCGCAAGGCACTGATAGTCCGCTGATTATATTTGGTCCACAGACTGCACGTATAAAACACTTGACAGTAGGCTTTAAAAAGTGTTATTTTAACTGGCCTGCTACACCGTGCAAACCTGCGAGCCAACATGTTACTTCGAACTGCCAGCGCCCTACGTTCCCTCTCAGTATCCTCTTGGTCATCAAGGACGTCGGTGACGTAATGGCCCAAGTATTTAAACTTAGACACCTGCACTATATCCTTCCCACCAAGTTTAATGGGAGGAACATAATCAGGACATTTACCACCGACAGCCTTAAAGACCAAGAATTCGCTCTTTTTAACATTATAAATAAGGCCATGCTATAAGGATCAGTCCTAAAAAAGAGTAATTTTTAGGAGTTTCGTCCCTCAAACAGAAAAAACGGAACCCTTATAGAATCACTTTGTTGTCCGTCTATCTGTCTGTCAAGAGCTTTTATCTTGAGAACGCGTGGAGGTATCGAGTTGAAATTAAAACCATATATATACCAACTATACTCATGTTTGTGGTCTCTTAAAACTGTGAAAAAATCAAACTTCTGAGTTAACGAAAAAAAAGGATACGGCCGTTTATGTTGCAAAAAAATGTGTGTGTTCGATACTCTCAAGGGGACCAAAATTCATAGGGTACTTCCTGTTGACCTAGAATCCTGAAATTTGGCATGAAGCAAGATCTCATAGCACAATTATAGGAAAAAATGTAAGAACTGAAAATTAGTAGTTACATCACAATCAAAACTTTTTTACGATTCGGAAAAATCTTCGCAACTCAATTCGGGAATTGAACTGTTTTCATAGGTAAGTTTGTACAGAACCCTCAGTGCGTGAGCCTGACTCGCACTTGCCTAGTTTTTTAGTATTGATAGGCTCGCGTTTGACCACTATCTTATCTGATGGTAAGCGATGATGTGGCCGACGATGGAGCACGCTTGTCTAGAAGTACTTAACCTACAATGCGTTCCAAATAAGAATAGAATCGATTGCCATGTTGTGACGTCACGTCATACTGTCAAATCGAAGAATTATAACAGTGAGTAAAAACAAGAATTTTTTAAAATTTAATTTATTTACAAACTTTGAAAGAAAATAGTTCAATCAGAATCCAGTTCTTCAATTTTGCTCATCTCTGAGTACTTCAATTTACCCAATTTCTTGCGATTTGACAGTATGACGTGACGTCACAACATGGCAATCGATCCTATTCTTATTTTGAATTCATTGTATTCGCTTTTGGCTTAAAGACCCCTAGGCTGTAGCTATCAGGAAACACATAAGGACTATTCAGGACACATTTTGAAATACCCATATGTTTTGTTTTGCATTCCGGTACTGTAATGGCGGCTCTACATTAGTGCCGTGAATTTACGAGCGATTTCTCGCCATGAATTCACGACACGAGTCGTGCCCTCCACATTCACGGGATGCTCACAATTGTTCGTGAAACCCGCCGTGAAATGAACGTGAAAGCTGCTGCTGCAATATCTTTGTTATGGCAACATATCACTATTTAGACTTCCAAAACAAGAAAGGTATTAAATAGCGTTGGAAAAAAAGATGGTGGATGACTGAAATACATCGTGATCGATCAAAATATAGCACGAAGAATCGCCAAACTTAAGTGGCAATGGGCAGGGCACATTGCTCGCAGAACGGATGACCGTTGGGGCCGAAAGGTTCTGGAATGGCGACCACGTACCGGAAGACGTAGCGTTGGAAGGCCTCCTACAAGGTGGACCGATGATCTGGTTGCGGGAGTACGATGGATGCGAGACGCGCAGTACCGTTCATTGTGGCGGCACTTGAGGGAAGCCCATGTCCAGCAGTGGACGTCTTTCGGCTGAAATGATGATGATGATCAAAATATGTTTGCTGGCGTAGTGAATTTTTGGATTAGTTTGGTGTTCTAGCAATCAAATTATTTAGCCTAGGCTTTTCTCAACTTTGCAGCCGGTTGAGTACCAATATTTTACATGGAGTGAGGAGCCTATCTGACCTTCACCCAACCTAGTTACTGACTAACACGATATCCATTGGCACAATATTGCGTTATACCAATCATACATCGACGTCTCCGGGCAATAAGTCGGTAATCACAAAAAATAATTTTACGATTACCGACTTCGAGACATCGACATGGCATTAACATAGCATAATGATTAATCAGCCTCATACATAATGTTTCCACTGCTAGGGTTTAGACCTCTTTTCTAAGAGAGGGAATGGGTCTTAATCGATCACATGGGCTCAGTGCGGATTAATAATATCACAAGTTTTTAAGGTTTGGCCAGGCTTTAGTTCTAGGACATGCCAGTTTCCTCACGATGTTTTCCTTCACCGTTTTAAGAGCAGTACCCCTAGCCAAATTACGATCGTTTCGATTGCGTCGAACGCCTCGTGTAGGCGACGCTTCCGATTTCTTTGTTCTGACCACGTGACTGAGCATTGAGATGACGTCAGAACAAAGGAATCGGAGGCGTGGACTACTCGAGGCCTTTCCTGAAGTTTTGTAAAATATTCGAATATATCACGGCCTTTTCGTCAAATATCGCGTTGGATTGCGTTAGATGAAGTAAAAAGCTTTTAAACCATGCTCGATGTTGACGATAGGCTGGTGGAAAAGGACCCTTTTAAGTTAATTAATTTAGGGAGAAGTAAGAGAGAAGGGCCAGGGAGTGGAAATTGGTTGGGAGAGGAATAGAATAGAATAAACTTTATTGTACACCAAAATAGTAACGAAAACTTTTACACTAACTTAAATAATAATAATAATATTCCACAACTATCACACAACGCCGTCTAGCCCCAAGCTAAGCAGAGCTTGTGTTATGGGTACTAGACAACTGATAAACATACTTATATATTTCTAAATACATACATATATAGATAAATTACACCCAGACACAGAACAAATGATCGTGCTCATCACACAAACATTTGTCCTGGGTGAGAATCGAACCCACGATCTCCGGCATAGCAGTCAGGGCCACTAACCACTAGACCAACAGGCCAGTCAAATCTATGGGTACAAAGGCGGTCTTATCGCTGACAGCGATATCTACCAGACAACCTTAGGGTGGAATGTAAGAATGTTACACTTGAAAATATATCATTAGTACCTAAAAAGACTTGTGTAATTTATTTCAACACCACTGCTCTCAAAACGGTGAAGGAAAACATCGTTAGGAAACCGGCATGTCCTAGAACCAAAAATTCGAAGACATGTGACATTCACCAACCCGCACTGGGCCCGCGTGGTGGTTTACGGCCCTTCCTTCTCCTAGAGAGGAGGCCTGAGTCCCAACAGTGGGAACATTATAAGGCCGACTATGCTACCTAAAAAGATAATCTAATCAATAAATCTTCTCTCGTCCACAGAGGTCCAGTGAGATACATAGCCCTAGGCATACATAGGCGTTCAGACCCTCGGGACACATGGAATCTGTATAATGTGAAGAATATCATTGTCCACCCGGAGTACAAGCCACCTTCCAAGTACCACGATGTCGCTTTGCTGGTCACTGATAAATGGTAAGTCATCATCATCATCTACTTACCTTTTTAGGGTTCCGTAAATCAAAAAGAAAAAATGGAACCCTTATAGGATCACTTTGTTGTCCGTCCGTCTGTCTGTCTGTCAATACCCTTTATCTCGGGAACGCGTGAAGGTATGAAGTTAAAATTAAAACCATATTATACTCAAGTCTGCGATTCCTTGAAGCTATGAAAAAATCAAACTTCTGAGTTAAAGAAAAAAAGATACTTACGGCCGTTTACGTCGCAAAAAACGTACGACACTCTCAAGGAAATCAAAATTAATAGCATACTTCCCATTGACCTAGAATCCTTGAATTTGGCATAAAGCAAGGTCTTATAGCTCAAGTATAGGGAAAAATCTGAAAACTAAATTTGTTGTTACGTCACAAAAAAAAAACTATTTTGCGATTCGGGAATTGAACTGTTTTCAAAGGTAACTTTGTACAGAACCCTCAGTACGCGAGTCCGACTCTTTTTTTGCCCGGTTTTTTTCAACAAGCACACTAAATTACCTGACCCATTCATGCAGCTATAAATAATAATAATAATATTCTACAACTATCACAAACGCCATTCTGTCCCAAGCTAAGCAGAGCTAGTGCTATAAGTATTTGAAAACTGATAAATATACTTGTATATTTCTAAATACTTGTATAATTATAGATAAACACCCGGACACAACAAAAATGATCGTGCTCATCGCACAAACATTTGTCTTGGGTGGGTTTAATCCACCACCTCTGGGCCTCAAGTCTGCTATTAAAATAGTGTCAGAATAGTCTATCATTGATTTCATAATTATTAATTTTGACAAGTTTTGTAATCTACTAATGTAATGGCGTCATTATGACTTTCCAATAGTCAACCACTGACACTCAATTGAAAGAAATGGCATAGAATGGTAATCTCGTACATAATGACAAATGAATGTTTGACGTATGCTAGAAGCTGCTAAAATTTTGACATTTCCCTTGATCAGTGGCCTACCATTATAACGTCATTGTGTAGTAATAAGCTCGATATTGTCATTCTACCACAATTCTATTATGAGACCATTGACTGATCGATGATCGATCATTATGAATTAGCAGATAACGAAATTTTAGCAAAATTACAATGGGATCGTGTTGGAATGACGAATTTATAAAAATAGCAGACTTGGGCCCCTGGTATAGCAGTCAGGTCCACTAGCCACTAGACCAACAGTCCAGTCTAACAATTTTTATTATTTCAGGGTTAAATTCACCCACTTGATATTGCCCGCTTGCCTGGACACTGGAGACACTGAAGGTAACGTGGCACACGCCACCGGCTGGGGATCTCTCGGCCATCGGAAGAACTTAGCTGATACTTTGCAAACTGTGAGTCCATTTATTCATATATTATATACTTTACATTAATGTTTGTTTATTTATTAAACATAACCAAGAACCAAGGTTACGGACATAGTCCGAAGAATCGCCAAACTTAAGAGGCAGTGGGCAGGGCAAATTGCTCGCAGAACAGATGGTCGATGGGGACTAAAGCTTCTGGAATGGCGACCACTTGCCGGAAGACGCAGCGTTGTAAGCCCTCCCACAAGGTGGACCAATGACCTGGTGAGGGTCGCGGGAATCCGATGGATGCGAGACGCATAGGACCAGTCATCATGGCGATATTTGTTTTTTTTTTTTTTTTGTTTGATATAAACCAGTGCTTGACTGCGATCCCACCTGTTTATTTATGTAGTTTATTTCAGCATCCTGAAAATCTTGTTTCATACTTCTTCAGCGTCACTTTTTTTTGTCGTAGTCGGGTTTTAGTTTTTTATTTTTTTTTTATTTAAACATCTTGGTGTTAAATCACTGTCCTTTACAAATCTTATTGTCCACTAGAGGGCGCCACATTGATTTTTGATAAGTACCAGTGAAGCCCTTTCAAGTGATATTAAACACAGTGTATTTATCTTAACATTTTTTTAACACATGACTTTTTGTCTTCTAGATGGCGTCACTTTAAATTTGAGCAATATTTTGTAAATGTACAAGTGAAGCCCTTTCAAATAATACCAAACACGGCGTATTTATCTAAATTTTTATTTTTTAACGCATTACTTTTTGTCCGCTAGAGTGCGCCATATCGAGTTTTGTGACACGTCATGTAGTCTATGATCAGCGGACAATTAAGACGGTTCTAACTATACCTCATATGTCGAGTTCTGATAAGTAGATTAGGAGCTATGAGGGAACAGATGAACATACTCACATACAAACATACTTAGCCTGTCAAAATCATAACCCTCTTTTGGTCTGTTAAAAAAACATGAGCTTAACTCATTGTTGAGTTAAGCTCGCCTTTGTACATAAACTGTATTATCTCCGTGTACTATGTATGTTTTTATTTTGTGTACAATAAAGAATTAAGAATTAAGAATGAGCGCCGATCCCAAGTAACATAAAATAAGGCAGAAAAATGATAGATATGGTTATGATAATGCTCTCAAACTTCCAGGTGGCTCTCAAAGCTTACAGCGAAGAACAATGCTCGTCTTTCTACCCACCACACAGATTGCTTCTGCACGGATACAACCACACCACTCAAATGTGCTACGGAGACAAGGATGAAATCAATGATACTTGCCAGGTAAGAATTTTGAACACCGTGCATCAGTTGTAAGACAAACCTCCTTTTGGTATTTCCTGGAACAAGTTTTGTGAAATATTTGAGTAAGTGACGGAATTTTTGAATGTAAACAGAGCGTTCAGGCTTTTTTACGCGTTGGCGCTTTATCAATAATTTCTTTGGACTGCGCTGGATGAAACAGTACATGCGCACATTGACAATAAACGAATTGGGTAGGGCCCTCTTAATTATAGCGCTATATTAGCGAGAATATGGCCACGCTCAAGCTCGTAGGTTTCATTACACGTTCAGTGCGGGACGAGGTCTAATAGACCTCGTGTCTTCCTTGTGATGTGGCTAAGAAATACATAGTCTTTCTGCCGTGCGGAGACCGTAACTTCAATTTGCTTTAGTATAAGAAAGAGACGAAAATATATCTAAGATGACTTATTAAAACAGAATGCAATGGTCTATTTACTTTAGTACGAGGTCGCTCTGACCTCGTACCGCATTGAAGAAATAAATAATAAAATATTTATTTTCTTTTATTTGAGCCAAGAATAAACTTTTACTTTCTTAAACGTTACAGAGTCTAATAAGCCTCTTACCTCCATAACAGTAGTTATCAAACGAGGTCTTAAACGCCCCGTATCACAGAAATACAAAAATGAGTGCTGCTGTCAATGTGTTAAATATATGTATTAACAAAATATTTATTCACAAAAATCTAGCTGACTCATTTGTTCTCGTTCCTTAGGGAGACAGTGGCGGCCCTCTCCAGGTCAAGTCAGATCTGTCATCATGCGTCCACACCATCATAGGCGTTACATCACACGGCAAGTCCTGCGGATTCGGCGGTGGTTTTGGCGTTTACAGCCGAGTCTCCTACTATGTGCCTTGGATTGAACAGACTGTGTGGCCTAACTAAGTAAATACTGGAACATTAAATGACATAAATACACTACACAGATTCGAAAATAAAATTGACGAGTTTTAACATTGTGTTTTAATTCCTAACTTTTATTTAACCCGCGAATAGTCGCGCCTGGGTCGAAAAGACCCTGTACTCTAGTTTTTTTGCCATAATTGTTTTTATATTAGTTCATTCATGTAGTCCCACTAAGTACCTTCAAGTAGCTTCACAGGCTATCCGCACACCCCGCCTCAGCCTGTACCCGTGCAGCATTTGGACAGTACGGACGTGTCAAGTGAGTGTCGTTTCGACAATTGTGCGTCACAATATCATAAGCCAAAGTACCAAGGCCAATCATTGAAGCTAAAGATGCATTGACGCCTTCCGATTGCTGGTGGATATTTTTGATAATAAAAAATATTTTTTTCTAGACTAACTAAAAAAAAAGTTAGTTATTTTTTAGTTCCTATATCGTAAAAAGTAAGATTTAGCAGTGAACTCTTGAATTTTGTGATTTATAATATTTTTTTTCTCTAAATAATAAACATTTATTATTTTTAAGTTGGTTTTGTTATCCTCTTTCTAAATAATTTACAAATAATCCCGAATCGTAATTAAGTTATTAAAAACAATACATTTAAAATCTGGGCCTTTTAGACCCATGCGCGACTGTTCATGATTTAAAAAAAGACGCGAGTACCGGCGGGTTAATAATTACTTCATTAGTCATCTCTCTGGTAGAGGATGTGGATTGTTGGTGTGATAAGTGGCTAGAAACCTAGAGAAACACCACGGGCGGCGGTTCCTGTTTCATATTCAGGCAGAAGAAACGCATGGGTGTCACCATTGTGCGGATCGCCTAGAGGATACGGTGAAACATACAGTAGTATATATGTATGTGCATTTTAATTATATGTATACTTTTTTTTTAAATCTTGTTTTTCTTGTAAAATTTCATTTTTATGCACTTACCATATTGTCTCTTCACCACCCTAGGTTGACTGGTAGAGAATGCCTAAGGTATTCAGTCCGCCTTTGTACTTTATGTTGCATGAATACAGGCTATTTCATAGCCTAGCAAGGAGAACAGTACGTCACCCACTTGATTGTAAGAAATGTATAACTACCCACTTTCTGAAAACACGTAAAATGTACTACAATCTGTTTTTTTTATAAATAAAGATTTATTATTATTATTATTATTATGAAGTATAAAATAAATAAATACAGTGAAAGTCTTTTATATACATTTAACACCTTAAGTGCGGAACGAGGTCTAATAGGCCTCGTACGTGTCTTCCTTGCAGTTTGGGTTAGAAAAACATAGTCTTCTCAATGTCTCGTGCGGAGGCCGTAACTTCAATTTGTTTAGTTTAGAAACGAGTTGAATATACACCTAACAGTGGTGTATCTACTTTCTACTTAGAACATGGGGTCACTTAGCCAAAAAAACCTTTTGGTTTCTTAACCCGTCTAGTTTGTATAAATTAGTAACCCAATTTCGTTCAGGACGGGTATGAGCCCTTATATTATCAATTTTTTGATTGGCATTGGTGGTATTTGTTCTTGCTCGTTATCTGTCGTTCATTAACTCTTAAGTGGGGACACTTATTGTGACGAACGGGAAACTATGGAACCCTACACTGAGCGTGGCCCGACACACTCTTGACCGGTTTTTTTTAAACACAATGTTCATTAATAAAAATTTGATATCCGTTTCAAAGCATCCCTACAGAAGAGTTATCTCTGATATATTAATATGTTAAATTTGATAGATACTTGTAAGACATTGGCATATTGAAACCAAATCTTGTAAAATATTTGTTATGCTCAATTCAGTTATTGTATGAAACCTATTTAAAACGTCTGGCACTAATGCCACACTAATAATCTCTAACTCTAGGCGACAATCAATTGAATTAATGGTAAAATAAAGGCCCGCTTTCAGCAGTCTGCGGTAGGCGTTTCAACGGTGTAGCACTAAGCCGACCATTGACAATACCATGATTAGATCCGAAAATTAAACTTTCCATTCTAACGCCGAAAGGCTCGAAAAGTTAAACGATAAGGGGTCTAATTAGCTTACCGTCATAATTAGATTTTATACGAGGTCTTAAACGCCCCGTATCGCAGGAATGGAAATAATTAAAAATGATTGTCGTTGTCAACGTATTAATACATCATATACCTCTGAAGATAATCCCAAACTAAGCAGAGCTTGTGCTATGAGTACTAGACAACTGAATACCATACATATACATATCACATTTCACGCTGTCTGATCGACACTGCGTGACCAGAGGGCTGGCTCGTTCTTCACCCAAAGAATTAGCATTGCCATTCAACGTGGCAATGCTGTCAGCCTTCTGGCCACATTTCCGGATGACAGCGATGTGGAGGAGTACTTCGACGCCTGAGTGTAATAGGTGTTTTTGTATGTACATAGTTAGATTTAGTATAATAGTATTTATAGTTTTTAAGTACATAGTTAGGTTTTAGTATAATATTATATAATTATATTTTTTTTTTTTTAAACTTTTTACAAAAAAAAGATATATATATATATGATTTTTTATTTCACACTTTTTAGTTGGGATACATTTATAAACAGAGTGCCTATTTCTTATGACAATTCCAATTAATCCGAACATTACTGGGATACATTGTTTTATTATGAAGTTCCTGTGTCTACTTTCCACCTTCCAGCTCCATCATCAGATCAGTTCGGTAGTACCTTATAGCCAAAGTGCATTTCATGACAATTCTAATAAGCCCAAACACGGCTAGGTTACATTGATTAATGACGGAGTTCCAGTGCCTACCCTCTGGCTCCATCATCATCATCAGATTAATTTGATGATTCTATTTTCAACGGAACTATTCAGAACCATTAATTTATTTGTATGATCATAGTCGCTTAACTATCTTCATTGTGTTCTAAGTTCCGCTGACCATTTCTGATCTTCTTCATCATTTCTACTTCATCAAATGTTACTTTTTGACTGTAAATGCTTAAGTTCTCGATGAAAATACCAAAATCACTATGCAGTTGCCTATAATATTTGAGGAATTCCCTCGATTTTGCCAAGATTCCATCATCAGATCCTGACTTGGTGACTATGGGACCATTTGGAAAGTATACCCTTTCTAACAAAAAAATAATTTTTCAAATCGGTTGGAAAGCGACGAAGTTATGCGCGAACAAACATAAAAAAAATACAAACATCCGAATTGAGAACCTCCTCCTTTTTTAGAAGTCGGTTAATAAAAAATGCATACATATCACAGATAAATTACATCCAGACACAGAACAAATGATCGAGCTCATCCCAGCAACAATTATCAATAATATTAAAATAAAAATCCCAGCAGAATCGTTGATCCATCAAGCCTGAAAGCGTTTTGGCTAATGAGGACCTGTACCATGACGTTTAAAGTAAGATTGTTTCATTCTTATTTCAGTGTGGGTAAGAGACAGAGCTATACAGGTTGTCTAGCGCCATCATCATGGTTACCCCAGAGGTCTTCGGTTCTTCGGTATATGGCCGGCTCATTTTCCACTTTAACTCTTTAAGAACGCCCTTTTCGAGGTACATTTTCACACAACCGCTCTTACGTGATTATGATGTTAATACACATCTTTCTCTTGATATTTTGGATACACAACTATCTTGTGGATATTATCTAGGCTTCTATAGAAATCAAAACATAAATTTGTGTAAAACTAATCTAGTAAAGACCTCTGAAAATCTTATATTTTACGTGAACTTTGGCTCTCTATAATGTACTCATATATTTAAAATATAAAAAAGTACATCAATAGAAGCCTTGCACATTTAATCGAGATTCTGAATGACGAAAATTTTTCTGAAAAACTTTTAATCGTATAAAAAAATCACGTATTTCCTGAAACAAGTTTCACGGGTAGTGTGACTACTGGGGCCACGGGTAGTGTGAAAGCGAAACCCGGGGCCCTGGGACGAAGGCTAACGAAGGAACAGGAGTGGGTTTTTAGTCAGTAAAAGTCTGACACTATCTCCCGTTCCGCCCAAAAGCGGGGGATGTCATAAGATGATTTTCCCATCCAATAAAAAAAAAAAACAAGTTTTGTAAAATATTCGATTAAAAAAAATAATTTTTTAATTGATATACACCAGTGCTTGACTGCGATCCCACCTGATGGTAAGCAGAGATGCAATCATTGATGGTAAGGCGCACTACTTTATACCACAATAATACACCTAAATTATAGTTGGACGGGAAGACCGCAGCAGGCAAATTGTTCCAGTCCTTCGATGTACGCAGTATAAACGACGAAGCGAAACGCTTAATAAATCACGGAATTACCGAATGCCAACAGAGTCTGTAAGGGTTACCTCTCTTTTTTTGCATTGCCTCTTCATCAAACATGCGTTAGATTGCGCTAGATGAAGCAACAAGCTTAAAGACCATGCTCGATGTTGACGATAGGCGAGTGAAAAAGGACCTTCTTAACTGCTTACGTCAGATAGTTCCGACGAGTGTTATCGTGTCCTATTCGCCAAGGTCGTCTGTTTGCGACTGGGTACTCCATTTTGTTTAGCTCTTCAATCCCCATAGGTGACAGAAGAGCTAACTTTGGAGTATTTGGTCATGGATGGTCCGTGAACGGGCGCTGTCAGTTGAGGCTGGTCATCTCTTAGCTGCCAGTTGCTATTTTAATATCTATATTTAGTTTTTATTTTTATTTACATTGTTCTCACATGATAGCGACAAGAAACATGTAACAGAGATATTTGTAATTACAAAATATGATTGAAAAGAGTGTCCATGGAGTTTCTTGCACATTCTTCTCCATAGAGATCTACGCTTTGGAATGTGCAATTAGCATCATTTATTTTTATTTTTCTGACTGACTGACTTCTTGACATTTCAAAAGTGCCTGTAAATGGTTTATTTGGAATAAATGCTATTTTGATTTTGATTTTGATTTTGATGTGCGACCCTGGCGGAATAAACGCTAGAGTGTTTGTAGGTTAAAAGCATTCCTTATCATTGTTTGGGCTACCATAACCAATTTACCGACATATAGACGAATGTACGTCTAATTGTAATCGTTACATTGGCAATTGTTGTTTTAAACGGTCGCATGTGTCTAAAAATGGATTTGAAACCAGCTGTGATATTGTATTTATTTTTCTGGTTTTGTAATGTTTTATGTAGTGATCTAGAGGAAGGTAAGTAGTGGTCATCATCATCATCATCATTTCAGCCGGAAGACATCCACTGCTGGACATAGGCCTCCCCCAAGTGTCGCCACAATGAACGGTCCTGTGCGTCTCGCATCCATTGGACTCCCACAACCGTTATCAAGTCATCAGTCCACCTTGACTGGCTTGTTGGTCTAGTAGTTAGTGGCCCTGACTGCTATGCCGGAGGTCGTGGGTTCGATTCCCACCCAGGACAAATGTTTGTGTGATGAGCACGATCATTTGTTCTGTGTCTGGGTGTAATTTATCTATAATATGTATGTATTTAGAAATATATAAGTATCTTTATCAGTTGTCTAGTACTCATAACACAAGCTCTGCTTAGCTTGAGACTAGACAGCGTTGTGTGATTGTTGTGGAATATTATTATTATTATTATTTATTACCTTGTACGCACGCTGCGTTGGATGGCCTCCCTTCCAACGCTGCGTCTTCTGGTACGTGGTCGCCATTCCAGAACCTTTCGGCCCCAACCACAATCCGTTCTGCAAGCAATGTACCCTACCCATTGCCACTTAAGTTTGGCGATTCTTCGTGTTACGTCGGTGACCTTGGTTCTCCTGCGGATATCCTCAATCCTGATTCGAAGGAAACTCCGATCATAGCCCTTTCCATTGCCCTTTGGGTGACTTTAAGTATTCTGATGAGGCCTATTGAAATCGACCACGTTTCAGAGCCATATGTCATCACTGGCAACACGCACTGGTCATAAACTTTCGTCTTGAAACACTGTGGTATATTGGACGAGAAGATACCGCGCAGCTTCCCGAACGCTGCCTAGCCCAGTCGAGCCGAGTAGTGGTAGTAATAATACCTAACTAGTGGGTACACTGAAACCTGCAGAACCCAAACCCATTGACACCTTTGAGATGTGGTACTGCAGAAAAATGTTCCGTATCCCTTGTACAGCACTTCGGACCAACGTATCCATATTGCGAGAACTCTAAATCTGCTCGCGGTTATCGTCCAAGTGTTCTCGCAAGATTCTGCAATACTTCGGTCACATTACAAGGAACGACAATTCTTCTTTTTTTCGTGTCGATATACTCTAACTAAATTTTTTTTGACCAGTTTTTGGCAACTTCTACGGCTCTGTTATTGGCCTCGTATAGATCCTGTAAACTGCAGGTGGTCGTGCTGGATGGACAGCATAGCAAATGACGCATGTCTTGTGCAGCAGCTCCACACTGGCACTGTGTTAGAGATGGGTCGAGAAAGCCCCATTTGGCTCCATTGTTTTTGTTTTCCAATTCAAAAAAGGCTCATGTTGATCGGTAAAGTAAACGGAAAAAGGCCTCGCGGTTACAGCCCAGTACGTTGGTCCGATTAAATCTGTACCTCTCTTGACTCCACGATGAACAAGGGGCTTCAACATATAAAAATGAAAGTGAGTGTTTTAATTTCAATTCGATCCTCCACGCGTTCTCGAGATAAAGGGTCTTGACAGACAGATAGACCGACGGCCGGACAACAAAGTGATCCTATAAGAGTTCCGTTTTTTCCTTTTAAGGTACAGAACCCTAAAAAAGTTAAGATTCCGTTACGTTTCCGAACGTGGCTTTCATTGATAGTTTTATAAGCGTCTATGAAACTTAGCGTCCATGGACAATAGACCTAAATTAACTTAGAAAGAAAGAAAGAAAGAAAACACGTTTATTTGGCACACAGGTACACACAATGAAATAACAATTACAATATAGAAACTTAAATAGCATAGTCATAGCATAGCATAGTCGGTCTTATAATGTTCCCACTGCTGGAACTCAGGCCTCCTCTCTAGGAGAGGGAATGGGCCGTAATCCACCACGCGCGCCCAGTGCGGGTTGGTGGATGTCACATGTTTTCGAATTTTTGGTTCTAGGACATGCCGGTTTCCTCACGATGTTTTCTTCACCGTTTTGACAAACCTGGCTGGGTTTGAACCCGCGACCTACAATTCGTAAGTCGGGGGCGTTACCACTCGGCCACTACTGTCTCCGAAACCGAAACTTAAATACTAAAACTTAAAAAATACATCAACATTGTGTGTCTCACGGCTGCGCCAAAGAGGTCCAGTTCAGCATAATGACTTACTGTGTTCTCTGACTTTCAGGATCATCATGTGTATTGAAAGATGGAACTGAAGGTGTATGTTTAAAACTTTCTGACTGCCAGACAAGCAATGACTTCAAGCAATTAGTGTTTCCTAAGGTAGGTGAGTACCTAGTCTTGAAGAAGAAGGTGTTGGGGAGGTAACTGCCACGGACGCATAGCTTTGTACATATACACGATCCGATGGCACGCCGCTGCCGCTTTGTCAATAGATTTTCGTAATTTTGTATGTAAGCTTCACGCAGGCGTACACCAAGCGTATAATGACGAATACGCGTCTATGAAGCTACGTGTCCGTGGGCAGTAGGCCATAGTTTTGTATGTAAGCTTCACGCAGGCGTACGCCAAGCGTATAATGACGAATACGCGTCTATGAAGCTACGTGTCCGTGGACAGTAGGCCATAGTTTTGTATGTAAGCTTCATGCAGGCGTGCACCAAGCGTATAATGACGAATACGCGTCTATGAAGCTACGCGTCCGTGTACAGTAGGCTATAGTTTAGTATGTAAGCTTCACGCAGGCGTTCGCCAAGCGTATAATGACGAATACGCGTCTATGAAGCTACGCGTCCGTGGACAGTAGGCCATAGTTTTGTATGAAAGCTTCACGCAGGCGTACACCAAGCGTGTAATAACGAATACGCGTCTATGAAGCTACGCGTCCATGGACAGTAGGCCATAGTTTTGTATGTTTGCTTCACGCAGGCGTATGCCAAGCGTATAATAACGAATACACGTCTATGAAGCTACGCGTCCGTGGACAGTAGGCCATAGTTTTGTATGTAAGCTTCACGCAGGCGTACGCCAAGCGTATAATAACAAATATGCATCAATGAAGCTACTTGTCTATGGGCAGAAGGCCTAACACGCCGAAACCCTGCTTGCATCATCCAATGCAGGTGGAACTTTGGAACCACGGGCGCTCAGATTGTGGATTCTACTTGCCCATCGAGTGATTCCAAGGAAGATGTTGGCACAGTGATCACGTGCCGCCGTGCAGTGGGGCTCAGGGGAGACCGTTGTTCAGTTTCCTCAAGGATATGCCTTAATAGGCGTTGTACAGAGAAGGTTCCGGAGTGTTACTTGAAAAGGGTAATGGCACCCTTTCTGAGTGTTAATGGTGAACACCGAGGTGGTTTTAATTAGGTAAAAATCCCCCACTTCCCGGACTTATTCTCAAAGTCCGGACGCCTTTTCATCATCTTCCTGCCCTTATCCCGTATTATTTGGGGTCGGCGCAACACGTTTTTTTCTTCCACTCTGCCCTGTTACTCGTCATGCTATCACTAACTTCCTTTTCTTTCATATCACTCTTCACACAATCCATCCATCTTTTCTTTGGTCTCCCTCTTCCTCTCCATCCATCCACATGTAAACTCATAACTCTTTTAGTAACATGCGTTTCATCCCTCCTCTTCACATGACCATACCAAGACAAACGATTCCCTTTCAACTTTTCAGTCACTGGCGCCTATCTATATATATATATAGATATGTATGTATTTAGAAATATTTAAGTACGTTTATCAGTTGTCTAGTACTCATAACACAAGCTCTGCTTAGCTTGGGACTAGACGGCGTTGTGTGATAGTTGTGTGAATATTATTATTATCTTTTCTGTGCTGACCTGACCCTTTTTTCAATAACCAAAAACCAAAAAAAAATGCCAACAAATAATTGGAGCTTTAACCCGTCCTATGTGGGAAATTCAACGAGATTGCGGTTCTGAAGCGGTCCGACGTGGTTCATGCGAATTTGATGTGGTGGCTATGTCCTACGTGTGGAAGTCACTGCATTTGCCACCATTTGTATTATAAAAAAAAACTAAAACCCGACTATGACAAAAAAAGACGCTCTTCGACGTCTCTGTTTGAAGTATGAAAATCTTGTTTCATACTTTTTCAGCGTCGTTTTTTTTTTGTAGTCGGGTTTTAGCTTTTACTTTTTTTAATATAAACAATTTTGATGTTAAATTCACATTTCTTTTGTCCGCTAGAGGGCGCCATATCAATTTTTGTGACACGTCACGTAACCTACGTTCGGCGGACAATTAAGACGGTACTAACGATACCTCATAATGTCGAGTTCCGATAAGTAGATTAGGAGCTATGAGGCAACAGACGAACATACTCACATACATACATACATAGCCTGTCAAAATCATAACCCTCCTTGGCTTTGTCGCAGTCGGGTAACAAGTCACCGCGCCACTAGAGTTCGCGCGAATATGTCAGAAGAATCTCGCTTAGAACGCCGATAACGCGATGCAAGATTTTGAATTATAGTTTCTATGTGGCTACATAGATGGCGCTAAAAGTATGTCAATTTCTTTTTCAGTTTTGCTCACTGAGTTTGTGGCAACCATTGGTTTGCTGTCTGGACTGTAGTTTTATTCAAAAAAGGTGACTTACTACAATAATTATTGGCATTCCTTGTTCCCTCTGCATCCACTTCTTCTTCTTAGCGTATCGATGGCAAAACTAGTGAAATTCAAAAATTCTAACAATTTCTTGCCTGGCCCAGTATTCGGCCACGGCAGTGCGTCTGCTGATGCTGTCATTAGGTCTCTACGTGAACAGGTAACAGTGCACGTGATGCAGGATCGAAGGTGGGACATGGTCTGTGGAGAGACGCCGCACAAACACTCTTTCCCGTGTTATTTTGTCTGTTTTTATTTATTCATATAAACTAGTGCTTGATTGCGATCCTACCTGATGGTAAGCACTGATGCAATCGTTGATGGTGAGGCGCACTAGTTTATTAGGAGCCTGTTCACTCTAGCCTTGACGACACCTAAACTATAATTGGACGGGAAAACCGCAGCAAGCAAATTGTTCCAGTCCTTCGATGTACGCGGTATAAACGAAGTGGCGAAACGCTTAGTGTAGACCGTCATGCAAATTCAGCGCACACTCTCCAAAATGCATCCTGTTAAATATCGAACTTTTGAATCGTTATTATAACTTCATGAATCGGCTTTATAAGAATGATTTTATTTAAATTAATACCTACCTGGCCACCGCTTGCTTCGTCTATAAATGAGCTATACAATACTTGTTGGTGACGGTATACCGCCGTTTGCCCGAATTTTATTTACCCTAATATCATTTGCCATAATAGTCAACAGCCATAATATTATACGACGTAATATTCAATTGCCCTACTCTTATTTGCTATATTAGTCACGTGCTAGAAGCTTTGTTTCCCATAAAGTCACTTCCCATAACATCATTTGTCATAATCATTGTAAGCCCTAATTATCACATGCCCCAATTATCACATGCCATAATTATCATATGCCACAACATCATTTGCCATCGACATTGGGTATGTAACGGTTGTTATATCAGGAGAAACTGGATGCAATCGGGACTTTAGGGCACTCTGTCGTTATTTTTTTATAAACCACACAGAAGTAGGAGCCTCGCGAAGCGGGGCTCCGTCAACCAAGACCGCCATCAACCATGCATAGAATATTTTAAAGTTTGGCTAAGTCGATAAATGTTATGTCTAATAATCATTGTGGCGTTTAAATATTATGTTTGATAATTATTATGGCACTTAAAAATATGAAAAACAATACGTATGGCACTCGTATCTTAAGGTATCTAAGTTTCGGGCAATTAACAGTATGTCATATGTCTTTTAGGGCAAACAAAACATTCGGGCAAATGAAATTCTGTTAAATGAAATTCGGGAATATGATGATTATGGTATATAATCTTTGGGTAAACAATAGACAACCGTTGGTGACGACTGTCTAGTGAAATTCAAGGCAGCTCCAATACAGTTCCGGCGATGATTGCTGGCAGATTTGATTGCCCTTATATCGGACATTGCTGTATCAGACATGTTGCTAACTATGTCCGATAGTGTAATATGTATTTCCTTATGTGTGTGTGTTCTGTTTTGTGATTGTTGTATGGGTTCTATTAGTTGCCTGAAGTAAAGACTTTTTATTTATTTTATAAATTAACTTTTCCAGGTTTTTTGACGGCGTCAGTGTAAATTTCGCGTTGTGAGTGCATTATTTTGTTAGATTATTATAATATTTTATAATTCATAATGAATCGATTTTATTGCTATTCCTTTATGTTTCAGTAAAATGCTATTGGATATTCAAATGCAAGGCTTTGGAAATACTGATCATGAATGTAAGTACTATTGCACTCTGCGACGGGGTTTCTTCAGGGACCGGGGCTTATCTACAATGAAATGCTTTAAAAGCTTTGTATTTCTATTATACTTTTCTTGAAGAATTCAAAATATGTACATTGCGCTACAATGGTTATGTCCAAACTGAAAAAACTAGACATTTCTTTGTTCTACTCAATTTTTAAACCTATTCTAGAACAACAAAATCCTTAAAAGTATATTTTACTTGCCAGTTCGTTAGCCTAACTCATGCGATCTCCTTTCGATATCACAGTACCTACCTACTAAGGCCGCATTTCCATTGCTGCGATCGAGCACGCGACGCACGTAAACTTAGCGTCGTATTGCGTGAACCCCCACCTCTTGCTCGCTACTCGTATCGGTCACGCTACGCACGGAGGCGTGCACAAAGGCGTACGCATAATCTGCCCTTTAAAGGTTTTGGTAACACATTAATTGTGCGTACAGCTAAGGAGTGGAATTCCTTGCCGGAATCTGTGTTTCCTGATAGCTACAACCCGGGAATCTTTAAGTCAAGAGTGAATAGGTTACTTCTAGGTAAGCGTGCTCCATCGTTGACCGCATCGTCGCTTTCCATCGGGTGAGATAGCAGTCAAGCGCAAACCTATCAAAAATTTAAAAAAAAGGTAGAACTACATTGCGCACACGTGTGCCACACACGCCGATCTGGGCGCGTCGGTCTCCATACATTTTACATGGCAACTAGACTTGTAGAGCTACATTAGATCCACGCTATGCGACGTGACTCTACGTACAAATCAGCTTCCTTAGCCTAGTTACAACCGTTTCGTGTCGGATTCCGTTTTCCAATCGGTAACGCCTCGGTGTCAGCAATTGTAAAAAACGATAAGTTGGTAGCCATGTTGACGCGCCTGAGTTGGCCGCTCGTTCTACAATAACAAAGAATGTAGCAACGTTGTAGAAACGATAATTTAATAATAATAATTCCCGTCCAACTATAATTTAGGTGTCTTCAAGGCTAGAGTGAATAGGCTCTTAATAAACTAGTGTGCCTGACCATCAATGATTGCATCTCCGCTTACCATCAGGTGGGATTGCAGTCAAGCACTGGTTTATATGAATTAAAAAAAAAAGATAACAATTCATTCTATCATCTTAAACGATGTAATAATAATAATAATATTCCACGACTATCACCGCCGCCACAACGCCGTCTAGTCTCAAGCTAAGCAGAGCTTGTGTTATGAGTACTAGACAACTGATAAACATACTTATATATTTCTAAATCCATACTTAATATAGATAAATTACACCCAGACACAGAACAAATCATCGTGCTCATCACACGAATATTTGTCCTGGGTGGGAATCGAAGCCTCGACCTCCGGCATAGCAGTCAGGGTCACTAACTACTAGACCAACAGGCCAGTCAAAGGTGATGTGAAGGATGTGAACTTGGCTACGAATTATCTATTCGTTTGTTTTGACCACGTGACTTAACGTTGAGATGATGTTATTACCATACCTTTGATGAGGTTTCGTCTAGCGTCAACGAGTGCAGATTATCAACTTGGCTAGGGGTGCAGGCGTGGCTCACGTGTGCGTTACAGCATAGCATAGCATAGTTGGCTTTATAATGTTCCCACTGCTGGGACTCAGGCCTCCTCTCTAGGAGAGGGAATGGGCCGTAATCCACCACGCGGGCCCAGTGCGGATTGGTGAATGTCACATGTCTTCGAATTTTAGGTTCTAGAACATGCCGGTTTCCTCACGATGTTTTCCTTCACCGTTTTGAGAGCAGTGGTGATGAAATAAATTACACAAAGTAATGCGCCTGGCTGGGTTTGAACACACGACCTACAACTTGTAAGTCGGGGCCGTTACCACTCGGCCACCACTGCTCTGCGTGTGCGTTACGCGTCGGTCTAATGTAATTCCCGCTTTGATGTT
The DNA here is from genome assembly GCA_949316375.1 of Mythimna vitellina. Classification (NCBI taxonomy): domain Eukaryota; kingdom Metazoa; phylum Arthropoda; class Insecta; order Lepidoptera; family Noctuidae; genus Mythimna; species Mythimna vitellina. The sequence goes on along the minus strand of OX438713.1, from coordinate 10,551,601 downwards.
CCCTGATGATTCCTACATTATCAATATCTTTATAGGTTATCTTTATTTATTAATCAGGTTAGCTTTATTCTTTAGTGTGGCGACAAGTAAAAGTTTGTTTTAATTTCTTATTACAGTAACGGAATACAATAGAAAACATATGGGTATGTCAAAATGTCTCATTTAATTTGAGTGTTGGAAGATGTCAAATAACTTCTTCCGCCCTGTGTTCCTTCAGTCGCCCTTCGCGTACCAGGATCGCGGTGACTCTTTCAAACCATCTTAATTTTTTGCGTGGAAAACTATCAAATGACTTCTTTTGACACTTTCTGACACTTCCTACCTTTTCACTGACACTCACTCCCTTTTCACTGACATTCCCTCTTGCTCCACCAGCAGCGGGTGGAGAGAGAGGGAATGTCAGACTTTTACCTTAGCAGGCATCGACCCTAACTGGGGGCCAATCTTGCTGACATATCTTTGAGGTGTGTCTCTTATCGGACAGCCCGGACGGCTAGCTACTCATTGCTCGGCATCCAGAAACTCGCGCCTTCGCGGAAATCCGATGGACGCGAGACGCACAGGACCGGTCGTTCTGGCGACGCTGGGGGGGGGAGGCTATGTCCAACAGTGAACGTCTTTCGTCTGAAATGATGATGATATGTATGCCACACACACTTGCCTAAACCTCATCCTCCTTCTCCTTTTCTTTTTTTCTTTCTTTCCTAAACTTCCCGAAACCAATGCTGACTACAAAACTCCCTCTTCAATCAGGATGTCTGGAAGCATTTCTCAGTCAGCATTTTTCTTGCAACAAATACGAGCGATTCAGAGATTTGGACAGCAGTATCAGATGTTACGACATATCACTCGAGTCAGAAGACGAGGTATTAGACAGATATCAAGCTGTGATAACCAGGTACCCGCATTTGGTAAGTAATTACATTTTTAACTAGCCCCAGCTTTGCACGGGAATCAGAAATCTTTGAAATTCTTGACTCTTTACAAAATGCATGTTAATCATTTGCATGTGTGCATTTGAACCCTCCTCGTAAATCAGGCTGCCTATTGGTTTAAACCGCATGAAAACTCCGTTTAGTAGTTTTGTAATTTTTCGTGAACATACAGACAGACATTGAGGCGTTGGAAGGCCTCACACAAGGTGGACCGACGTCCTGGTGAGAGCCGCGGGACTGCGGTGGATGCAAGACGCACAGGATCGGTCGTTGTGGCGTCGCTTGGGGGAGGCCTATGTCCAACAGTGGACTTCTTTCGGCTGAAATGATGATGATGATGATACAGACAGACAGACTAGGAGGAAGACTTTGTTTTATAATATATATATGTATAAGGATAAGCACCCCTCTTTCAGAGGAGTTACAGACAGCCCACTCTGCAGAGCCTGCATAGAGGGTGACGAGATAGCAGCCCATTTGTGTCTAAGATGGCCAGTGGTCGCTGGATAAAGAGTAACTTCGGAAACCCAGATACCCTTCGCGAGACAATTAGTGACACTGCTAGTCTTCCTTGAGGAGTTGGGGTGAATCGAATGACATACTTGGCACTTGTTCCACCTGTACGCAAAACACGCGCTTCGTACGTGGAGTAATAGATGCTCAACTGTCGCAGTGGTCGTAAATATTTGTATGGTCTGGAGATAGTTGTTCCGGGGTTACGATGTCTTGAAGTCAGCGGGATCGTGAGAGGGCTGATCCCGCTCGTAGAAGGTGTCAGATAGGCAAACACCTCGAAGCTTAAAACGCCGACTGCTTGCAACATTTAAGTTAGACCGGACTCCGAGGTCACAGGCTCTCAGAGTGAGGATCTGTCCGCCCGCCAAGTGGCTTCAGGAAAGACGGTAGGACAGTGATCACGTGCTACCATGCACAACGAGGCTCAGTGAAAACCCCTCACAGTCTCCTCTGGGTGTTCTATAGGAGGTCACGGGACCCTCTTCCGTGTGCGGTGAGTGATCACCAGGGGGGTGTTAGTGAGGTAAGAATCCCACACTCACTGGTCTATCCCCCAAAATTCCAGGTGCCTTTTGAAGGTTTCCCGCCAAAAACAAAAAAAGGTGTCTTAAAGTCATGATCAATTCGAATTTCTCTTCTAAACTTCTCCTTCTAATCTAAAACAAAGCCAATTAAAAACTTCGCTTCTTTCCTCAGGCTCTGATTGGCTATGGAGATAATCCTAACAACGCAGAATGGGTTTGCAGCGGTTCCATCATCAGTGAAAAATACATCCTTACTGCCGCTCACTGCACATTCTTAAGCCCAGAGTTGTAAGTCATTATTATCCTTTTTCCATCTATACAGGGGGTCGACTTTCAGTCTTCAACTGGATGCAGCTGAAAGCCAAATGAAAACTGAAGATATTCACAAGGCTACAAACACCCTACCGACATAGCCTGAAGAATCGTTAAATATGGCAGTAGGCTGGGCACATTACTCGCAGAACAGATGGTCGATGGGGCTGAAAGGTTCTCAAGTAGCGACCGTTTGTGAGACACAGCATTGGAAAGCCTCCTACATGATAGACTGACGATTTATGAATATTGCGGAAATTTGATGGATGCGAGACTCACAGGACTGGTCAGTGTGGTGACATATTTGTGAGACTTATACCCAGCAATGGATGTATTTTGGCTGATGATAATAAGTCCCTACGTGACACACAACTTCAGTTTACCATCTCTTGCAGTATCTATTATAAAAACTACTTGACATGACTCAGAATTTCTTACAATGTGCCCTGCCCACTGCCACTTACGTTTGGCGATTCTTCAGGTTATGTCGGCGACCTTGGTTCTCCTGCGGCTATCTTCATTCCTGATATGATCAGGCAAGGAAACTCCGAGCATAGCCCTTTCCATTGCAGGCTTCTACCTATTTTAAATAAAGATATTTATTTATTTTACAGAGGGGAAATAAAATTTGCTGCACTCGGCACACAACAACGGATCGACGATCGAAGATACTGGCAGATTTATGGAGTAATCCAGATTATTGTACATCCAAATTACGTTCTTCATTCCAAGTACCATGACATTGCATTGCTGAAAACAGCAAATAAGTATGTTGCACCATTTATTGAACATCATTTCTCTGCTGAAATACTTCCACAGCAGGATATAGGTCTCCTCCAACTGGACCTGTATTTCTCGAATTCAAGCGATCTTTATCAGGTCACAGTCAATCTTGTAATGGGGGCTAAACTAATAGTCGAAGACGCAGGCACAGTCAATGTGAATTTTTCAATTCATATGTATTTACGCGGTCTCTCTGGACCTGTGCCCTTAGCTCTCGATAAAACGCCCATACCGATCTGGTCCGATTTGCGGTACCTCGGGTCGCTTATCCAAGGAGATGGCTGGTATTCAGGATGGATGAAATGGCGACAGGTCACTGGAACTACTTGTCATCCACGGATTCCCCTTTTGGAGGTAGGCGGAACAGAGAGGAAAGTCCCACAAAGCTCCGATGAAAAGGAAGGATCCTCCGGCCAGACGGGTGTTAAGTCTGGTGGGCAGCTGCCCGATGGATGATGATGACGTCACGAAGTAGTAGCTGCACGAAGGCTGCGCTGACGTTCATTGTCGAGGGTCACCAGTTTGGAGGTAGGCGGAACAGAGAGTAAAGTCCCACAAACCTCCGTTGAAAAGGGAGGATCCTCCGACCAGACGGGTGTTAAGTCTGGTGGGCAGCTGCCCGATGGATGATGATGACGTCACGAAGTAGTAGCTGCACGAAGGCTGCGCTGACGTTCATTGTCGAGGGTCACCAGTTTGGAGGTAGGCGGAACAGAGAGTAAAGTCCCACAAACCTCCGTTGAAAAGGGAGGATCCTCCGACCAGACGGGTGTTATGTCTGGTGGGCTGCAACTGCCCGATAGATGATTTCGGGCTGTTCTATATGTTCTAATCGCGCGGAGAACTTTGATTGCGCGATGCAGGATTAGTTCTTATGTGACGCCATAGATGTCGCTACACCCTAAAGTTGAAGGGTAAAATCTACAAGTCCGTGATAAGACCTGTCATACTGTATGGATGGGGTGCACGAAAGGAGCCTCCCCGAGCGGCGTTAAAAATATCGTACAGCGATTCTAAACGCCCGGCGCACCCTGGACAGCTAGCACTCGGTAACGCAGAGTCTAACTGACTAATCCTTTCACCACGATGTCTCAAACTCAAACACTCCAAAGGCACGTAACAATGCCAACTTTGACGGCATCTTCACCCGCCAATTCTGGTTTCTCAATCACTAAACCAGCCCTGAACGTGATCTCTATTAACATAGAAGGTTTTTCAAGCAACAAGGCTCTGCTACTCGCGAATCTGTGCCAGGACTTATGTTGCGACGTACTGTGCGTTCAAGAAACTCACCGTGACAGTGAACTACCTAGACCGCAAGTGCCTGGAATGATCCTTACAGCCGAAATCCCACATGCAAAATACGGCAGTGCTGTTTTTGTTAGACCAAACGTTGCTGTGCAGTCCTCAGCTTGCAAATCTGACGACCACATCGAAATAATTACTATCGATACAGGCAGCTGCACAATAACGTCTATATATAAGCCCCCAAAACAACCGTTCTATTTTCATTGTACGAGCAATTTCCATGACAGGCCAATTAAAATCATACTGGGTGATTTTAATAGCCACAGCACCGCATGGGTCTATTCCTTTAATAATACGGATGGTGATGCAGTGGAAGAATGGGCGGAGGCAGAGAACCTCAACTTAATACACAATGCCAAACTCCCTGCATCCTTTAACAGTGGTCGATGGCGCCGTGGCTATAACCCTGACCTAATCTTTGCCAGCGGTAATATAAGCCCCCTTTGCACTAAGATAGTACACCAGCCTATACCAAGAACCCAACATAAACCAATAGGATGCCGCGTTGAAGCCGCTGTGAAACCTCAGATCGTGCCATTTAGGCGACGATTCAATTTTTCGAAGGCCAACTGGCAAATGTTCTCTGATGGAATTGACTCAAAGCTGATTGACCTTGAACCTGTGCCGACCAATTACGAGAGGTTTGTTAAAGTTGTCTGGGCCATATCACGACAGTGCATCCCTCGAGGTTGTCGTACTGCTTACATCCCAGGCCTAAGCAAGGATTCCGCTTCACTCCTAGCAGATTATGAGAAATCGTACAACACAGACCCATTTTCCGAACAAACTTTAGAACTCGGCGAGGAACTAATGCGTGAAGTAAGTGATAGCCGCAGAAAAAAATGGATGACACTTGTTACTGATATTGACATGACACACAACAGCAAAAAGGCCTGGAACACTATCCACAAGCTTACTGACAACCCGCCTCAAGCCCAAAACCCGGGCCAGGTGACTGCCAATCAAGTTGCACACCAGCTTCTCCTTAATGGTAAACCACAGCGTCGCTTATCCAGAACCAAAAAGCTGTCTAAAATTGCAATTAATAATACAACCGATATAAGCAAGCCTTTTACATTGTCAGACGTGATTTATGGGATAAAAAACTTAAAAAATGGCAAAGCTGCTGGCTTCGACGACATTACTGTCGACCAGTTAAAACACCTTGGACCAGTAGCTGTTTCCTGGATACTTTCCTTCTTCAACGCATGCTTCAAAGCATATAAGATCCCACAACTTTGGAGGCGTGCTAAAGTGATTGCTTTACTTAAACCAGGAAAATGCCCAAAAGACCCTAAAAGTTACCGACCTATATCCCTCTTATGCCACACATTCAAATTATTTGAAAGATTATTGCTAAACCGTCTTACGTCGACAATCGAACCAAATCTTATCCCTGAGCAAGCTGGCTTTAGGCCAGGAAAGTCATGTACCAATCAGACCCTCAAACTGACGCAATTTATTGAAGATGGTTTCGAGGTGAACAATGTCACAGGTGTTGTATTCGTTGACCTTTCGGCAGCCTATGATACAGTCAACATCAAACGTCTCCTACTGAAGGTCGGCGAGCTGACAGGGGATACTGGATTTGTTCATATTCTTAGCTCTATTTTAAATAACCGTCGCTTTCAAGTCCATCTCGGCCAAACCAAAAGCAGGTGGCGCAATCTGAAAAACGGCCTCCCTCAAGGTAGTGTGTTAGCTCCGGCGCTCTTTAATATTTACACAAACGATCAGCCTAGCTCACCGCAAACGCAACGATTTTTATACGCAGACGATCTTGCATTAGCTGCTCAGACACCTACTTTCGAAGAAGCCGAATAAAAACTGACGGAAGCTCTGGAAGCACTTGGCAAATTCTATGTAGAAAATGCACTACGACCAAACCCCTCCAAGACCCAGTCCTGTGTTTTTCACCTTCGCAACCGTCAGTCAAACAGGGTTTTAAGTATAAGGTGGCAAGGAGTTGATATAGAACACTGCTCTCAACCTCGATATTTGGGCATTACTTTGGATAGGTCCCTGACATTTAAGTCTCACTGCCTAAAAACCAAACAAAAAGTCGGGACTAGAAACAGTATCCTTCGCCGCCTCACATCCAGCACCTGGGGAGCATCACCACAAGTTCTTCGCACTTCAGGTCTATGCCTTTCTTTTTCCGCAGGAGAGTTTGCATGCCCAGTGTGGCATCGTTCCACTCACGCTAGAGAGGTGGACATAGCGCTGAACGATACCTGTCGCATCGTAACGGGATGCTTAAAACCTACCCCTCTTGCAATGTTGTACCCTCTAGCAGGTATAGCTCCTCCAGAAGTTCGCCGCGAGATAGCTAGCCGTATCGAGAAGAGTAAACAGGAACAGGACGGCCGTCACCCCCTGCATAAACATCAACTCATACCTGCACGTTTAAAGAGTCGTAAAAGCTTTATGCGACTTACGACCTCTTCAAAAGACAGTGCAGAGGACGAGAGATGCGCGCTATGGAAGCAGAAGCATCCAACTCCTACACATTTCATCACCCCGTCAGAACATCTCCCCCCTGGATACGAATTGCAGTGGCCAATCTGGAAATCTCTTAACCGACTGCGGACCCAGGTTGGCCGTTGTAAAAACAATTTGGCCAAATGGGGCTTCCTCGACCCATCTCTAACACAGTGCCAGTGTGGAGCCGCTGCACAGGACATGCGTCATTTGCTATGCTGTCCATCCTGCACAACCACCTGCAGTTTTCAGGATCTATACGAGGCCAATAACAGAGCCGTAGAGGTTGCCAAATACTGGTCAGAAAAAATTTAGTTAGAGTACATCGACACGAAAAGAAGAAGAAGACTGTATGGATCAGAATGTTGGGCTGTGAAAAAGATTGCATGTGCATAACGTGTTGCCTCCGATCCCAAATAACACGAGACAAGGGCAGGAAGATGATGATGATGTATTTGCTGACCACCTGTGCCTCGGAAAGCCTTTGGTCACGAGTGTTATTCGGTATAGGTAGTCAGACGCCAGACAGTCTGGCCATCATTCTATCCAAGGATTATCCTGACACCTAATAACTGGTTGTGGAGGTGTGATACGCAGTTGCTCCGTATAAAACATGGGTATTCAATCTCATCCGGTTAGACAATGTCATCCCTCGCTCTTAGGCGGAGCGTGAGATAGTGTCAGACTTTTACTGACTAAAAACCCGCTCCGTGTTCCTTCTTCGCCTTCGTTCCAGGGACTCGGGGTTCTCTTTCGCATCACCTATGGCTCCAGTAGGCTTCGACCCTGCTGGACCCTACAGTTTTGCTGACATTTCCTTAAGACACGCCGTCGACAACTTGGGCTCGGTCCGGACAGTTACCAGACGGTCGGACGGCGAGCTATCCATTGCTCGCCGTCCGCAAGCCCGCGCCTACGGTGGCTGGAAATCGGGATCGGTTGGGGCGTGAGGGCCTTTCTCTCGCGCGTGCAGCCGCCTTCTTTGTTAGCATTACTGCTTCGCAAAAGGAGGCGACCGCCTGCCACTCCTCCTCGCTCCGGACCACGGCTTGTACCTAGGCCCGGCGCGAGGGATCACTGCCACCGATCGCCCCCACGAGGACACGGCGGTGCTCTGCCCAGGTGGGGCATAGCCCTACGCTTAGACTGGAAGCTGACCCTATGCTGACCCTAAGCTGATAATATCATAATTATTTTAGGATAATATACAATCTCGAAGTTATACCAGCGTGTCTGCAGAGAGACGAAAATATGGCAGAAGTGGCCACAGCAACGGGATGGGGTGCAATGGGGCATCAAAAACCTCCAGCGGACATTTTAAGAGGTGTAAGTGACATCTTACCTTAATTCCATTGAACATTGAACCCCCATTGAAAAATGAGGATCCTCCGATTAGACTGGTATGGTGTCTGGTCCGGCAACTGCCCGCTAATTGATTTCGGGCTGTTGTATACAGGGTGTCTTTGACATCGACGCACAAACGAATACCATGGATCCAGTATATGATTCTGGACTCTCCAGTGGTAGAATTTTTCGTCGTTTTTTCCTAAATTAATAAAAAAAATATCTTTACGTTTTTTAATTTAAACTGTATAAAATCGTTATTCTAACATTTTCAGTGGATAAAAATGAATGAATTGCTTTTAAAATTAAAAATGTCATCGGGGTTGATTTGAATATTGATTTTATCTACCCCGATGGCTTTTTAATTAATTAATTTTTATATAACAATATTTTTTTTTTTTTTTTACTAAAAATGTCTTCGGGTTTGTTTAGAATAACGATTTTACACAATTTAAAAAAGCATAGATTTAAAAAAAAATATTAAATAGCCAAGCCAAGAAACTCCATGGTTACTCTTTTAAAAAAAGTGGTTGATGTCACAATATCTCCATATTACAGTATTAATAGATATTATGTAAGGACAGTGTAGACCAGTCAATATTGCTCTTAAAAGCACAATAAAAATAATCATATTGAAAAAAAAAGTGAGTCGCAATAGGAAGTAATCTAAGAATTTATGGAGTCTACAGTGTTCTCACATTCACATTATAAAAAAAGAATCTATATAAAAAAAAATATGAAAAATTACAACTATCAATAAATGAGATGTTAACAAAATAAATTACTAACGAATTTTAGCTATTTCAAGTCTAAATATTAAAAAAAAAAATACTTTGTACGGAACCCTCGATGCGCGACTCTGACCCGCAGTTCACCGGGTTTTTTAAATTACTATATTGATATATATATTTCAGGTTAATATCATGAAAGTCTCACATAGAGAATGTATGGAAGCCTTCCCAAAAGAAAGACATCTTACTAATGGTTATAATCCTTACACCCAGGCTTGTTATGGGGATGGAGAGTACAGGAATGATATTTGTGAGGTAAGAATAATCATCATCATCATCATTTCAGCCGACAGACGTCCACTGCTGGACATAGGCCTCCCCCAAATGTCACCACAAAGAACGGTCCTGTGCGTCTCAACCTTCACCAGGTCATCGGTCAACCTTGTAGGGGGCCTTCCAACACTGCGTCTTCTGGTACCCGGTTGCCCTCCAGAACCTTTCAGCCCTAAGGGCCATCTGTTCTGCGAGCAATGTGCCCTGACCATTGCCACTTAAGTTTGGCGATTCTTCGTGCTATGTCGGCAACCTTGGTTCTCCTGCGGATATCTTCATTTCTGATTCGATCACGCAAGGAAACTCCGAGCATAGCCTTTTCCATTGCCCTTTGGGTGACTTTGAGCCTTCTGATGAGGCCCATTGTGAGCGACCACGTTTCGGAACCATATGTCATCACTGACACCACGCACTGGTCATAGACCAAGACTAATGATTCCCCTAATTCACTTAGTTATTTAGCCCCTCACTTTCAATACATTTGCACCAACCACAATAGAAATCTACGCTCATCTCATACGTGCCTTTTCCATTGTCTCACTCATCGTACTGACTTTCTTCACTATATTTGTTATTTCTCTGAGGCATGAGCTCCTTCAGAAGATCAAGATGACAACAAACCGATTAACATTCAAAACATAAGTTCGCGAGCTTATTTGAAAGAAGTTGGCAGTAGTATATACCATCACAGCGTTAATGTTATTTGTTGATTTTTCCCAAAAATATATTATGTATATTTGTATTATCAGGCTTTTACTATATAAATCCACACCTGTGACCATCAGTTGCCCTTGTGTTCTGGGACCAAGGGTTTCTTAATACTCAATACTTTATTGCATTCCATGTGTACATGTGTGTTCCATATGTGTATGTGTCATAAATTCTCCGCCCCGGCCCCAGCGAGCATCGGCCCTGCTAGACCCCTACGGTTTTGTTGATACCTCTTTGAGGCACGCCTGGACCAGTACGCGCCGTTTACCCAGGCTTTGCTCGTACCGGACAGCTGGGCAGCGAACTACTCATAGTCTATAAACCCTCGCCTACGTTAGCCAGTAGTCGTTCTGCGACTCCCGACACCGAGGGCATCACCGGTGGGAGGCAGGGCGTAAGGCTTCTCTCTATCTCACGGTTTTGTTCGCCTCCTTTGCTTGCATTACTGCTTCGCAGAAAGACGTGACCGCCCTTCCTTCCCTCTCGTACTATGGGTCTGAACCAGACCTAGACGCGAGAGAACTACTACTGATAATCCTGCAGCTCTAGTAGGTGTCCACGGGTAGTGTGAAAGTGAAACCCGGGGCCCTGGGACGAAGGCAAAGAAGGAACAGAAGTGGGTTTTTAGTCAGTAAAAGTCTGACACTATCTCCCGCTTCGCCCAATTTGTCATAAGATGATTTTCCCACCCAATAGAAAAAAAGCTCTAGTAGGCGTATAGTTATTTACTTCAGAAAATTTTCTTTCCAGGGAGACAGCGGTGGCCCTCTCCAAATTGACACCAACAAGAAGAAAGCCAAGTGTCTGCACACTATCATCGGAGTCACATCGTATGGAAGGGCCTGTGGTCTCCTGGGAACTGCTGGCTTGTACACCAGGATTGCTCCCTATGTACCGTGGATTGAAAGCATTACTGGTAATCTCAGTTGAAGACGAGAAGGCGAAGAGGTAGATGGATAAGAAGAAAAAGAGTGGTGGTTATAAAGCGGTTGTGTTTGTAAAATAAAGACTTCGTGGTTATGATTTTTCTTTTTGCGTTTGTTTTTTTTTTTTTGCTAGTAGCTGTATACCTATTTTAACCCCTTTTCTGCACATACCTATCAGCCCTTGTGTGAGCGAATCCGCGTATATATATTGAAAGAATGACATTTCGATCACACAACCCGCTCTTTTTTAATGGCCGTCGTTGACTTATCTGTGAGCAAAGACATTAAATATATACTACCAATAGACAGGACATAGCGAACAAAATCGTAATCCGATACTTATTACCTAGTGGTCATAAGATGCTCCGTCTAGTTTGACAACCCTACACGTCAAGTCGTGCTTGTACACTAAAAGAAAATCATTTTCTGAGAAAATATGCCGAACTGCGCATTACGCTATTGCAAATCTTGTTATGGCAAAATGACTGGGCCTAACTTCGGTTTATTTTCGTAAATATTTTTGGTATTTACGCAATAATTCATTAGAATTCAATAATTATTATAAATAGTTCTAGAACATTTGCTGATTTTGTGATAACGCCATCTGTTGCTGAAAAGCTTAACCTTACCTTTATCACACTCTGAGTCTCTACCACGAGCTCATAACGTGATCCATTTTACGACCTAAACCGAACTGTTAAAGGGATGAAGCTATATAGGGTGTATAGCTCCATCACTCTTTTTCACTCGTACGACTGATATTTTAACATTATCATGGTAAGGCCCCTGGCCACCTACCGAGCGATAGTTAAATAATTATAAATTTTAACAAAATTAATTCCGCGTGTTTGCTATTCAAAGCCAGTTGGCGTCACTGAGCCATAGGATGACAGTTTTTCTAAGATAATTTTTTCTGATAGCCGCTCTATTGTATCTCTTTGAATCTCTTTGTCTGTGAGTGTCCACCCGGGATACCGTTTCGTCCTTGCACCAGCTTCGAAAGGTTTCCAGTTTACTTAATTTTGAACAGATTTATAAAATAGTCTTTCTGTTTATATTTTTATCCTTTTGCAGGTATGCAGGATTTCTATAAAAATAAGCATTACCTTTGTATCTATTTTTCTGATACCTCTTTCTTTTCTTTTATTATAATATGTCGACACCCGCATTGAACAAGGCAGTATCTCAGTAAGATTACGGCCTTAAGTCTGCTATTACAATAGTGTCAGAATGGTCTATCATTGATTTCATAATTGTTGATTTTGACAAGTTTGGTAATCTACTAATATAATGGCGTCATTATGACTTTCCAATGGTCAACCACTGCCCCCCTATTCAAGTTACAATCATTTCTTTCGCGCCGAATGCCTCGAGTAGGCCACGCCTCCGATTCCTCTGTTCTGACCACGTGACTGAGCGTTGAGATAACGTCAGAACAAAGGAATCGGAGGCGTGTCCTACTCGAGGCGTTCGGCGCGAACGATACGATTGTAACTTAGCTAGGGGGGCTGACACTCTATTGAAAGAAGTGGCATAGAATAGTAATCTCGTGACGTAGATAATCGGCACTAATGAATTTTTTCCCGCATTTGGAAAGAAAAATCTCTTCGGATATTTTTATGATTGATTGGCTCGCGGCTGACTATTATCATATCTGAAGGTAAGCGATGATGTCAACGATGAAGCACGCTTGCTTTTTAACCAATCACACACATACATGGTATATGGTGGACATCCCACCCATACGCACAAAACGTTTTGGGAACACATTCATAATGCGTACAGCTAAGGAGTGGAATTCCCTGCCGGAGTCTGTGTTTCCTGATAGCTACAACCTAGGGGACTTTCTGTGTATCTATTGTTATATATTATTATTAATGTCGGTGCTTATTGCCAAACTTATGACAGCCCCATACCTATCATGTTCTGAAAATTATTGTCCATTCGTGGTTGCCTGGAAGAGATCGCAGAATGCCATAAGGCCGCCCATTGTAGAATAGAATAAACTTTATTTTAGACCAAAATAGTAACAAAACTTTTACACTAACTTAAATCTATGGGTACAAAGGCGGTCTTATCGCTGACAGCGATATCTACCAGACAACCATAGGATGGAATGTTAGAATTTGAAATAGAAAAAGGGAGATAGTCTGCGGTGTACTGCAAATTAATAATGTAAATATTAGATTAAAATTATATACTAGACTATATATAGATGTAATATAGCTATTATATATAAAAGACAATATATTATATAAACATATAAATATACATAATTTCATACAAATAGATGGAAAAAGAAAAAAACAATAAGTTGGGTTAGTGACGGAAGAACTGAATTTAGGTAGAGGCAGGATAACAATTAGAGTGAAAGGAAATGATCTTTGACTAGATTTTTCTAAGAAGCTAATGACTGGGCTTGCCTAATTGGCACCGGCAACGCGTTCCACAATCGCACCGCTTGGACCGTGAACGATTTGTCACTGAACTTAGTAGAATGCGAGGGCATTAAAAGTTTCAAATTCTCCGATGATCTCAAGTGTCTAGAGTGTGTGTCATGAAGGAACTTGAAACGTTCTTTAAGATAAGAGGGAGTTGTAGGAACAAACAGAACACTGTAATTGTACATGTTTTAGATATAAGTTTTTCTCTTATGTTTCTTTACGTACCTACAATAAAGTATATAATAAATAAATATACACTTGTATTATTACATTTAATATATTTAATATTAGGTACATGTTTTCTAAATCGAATTCTTATCCTAATATTATATAGCGATGTATTATATTAGGTTAAGAATTTAATTTAGCACAATACTAAGCTAGCTGTGGTCGAAGATTTTTCAACTATAAGTTTAGAATATTTTTGAGATTCCTTACTTCAAAAAGAAGAAATGGAACTTTTTTGTGAGTGGCCTCTCGCAGGTCAACCTAGGAGGTTGTCGGCTGCTTAACCGGACTTGCCTGTGGCGGCCTCGATTAGAGAATCAAAGCCTCCAGCCAGGGCTTACTTAACTAACTTAAAAACTAAAAAACTAAGCGACTACACGCTAAGGGCACCCCCTTTGGGGTACGGACCTCGGCTTAGGGCGTCGCTGGGGGGGCAGCAAGGGACAAGCTGATCCTGCTGGGCCCCTACAGTTGCTGACATCTCCTTGAGTTGCGCGTGGAACAGTACTCGTCATCGACGACTTGGGTTCGGTCTGGACGGTTAACGGACGGTCGGACGGCGAGCTACCCATTGCTTGCTGTCCGCAAGCTCGCGCTTACGGTAGCCGGAAATCGGGATCGGAATCTCGGCGGCTGGGGCGCGAGGGCCATTACCTTGCGCGTGTGGCCGCCTACTTTGCTAGCATTACTACTCCGCAGGAGGCGACCGCCTGCCACTTGTCCTCGCTCCGGACCATAGCCTATACCAAGAACCGGTGCCGATCGCCCCCACGAGGACACCTCCGGGGCACACCTCCACCGTATGCTCCACCATGTCCTCCGGGCGGTCCACATAATGGTGACACCCGGGCGTTTCTTCCGCACAAATCTGGTGCAGGAACCTCCCGAACTTACTATGTCCGGTGAGGACCTGCGTCATGCGGAAGGTAAGGACGCCATGAGGTATTTCCAGCCACGCCTCAAAGAGGGGACTTACAGCCATAATTATGGCGTGCCCAGCACACGGCATTTCCCTTAAGAGTGACAAAATTTTGCGGAATAAACGGCCGTATCTATTTTTTTCCGTTAACTTAGAAGTTTGATTTTTTTTTGTTTGAAGTTCATGAGACTGCAGACCTAAGTATATGATTTTAATTTCAACTCGATACTTCGAGATAAAGGGTCTTGACAGACAGACGAACGGACAACAAAGTAAACCTAAAAAGGGTTTCGTTTTTTCGTTTTGATATAGGGAATCCTAAAAACACAGTCGCAAATTTTCACGGTGCCACTACACATCATCCCACACTTACATACACACTAGCTCTTAAATCGCTGGTGGAGACGCAGCCTCATGCACTGGCGTAGCTGCTAAGGGCTAGACGGTGCGGTGCCCCGAGGCCCCCAAGCTCGGGGGGGCCCCAAAACCTGATTAGCAAATCCACCTTCGAAATCTAAATAAGAGGTTACTAAAAACCTTTATTCTGGTCATGGCTACTTGTTGTCCCGCTCCATCCAGACCAGGAGAGGTTATTTAATGAGTTTTTTTTTTGCCCCAGGGTCGTTTCTCACCCTTTTATTTGTTGGTGGGAAAATCTTCAAATGATATCTCTCGCTCTTGGGCGGTGCGAGACGGCGTGTCAAAATTTTACTGACCAAATACCCACTCCTGTTCCTTCGTTGCCTTTCGTACCAGGGCCGAGTCTTCCTTTCAGAAGCAGACCCTTGGCGCCAGTAGGCTTCGACTCTGCTGGGCCCCTACGGTTTGCTGATATCTCCTTGAGGCGTGCGTGGAACCTTACGCGCCGTCGACGACTTTGGCTTGGTCCTGGTGGTTACCGGATAGTCGCCGCAAGCCCGCGCTTACGGTAGCCGAAAATCGGGATAAGAAAAAAAAAACAATAATAACGACTTCGGAATCGGGCCGTTTCCCACCTAGCTACGCCACTGGCCTCAAGCCAACCGTCTAGCTACAAAAATACTACACATTTGTTAGCACCCTAATCTCACTTCGTCACCATAACCGTTTCAAATCCTTCACAAGTACATCTAATACATGGCAGCAGTACCAGATGGACGTGTGTGATTAAAAATGAATTTGCCAACAGCTGTGTTTGTGTTTACAATTCTACAGTGTCATTATGTTTTATCCAGTAAGACGGAAGGTATGTTGATCTATACAAAATCTAAATGCTGAAAACCACATCGAAATCCGTTGTGTGGTTTAGGAGGGAGAAAGAGGACGCGGTAATTGGTTTTTTTTTTGTGGCCTCGCATGTCAACCTAGGACGTTGTCGGCTGCTTAACCGGTCTTGTCTGTGGCGGCCTCGATTATAGAATCAAAGCCTCCAGCCAGGGCTTACTTAAACTAACTTAAAAACTAAGCGACTACACGCTAAGGGCACCCCCTGTGGGGTACGGACCTCGGCGTAGGGCGTCGCTGGGGGAGGGCAGCAAGGGACGAGCTGGATCGAACAAGATTTTATTATTATTATCGGGAATTTTTTATACTACAGGCTCAGCGACGCGGGCTGGCTCGGACAAGGGACGGGGTAGGTGGCAATTGGCTTCGTTTTAAAATATGTAAAGAAGGAATCGCTTGACTTCAGTGGCAGTGGGCAGGGCACATTAATAATAATAATATTCCACAACTTTCACACAACGCCATCTAGTCCCAAACTAAGCAGAGCTTGTGGTATGGGTACTAGACAACTGATAAACATACTTATATATTTCTAAATACATACATATTATGGATGAATTACACCCAGACACAGAACAAATGATCGTGCTCATCACATAAACATTTGTCCTGGGTGGGGATCGAACCCACGACCTCCGGCATAGCAGTCAGGGCCACTCACCACTAGACGAACAGGCCAGTAACATAGCTCGCAGAACAGAAGGTCGATGGGGCCGAAAAGTTCTGGAGTGGTGACTGGTAAACCGATGACCAGGTGAGGGACGCGTGAATCCGATGGAGACGAAAGTGAGACACACAGGACCGGTCGTTGTAGCGGCAATTCGGGCCTATGTCCAATAGTGGACGTCTTTTGATGATGATGATGATGAATGAAGATGATCAGGAACACAATCAGGAGAAAGGAGGTAGTGCAAGACTCGACCGAGACATGACCACGACCACTCTGTCAAGAGTGCATGACTGAGAAGAAGTGGTGACACCTCGTGCCTCGGAAAACATGTAAAGCCGTTGGTCCTTGTCATTCGTAGATCTTTGACAGTCGTTACAGGTAGTCAGACGCCAGAAAAACCATCAGTCTATCCAAGGAGATTACTTTGTGTAATTTATTTCATCACCAAAGCTCTCGATACAGTGAAGGAAAACATCGTGAGGGAACCGGCATGTCCTAGAACCAAAAATTCGCAGACATGTGACATCCACCAACCCGCACTGGGCCCACGTGGTGGATTACGGCCCAATCCCTTTCCTAGAGAGGAGGCCTGAGTCCCAACAGTGAGAACATTATAAGACCCATTATGCATATTATCAGAAGGTTTCGTGTTCAAATCACGTCGGGGTCACCAATTCCAACCACAAATTGGTGACCCCGACTCGAACATTATAAGGCCGACTATGCTATGCTATGCTGTCCAAGGAGTATCGTGTTACCCAGTAATTGAGTTGTGGAGGTCTGATAAACATTCGCTCCGTGTAAAACATTGGTATTATATAGCTGCATCTGGTTAGTCTGGAAGCCGACCCCAATCTAGTCGGGAGATGATGACCCTAGCGCCATTTCGTCAAGATGTTTTGTGTCAGTTAGAGAGTTCAATCAACATGAAACCAGCGTATAATTCCACTCATGACAAATACCAAAGAAAAGTCAATAATCTACTGCGTAAAAACATGGTTCTATTAGCATGTTCATGTTTTAAGCTCTTGTAACTGTTAAACGGTGATTTGAGAAACATTTTGATTACGAAAACAATGAAATGGAGAATTTGTAAACGAGTATAAAATTGACACGTGAAAAGCTAAACACAATCTTATTCTGGGCACGCCACAATTATGGCGGTAATTCCCCAATTTGAGGCGTAGCTGGAAAGACCTCACGGCGTCCTTACCTTCCGCACGACCGGTCCTCACCGGACATGGTAAGTTCGGGAGGTTCCTGCACCGGATTCGTGCGGAAGAAACGCCTGAGTGTCACCATTGTATAGACCACCCGGAGGTCAAAGTCAAAGTCAAAGTCAAAGTCAAAGATTTTTATTTCACATAGGCCTACATGGGCACTTATAAAACGTCAGAAGCTAGTGCACGGTTCCAAATTGGTCGTTTCCTATGGAGAAGAACCGGCAAGAAACTCCATGGTTACTCTTTTAAAAAAGAATTTGTTGATACAATATTTTCTGTTTACAATATATTTGATTTATTATGTAAGGACAGTGTAGACTGGTCAATAAAGTACAATAAAAATAATCATAATAAAAAGGAACCTAAGAATTCGCGGAGTCTACAGTGTTCTCACATTCACATTATAAAAAAGAGGCTATATAAAAAAAAGCAAGTAAAATAAATAATTACAATTATTAATAAATAATACGTTAACAATATAAATAAATAAATAAAAATAAAAAAAAAATTGCAAAAGCAATGTATATATTACAACAAATGTGGAGCAGTCAATAGATAAATTTACAAAATATTATGAGCTACCAGGTGGCCACATGTGCAGAAGCAGTCATTGCCAAACAAGCGTGTCTTCGACATAGTCTTTAACCTTGTAATACGCTTTTTTAGTTAGGACACGCTTAATATGGGTTTTGAACTTTCCTTCGCTAAGTTCAGTCACCACCTTTGGCAGCTTATTATAAAAGCGTATGCTGTCTACTAAAAATGACTTGCTGGTCTTAACTAATCTCCATTTGGGTAACACAATTTCGTGTTTACTACGCGTATTTATGTTATGATAATCGCTTCTAATTTTGAAGAGTCCAAGGTTTTTACGAACATACATAATACTTTCTAAGATATAAAGAGAAGACAAAGTCAGTATATCGATTTCTTCGAATTTATTTCTAAGGGACTCGCGAGGACCCATTTTATAAATAGCCCGGATTGCTCTCTTTTGCAATATGAAAATTGACTGTGCATCAGCTGCAGATCCCCACAGTAAAATGCCATAAGACATAATACTGTGAAAATAAGCATAATAAACTAACTTAGCTGTGGCCACATCGGTCAGTTGCCTTATTTTTCTTACTGCATATGCGGCCGAGCTCAGTCTACCTGAAAGAGCTCTAATATGAGCGCCCCACTGCAGTTTAAAATCGATGGTTAAACCTAAGAATGTTGTTTCCGTAATAGCATCAAGTTTGTTGCCGTCAAGAATTAGATTGACGCCAACTTGAGGGACATTCGGTAATGAGAACTACACATTTGGTTACTATACATTTGGTTTTATTCGCATTTAATAAGAGATTATTAGCAGCGAACCATTTCGAAAGAACAGCCAGACTATCATTGACATGCAAGACATCCGCATCTTTCCTATCTACTTTAAAAATAAGGGAAGTGTCATCAGCAAATATAATTATATTTGATAAATTAGCCATCATGTAAGGAAGGTTATTAATATAAACCAGGAAAAGGAAAGGTGGAGGTGTGCCCCGCTTGGGTAGAGCAACGCCGTGTCCTCGTGGTGGCGATCGGCGGCGGCGATCTCTCGCGCCGGGCCTCGGTACAGGCCAAAGACATTAAATATATACTACAAATAGACAGGACATAGCGAATAAAATCGTAATCCGATACTTATTACCTAGTGGTCATAAGTCGCTCAGTCTAATATGACAACCTTACACGTCAAGTCGTGTTTGTATCCGCTCTATGCACTAAAAGAAAATCATTTTCTGCCGAACTGCGCATTACGCTATTTGGTAAATGACTGGACCTAACTTCGGTTAATTTCGTAAATATTTTTGGTATTTACGAAGTAATTAATTAGAATTCAATCATTTTTATAATTAGTTCCTGAACATTTACTGATTTTGTGATAACGCTATCTATTGCTGAAAAGCTAAACCTTACCTTTATCACACACTGAGGCTCTACCACGAGCTCATAACGTGATTCATTTTACTACCTAAACCGTAATGTTATAGGGATGGAGCTATATAGGGTGTATAGCTCCATCCTCTTTCTCAATTGTACGACTAACATTTTAAAATTATCATGGTAAGGCCTGGCCACCTACCGTGCGATAGTTAGATAATTATAAATTTTGACAAATTTAATTCGCGTGTTTGCAATTCAAAGCCAGATGGCGTCACTGAAGCATAGGATGACAGTTTTTCTATGACATTTTTTCTGATAGCCGCTCTATTGTATCTCTTTAAATCTCTTTGGTACAGGCCATGGTCGGGAGTGTTGGTCTAGTGGTTAGTGGCCCTCACTGCTATGCCGGAGATCGTGGGTTCGATTGCCACCTAAGATAAATGTTTGTGAGATGAACACGATCATTTGTCTGGATGTAATTTATCTATAACTATACTTATAATAAATCTGTAGAAGTGAAAATTCTGTACAT
Organism: Mythimna vitellina; assembly: GCA_949316375.1. NCBI lineage: Eukaryota > Metazoa > Arthropoda > Insecta > Lepidoptera > Noctuidae > Mythimna > Mythimna vitellina. The sequence continues at coordinate 10,531,498 of OX438713.1, read as the reverse complement.
TGAAAATATAAAAAAAAATAAATGGCAGGGGGTGTTACTAGACTGACACCGAACCAAAAAATTTGATTAAAAAAAAATTTGTCTGTCTGTCTCTCTGTTTGTTCAGGCATCACGCAAAAACTACCGGTTCGATTACGATGAAACTTGGTAAAATTATTCTTTAATATCCTGGGCACCACACTGGGTACTTTTTATCCCGGAAAACAATAAACAATAAAAAAACAAACTTAATTTTGCGGTTCGATCCTTAGACCCGATTACTGTACCAACCGTAAATAATAAGTTTGTCGTAGGTTACGTCACCCGCAGTGGAGTTCACTAAGAGGCGCTGCACACGGCTAAGATACTATAATATTTTATCTTAAGATACAATATCGCTCGCCATACAATTCAATGGACTATCACACAAGACGAAGATAATAAATAATATTTCATATTATCGTATCTCAAAAAACCTAATAAAACCATTTTTGACTTCGAAATATATACATAAAACTATATTTATCAGTTGTCTAGTACTCACAGCACAAGCTCTGATTAGTTTGGGACTAGATGGTGCTGTGTGAAAGTTGTGGAATATTATTATTATAATGATGTACGCTCTCCCACATTCCCTTCGCGACAGCCCTTCTCTGGACGTCTTTAAGAGGAAAATTAAAGAGCACTTCCTTTCTCAATTGACATAGTATTAGTATATATTGTTATATATATTATATCTGTATGTATGTATATATATATATATTAGACGTATTTATGTATGTTTATGTTGTACACTGGATCATGCCCTCGATTGTGATCTCTCTCTGTCACTCAAAGGTTTGCTGGGAGAAAACTCATTGTTGAGTTAAGCTCGCCTTTGTACATAAATTGTCAAATCCATGTATTGTATTTAAGTTTTGTGTGTACAATAAAGAATAAGAGTAAGAATAGGATGTAAGTATATTTTATGTTTCAGGATCCTCCTGCTTGACAAAGGATGGCAAGGCAGGCATCTGCACGAAACTGACCAAATGTGGTCCTGCTTGGAAAAACATGAAGAATTTCACATTACCGAAGGTACGTTAAGCAACGCTAGCCGAGGACTAAGATGCCTCTGTCTGTACCATAGAGATCATTAAGCCGTTAAACCTTGGGGCGATCGGTGGCAGGGACATCTCGCGCCGGGCCCTGGCGCAGGCCATGGTCTGGAGCGAGGAGGAATGGCAGGCGGTAATGCTCGGGAAGGAGGCGGCTACACGCGTAAGGTAACGGACATCCTCACGCTTTCCAGCCACAATAGGCGTAGGCTTGCGGATGATGAGCAATAGGTAGAAAGCCATCCGGTCGTCTGGACCGGAGCCTGGGTCGTCGACGGAGCGTCACTGGATGATTTCCCAGCTGAAAAAAAAGACATCGACGCATAAACGTCTACCATCGGTCCAGTACATGATTTTTGAAAATATGCATACCTATATGTTTTTTTTTGTAGGTGAGAAAATTATCCAATTACATTCCCCGCTTTCGGCCGTAGCGAGGGAGCGTGTTTTTTTTTATTTTTTTTTTTTGGGAAAATCATCTTATGTCAAGTCCCGCTCTTGGGCGGAGCAGGAGATAGTGTCAGACTTTTACTGACTAGAAACCCACCTGTTCCTTTGTTGCCTTCGTCCCAGAGTCCCAGGTATCGTTTTCACACTACCCGTGGCCTCAGTAGGCTTCGACCCTGCTGGGCCCCTACGATTTGCTGACATCTCCTTGAGGCACGCGTGGAACAGTACGCGCCGTCGACGACTTGGGCTCGGTCTGGACGGTTACCGGACGGTCGGACGGCGCACATACTCATAGGTATCGCAAGCCCGCATTATAGGTAATGCGGGCTATAGACAGACAGACGGGCAACCAAGTGATCCTATAAGGGTTCCGTATTTTTCTTTTTAAGGTACGGAACCCTAAAAATAAGTGATAAACGAATCGAAAAGATACGCGTTAGTGTAGTGATAGTGATTGACACACGATAAAAACCAAAACTAAAACTATATTTAACAATGGGTAACTTAAAATATCAGACATAGAGTATTTTTATTTAAGAAAAAATAACGCCTGTTACCAAAGTATAGCAATATTCTAAATAGTCTCTTACTTCGTTTGGGTACGGTTGGTAGACATAATTCTTTTTGCTATTGATTTATCATACAGTCCTTTAGTATATGGCCTATGTTTCACTTTTGGCGAAAAGAAAAAAAATACATGCCAGCAATGTATGGAAAAAGTTTTATTCCCCTTTTATAGATGGTTCAACTCTCCCACCTGGGCAAGTCTCCCGGACTCCCCCTATCCTGCGAACTATTCTAGGACATAGGCTAGCCGTTTACCAAGTTTAATCGAAATCCATTCAGTAGTTTTTGCGTGAAAGAGTAACAGACATCCATACTTACATACAAACTTTCTCGTATATAATATTAATAGGATATATTTTTATTTCAGTTTTGTTCACACAATCTGCTGAAGCCAATTGTGTGCTGTCCTGATTGTCGTGCTGTCCAAGAAAGGTGAGTCTTAATACACTCTATTTCTTATTTAAGCATTTGACTGGCCGGTTGGTCTAGTGGTTAGTGACCCTGACTGCTATGCCGGAGGTCGTGGATTCGATTCCCACTCAGGACAAATGTTTGTGTGATGAGCACAATCATTTGTTCTGTGTCTGGGTGTAATTTATCTACAATAATATGTATATATTTAGAAATATATAAGTATGTTTATCAGTTGTCTAGTACTCATAACACAAGCTCTGCTTAGCTCGGGACTAGACGGCGTTGTGTGATAGTTGTGGAATACTATATTATATTATTATTTTGTTTTTTTTTTCATTTTTTTTTTATCTTTTCTATTTTTTTTCTGTCTGTATCTCTATATATTATGTTACTTTTAGATTCAGTCTCTTAAATTAACGGATTTTTTCAAGATCGGCTGACTTATTAAACAACCCTCGCGATCCAATACACAATTACATTTCGGTGCCCCTGAGACTTAAAAGTCGTAAAAGTTTTGTTGCAAGCGTGAGCCCATCTCAAAGTAATTCCACCTCAGAGAGATGCGACCACTGGCGGGAGAAGTTTAAACCTTCTGATGATTTTATCAATCCGTAGGAGAGCCTCTCTCCTGGACACGAGTTGCCATGGCCAACCAGGAAAACGCTAAACAGACTTCGCACCCAAGTTGGGCGCAGCAAAGACAATCACACACAGATGGGGGTTCTCAGACGGTTCCGAGCTTCAGTGTTTGTGCGGCGTCTCTCCGCAGACCACGTTCCACCTCTCATCCTGCAATACCGTGTCCTCGTGGGGGTGATCGGCAGCGGCGATCTCTCACGCCGGGCCTTGGTACAGGCCATGGTCCGTAGCAAGGAGTAGTGGCAGGCGGTCGCCTCCTTTTGCGAAGCAGTAATGCTAGCAAAGGAGGCGGTGGATCGCGTGAGGCAAAGGTCCTCACGCCCCAATCGCCGCTGGGATTCCGATCCCGATTTCCGGCCACCGTAAGCGCGGGCTTGCGGACGGCGAGCAATGGGTGGCTCGCCGTCCGATCGTCCGGTAACCGTCCGGACCGGGCCCAAGTCGTCGACGGCGCGCACTGTTCCACGCGTGCCTCAAGGAGATCTCAACAACCGTAGGGGCCCAGCAAAAAAATATGGCAGAGAAGGAACAGGAGTGGGTTTTTAGTCAGTAAAAGTCTGACATTATCCCCCGCTCCGCCCAAGAGCGGGGGATAGATATAGATGGGATAGATATTCCCACCCGACAAAAAAAAAAAACCTCTCATCCTGCATCACGTGCTGTTACTTGGTCACGTAGGGAACTAATGACAGCATCAGCGGACGGCACTACCGTGGCCGAATACTGGGTCAGGCAAGGAATTTAACAAGTTTTGCCATCGATACGCTAGGGAGACGATTAAATAATTATCTTTTTTTTTGTTTCAGTCACTATGATTTTGGTTTCCTGATCAAGAGCTACTCAAATGCTAGTGAAGGTACGTCTGATTCATATTAATCATAGATAACACCAGGGCCTCAAGTCTGCTATTACAACAGTTTCAGAATGGTCTATCATTGACATCATAATTGTTAATTTTAGACAAGTTTGGTAATCTACTAATATGATGGCGTCATTATGAATGGTCAACCACTGACATTTTACTGAAAGAAATGGCCAGATAATTGCCAAAATTTAAAAAAAACTACCATTAGAACATCATTGTGCAGTCATTGCTTTTAATTTGTTTCGAGACAGCTCGATATCGTCATTCTACCACAAGATCATTGACCAATCAATGATCGACCATTATGAATTATCAGATTACGAACTTTTAGCAAAATGGCAATGGGATCGTGTTGGAATGACAAATTTATAAAAATAGCAGACTTGGACCCCAGGGCATCGGTCCACCTTGCAGGAGGCCTTCAACGCTACGTCCTCCGGTACGTGGTCGGCCTTCCAGAACCTTTCGGAATCCGATGGATGTGAGACGCACAGGACCGTTCATTGTGGCGACACTTGGGGGAGGTCTATCTTCAACAGTCTTTCGGCTGAAATGATGATAGATAACAATTATAAATAGGTAATAATATCTGTTTCTGATTGACGATTTGTAAGAGAACTCGATTTTAATTTTTTTTGGAGTTTTTGATGACCAGTGGTGGTCCGGTGGCAACAATCCCAACTTACAAGTAAGTCGCTGGTTCAAATCGAGCCAGACGCATTACTTTGTGTAATTTATTTCATTACCACTGCTCTCAAAACGGTGAAGGAAAACATCGTGAGGAAATCGGCATGTCCTAGAACCAAAAATTCGAAGACATGTGACATCCACCAACCTGCACTGGGTTCGCGTGATGGATTACGGCCCCTTCCCTCTCCTAGAGAGGTCTGAGTCCCAGCAGTGGGAAAATTTTAAGGTTGATTATGCCTAATACCTTTTTATAAATTTTGCGTTTCTTACCAATCATAACAGATATACTCAGTTTTGATTCAAAAATATTCGCGAACTAATTCGTAAGAAGTTGGCAGTAGTAGCATCACAGCGTTAATGTTTTCAAATTGTCGATTTGAACCAATTGTTTGACTTTATTGTTGAAGATATATATGTAGATAGTTTATTAATTTGTGTATGTATTGTATAATTGTTTGATATTTATGATTTATTAGTATATCTATTCTTGTACCTATTCGCCTTTTCTCTCTCTTTTATTGCACCTACCACTATTTATCTCTGCATCACCCTAAGGTTGACTGGTAGAAAATGCCTAAGGCATTAAGTCCGCCGCTGTACGTTTGTGCATAAAGTATTAAATAAATAAATAATAAAGGGGTGAGTGTGTGTGAATATGTTTGTAATTGTGCGTTTTTTCATTTAGGCGATGTAAGTGAGTAAGGACTGAAAATTTGAAGGGGAATCGTTTGTCTTGGTATGGTCATGTAAAGAGGAGAGATGAAACACATGTTACTAAAAGAGTTATGAGTATACATTTGGACGGGTGGAGAGGGAGAGGAAGGCCAAAGAAAAGATGGGTGGATTGTGTGAACAGTGATATGAAAGAAAAGGAAGTTAGTGATAGTATGACGGTTGACAGGAAAGAATGGAAGAAAAAAACGTGTTGCGCCGACCCCAAATAAGATGGGACAAGGGCAAGAAGATGATGATGAAGTGAGTAAAGACTACGTGTATGTGTAGTCTTTATGAGTAGGCACAACAACGGCCTCTCAAAGATCTTCCGCCCGAGGCCTCATTACAGTCAAAACCGCCCTTGATGCGAGTTGGTGCATTTCTTTACGCTGGTTTCTTTCAACGTTTTGGGAACACATTCATTGTGCGTACAGCTAAGGGGTGGAATTCCTTGCCGGAATCTGTTTCCTGATAGCTACAACCCGGGAATCTTTAAGTCAAGAGTGAATAGGTTACTTCTAGGTAAGCGCGTTCCAGCGTCGACCGCATCGTCCATCAGGTGAGATAGCGGTCAAGCGCGAACCAATCAAGAATAAAAAAAAAACGTTTTAAAATTAGATGATTATTTTTCAGAATGCCTTGAAAAGTTCTACCACGAAGTCCCATGTAAAAAATTCCCTGAATTCTCAAGTTTGGATGACAAAATCATGTGTTACAAGAACCCCAAGATGCTGGAGACGGTCATCGCAGGAGGATATGATGCTAAGAGGAATGAGTATCCTCATATGGTAAGCAAGTACAAACGAATAACCGGTCATCGTAGGCGATCTTGCGGACGGCGAGCAAATATGTCTAAGCTCGCCGTCTGGTTTTTTTTTGTGAGTGGCCTCTCGCAGGTCAACCGAGGTGGTTGTCGGCTGCTTAAACGGACTTGTCTGTGGCGGCCTCGATTAAAGAATCAAAGCCTCCAGCCAGGGCTTACTTAACTAACTTAAAAAACTAAGCGACTACACGCTAAGGGCACCCCCTGTGAAGTACGGAAATCATCCTAATGACATCCCCGCTCTTGGGCGGAACGGGAGATAGTGTCAGACTCTTACTGACTAAAAACCCACTCCTGTTCCTTCGTTGCCTTCGTCCCAGGGCCCCGGGTTCCGCTTTCACACTACCCGTGGCCCCAGTAGGCTTCGACCCTGCTGGGCCCCTACGATTTGCTGACGTCTCCTTGAGGCGCGCGTGGAACAAAACGCGCCGTCGACGACTTGGGCTCGGTCCGGACGGTTACCGGACGGTCAGACGGCGAGCCACCCATTGCTCGGCGTCTGCAAGCTTGCGCCTACGGTGGCCGGAAATCGGGATCGGAATCCCGGCGGCGGTTGGAGCGTAAGGACCGTTGCCTCACGCGATCGGCCGCCTCCTTAGCTAGCATTACTGCTTCGCAGAAGGAGGCGACCGCCTGCCACTCCTCCTCGCTCCGGAGCATGGCCTGAACCAAGGCCCGGCGTGAGAGATCGCCGCCGCCGATTGCCCCCACGAGGACAAGGCGTTGCTCTGCCCAAGCGGGGCACACCTCCACCGTGTGCTCTACCGTGTCCTCCGGGTGGGCCACACAGTGGCGACACCCGGGCGTCGTTTCCGCACGAATCCGGTGCAGGAACCTCCCGAACTTACCGTGTCCGGGGAGGACCTGCGTCATGCGGAATGTGAGGACGCCGTGAGGTCTTTGCAACCACGCCTCAAAGAGGGGACTTACCGCCATAATTGTGGCGTGCCCACCATAATTGTGGCGTGCCCAATCAATTGATAGGTAAGATATGCGTCACATCCGCGCAAAACGGCGGAACGCTCAGCATAAAGCTGCGGCCTCACGCATAATGCGATGAGCTCACAGCGCTGGTTTTCAGCGTGGGCCGGTGGCGGTGTCGACATAAAGACGAAAGGACGGTGCAGTGTAAAAAAATAAAAAGATTTGTGTAGTAAAAGGAAATTAAAATAGTAGTACATAGGAATTCTAAATTAAAAAAAAAAAGAAAATTAAGTAAGTAAATAAGGTGACAAATACATTTATATAAAGTGGCAACACCACGACGCGCCCGTAGCACAATTTGAGCAACTCGTTTTTATACTTAGTCTGTAGCAATTTGCATAGACGCTAATACGTGATTGGACGCGACCAAGATGCTGTTCACAGAGCACTTTGACAAAAGGATACGACCGAATATGACGACAAAAAAAGATGATTTTGGAAGTTCAAATAATTCTTGTTAAGTATGATGTTCATGTTTGTGACAATGTTTTATGTACCTATTTGGGATGGGATGTAAATTAGATGAACTCAAGAGAAGCAGACACGGGGGCAGGTTAGGTCATAGGACATCTCCCGCGCTTGGGTGGGGCGGGAGGGCGTGGCAGAATTTTACTTAACCCATGACTCCAGTCGGCTTCGACCCTGCTGGGTCCTTACGATTTGCTGACATCTCTTTTGGCGCGCGTGGAACACAACGCTCCGTCGACGACTTGGGATCGGTCCAGACGGTTACCGGAAGCCTGCGCCGGCGGTGGCTGGAAACCGGGATCGGGATCCCGGCGGCAGGGGCGTGAGGGCCGCCTCCTTTGCTAATATTACTGCTTCGCAGAAGGAGGCGACTGCCTGCCACTCCTCCTCGCTCCGGACCATGGCCTGTACCAAGGCCCGGCACGAGGACACGACGGTGCTCTGCCCAAGCGGGGCACACTTCAACCGTATGCTCCACCGTGCCCTACGGGCGGTCCACACAATGGTGACACCCGGGCGTTTTTTCCGCACGAATCCGGTGCAGGAAACTTCTGAACTTACCATGATAGGGTGCTTGTGACGTTGCCGTCTTGTTGTCGACCGTTCGCCGCACGGTTGCTGCATCGCGCGGTTTGTATGAAAAATAAGATCGTCCGTACTCAGTATGACTAACCGCCTCGGCACCGCAGTAGACCGTCAAAAAACGCATAAATTGAAAGCGCCTTAAGACCAAACCTGATTTGACGGCACGTAGTGTTCCACACACGCCTCAAACAGACATCAGCAAAACGGGAGGGTCCCAATATTAGGTACCCAGAAGGCGCTAGGGCTATGGGATTTTCCGAAAAAGTGACCGCGGCAGCCGCCGCTCTAGAACGTGAAGGGGTACTGAAGGAATCCTTCCAGATTTTAAATAGTAAAAGTTTGGTTCCATTCATACTGAGAATAGTTATAAATAGCCCAAAAATTTTAAAAATGTAAAATTCGCACGAAGTTTTTGTACTATACAAAATAAAGTTTCTTGAATAGGAACCCTCATTATTTAATAATATTCACACAACTATCACACAACACCGTCTAGTCCCAAACTAAGCAAAGCTTTTGTTCTGAGTATTAAACAACTGATAAACATACTTATATATTTCTAAATACATACATATTATAGATAAATTACACCCAGACACAGAACAAATGATTGTGCTCATCTCTCAAACATTTGTCTTGGGTACGAACCCACGACCTTCGGCATAGCAGTCAGAGCCACTAACCACTAGACCGACAGGCCAGTCATACGTTAGAAATACACATTCTGTGAAAATTTCCAATCTCTACCTCTTACGGTTTATGAGATACAGCCCGCTGATAGACGAACAGACAGACAGACGGACAGACAGAGGAGGCTCAGTAATAGGGTCCCGTTGACAAAAATGCTAGCATTCATCTAAGAAAATATTAAGTAAATCATTTTGATCCTAATTTCAAACAGTGCACTCAAAATATTCGCTTCATCTACCAGGCTCTCATTGGATATGGAGACGACCCTGCCGATGCTGACTGGATGTGTGGCGGCTCCGTCATCAGTGACAGATACATCCTCTCAGCTGCTCACTGCATATCAAGTCCTGCATTGTAAGTATTCAACTATTGACATCACTACAGGGGCTCAAGTCTGTTATTACAATAGTGTCAGAATGATCTATCATTGACTTCATAATTGTTGATTTTGAAAAGTTTGGTAATCTGCTAATATAATGACGTCATTATGACTTTCCAATGGTCAACCACTGACACTCCATTGAAAGAAATGGCATAGAATGTTAATCTCGTACATAATGACCAGTGAATATTTGACGTATGCGGATAACTGCCAAAATTTTGACATTTCCTTTGATGTTTCGAGACAGCTTGATATTGTCATTCTACCACAAAATCATTGACCGATCAATGATCGGCGGTTGTGAATTATCAGATTACGAACTTTTAGCAAAATGACAATGGGATCGTGTTGGAATGACGACTTTATAAAAATAGCCGACTTGGGCCCCTGTTTCAATCTTTCGGAACACCAAAATGTGTCGGAACAGTGAGTCGGTTCAGTAAAGTTACACACGCCTATTGTGGACAGTGGTGGCCGAGTGGTAACGCTCCCGACTTACGAATTGTAGGTCGCGGGTTCAAACCCAGCCAGGCGCATTACTTTGTGTAATTCATTTCATCACCACTGCTCTCAAAACGGTGATGGAAAATATCGTGAGGAAACCGGCATGTCCTAGAACCAAAAATTCAAAGACATGTGACATCCACCAACCCGCACTGGGCCCGCGTGGTGGATTACGGCCCATTCCCTCTCCTAGAGAGGAGGCCTGAGTCCCAGCAGTGGGAACATTATAAGGCCGACTATGCCACTATATGCTAGTGTGGACAGCCTCGTGCCTTGGAAAGCACGCAATGCCGTAACTAGTCTTGTACGTTTTTACGGCCAGAGCAAATCCGTAGTCCTATAGTACATCTATCGTGGCTAGATTTAAGAACTGATCACTTCATTTAACATTATTATTATATTAAACTAGCTTTTGCCCGCGACTTCGTCCGCGTAGAAGTCGAAAATAGTTTTATTAGGTTTTTTGAGATACGAAAATATGAAATATAATTTATTATCTTCGTCTTGTGTGATAGTCCATTGAATTGAATGCCGAGCGATATTGTATCTTAAGATAAAATATTATAGTATCTTAGTCGTGTGCAGCGCCCCTTAGTGAACTCCACTGCGGGTGACGTAATCTACGACAGACTTCTTATTTGCGGTTAGTACAGTAATCGGATTTAGGGATCGAACCGCAAAATTAAGTTTGTTTTTTATTGTATATGATATTAAAGAATAATTATACCAAGTTTTATCGTAATCGAACCGGTAGTTTTTGCGTGATGCCTGAACAAACAGACAGACAGATAAAATTGTTTTTAATTACATTTTTGGGTTCGGTATCGGTCTCCACAGATTTATTATAAGTATAGATAGTGTCCCACCGGTATCGGGAACAGGGTCCAAGCTACTGGCGGTCAGGGCTCCAGAGAAAGGAACCTCCTAACAATACGAGCCGTGTCCAGGAGTACCGCTTTCTGGAACAAGCCCTTGATCCAGCCGCCTAACGCGAGCCTCCTAAGGTGATGGTCGAGGCTCTTGGCTATTAAGCCATTGGTTGACACGACTATCGGTACAATGATCGCTGAGTCCACATCCCACATGTCGACAACCTCGCGAGCCAAATCAATATACTTGATTTGTTTGTCTTTCTCGGCTTTCACGAGGTTCTCGTCATGCGGAACGAATATGACAAATAATAATATGTATTTGAATCATTGCATATATCATTATTCATCATTTCAGCCGATAGACGCCCACTGCTGGACATAAGCCTCCCCCAAATGTCGCCACAAATAACAGTCCTACGGATGGAAAAAAAACCGAACCTTCACCAGGTCATCGGTCCACCTTGTAGGGGGCCTTCCAACACTGCGTCTTCCGGTACGCGGTCGCCACTCTAGAACCTTTCGGCCCCAACGGCCATCTGATCTGCGAGCAATGTGCTCAGCCTATTGCCAATTAAGTTTGGCGATTCTTCGTGCTATGTCGGCAACCTTGATTCTCCTGCGGATATCTTCATTTCTGATTCGATCACGCAAGGAAACTCCAAGCATAGCCCTTTCCATTGCCCTTTGGGTGACTTTGAGCCTTCTGATGAGGCCCATTGTGAGCGACCACGTTTCGGAACCATATGTCATCACTATTATAATATGGGTAATAATATTATTATATCATTATTATTATATTAATATCCACGTTTGGCCATATCATTAATGCAGGATTTCTGTGCATCAAAAATCTTATTCTTCACTAAAAATGCTTATTAGTATAAAAATATTAATGAACTTTTTACAATTATTAAGGGACTTGGGGCATCCCGACTAGGATAGGTTAGATTAGAAGGAGATGGCGGGGTCTAGTGAGCGAGCTAAGCAAGCGAACACAGACCGCACCATCTCCTTCGTAGTTATTTTTTTTTAAACCACCCAGAAAGCTTATTTTAGTGCACAATTAATCAATCAAATAATTAATTTAAGAAACAGTGGACATTACCGGTGGATAACGTAACTATTGTATTTTATTAGGATATGATCAGCCATATTTCACCAAAATCATGAAATAACCAAGCGTTTAGCTGAAATTATACCATTTCATGAAATAGCCGGTTACTTCATGAAGTGACCAATTCTAAGATCAGACCACGACAAATCTACTCAACATATTTTTCACATTTTTGCATCATTTGCAGAGGTGTAATTAAGTACGCTGCCTTGGGCATATTAAAGCGGACGGACCACCCCGACCTGTGGCAGGTATACGACGTGGTCAAGATCATCGGGCATCCCAGATACCAGCCACCTTCTAAGTACCATGATATTGCACTACTGGCTACTGGAGCCAAGTGAGTATTAGATTAGTTCAGCTAGTAAGCATCTTAGTGTGGGCAGCTTTTTTTTAAAAAAAGATTAAATTAAAAATATATTATTTTAATATTTCGGTGCTCTCTCCGGTCCTATGCCCTTAGCTTTCGCTGGAACGCCCATACCAATCTACTCCGACTTTCGGTACCTCGGGTCGCTTATCCAAGGAGATGGCGAGGTACACCGAGATGTATCACATCGGATCAATTCAGGATGGTTAAAATGGCGACAGGTCACTGGAACAATTTGTGACCCACGGATGCCCCCCAAGTTGAAGGGTAAAATCTACAAGTCCGTGATAAGACCTGTCATACTGTATGGATCAGAATGTTGTGCTGTGAAAAAGACGAATGAAAAAAGATTTCATCTCGCGGAGATGAGAATGTTGAGATGGATGTGTGGTGTGACGAGAATGGATGAAGTGAGAAATGCGTATATTAGAGAAAGTTTGAAAGTGGCGCCAGGGACTGAAAAGTTGAAGGGGAATTGTTTGTCTTGGTATGGTCATGTGAAGAGGAGGGATGAAACGCATGTTACTAAAAGAGTTATGAGTATACATGTGGATAGGTGGAGAGGGAGAGGGAGGCAAAAGAAAAGATGGATGGATTGATTGTGTGAACAGTGATATGAAAGGAAAGGAAGTTAGTGATAGCATGACGGGTGACAGGATAGAATGGAAGAAAAAAACGTGTTGCGCCGACCCCAAATAAGATGGGTCAAGGGCAGGAGGATGACGATTATTTTAATATTTCAGAATAAGATTTAATCGCGAGGTTATACCAGCATGTCTTCATAGAGGGGGTAATCTGGCACAAAAGGCCACAGCCACAGGATGGGGCGCGATGGGCCATCGGAAGCCACTGGCAGAAATATTACAAGTTGTAAGTACTTCGATCAATAAAACCATGAAAAGCAAACACAGTAAGGGCTATATTTCACCGGGAACTATATATTTTTTAATTCTGAGTAGGTTCGCATTTGACCACTATCTCACCTGATGGTATGATGGTTTTGAACTGGTTGCGAAATTGGTTCCGCAATCAAACGGATACCAGTTGAGTAACTCTCTATAGAGCTGTATACATTTTGTTGGTAGCGGCGACCAGTTGCGCCGCCATGGTGTTCGTAAGCTACCAAACTAGACACCATACAGACACCAGAGTCGCTACAACATTCTGAGACAGTATCAAAATGGACCTCAACTGCTATATTTCACCGGGACACCATTGCGGCGCGACCAGTCGCCGCTACCAACAAGTATACAGCTCTATAGAGAGTTACTCACCTGGTGTTCGTTTGGTTGCGCAACCAATTTGGCGGCGCGACCAACTCGGACGCGTGCTCTTAAGGTCCATTTTGATACTGTCTCACTGTGGTGTAGCGACTCTAGTGTCTGTATGGTGTCTAGTTTGGTAGCGGACGTACCCCATGGCGGCGCGACCAGTCCCCACTGCCAACAAAATGTATACAGCTCTATATAGAATTACTCTCCTGGTGTCCGTTTAGTTGCGGAACCAATTTCGCTACCAGTTCGTAATCCAGTCCGGCCGCCAGTGACGCCCCAACCAAAGAGTATGTAAGGACTAGATTTCACCGAGACACCATGGCGGCGCAACTGGTCGCGCCACCATGGTGTCCCAGTGAAATATAGCCCTTACCATCAGGTGAGATAGTGGTCAAACGCGAGCCTACTCAATCAAATCCTACAAAAAATTGTCACAAATCCGTCTCTTTCGTCAAAACGCCGTCTTCTATGGCGGCCATAAGAACGTGATGAACTTTGACGTCAAAGTCCACGTCGGACTTCTTTTATTGGCAGTCGTTGTTGATGAAGATATTTTACAAAATCTTTAATGTTTTGTTTATTAAAGCTAAAAAAACTGGGCAAGTGCGTCGGACTCGCGCACTGAGGGTTCCGTACAAACTTACCTATGTAAATAGTTAAATTCAAAGTCAAAGTCAAAGTCAAAGTCAAAGATTTTTATTTCACATAGGCCTACATGGGCACTTATAAAACGTCAGAAGCTAGTGCACGTTTATTACCGAATCAAATTACCGAATATAGTCTCCAAGATTTTTCCGAATAGCGAGAAGCTTTTGTTTTGTGACGTAACAACAAATTTACTCTTTTCAGATCTATTCCTATATCTGTGCTATAAGACCTTGCTTTATGCCAAATTTCAGGATTCTGGGTTAAAGGAAAGTACCTTATGAATTTTGATTCCCTTGAGAGTGTTGAAATATATGTTTTTCGCGACATAAACTTAGAAGTTTTTTTTCAGCTTCAAGGGACCGCAGACTTGCGTATGTGGTTTTAGTTTCAACTCGATACCTCCACGCGTTTCAAACAAATAGACAGACAGACAGACGGACAACAAAGTGATCCTATAAGGGGTCCGGTTTTTCCTTTTGAATTATCTGTTCCATATATGGTATACATTCTACTCATGCTAATTTAATACAAATTGCTTGTATTTAATTTAGGTGGATATCCACAAATTCACCGACGCTGAATGTATGGAGGCTTACCCAGTTCATAGGCATCTGAAGAATGGATATGACAGGGCCACTCAAGTGTGCTATGGAGATGAGGAACAGATTAGTGATACTTGTGAGGTAAGTTAAGAAGATCAACAATATTATTGAAAGAGAAAAAATAAGAAAGATTTATTTCAAACTATATGATACATATATTGGAATCTTAGGGCCTGCGCACACTTGAGACAAGACTGTCTTAGACAGAATTGTCTACGACCACGCAGACTTGTCTACGACACCGCAGTCTTGTCTACTACGTCTGTTTTGAGACGTGAAGTGTTGCCAACAGTTACACTAACTTACCACTAGAGTCAACTTTTAAAACCACCAGAAAACCACAAACAAAAAATTAACCTACACCCAAAATCGCATAATTTCCCACTAAAAAAAATTGTGTTGTACGAAATAAAATAAGTAGGCATATAGGTTATTAGTTTCCTTTAATTAAAATTGAAATTATTTATTTCAGACACAGTAATGAGACAAGTCCATATTATGTTAGTACAAACTTATACTATGCTAGTAAAATTTTAAATTATTTATTATATATTACAAAATTTTAAGTGATAAAAATTAACAATCAGTTGATCAAAGTGGGTAAATTAACATTAGTAGGTAATTCAATATACAAATGATTCAATAACGGCTATGTATTAATTAGACAATGATGGTGCAAACAAAAATGTCTTCGGTATCAGATTGATAATTATGGATTCTATGGTGCTGATTTACACCCGAGTGATCGCATTTTTAGTAAGAAATTGAATTTTACTAAAGCACTAGAAAAATCCAATAGCCACTAAAACCAACATTTCGCAATTAAATGGGGGGTCAAACCACCAGTTTTAGTGGGAAATCTATTAACTTGGCAACACTAGCCGTACGCTGCTAGACTGTTTTGTCTTGATTGTTTGCGCCGCCCTGACATGGACAAAACAGTCTTGTCGCAGACGTCGTAGACAATTCTGTCTAAGACAGTCTTGTCTCAAGTGTGCGCAGGCCCTTACATAAAACAATGATTCTCATATTATATATACTACCATTGATGGCATAGAAATCTAAACTAATATTATAAAGAGGAAATATTTGATTTTTTATGTGTTTATATGTTACGATTTAACTCAAAAACTACTGTACCGATTTTCACAATTCTTTCACTAGTAGAAAGCTACTTTACCACTGAGTAACATAGGCCTATATTTTCTATTTTCACGCGGGCGAAGCCGATGGCAAAAGCTATATTAGATAAGCTAAGTGTATGCAAATCATATACATTACAAGAATTTTAGAAAGTTAATTGATATTTGGGTACTTATTTAGTTAATAAATTAATAATTTGAATATAATTAAAATAGAGCAGTGGTGGTCAAATGGTAACGGCTCCGATTTACTAGCTGTACTTGTAGGTCGCGGGTTCAAACCCAGCCAGGCGCATTACTTTGTGTAATTTATTTTATCACCACTGCTCTCAAAACGGTGAAGGAAAACATCGTGAGGAAACCGGCATGTCCTAGAACCAAAAATTCGAAGACATGGGACATTCAACAACCCGCACTGGTCCCGCGTGGTAGATTACGGCCCATTCCCTCTCCTAGAGAGGAGGCCTGAGTCCCAACAGGGGGAACATTATGAGGCCGACTATGCTATGCTATGCTAGATGAGATATAGATTACGACAGTGTCCTTCTCCTTCCTGCCTTTGTCCCATATTACTTGGGGTCGGCGCAAAACATTTTTTTTCATTCTGTCTTGTCATCCGTCACACTGTCACTAACTCCCTTTTCTTTCATATCACTCCTCACACAATCCATCCATCTTTTCTTTGGCCTCTCTGACCAGTGGCGGATTTACCAGCAGGCTGAGTAGGCTTGAGGGCGGTAGATTTTTGGGGCAGCAAATTTGAGGACTAAATTTTTTTTTTGGTTCTGATGTCTCACAGATAGAAGTCTGCAACAAATTTTGCTGATGACTTTCCTCTCTCACTTGTCATTGCATATTCCGAGAGTTTATTTAAAAAAATATTTTACGTGTCATTTAAACGAAAGTTTTGGATTATAAAAATAATGCAGGAGATGACAGTTGTAGAGGTAAGGGCGGCAAAAACTGTATAGCCTATGCCTTGAAAATTGGTCTCTCTCTCTCTCTCTCCATCCTTCTGCATGACTGAATTATTATTAAGTTCTCTTAATAATTTGATATTTTTCATAGTATTTATTAGTTTATAATTTTAGCATATATATGTATTTTATTAAAATTATCTGTTATTTGTTTATTGTGCAAGCCTACCACATTGTTGCCTTTTTAACCCAAAGGTTGACTGGTAGAGAATGCCTTGTTGCATTAAGTCCGCCTATGTACCACTACTGTACATGAAGTTTAAATAAATAAATAAATAAATGACCACGACAGTGAAGCCACATTATTAAAACACACAGCAAAACCCATCATTAACTAAGTTTCTTTTGTACTCCAGGGTGACAGTGGCGGTCCCCTCCAGATCAGGAGCGAAGAAATGAGAAGAGACAAGTGCTTATACACCATTATAGGAGTGACATCGTATGGCAGAGCCTGTGGCTACGTTGGAAGTTCAGGAATGTATACAAGGGTGTCATATTACGTGCCATGGATTGAAAGTATTACAGGGCCACTGTTCTGATAAAAAACACTGGAAGATTGGAGAAGAATATAATAAAATTAAACCTTTTTAGAACTGGGTACTTGCTTGTGTTTATTTTTGTACAATATTTTGTATGAAATAACAAATTAATCTTTTTACCCAACTACGGCAAAGCCAAAGGAGGGTTATAATTTTGACAGGCTATGTAACATACTCCCATACATACATATGTATGTATCTGAGTATGTTAATCTGTTGCCTCATAGCTCCTAATCTACTTATCGGAACTTGACATAATAATATGAGGTATCGTCATCATCATCTTCCTGCCCTTGTCCCGTGTTATTTGGGGTCGGAGCAACACGTTTTTTTCTTCCACTCTGCCCTGTTACTCGTCATGCTATCACTAACTTCCTTTTCTTTCATATCACTCTTCACATAGTTTCACTGCTGTAGATCATCATGATAAAGAAAGAAAGAAAACATGTTTATTTGGCACACCATGATTCCTGAACCAACGAGTAAATGTAAACTTAAATTATTCATTATTATTAATTAATAATAATTAATATTTCTCACGGCATATTGTCATCATCATTATTTAACTGCATAGAAAAGTAGGTCAAAGTCCAAGTAGCCATGATTAAAAAAAGTTGTTTAAAAAAAATCAATATGTCAAAGAATGAAAGTAGTATCTCCTATGTAGTCTGTGGAAAATTTGACAACCGCAAGCGTCGTCTACCATTTTGTTTGAAATTTTGCGAATTGACGTAAAAGTATAATTGTAATTAGTTAATGACACGAGACTAAATAATTAGTCACGTTTTATTACGCTAATACAGCGTATAGAATATATCTATAACCATTCTTCAAGTATACAAAGTGGGTGTAACACCAAATTAACCTAACAAAAAACTTCTGCTAATTTGTGAGATTTTCATTCTTCAAACTGAATATGGTACGAGGAACCGGGCGTGGAGGTCGCGGCATGGGTGTCCGCGGCGGTATGGGACGGCCCCCATTCAATAGACCTCGTGTTTTGATGCTTCGTCCTCCCTTTGACCTGATACTTGCTGAACCGGCGTTTCCACGGTGCAAACCAGCTCCTGACGATTCTGCTCTTACACAGGTAAGTTCGTTTTTCCTATCATTTTGATATTCATTTGGCTTCAGAGAACTTATTGAAGGGTTCTTGGTGATCTTAAGCAAGAATCCTACTAAGAAAAATGTATGTTTGTCATAAATTATAACCCACTTTATAATAGATCTACTTTTTAATACAAAGGCGTAGTCACGCTAGTAAATGTAGAAGAAATTAGAACTGCGAACGTAGAATGTACCAGTGGTCATCCACTCATATGCGGGGTTACCATGACATTCAAAGTAAGATGGTTTCATTCTTATTTCAGTGTGGGTAAGAGACAGAGCTATACAGGTTGTATAGCGTCATCTCTTACCCACACTGGAAATAAGAATGAAACAATCTTAATTTAAACGTCATGGTACAGGTCCTAGTCAAAATATTTTAAGAGTATCTTCATTGTTCGTGGTAAAACTGTACTATACTGGACAACGAAATGTTGGGGTTTTTGGGGTGCGGGGGGGAGGGGGGGGTGTCCCTTCCCCCCCAAACCCCCTCCCAAATCTAGGAAACATATACTTTCGGAGATATTCAAAATTGAAATTTTGAGGTTAGGACTCAAAAAATCGTATATTTTATGCATTTTTGGGGCAGATTTGAAGGTTTTAGGGGGAGGGTCAACCCCTCCCCTTGTATCATCCCCCTACTGTAGCAAATGTATACTTTTATATATTTAAAAATGAAAAAAAAAATTGTTGTCGAAGAGCGCTCGCTACCATTGTATAAAAATATTTCTACACTGAAATATAGATTTCTGGGTGGTTTAAAAAAAAATAACCCTAACCTAACCTCGAACAGTAGCAATTACATACTTACATGTATTTAGATGAAAAAAATAAAACAAAAATTGTGGTGTTGGGGAGCGCTTTACCATTGTATAAAAATATTTCTATACTGAAATATAGATTTCTGGGTGGTTTAAAAAAAAAAAACCCTAACCTAACCTCGAACAGTTGCAATTACATATTTTCATGTATTTAGATGAAAAAAATAAAATTGTGGTGTTGAGGAGCGCTCTACCCTTGTATAAAAATATTTCTACTCCAAAATAGTTTTCTGGGTGGTTTAAAAAAAAAAATAACCCTAACCTAACCTCGAACAGCAGCAATTACATACTTTCATGTATTTAGATGAAAAAAATAAAATAAAATTGAGGTGTTGGAGAGCGCTCTACCATTATATAAAAATATTTGTGCACTAAAATATAGTTTTCTGGGTGGTTTAAAAAAAAAATTAACCCTAACCTAACCTAATCTGACCAAGTCTGAGTGCCCTATATTTAGTATGCAAAAAAATTCACTTAATGACTAATACTACTTAATATGTCATATAGCTATATTATTCATCTTTTTTAATTTAAATAAAAGTAAATTTGCGTTTTCTTAAATATTCATTGTGGCTGTATAATTAATACCTTTGTCATAATACTACAAACAAGGTAAAAAGTGAACGAAACCTGTGAAAATGGCGTCAAATATTACGAAAAATTATCGATTTTCATTTTTTTTTTCTCAAAAACTATGTGTTTCCTAACATTGAGACTTTGCGTAGTTACGTTTTAGACATAAACCTTTTCAAGAGGTTAGGTTAGGGTTATTTTTTTTAAACCACCCAGAAATCTATATTTCAGTGTAGAAATATTTTTATACAATGGTAGTGAGCGCTCTTCGACAACAATTTTTTTTTTTCATTTTTAAATATATAAAAGTATACATTTGCTACTGTAGGGGGATGATACAAGGGGAGGGGTTGACCCTCCCCCCTAAAACCTTCAAATCTGCCCCAAAAATGCATAAAATATACGATTTTTTGATTCCTAACCTCAAAATTTCAATTTTGAATATCTCCGAAAGTATATGTTTCCTAGATTCGGGAGGGGGTTTGGGGGGGAAGGAACACCCCCCCCTCCCCCCCGCACCCCAAAAACCCCAACATTTCGTTGTCCAGTATAGTACAGTTTAGCCTTGTTCGTACAGCTAAGGAGTGGAATTCGCTGCCAGAGTCTATATTTATAACCTGGGGGTCTTCAAGTCAGTGGTTGCTGTAAATACTTTTGTAGATTGTACTAATGGACATCCATTCATATTCTCAAAACATTTTAATTCATTAAACCCCAAGTTGCCTATTATAAAATCAAGAAACGACAAAAGAATGGCCCATTGTAAGTTACACAGATTGCCAAGTTACAGAAAATTAGAAGAGAAAAAAAATAACTAAACCCCAAGTGACCGCCAGCATTTGCTTTCTTATTGTCTTTCTATTGTATCTCTAATTACGGTATTCGGTTTAAAGAAATTTATTTCTCATAAGAACTTACAGTTCACTTATAATGAGATACAAAGTATAGTAAATACATACTTCATAGGACTCTGCAAGCATTGAAAAAGGCTGCGCTGGAGATACACAGCACACACTGGCGCAACACAACGGGCCAGAAACACGCAAAGCTATTTCTCAATGACAAAGATAAGGCCTGGACCCAAAAACTATGGAGGTATAGCAGATCACAGCTCCGAACAATTACAGGAGTCTTCACGGGGCACTATGTCACCAACAAACAGCTCTACAACATGGGACTAGCAAGCGACCCGACTTGTAGGTTCTGTGGAGATGCAGAGGAGAATATGCTACACCTACTGTGCGACTGTGCAGCACTAGGCTCCAAAAGACTAGAGTATCTGGGCCAACCATATCCAAGACCAGAGGACTACAGGCTCAGCCCCATCAAACCCATACTGGGACTCATGAAGAAGGTGCACAGAGGGCTAGGGGTTGAGTAGACAGGAGGGAACAGTACAAAAGATCCTGAAGGGTCGAAGTGCTCTGGCCCAGGGCCAGCCCAACACAAGATAAGATAAGATAGTAAATAATTAAAAATACAATTTCCTCTGGAGTATTAGAAGCTAAAGTGACAATAATACGTGTTTCTTAAGTTTATTTTTAAATGCATTCACATTATCGCAATCTCTTATCTCGTCCGGCAATCCATTGAACAGCTGTGCTCCTTCAAATTTCGAAAGTATTCGAAAGGTTAAAAACAAATTCATGGTGCGTACAGCTAAGGAGTATGATTGCCTGCTAGAGTCTGTGTTTCCTGATAGTTATCTTCTCTCTCCTGATAGTTGTGGGGCTGACTAGGCCAGAGCACTTCGACCCTTCTGGATCTTTTGTGCTATTCCCCTCATAGTCTACTCAATCTCTAGCCCTCCGTGCACCTTCTTCATGAGTCCCAGTATGGCTTTGATGGGGCTAAGCCTGTAGTCCTCTGGTCTTGGAAATGGTTGACAGACAAGCTAGTAAATGTAGAAGAAATTAGAACTGTAAACATAAAATGTACCAATGGTCATCCACTCATATGGTCAAAATATTTTAATTCTGCTGGTGTTGTAAAGTAGCTTCATAGTTGTTTTTCGCTTTCAAAGAATACCTACTATAAGGATAGATAGTCCAAAGTATAAGAGCCAAAATGTGAAAATATGTATTTATGTTATAAATTGGAATAAGTAACACATTGTGATTTAGGAGGAATCAATGGACTCCCAAAATACAGGCATTTGTTGCCTAGTTTGGGGTCTAAATGGTCTCAACTAAATATATGTACTGACTAACTAAAAGATACAACAATTTTGTACACAAGACTCTGTCCACAGTTTATACTTATATGTTGCCTAGAACCCGAGATTGTTTAGCTCTTGTGTGTTAATTGGATGTTTTGGATCAAATAAATTTATTATTATTCATTAAACCCCAAGGGAATGCTGGCATTCATTTGCTCATTGTCTTTCTATTGTGTCTCTAATTACGGTACTCAAAAGGTTAAGAGTATCTACATTGTTCATACAGCTAAGGAGTGGAATTCCCTGCCAGTCTTATATATAACCTGGGGGTCATCAAGTCTAGAATGGTTGCTTTAAATACTTTTTTAGACTGTACTTCCATTCATACTGGACATCCATTCATATGCTCAAAACATTTTAAGAATGCATTCATGGTGTGTACAGCTAAGGAGTGAGTCCCTGCTAGAGCGTCTGTTTCCTGATAGTTATAATGTTTAAGTTAAGAGAATAGGTTACTTCTAAGTAAACGTCTTCTTTTGTTGTGTGAGTGGTCAAATGTGGGCCTGTCAAGGATAGAACTAGTATGTATTCTACATTAGTCTATTTATCCACTATCTTATCTTGTAGTGGGGCTCCTGTAATTGTTCGGAGCTGTGATCTGCTGTACCTCCATAGTTTTTGGGTCCAGGCCTTATCTATGTCATTGAGAAATAGCTTTGCATGTTCTGGCCCGTTGTGTTGCTCCAGTGTGTGCTGTGTATCTTCAACGCAGCCCTTTTCAATGCTTGGTGGATGACCCTTGGCGAGAGTCCTATGAAGGGTTCCGGTCCTTGTAGGAGTGTCTCAGATCCTTTCCTTGCCAGAGTGTCGGCTCTTTCGTTGCCTACTACTCCTGTATGACCTGGCACCCAGATCAATCAATTTATCTACTAACTCCTAGACCATGCAACAGATTGCGTTTTGAATTCATTAAACCCCAAGCGAATGCCGATGTTCACTCTCTCATTGTCTTTCTATTGTGCCTCTAATTACGGTATTCCAAAGGTTAAGTAATATTTTTAGTACAGTTTATGTAATTAATTTGCACCTATGCAAAGTCAGGACGGTTTACTAGTTTATGTTAGGTAAAATACGGAGAGCAGTGGTGGCTAAGTGGTATCGGCCCCGACTTACGAGTTGTAGGTCGCGGGTTCAAACCCAGCCAGGTTCATTACTTTGTGTAATTTATTTCATCACCACTGCTCTCAAAACGGTGAAGGAAAACATCGTGAGGAAACCGGCATGTTTTAGAACCAAAAATTCGAAGACATGTGACATTCACCAACCCGCACTGGGCCCGCGTGGTGAATTACGGCCCATTCCCTCTCCTAAAGAGGAGGCCTGAGTCCCAACAGTGGGAACATTATAAGGCCGACTATGCTATGCTATGCTATAATACGTAGCTTGTACTGTCATCGCTGGGCTAACACCTCTCTACATTCTATTCCCCGCTCTACACCAAGAAGGATAATAAAATAGTTTACAAAATCTCTTTACAGGCTCTTCTCAAAAGGCATGCGGAGCTATGCCCAACACCTGCTGAACAGTCTGCTGTGCTCAGTCTGGTCACGAAGCTGCAGACGGTTCTCGATAACCTGGTTGTTGCACCAGGTGATTTTGCTGCAGCCGTGAGTATTAAATAAATAAATCCAGTGTCTTAGCGTGTAGTTCATAATTCCACTATGACATTGACACCCTGAGTTAGCGATGGGCGATTTCGAGATGTTTTAACAATCAAAAGAATCGAAGGCATTAAAATAAACAGTCGAATCAACCATCAAGAAATGATAAATGTTTGTATAAAATTTTTTAGTTCATAGATTGTTGGTTTGTTGGCTTGCTATACGCTTTGGTGCATACTGTAAGTATAGCAAGCAATGGATAAATAAATAATAAATAAATCAACTCGCCATTCTACAAAATAATTGAGATTTATCGATTGTTTCTAGTTAATGGAATTAACCGCAAGTTTTCGATTGTTTGAATCAGTCACTCACCGAGTCTCGCTCGGTCTCTGCTGTGAGGGGTTTTTTTTTAGATGGGAAAATTATCATGTGACAAATCGCGCTTTCGACTAAAAACCCACTCCTGTTCCTCCGTTGGCTACGTTGCCTTCGTCCCAGGGTCCCGGGTTTCGTTTTCACACTACCCAAGCCCCAATAGGCTTCGACCCTGCCCCTACGATTTGCTGACATCTCCCTGAGGCGCGCGTGGAACAATACGCGCCGTCGACGATTTGGGCTCGGTCCGGACGGTTACCGGACGGTCGGACGGCGGGCTACCCATTGCTCGCCGTTCGCAAGCCTGCGCCTACGGTGGCCGGATGCTGTGAGGGATCAGTCAGTTGCAATAACAGACCAAGTTAGATTCGAGTGAAAGTTGAAACAATCTAATAAAACTTCTCGCCATCGCGCATCGCTACCTTAGTATTTTAGCGACATCTATGGCACCACATACGAACTAAAAACTATAATTCCTGCATATACAATAGCCCGAAATCATGTACGGGGCAGTTGCTCAGATCATACATAACTCCCTTCTGGTCAGAGGATCCTCTCTTTTCAATGGGGGTATGTGAGACTTTACACAGCCTGTTCTGCATACCTTTAAAGTAATATCCATCCAGGTCTGCACTCAAGAAGTTCCCACTGTAGTATTTGTATTACAAGTAGATGTCCACAACTCCACGACTGTGGGACAAATGTCTCATTTTATCCACCCCAGCTCAAGGAAGGCCAGTAGCGCCTTGGTGTTACCAACCATTGGAGTTTACCTGGGTTTCTGAAGTACTTTGCCCTGTATCCTGGGCCACTAGGCAGCATAGAAGCAGATGAGCTGCTGCCTCGTCCTCCTCCATGCAGGCTCTGCATAGTGGGCTGTCTCTAACTCCTATGACAGAGAGGTGCTTATTAAAAGTCCCGTGGCCATTCGTAACAGCCGTTACTTTGCGCAACTGAGGTTTAGTCAGTCATAGGTGCTAGGGCCTATTTCGTGAAGCGGCTATCGATGGAGGGAAGTGCCTCCTTGGTCTGCCTGCACTCACTATGGTCTACCCATAATTTGTGGTGTAGATCTCTGGTGCATTTCCTTACCAGATTGCATAGGTATCTAAAGAGGAGCGGCACAATGGGATCAGGCCCTGTAATAGCCATACATAATTTGACTGGCCTGTTGGTCTAGTGGTCAGTGGCCCGGACTGCTATGCCGGAGGTCGTGGGTTCGATTCCCACCCAGGACAAATGTTTGTGTGATGAGCATGATCATTTGTTCTGTGTCTGGGTGTAATTTATCTATTATATGTATTTATTTAGAAATATATAATTATATTTATCAGTTGTCTAGTACTCATAACACAAGCTCTGCTTAGCTTGGGACTAGACGGCGTTGTGTGATAGTTGTGGAATATATTATTATATAATTGTATGGTCACCTGAACTCGTCATGCTTTGCCACACGAAACCACATCGCAGATTTCTGCGATTCGGATGGGTATCGCATACCATCGCAGTTTTGTATGGGAGTCTGAAGATCGTAAGAATATGTATTGATCCTATGAATATGCTAATTTGCTTGTAGAATCATACAAAATTGACCAAAATGTAGCTCCATATGTGTGGAGTAATTTGTTACCCTAAGAGGACTTCCATGAGTAGTGTGAAAACGAAACCTGGGCCCTGGGACGAAGGCAACGAAGGAACAGGAGTGGGTTTTTAGTCAGTAAAAGTCTGACACTATCTCCCGTCCATCCAAGAGCGGGATTTGTTATTAGATGATTTTCCCACCTAAAAAAAAAACCTTAAGAGGACTTGCTACCGAAATGAAAAGTTATCTATGCAGGTCATAGTCTATCTGTGTGCCAAGCGACACCAAAATCTATCCAGCAGTTAAACATAACATAACAGACAGACACACTTTCACGTATATAATATTAGTGTGAATTACTTCAGGAATAACATTTTTAATATTCACAATTTTAATGTTATGCTGACCTCTTCAGGATAATTTCGAGGTACAGCATTTTTTACGAAAAAATTCTCTGTATGTTTTATAAATAAAACTAAAATCTCTATTCGTCAATGTTTTAAGATTGTTAAATTTCTAGTTCTCTTGATGTATTTTTCAGTACCCCTGCTTTGCATGTTTTTCCTAAGGGCTTAGACAAAGTGAGATGTATCAGTGATGACACCAAAATGTTGATTGACATGTACCAAAAATCTTTAAAAGTATAAAAGTTATACCACAGTGTCTCAAGACGAAAGTCTATGACCAGTTCGTGTTGCCAGTGATGATATATGGCTCCGAAACGTGGTCGCTTACAATGGGTCTCATCAGAAGGCTTAAAGACACTGAAAGGGCAATGGAAAGGGCTATGCTCGGAGTTTCCATGTGCGATCGCGTTAGAAATGAAGATATCCGCAGGAGAATCAAGGTTACAGATGTAGTCCGAAGAATTGCCAAACTTAAGTGGCAGTGGGCAGGGCACATTGCACGAAAGGTTCTGGAATGGCGACCGTGTACCGGAAGACGCGGCGTTGGAAGGCCTCCCACAAGGTGGACCGATGACCTGGTGAGAGTAACGGGAATCCGATGGGTGCAACACGCACAGGACTGGTCATTATGGTGACATTTGGGAAAGGCCTGTGTCCTACAGTAGACCTCTTTCGGTTGAAATGATGATGATGATGATGAATGCTCCAGGGTAGCCTACGAAAATCTTTTTTTTTTTTACATTTCTCAGGATAATGTCAGTGTTTTGACAAACGCTATCACAGATACATTTCTCACTCTGTCTGGATCCTCTTGTCCACTCACATACGCGAGTACTAAGAAATAAAAATTCCGACTTATTGGGAACCTCCTTTTTATTTAAAGTTGGTTAAAAATGTGTCCATATCGATTGGCCAATAATTCTGTGCACGATTTCCGAGGTTTTCTTCATTCTTCTTATGCTCTAGGTTCTATGCTAGATGCTAGGTTCTGACCGCGGCTTTGCCCGCGTAAAAAACTTTTATGGTCCAAAGAGACTTATTATATGAAAAAGGAGTCTCAAAATTATCTTATGACCGTTAGGTGGTGTCCGGCCGAACTTTTGGTTTCGGTTTAGGCCTAGTTTTGTCAAAAAAAAAAAACTTTGGGGTTAGTGGTTAGGCAAAATAAAGACTGCACGCCAAAAAAAAGACGTATCTGAGCTCAGATGCTAAATAATAAATTATATTTATTTTGCAAATATGTTTAAAAAAACGCACGTCTTTTTCGTCATTTTAAACTAGATGAGGCCGGTGTTTCCTAGCTGACTACCCTGAGAAGAAACACCGAAACAAAGTCAGGGGTCAAAGTTTTTTTTAAAGTCAATACAATGAATATGCTATGGTTTATAGTGAATAACCTCGTAACTATGAAAAAAGACTTCCGAAATTGAAGTAATTTTTTGCACTTTTTTTTTTACATTGAAGTCGGTAGGATTTTTTTTTTATATTTCAAATGAACCATCTACAGGCACTTTTGAAGTGTCTAGAAATCACTCAGAAAAAATGATGCTAACTGCACATTCCAAAGCGTAGAGCTTTATGGAGAAGAATGTGCAAGAAACCCCATGGACACTCTTTTCAATCATGTTTTGTAATTACAAATATCTCGGTCACATGTTTCTTGTCGTTACTATGATGTATTGGATCCATGTTATGCGTTTGTGCGCCGACGTCTGTATAGATTTGCTATGCGAATATTTGTTTTTTTTTTGTTGTTCTTGTATCTATCTGTATCTTATTTTCTATATCTTCAGACCTCAGAAAACGGACTTTACTGTAACAATAATTGTCGATTAAAAATATCTCAATTTTCATCATTTTCTCTACAGCAACTGGAAGAGGTTCGTCAAGTCGGATCTTATAAGAAAGGGACAATGATGGCCGGCAAGAATGTGGCTGATATTGTCTGCATCATGAAGACTTTGCCCACGAAGGAGGCTGTTGAGGGTCTGTCGAATAAGGTATGGTAGTCTTAAGATCGCATGGAGTTTGAAATTAATGTCTAATACTCAGGTCCACTGTTCTCAAAGAGCAGAAACTCCAAGAGCAGTGGTGGCCGAGTGGTAACGCCCCGACTTACAAGTTGTAGGTCGCGGTTTCAAACCCAGCCAGGCGCATTACTTTGTGTAATTTATTTCATCACTACTGCTCTCAAAGCGGTGAAAGAAAACATCGTGAGGAAACCGGCATGTCCTAGCACAAAAAAAAATTGGGCAAGTGCGAGTCGGACTCGCTGAGGGTTCCGTACAAACTTGAAAGGTAAAATGTGGTTAACGATTTATGACGTATGAAAAAAAAACTACTTACTAAATCTCGTTCAAACTAATTTTCGGTGGAAGTTTGCATGGTAATGTACATCATATATTTTTTTAGTTTTATCATTCTCTGGTTTTAGAAGTTACAGGGGGAGGGGACACACATTTTTCCACTTTGGAAGTGTCTCTCGCGCAAACTATTCAGTTTAGAAAATATAGGGTTAGGGCATAGGGTTCTTCACGTTGACCCAGAATCCTGAAATTTGGTATAAAACAAGGTCTTATAGTATAGATGTAGGAATAAATCTGAAAACTGTAAATTTGTAGTTACAAAAAAATACTTTTTTTACAATTTGGAAAAATCTTCGTAACTCAATTCGGGAATCGAACTGTTTTCTGTAGGTAAGTTTGTGCGTAACCCTCAGAGCGCGAGTCCGACTCGCACTTGCCTTGTTTTTTTTTTATTACAGGATAGGGCCAAACTACATTGAAAGAAGTATAGTAGGCTTTATAATGTTCCCACTGCTGGGACTCAGGCCTCCTCTCTATGAGAGGGAATGGGCTGTAATCCACCACGCGGGCCCAGTGCGGGTTGATCGATGTCACATGTCTTCGAATTTTTGATTCTAGGACACGCCGGTTTCTTCACGATGTTTTCCTTCACCGTTTTGAGAGAAGTTTGAAAGAAGGGTTGACTCGAAATCTAGACCTATTATTTATGAAAATTATTTCTACTTCATAGGTGAACGAAGAATTGAACAAGTTGATGCGTGCAGAAACTCCAGCTACATCGGTGACGACGGCTTGCCACGAGCGCGGCTTCACGGTGACGGCTTCCACTGCAGCCGTGCGCGTGCTGGTCACCACGCTGCACCAGAACCTCAGGAAACTGGAGCCGGAGGTACAGCATCTTACTACTCTAGGTTTTACCTTCCCCATCTATTAAATTACTTCAACCAAATCAAAATTACTCCATCCTACCTCACAAACAACTTAAATCCAAATAATACTTACGAAATAAAAAAAATAAAACAATAGATCAAAAATCTGATGATAACTTATATTAAAATGTGTCTGTGTAAATGTCAAATAAATATTTTAAAATGTAAAATTTTTATTTAGTTTATGCAATCAACCAATGACGCCCAAAACTTAAAAATTATTTCACAATATTTCTCTGGTCCATTCAAAATTACCCCATCCATCTTCAAATTTTCCTGCTCATCACGAATTAAAAATCCACCTACTACTTCAAAATTACTCCGCTTACTTCCATATTATCGGATCTACTTCAAAATTACCTCACCTACTTCAAAATTATCTCGCCTACTTCAAAATTACCTCACCTACTTCAAAATTACCTCACCTACTTCAAAATTATCTCGCCTACTTCAAAATTATCTCGCCTACTTCAAAATTACCTCACCTACTTCAAAATTATCTCACCTACTTCAAAATTACCTCACCTACTTCAAAATTACCTCACCTACTTCAAAATTATCTCGCCTATTTCAAAATTACATCACCTACTTCAAAGTTATCTCGCCTACTTCAAAATTACCTCACGTACTTCATATCTCGCCTACTTCAAAATTACCTCACGTACTTCATATCTCGCCTACTTCAAAATTATCTCGCCTACTTCAAAATTACCCCACCTACTTCAAAATTACCTCACCTACTTCAAAATTATCTTATCTCCTTCAAAATTATTTGAACATTTGTGTTGGTGCGGAAATTGAACCCGCGAGCCTTTACTTCTCAACCGGGTCTCTGAACCACTGCGCTAAACGGGTCGTCAAATTATCTCACAATATTCCCTGGTCACTTCTAAATTACCCCATCCATCTTCAAATTTATATTAAATTCAGTATAATTTGTTTGTTATCAGGTACATCTAGAATACAAGATTATCAGCAGCCACTTGGCCGCTATCCGCCACAGCCGCTGGTTCGAGGAGAACGCTCACCATTCCTCTATCAAGGTAAGCCACATAAAATTATCCAACACTAGCTGTTGCTAGCGGTTTTGCCCGTGTGAAAGTAAGAAATTGTCTCGACGTAACAATTCCCTGGATAAAAACTATATATTTTATATTCTTGGATGTGGTCTATACTAGGGAATTTAATCCCGCAATTGCGGGATCCCGCACCTTTTCGGCGGTATCAGAAATGCGGGATCCACGTGTGCAGGATTTAAGTTTTTTTTTATAAGAAAATGGGATTCCGACAACTTGCCGTCGTTTTAAATTTGCAAGGGTCTATTGTTATATGTTTTTGACTTTTTAAATTTTTGAGTATATTATGAAGTGTCAAAGTTCATGCAAAATACTAGATTTTCTGGTACTGGATTAGTTTCACACAAATTTACAAATTGATTTCAATAAAAGCCTCGATAATATGCACAAGATACTGTGTTTCCAAAATATCTATTGTGTAATGACGTCATAATGGCGTAAGAGCGGTTGTATGAAAAACAGTGAAAATGTATGTCTTGTGGTGGTCGCCCTCTGAACATACATCTAGTTTTATTATAAATTTTTTTTTACAAAGAATAAAAAAATAACCGACTTTTACACTTTTTAGTTGCGATACACTTATAAACAGAGTGCCTATTTCTCATGATAATTCCAATAAACCCAAACTGCTAGGTTACATTGTTTTATTATGAAGTTCCTGTTTCTACCTTTTACCTTCCGGCTCCATCATCAGATCAGTTTGATGGTACCTTATAGCCAAAATGCATCTCATGACAATTCTAATAAGCCCAAACACGGCTAGGTTACATTTGTAGCGACATCTATCGCGTCACATAAGAAAATCCTGAATCGCGCAATCAAAGTTCTCCGCGCGATTAGAACATATAGAACAACCCGAAATCATCTATCGGGCAGTTGCAGCCCACCAGACATAACATCCCGTCTGGCCGGAGGATCCTCCCTTTTCAAAGGAGGTTTGCGGGACTTTACTCTCTGTTCCACATACCTCTAAACTGGTGACCCTCGACAAAGAACGTCCGCGCAGCCTTCGTGCAGCTACTACCTCGTGACGTCATCATCACTTCCTCAAGCTTTCGAGCGGCGAGCCATACAGCCTGCACCCACGGCTATAAAGGGTATCCTGACCACCAGCATGCCTACATGGTCATACCTGGTCATCACCCTCAGCCTCATCAGCGACCTTGGCGAAGCACACTGCACCTTCGGCCAGTCACGTGAAGAGCAACGAAGAACCTCTCCTGGTCGACGCAAGCAGTCAAGCCACTACGTCGCACAGCACCGCTCCGACTCACTGGAGCCTGCAGCATCATCCCGACTCACTGGGACATCATCACCCCGACTCACTGGGGCATTATCCCGACTCACTGGGACAGCACCACCCCGACTCACTGGGGCATCACCGCAGACAGTTCCGACTCACCGAGAACTATGCGGCATTCGGTTCCGACTCACTGGAACCAACCTACCAATGGCCTGGCACGCATCAAGAAGCATCAAGAACCATCGATCTCCGATCTCCGGAGGGGAGTGATGTAGCGACATCTATCGCGTCACATAAGAAAATCCTGAATCGCGCAATCAAAGTTCTCCGCGCGATTAGAACATATAGAACAACCCGAAATCATCTATCGGGCAGTTGCAGCCCACCAGACATAACATCCCGTCTGGCCGGAGGATCCTCCCTTTTCAACGGAGGTTTGCGGGACTTTACTCTCTGTTCCGCCTACCTCCAAACATTGATTAATTACGGAGTTCCAGTGCCTACCTTCCGGCTCCATCATCATTCGATGATACCATTTTTATCGTAACTATTCAGAACCATTAATTTATTTGTATTGTCATAGTCGCTTAACTCTCTTCATTGTGATATCTATGCGAGTAAGAAGTTCTGTTGACCATTTCTGGTCTTCTTCATCAGTTCCACTTTATCAAATTTTACTTTTTGACTGTAAATGCTTAAGTTCTCGATGAAAATACCAAAATCACTATATGGTTGCCTATAATATTTGAGGATTTCCCTCGATTTCGCCAAGATTCCATCATCAGATCACGACTTGGTGACTATGGGACCATTATACCTTTTCCAACAAACAAAGAATTTTTCAAATCGGTTGGCAAGCAACGAAGTTATGCCCGAACAAACATAAAAAAAAATACAAACATCCGAATTGAGAACCTCCTCCTTTTTTAGAAGTCGGTTAAAAAGTGATTTATATTTTTCGTTCCCAGGTACTAATCCGTCTCCTCCGAGACATGTGCTCGCGTCACTCTGGCCTCGAACCCCTGACCCCGTGGATGATCGACCTTCTAGCGCATCACTGCATAATGAACAACCCAGCCAGACAGGCCCTGCCCATCAACGTGGCTTTCAGGTAATTTCATTATCAATTCAGTTTGTGAATATCCCACAGTAAAATCATCTTCCTGCCCTTGTCCCGTGTTATTTGGGGTCGGCGCAACACGTTTTTCTCTTCCACTCTGCCCTGTCACTCGTCATGCTATCACTAACTTCCTTTTCTTTCATATCACTCTTCACACAATCCATCCATCTTTTCTTTGGCCTCCCTCTCCCTCTCCATCCATCCACATGTAAACTCATAACTCTTTTACTAACATGCGTCTCATCCCTCCTCTTGACATGACCATACCAAGACAAACGATTCCCCTTCAACTTTTCTGTCACTGGCGCCACTTTTAAACTTTCCCTAATATATTCATATCCCACAATAAAATATGACGGGCAAAAAGGGTTGGTTCTGCATCCAGCCGTTTTTAAAATGTCGTCCGCCCATTTTGTATTTGGTCCAACGAGTTGCCCATATCGTACGGTTGATCATAAAGAGACCTAAGTCAAAAACTGGTACTTGAAAATTGAATCTGAACTCTTATAATTTATAGTTCAATTTTCAAACATTCATTTTTGACTTAGGTCTTTTTATGATAAAGCGTGAGATATGGTCCAATATCATTTATTCACTATTCACATTATATTCTTTAAAATAATAGTAATAGCAATGTCATAAATTAAAATAAAACAAAACACAGACATTTTAAAAAAAAATACTCGGTCAAGTGCGAGTCGCAAAAAACGGCAAAAAATCATTGTCAAAAAAAAACAAAAAAATCAAAATAGCATTTATTCCAAATAAACCATTTACAGGCACTTTTGAAATGTTAAGAAGTCAGTCAGTCAGAAAAATAAAAATAAATGATGCTAATTGCACATTCCAAAGCGTAGATCTCTATGGAGAAGAATGTGCAAGAAACTCCATGGACACTCTTTTCAATCATATTTTGTAATTACAAATATCTCTGTTACATGTTTCTTGTCGCTATCATGTGAGAACAATGTAAATAAAAATAAAAACTAAATATAGATATTAAAATAGCAACTGGCAGCTAAGAGATGACCAGCCTCAACTGACAGCGCCCGTTCACGGACATGACGCTAATATTAGCACCACTCAGCTCAACCATTTTGAAGGGAACCGAATGATCCAACACCCGCGCCACCATCAGTGAGACATTTGAGTGAGCATGACAAACTCTCAACTGCCATGCTCATTTACAGTATTGTTGTACAGAAACCCCCACTTAATTTATTTTATTCTGTTTTTAGTATTTGTTGTTATAGCAGCAACAGAAATACATCATCTGTGAGAATTTCAACTGTCTAGCAATCACGGTTCATGAGATAGAGCCTGGGGACAGAAACACGGACAGCAGAGTCAGCAGTAGGATCCCGTTTTTACCCTACAAGTGCCAATTCCATACTAAAACTTATATCTCTACCCCACAGACGAGCCCTCTCCCTCTTAGCGGGAGGCCTATTCCTCCCCGGGTGCGCGGGTCTGGCAGACCCTTGTGAAGCGGCCCACGCTCGTGCACACACGGCCTTGGACCTCGCTGCACAGGACTTGGCAGCGGCTACAGCTCAGACGTGAGTAGACTACTAATGTTTCGCTCTTAGCAGGAGGTCGAAGCCTCGCACAGGCGCAGGGTAGCCAGCCTATCGGTATTTTACAGGTTACATTTTGGAGAGTGTGCGCGGGAATTGCATGACTTGATTCCGCCATCTCCTTTCTACCATCGGACAACCCGACGAACAGCGAGTATCCACCCTTACATTGTTGAAACTTCAACGGTCCGGACTAAGCGTTTCGCCAGCCTATCGGTATTTTACAGGTTACATTTTGGAGAGTGTGCGCGGGAATTGCATGACTTGATTCCGCCATCTCCTACCATCGGACAACCCGACGAACAGCGAGTATCTACCCTTACGTTGTTGAAACTTCAACGGTCCGGACTAAGCGTTGCGCTTAGTCGTTTATACCGCGTACATCGAAGGACTGGAACAATTTGCCTGCTGCGGTCTTCTCGTCCAACTATAATTTAGGTGTCTTCAAGGCTAGAGTGAATAGGCTCTTAATAAACTAGTGCGCCTGACCATCAATGATTGCATCTCCGCTTACCATCAGGTGGGATCGCAGTTAAGCACTGGTTTATATCAATTAGGTGTGTGGGTGTAGTTGACTCTTGTGTTGCCGCTCATACGGCTTTGATGGAACGGGTGCGGGCGGAATTAGGTTATGCAATTCCGACGCCCACCCCCCGAAATGCAACCGGTAGAAAATTATTGTCCAGTGGCTCAGACATTTGAGATACAAAACTACACCAATTTTACATCACAATATCCATTAGGCATCGATTTGCGAATAATTAAAACGGCCACTGAACTTCACTAGGAATTTCTCCACTCAAACCTCAAAATGGCGCGAAACCGAACGCGAAAATGGGGTTTCGCGCCATTTAGGATAAACGATAGCGTCTGCATAGATTATACATTATTGAGCTTTTTATACATTTGTAAAATGGATAAGAAGTTATTCATAAAGTAGTCTGTAAATATCGAAAATAAACAAACTTTTCTGTTATTCCCTATATACCTATACATATCCATAGGTTAAAACAAAAATTCATTTGCAGATTACTCCGCGTGGTAGCCCGCGGTGGTCACCGCTATGTCCTCGGACTCCAAGCATTCGAAGGTGGCAAGGACATCTCTACGGAGATCACCGTCTGGGACGGCGTGGTGGTCTCCCCTCTCGCTCCGGCCTACCAAGAAACACCGGAAGCCATGGATACTGATGATAAAGGTGAGATATTACTCATTTCTTCGAACGTGGCTAGTATGCCGGAAGAGCGTATCCAACCTCGTACATCGAAGGACTGGAACAATTTACCTGCTGAGGTCTTCCAGTCCGATTATAATTTAGGTGTCTTCAAGGCTAGAGTGAATAGGCTCTTAATAAACTAGTGCGCCTGACCATCAATGATTGCATCACTGCTTACCATCAGGTGGGATCGCAGTCAAGCGCTAGTTTATGTTATTTAAAAAGGTTTAAAAAAAAGAGTTTGTAATTGTTTTTTTTTTTTTTTGTTTCAGATGATGACGGTCAAGATGGAGTAGCGGCTTAGGTTAATTATTTAGTTTAAGTTTTATATTATATTATATTAAAAGACGGGAAGATTTTCTTTAAGTTAATATACTTATTGATATACCAAACTTGCGTTTTATTATTATTTATTTAAACTTCATGTACAGTAGTGGCACATAGGCGGACTTAATGTAAAAAGGCATTCTCTACCAGTCAACCTTTGGGTTAAAAAGACAACACTGTGGTAGGCTTGCACAATAAACAAATAACAGATAATTCAAACAGAAAAAATAAAATAAAAAAATAAGTTATTTATAATAAGAAAATACATATGCTAAAATTATAAACTAATAAATACTATGAAAAATATTAAATCATTAAGAGAACTTAATAATAATTCTGACGAAGACCAAACTAAAGTTGAGAGGACTTCAAATAGTAGTTCCGAATTTTACGCTTAAAGGAAAACTAAATTTCAGCTTTTTTGATGTCAAGGGGATTTATCTTTATTTCAAAAAGGTAAGTAACTTATAAGATAAGCCCCACAAAACCGTTGCAATGGTTTGACTGTGGGGTCGGTGAATCTCTAGACATACTTAAATGTACTTAAAACATTTCTAAATAATATAATTTTAATTTGCGTCTAAATCTATTTGTGTTTGTTTCACTCCTTATGTCTGCCGGCAGACTGTTCAATAGGTATGGTATTCTCTTTTTTAGTGTTCTGTCACCAAAGTAATTGGTGACTCTGAGTACATTGAATACATTTTATATTTATTACATTTTATTTATGCCTACGCTACCCACAGAACAAAGAATACATACTACCTTCTTTATTTCGTGACGCTACCCTAGGGGTAGGCTGCTACAGACATGCTAGAACTTGGTGAAATGAAGTTCTCTCACAGTTCGAAATGAAGTTCGCTCCGGACCACACCACCCGAACCAGGGCTCGGCGCGAGAGGTCGATGCCACGGCGGTACTCCGCAAAAGCGGGACATATCTTTACCGTATCCTCCGGGAGGCTTCACCTATCTGATAGTAGTGGTTTCTCCATACAAACTTTAGACCTTCGTTTCATCCTCTTAGTGTCTAAACACACTGCCGAAGGTACGCGACTGAAGTTCCGCGGCTGATTTAACGTTCCGATGTTTTTAGTTGACATGTTGTTTTTTGAATTTTAAAGACCTGGTCACTTGGACCTTTAGGTCAAGTCTTATTATATTTTACAAAACACTGCACTATGTGTCACATAAGAATGCGGGTGCAACACATTCTAATGTTTTTGT
Organism: Mythimna vitellina; assembly: GCA_949316375.1. Classification (NCBI taxonomy): domain Eukaryota; kingdom Metazoa; phylum Arthropoda; class Insecta; order Lepidoptera; family Noctuidae; genus Mythimna; species Mythimna vitellina. Next base: position 10,494,402 of record OX438713.1, on the reverse strand, counting down.
AGTATTTGGCAGCAAATGTATCGAGTCAGCCTTTTCGGAAAACTTCGCTGAGGTAGCTAAAACTGAAATAAAATTCTCAGCTCCATTTTACCGAGAACGCGCCTGTTTCAATGATTCCACATATTGTCCAGTTGCGCAGACACTTGAGATACAAAACTACACCAATTTTACATCACAAAATCCACTAGGAATCAATTTGCGAATAAGTAAAACAGCCACTGAACTTCACTCTAAGAAATCCCGCCAAAAACTCGCATCTTAATTGACATGACACACCATAAGTGCCGAACTTATAGTCGGCCTTATAATGTTCCCACTGTTGGGACTCAGGCCTCCTCTATAGGAGAGGGAACTTACGCGTGCCGAACTTACGCGGCAGAAATTCAGTTGCGCAACATTGTGTGTATTCAGTGTCTCGACAGCTTTCGTGGCGTCGTGACGTGTTATAAAAACAAAGTGATCCTGTTAGGGTTCCGTTATTATTTTAATAAACACAACGGGTGGACACGCGGGGCGCGGACATGCCTGCCTCCCGCTGCTCCCCGCCCCGGATCTTCATCGGCCATGTCGGCCTTATAATGTTCCCACTGTTGGGACTCAGGCCTCCTCTCGAGGAGAGGGAATGGGCCGTAATCCACCACGCGGGCCCAGTGCGGGTTGGTGAATGTCACATGTCTTCGAATTTTTGGTTCTAGGACATGCCGGTTTCCTCACGATGTTTTCCTTCACCGTTTTGAGAGCAGTGGTGATGACATAAATTACACTAAGTAATGCGCCTGACTGGGTTTGAACCCGCGACCTACAGCTTGTAAATCGGGGCCATTATCACTCGACCACCACTGCTCTTCATCGGCAATTGAACCAAACTTCGGTCACGTATGTGTGCTCTTACAGAATACGTTGACGCCGAATTGCCGTTGAACTTACGCAATTACGTTGCGCTATAGCATACAGCAGAACTTCGGTAGTTCTGCTGTATGCTATAGCGCAACGTAATTTCGGCATAATGTGTCGACAGTAATTCAAATAGCATTGCGGGCGTAATCATGCTGATCTTCGGTCGCGTACCTTCGGCATAGTGTGTTTAGACACTTGGGGTGTATTTTGGAAAATCTTAGAGCATGCCTACGTCATAATAACTATATGTGTGACAAAGTTCAGCGCAATCGGTGATTTTTTTTGTGAGTGGCCTCTCGCAGGTCAACCTAGGAGGTTGTCGGCTGCTTAACCGGTCTTGCCTGTGGCGGCCTCGATTAAAGAATCAAAGCCTCCAGCCAGGGCTTACTTAAACTAACTTAAAACTAAGCGACTACACGCTAAGGGCACCCCCTGTGGGGTACGGACCTCGGCTTAGGGCGTCGCTGGGGGGGGGGGGGGGGGGGCAGCAAGGGACGAGCTGGATCGAAAGGATTTAATTATTATTGATCGGGGATTTTTAAAACTACGGCTCAGCGACGCGGGCTGGCTCGAGCAAGGGACGGGGAGGACGTTTAAAAGATTGTCGCGGCGGGCCTCGGCGGCGAGGACGGAAAGAAGGCGGTTTGTGGTGTCTTTTAACTGTACTGGTTTCCCTACGGCTCTCTTGGAGCAGGGTAATAGGGTCATCGGGGGATTGACCAGTGAGTCAGTAACGGTAGCCTTTTATACTTATACTAGCGATCCGCCCCGACTTCGCATGTTCTCCATATGTCGCAATAGCTTCCCACCAACCCGGTTGTCCTTGGACACACTAGCACTGCGCGTACAGGGATGATCGTCGGTTGATACCACGTTTCCTTTAAAAGCATCAAAGAGGCCTCTGCGAGTTAGTTTCGACTCCTCGTACGCCTTCCAAAGGTCCAGGACACCAGGGTTCTGAGATATATTAACCCATATAATAATAATATTATTCCACAACTATCACACAACGCTGTCTAGTCCCAAACTACGCAGAGCTTTTACTATGAGTACTAGACAACTGACAAACATACTTATATATAAATTACACCCGGACACAGAACAAATGATCGTGCTCATCACACAAACATTTGTCCAAGGTGGGAATCGAACCCACGACCTCTGGCATTGCAGTCAGGGCCACTGGCCACTGAACACTAGACCAACAGGCCAGTCAGTTAAATGGTCAAGTCAATGGATGCTAACTAAACAGATTTATTTTTAATAGCATTATTATTCGCACCTGAAAATTGCGTTACCTTCTAAATTACTAAGTCAGCTACAATTAAGGAGCGTTTGAATGATACTGTCTTAGCCACTAAGTTATCTTCTATGTAAGCCACTTTCTGGTGTTTAGAAAAGAAAAACCAAGAAGGCTAATGCGGCAACGAAGCAGAGCTGAACTCCCGCCTTAGCCTCCTACACTAACCTGTCCGTATCGGAGTGCCCTATAATTCCAAGCTCGCTTTCGGACTAAGAATACTTGGCGTTGTAAAAAAGAGAAATTAGTTTATTAGAGGCTATCTCATTTCCCCGTTGCTTAGTTAAAAAATGAGAAGTTTGATCGCGTGGCCAATTTATATTATAATCAAGTCGACGGTCTCTTGAAGCTGTAAAAAAATCATATTTCTAAGTTAACTGAAAAAAGATGCGGCCGTTTTTGTCGCAAAAAACGTATATTTCGACACTTACGAGGGAATCAAAATTCATAGGGTACTTCCCGTTGACTCAGAATCCTGAAATTTGGCATAAAGCAAGGTCTTATAGGACAGATATGGGAATAAATCTATAAACTGTCAATTTGTTGTTACGTCACAACAAAAATAATTGCGATTCGGAAAAATCTTCAAGACTCCATTCGGGAATTGAACTGTTTACTTATGTAAGTTTGTACGGAACCCTCAGGGAGCTAGTCCGACTCGGACTTGCTCAGTTTTTGAAGTGAAAACTTCTTTAGCGGCGTTGAGCACTTTTTCTGTAACGGGTATAAAATCTTAAACTCGCGTCAGGACACGTGACCTGATCGAAAAAGCGTAAGACGGCCACCAGTCAAATTTTCTCATTCGATTTTGAACTTAACCTTCAACATTTTATGGTTTAAAATCATTTAAAGAAATTTTTAAATGTTTCCAATCAACTTTGAACCTAATACTTTAGGGATAAAGCTGACAAATCTATTAAATAAATTGCCACCCGCCGCGCGCCGGCGCAGCGCCGCGAAACCTAGTCCTCTGGCTATCTTCATCGTCCTTAAGATTGTGATAGAACCGTGGTCTTTGGGGGATTCGCACCGTGCTAACTACGAAGGCAATTTACGTGCTATTTACAAACGTTTCGTACCTGTAGGTATGTTAGTGTAGCTAAAATTCCGTATTTCCTTGCAATTTTATTGATTGACGCATAATGACAAGAGATTCTAAAATCAATAAGACAGTGTTGTCTTTGAGTTTGCAGCTTTCTTAGTATCTAGTAGCTATTAAAAGTACTTGTGAAGGCTTTTAAGATGCAAGCACAATCATGATAATAAAATAAAAAAGGAAATCGTTCAATCGCAATAAGTACCTTCCGAGTATTAAATTGCTAAACATTTTCACTAAGGCGTTTGTTGTTTGGTAAAATAAAGTTCAGTTTATTTAAATCTGCTTTAAAAATAATTTGATTACAAGTATTTACAAGTAAGTTAAAAAGCACGAGTGTTATTGGTATAGGAAACCGATAAATTCTCAGCTAATTCTGTAGTAAGATCGAATGTGACGTTCCTGCTTACGTGCTTAATAAGCGCCTGTGAAAAGATGTATCGCACACATTTTTATGTGCGACAGATTACTTCCACACTTTTAATTACAAATTCTTTAGGCAGGATTCAATGATAACATAACATCCTGTAATCCCCGAAGGCTCAGGCAGGGGTGCACCGAATAGTACACCCACATTTCGCAAGTTATGTTTTAAGTCTTTTTATTCATTTATTTACTTCATTTATTTTTGTAATCACTGGGATTACAAAAATAAATTGACATTTTTACTTGAATCTGCAAGAAGTTAAGACTTTAGTTTTTAAATGAATGAATTAAACTTGCGGTATCACAACAATCCGCAGTCTAAACTTATGTGTGTAATATCGAAATTGTCATGTTTGTGTACGATAGCGCAATAAATGAATATTGTATTCTACCACATAAATGATAGTACTTTTATACTGATAAAGCAATTGGTGCAAAATTATTCCCTAACCATTCCAAAATATCAAACATGCTCAACGTTAATAATCAAGTTTTCACTTCTGCCGGCACTCCCGGAGTGCAACCCGTCTTTTTTTTTTAAATAAAACGACAAATAACTTAACCTAATTTTTTATTACTAGAATATGGTAAATATGTGTACACAAGTAGTTATACTTTATGGCTTATTTTCTATAAAAGTATAAAAATGCTATACTAAACTTACAGACTAGTTTTTAGTGATTGGCATTCAAGCTAGCAGTCCACCTGATGGTAAGTGATCACCGCTGCCTGGAGCCATCTGCAAAGCCAGAGGCTTCGCTGATGCCTTGCCATAATAAAGACGAAGGTGTAACGTCTGATGTGCGAGTAACTACACCGGCAACCATACCCTTCAAACCAGAACACAGTTAAACTGCTGGTTGAAATAAGAATGGTGGTAGTAACTTCCCCGGTCGAGTTCTTGCACATAAAGAACTCTCCTACCAATCAAGCTCCACGGATCATTTTGTGGAGCGGCTCTGCATTGCCAGACCAGAGATGAGACTGGAATTTTCTCTGGACTAGGTCTACTGCTATCAAACTAAAATTAAATACAGAAAAAACATACGAGAAGAATTTTTACACACGTCCTTATTTTTTTGAGCGGGAAATCATCAAATATCTTTTTCCATTCTTGGTGGATCAAAAAAGAGTTTCAGATTTGTACTGACTAAAACTTTCATTCACTTCAGAAGGAGTATTTGGTCGTGGATGTGCGACCATTGCGAAAAAGACGCGAGAGTGTTTGTCGGATATATCCGACGTAGGCGATCAAAAGGTTAAAAAAATCCCTTTGTGTGTTGTTACTGTAGCCTTGGAACGCAAAAGGAAACTGAAGAAACACAGGTAACTTTTAAAGTGTTTATAATATCTTACGGATTTTATCACGCATTTCTTGCAAGTAATGTAATGCGTGGAATACGCACGCGGGATGCGAGGCGTGATATCGGGCAGCAGCCCCGCATGTGGAAAAATTCCGCATGCGTGATGAAATCCGTAGGATATTAAAAACACCCTTAGTCAGTAAATATCTGACTCAGCCTCTCTCTGTGCATAGAGTGGGATAAATTATTTGATGATATCCCTATTAACCCTTTAACCACTTGCGTCGGATTAGTCCGACGAGTGTTTTCGCATTCTATTCGCCAGGGTCGTGTGTTTGCGACTGGGTACTCCATCTCGTTTAGCTCTTCAATCCCCATAGGTGACAGAAGAGCTGACGAGATGGTGTATTTGGTCGTGGGTGTGTGACTCTGGCGAAATGAACGCGAGAGTGTTTGGTCGGATATATCCGACGTAGAGGTCAAAAGGTTAAAAAGAAATTAAATGTCAGTCAATGCTATTTTTTGTTCCTGATAAGCTTAGGGCTTTATTTAAAATAAACTTCAAACTTAGTAAAGTAATAGTTAAAAATGCGTCTTCTCGTCGTCGGCTTCATTTGTTGGTTTTAGCCAAGCATCGTCAGTGATTGGATGAGGTCAGCAGGGTTCACCACTGGCGAAGATGATGATAATGTCTCCCCGGGACCTGGAAACAGAAAATGTTTTTTTACACTTACTCGAAATCTGCTCTTATCCCTAATGCTTACGATGGAGGTGTGCCTCGCTTGGGCGAATCACCGCCCTGACCTCGTAGAAGCGATTGGCAGCAACAACTTCTCGTGCTGAGTCCTGGTACAGGCCATGGTCCGGAGCGAGGAGTAATGGCAGGCGCGTGAGGGAATGGACATCCCTACCACTTTTAGGCACGTAATTGTCTGGTTTTCGCGTTAGTGCGGAAAAATTTGCGAGCTCGCCCCCGTCACAATTTATTACATTTATCGTATCAGGCTGGACTTTCATTTATATCTTCGAAGTGTATTAAAAAACTTCGTTTGATACATGTGGCAAATTTGTCACTGCAGCACTCGGCTCCATAAAACCCTCGCCTGCGGCTCGGGCGAATTCTGCCTCGGTCGCGATACAAACTTTCTCCACTTGTTTCAAAGTATACTATTGTAAAAAGCGAAGCTGTTGGCAGCAGCTAGTTGAGAATGAAACAAACATGGTAATTCTATAAAATAATAAGGTTGTGGTAGAATAAATACCATGTTGCTCCGAAACGTGGTCTCTTACAGTGGGCGTCATCAAAAGGCTTAAAGTCAATCGAAGAGCAATGGAAACGGCTATTCCCGGAGTTTCCTTGCGTGATTGCATTTGGAATGAAGATATCTGCAGTTCTGCAGGTATCTTCATTGGCTTCAGCATCAAGCTGGTGGCTGCAGATGATAAAGTTGTAGTAGAATATCACTGTGTCTGACTATGACCAGTGCGTGTTGCCAGTGATGACATATGGCACTGAAACGTGGTCGCTTACAATGAGCCTCAATCAGAAGGCTTAAAGTCATCCAAAGGGCAATGGAAAGGGCTATACTCGGAGTTTCCTTGCGTGATCGCATAAGGAATGAAGCTATCCGCATAAGAACCAAGGTAGCCGACATAGCCCGAAGAATCACCAAACTTAAGTGGCAGTGGACAGGGCACACTGCTCGTAGAACAAGTTCTAGAGTGGCGATCGCACACTGGAAGACGCAGCATTGGTAGACCGCCCACAAGGTGAACCGATGACCTGGTAAGAGTCATAGGAATGCGGTGAATGCACGTACAGGACCGTTCGTTGTGGGGACACTTGGGGCAGGACTATGTCCAACAGTGGACGTCTTTCAGCTGAAATAATGATGGTGATGATCATGGAGTAGTATTGATGGAACACTTACCTCCATCTGCAGTTCGATGACCTATAGCATCACGTTGATTGTAAGAAGCCAACTGAACTCGCAATCCACCCTGAAAAAATTGAAATGATTAATTTATTAATGGATTGTACAATTTAATTCCACCAAGTCCGTTCCATCATCGGACCAGACGTACGGCGTTACGCCATCGGCACATGGTGGACATTCCACCCATACCTACGTACAAAACGTTTTGGGAAGACATTAATATGCGTACAGCTAAGGAGTGGAATTCCCAGCCGGAGTCTGTTTTTCCGGATAGCTGTAACCTAGGGGTCTTCAAGTGAAGAAGAATTGAACTGTTTACATGTATGTCATTTAAAAAAAATATATACCTTTAATATTCCATCGTTTTTATTATGGACGATAATAATTATCTATACTTATAATAAATCTGTAGAAGTGAAAATTCTGTACACTGAAAATATCAAATAAATAAATGGCAGGGGGCGTTACTAAACCGACACCGAACCCAAAAATGTGATTAAAAAAATTTTTGTCTGTCTGTCTGTTTGTTCAAGCATCACGCAAAAACTACCGGTTCGATTACGATGAAACTTGGTATAATTATTCTTTAATATCCTGGGCACCATACTGGGTACTTTTTATCCCGAAAAAGTATATACAATAAAAAACAAACTTAATTTTGCGGTTCGATCCCTAGACCCGATTACTTTACGAACCGCAAATAATAAGTTTGTCGTAGGTTACGTCACCCGCATTGGAGTTCACTAAGGGGCGCTGCACACGGCTAAGATACTACCTATATTATTTTATCATAAGATACAATATTGCTCGCCATACAATTCAATGGATTATCCACCACACACGACGAAGATAATAAATAATATTTCATATTTTCGTATCTCATTAAACCTAATAAAACCTTTTTCGAATTCTACGCGGACAAAGTCGCGGGCAAAAGCTAGTTAATAAATAAATTGAAATGGCTAAACATACACTCCTATTATTTAAATTTGTATCTTTAAGAGAGTCCTTTTCCACTCGCCTATCGTCAACATCGAGTATGATTTAAAAGCTTGTTACTTCATCTAACGCAATCCAACGCGATGTTTGATGAAAAGACAAAGGGAAAAAAAAGAGATAACACCTGAAAACTCTGTTAGCATTCGGTAATTCCGTGATTTACTCGAATATTTTTCAAAACTTGTTCCTGGAAATACGTGTTTTTTTTTTAAACCTTTAAATTTTTTTTAAATAAAATTCAGAATCTTGATTAAATTTGCAAGGCTTCTATTGTTATACTTTTTGACTTTTTAAATTTTTTAATTTACTATAAGAGTGAATCTGTGTTTCCTGATAGCTACAACCCGGGAATCTTTTAGTCAAGAGTGAATAGGTTACTTCTAGGTAAGTGCTCGTTCCTTCGTCGACCGCATCGTCGCTTTCTATCAGGTGAGATAGCGGTCAAGCGCGAACCAAACAAGAATTAAAAAAAAAAAAACTGTGTTGACTTTTTTAATGCAAAGGTTGACTGGTAGAGAATGCCTTGTTGCAATAAGTCCGCTTATGTGCCACTACTGTACATAAAGTTTAAATATATAAATAAATAATATCCACAAGATACTGTGTTTCCAAAATTTCTAATAAAAAATGTGTCATAACGTCATAATCGCGTAAGAGCGCCTATATGAAAAACAGTGAAAACGTACGTCGAGTTGCATGCCCTTAAATACACCAATAAGATGAAAGCAGGACGCAATACATTTATTGATCGTAAAACCACGCCTACCCATCAATACGCCTACGCCTACCAGCCACCTCACCCCCCTCCCCCCTCACCAGAAGCTCATCTTTTGAGCCTTTTAATCTATTATATTGGGGTCGGCTTCCAGACTAACCGAATGCGGCTAATATAATATTCCACAACTATCACACAAAGCCGTCTAGTCTCAAGCTAAGAAGAGCTTGTGTTATGGGTACTAGACAACTGATAAACATACTTATATATTTCTAAATACATACATATATAGATAAATTACACCCAGACACAGAACAAATGATCGTGCTCATCACACAAACATTTGTCCTGAGTGAGAATCGAACCCACGACCTCCGGCATAGAAGTCAGGACCACTAACCACTAGATCAACAGGCCAGTCAAAGGTTAATTTTACTTGGAACGATTGCCTCTCTGATCTATACAATTATGTTACTAAGTAACACAATAAAGAAAGAAAAAAAAACAGGCAAGTGCGATTCGTACTCGCGCACAAAAGGTTCCGTACAGATTTACTTAAGAAAAAATAGAGTTATCAAGATTTTTCCGAATCGCCAAAAAATTTTTTTTTTTTTGTGACGTAACAACAAATTTACAGTTTTCAAAATTTCATGAAATCATTCATTTCATGATGATTTCATTTTGCATGAAGCCAGCTTCATGCAAAATTTCAGGATTCTAGGTCAACGGAAAGTACCCCATGAATTTTGATTCCCTTGAGAGTACCAAAATACACGTTTTTTGCGACATAAGCGGCGGTATTTTTTTTGTCAATTCAGAAATTTGATTTTTTCGCAGCTTCATGGGACCCGCAGACCTGAGTAGGTTTTAATTTCAACTCGATACCTCCACACTTTCCCGAGGGTCTCGACAGACACACAGACAGACGGACGGACTACAAAGTAATCTTATAAGGGTTCCGTTTTTTCTTTTTGAGATACGGAACCCTAAAAATAATAATGGCTCAGACACTAACCTTCATCTTGAAAGGCTGGTTAACCCTCAGGTCCTCTGGAGCTTTTGACACCGATAAAATTTCAACAGGTCCACCTCGTCACGCACGGCAGACGGCTAGTGGCGCACTGCGGCATTGCACAAAAGAAGTCTAGTCTAGAACGCTAGCTGCGCTGCGCAGGTTTGTTTCCCGATCAATACTTTGTCCTTATATGTATATATCTCGTGTGCAGTTCGTTATGTATTTTATTTTAGTATGCATGTGTAGTTGGTTTTATTGTAGCTAACGCCATCTATCTTTAAGCGTCGGTATTATTTTTTTGTTTCAACGCCATCTGTTGGTGATGGAAGGTACTGATTGTAGTGCATAATGCAGTCATTTTGTAATGCAGTTCAGTTTTTACTGTTAACAGGGGCCTTTTTCACTCGCCTACCGTCAACTTCGAGAATTAAAAGCTTGTTACTTCATCCAACGCAATCCAATGCGATGTTTGACGAAAAGGCAACGCGAAAAAAGAAAGATAACGCCTGAAAACTCTGTTAACATTCGGTAATTTCGTGATTTACTCGAATATAAATTTACAAAACTTGTTCTACGAAATACGTGTTTTTTTTTAAAACTCTAAAAAGTTTTTGAAAAAACTTGTCGTCATTTAGGATCTTGATTAAATTTGCAAGGCTTCTATTGTTATACTTTTTTGACTTTTTTCATTTTTGAGTTAATTATGAAGTGTCAAAGTTCATGCAAAATAGCAGATGTTCAGAGGTCTTATTGGATTAGTTTTACTCATCGTCATCATCATCATCATCATCATTTCAGCCGAAAGACGTCTGTTTGACATAGGCCTCCCCCAAGCGCTGCCACAATTACCGATACTGTGCGTCTCGCATCCACCGCACGCCTTTCATACCAAGGCCGAGTCTTCCTTTCAGAAGCAGACCCTTGGTCCCAGTAGGTCTCGATCCTGCTGGGCCCCTACGGTTTGCTGAAATCTCCTTGAAGCGCTCGTGGAACAGTACTACTTACGAGCCGACGACGACTTGGGCTTGGTCCGGACGGTTACCGGACGGTCGGACGGCGAGCTACCCATTACTCGCCGTCCGCAAGCCCGTACGGAACCCTCAGTGCGCGAGTCGCAATTCATCATCATCATTTCAGCCGATAGACGTCCATTGCTGGACATAGGCCTCCCCCAAATGTCGCCACAAAGAACAGTCCTGTGCGTCTTGCACCCATCGGATTCCCGCAACCTTCACTAGGTCATCGGTCCACCTTGTAGGGGGCCTTCCAACACTGCGTCTTCCGGTACGCGGTCGCCATTTCAGGACCTTTCAGCCCCAACGGCCATCTGTTCTGTGCAATTGCTCGGTTGTAAAAAGTTTTTTTTTAACCACCCGAAAAACGAACCTGCAGACAGAAATAGTACCTACCAGAGTACTTGTAATCAAATCACATGATTCTTATAGCACAAAATAGCTAGGTACAGAAGTCAATCTCATGTATTTACTTCATTTTTAATACCTACGCTCCGCGGTCACGCTGCGTTTTCCCATTGTGTACAAGGCTAGAACGCAGCCATGGGAAACTGCTACTTTGTATTGCTATTTTTAAATCTTCAATTACCTACAATGTATACACGAATTCTGTACACTAGTCTTGTATAGTTTGTAACGTTACACACGTGCGTCCTGGTTCTAAACTATACTATTCAAAGTCAAAGTCAAAGTCAAAGTCAAAGTCAAAGATTTTTATTTCACATAGGCCTACATGGGCACTTATAAAACGTCAGAAGCTAGTGCACGGTTCCAAATTGGTCGTTTCCTATGGAGAAGAACCGGCAAGAAACTACATGGTTACTCTTTTAAAAAAGAATTTGTTGATACAATTTTCTCTGTTTACAATATATTGGATTTATTATGTAAGGACAATGTAGACTGGTCAATAAAGTACAATAAAAATAATCATAATAAAAAGGAACCTAAGAATTCGCGGAGTCTACAGTGTTTTCACATTCACATTTCAAAAAAGAGGCTATACAAACAAAAGCAAGCAAAATAAATAATTACAATTATTAATAAACAATATGTCAACAATATAAATAATAATTAAAAAAAAAAAAAAAAAATATTGCAAAAGCAATGTATATATTACAACAAATGTGGAGCAGTCAATAGATAAATTTACAAAATATTATGAGCTACCAGGGGGCCACATGTGCAGAAGCAGTCATTGCCAAACAAGCGTGTCAATATTATCATCACATACGCCTGACAAAAGCTGCGATATGTAATATATAAAATTCTCGTGTCACAGTTTTCGTTGCCATATTCCTCCGAAACGGCTTGACCGATTTTGATGAAATTTTTTGTGCTTATCCGGTATCTATGAGAATCGGACATCAATTTTTTTTTTTTAATTTTAGGTAAATTTTTTTTAAGTATATACATAGCAAAACAACGTTTGCTGGGTCAGCTAGTAGTTTAATAAAATCATTTATGCATATAATGGAATTAAGTTTTGACATTATTAATATAGATTCAATAGATATATTATATATTGATTCAATTGTGAATTTACCAGTTATGACAAATATTCGTGGTCAATTTTGAGATTTAGTTTTTTTACTTTTGACTACACAAATATGATCAGTAACGAGTACTTTTTTTGTCATCATCATCATCATCATTTCAGCCGAAAGACGTCCACTGTTGGACATAGGCCTCCCCCAAATGTCGCCACAATGACCAGTCTTGTGCACCGGTCCGGTCTTGTTGTTTGTGTGTGTGATCCTGTGCCGTGCGTATTTTTTTTTGTACTAATTATACAATAGTGGCGTATTTGTATTTTTCATGCATTTATCATCATCTTCCTGCCCTTGCACACGTTTTTTTCTTCCATTCTTTCCTGTCAACCGTCATACTATCACTAACTTCCATTTCTGTCATATCACTGTTCACACAATCCATCCATCTTTTCTTTGGCCTCCCTCTCCCTCTCCACCCATCCACATGTATACTCATAACTCTTTTAGTAACATGTATTTCATCTCTCCTCTTTACATGATCATACCAAGACAAACGAGTCCCCTTCAACTTTTCAGTCACTAGCGCCACTTTCAAACTTCCTCTAATATATTCATTTCTCACTTTATCCATTCTCGTCACACCACACATCCATCTCAACATTCTCATCTCCGCTACATGTAATCTTTTTTCATCCGTCTTTTTCACAGCCCAACGTTGTAATTCATACAGTATGACAGGACTTATCACGGACTTGTAGATTTTACCCTTTAACTTGGGGGGCATCCGTGGGTCACAAATTTTTTATAAAAATTTTCATGCATCTATAAGAGCGAGTTTTGTCTGAGACACCCTATATATTAACTAGATTGTATAATTATCTCTCGTCAAACTATTGATCGTGACTTGCGCAGTGGAGCTGGCGGATCTAGACTAGACTTCTTTTGTGCAATGCCGCAGTGCGCCACCAGCCGTCTGCCGTGCGTGACGAGTTGCTGCTCTGAGCTGACACCGGGGCTCCGGGGTTTTGAAGCCTACAGGCCTAAATTATCATTGGAAGAAAAAGGTCAGTGTTTCACTTAATAATGATAGCTATTCCTTCTGTGGAATGCGCTTCCTCTCGATATCAGGACGGCCGAAAGTCGATATGCATTTAAGCGGAAGGTGCGGAATCATTTGCTCCATCAATAGCAGAATCGTCTCAAAACTTCTTTCTTTACTTTATATTAATATATATGTATATATATTATATTAAATATATATGTATGTGCATTTTAATTATATGTATATTTTTTTTTAAATCTTGTTTTTCGTATTAAATTTCATTTTTATGCACCTACCATATTGTCTCTTCACCACCCTAGGTTGACTGGTAGAGAATGCCTAAGGCATTAAGTCCGCCTTTGAACTTTATGTTGCATGAAGTTTAAATAAATAAATACATAGATAGCTGTTCTTAAATATCGTGATTGCGATATTTATTTATTTGGCGATACTTAGTTTCAGTTAGTCTAGAGAATCAACGCCGAGTTAATCATCGATTTTCTATCGTTTACATTCCGGGGAGTGCATTGCAATGAGGATCAAACACATAATACTTTTGACTGGCTTGTTGGTCTAGTGGTCAGTGGCCCTGACTGCTATGCCGGAGGTCGTGGGTTCGATTCCCACCCAGGACAAATGTTTGTGTGATTAGCACGATCATTTGTTCTGTGTCTGGGTGTAATTTATCTATATATGTATGTATTTAGAAATATATAAGTAAGTTTATCAGTTGTCTAGTACTCATAACACAAGCACTGCTTAGCTTGGGACTAGACGGCGTTGTGTGATAGTTGTGGAATATATTATTATTATTATTAATAGCAAATCCGATTTTTACTAAGTACATCGTATGTGTAATAATTTACTGAGCATTTATTTTTTATAAATTATTGAAATCCGTCAAGAAATGGTGGATTTATTAAAGTTTTTCTGAATGACGTCATCTGTCATGATCCGTGCGACAAACAGCTTGATCGTATTCATTCGCTGGTGGAGACCGACTATGATAGATGACGTCACAGCGAGTCGCTTCATTCTCGGGTGCGTTTCTGGAACTAATATACTAAAAATGTTGTATCTTCGTCATTTTTGGTTCGATTTAAATAATTTCTTCATAGTATTTACTGGTTTTTTTTTGACGCTATTCTGTGTACTCCACAAAAATCATGAATGTTCCATTATCGGACCGCTAGACGTACGACATTACGCCATCGGTAGTCGGTACACGGTGGACATCCCGCCTATTTTGGCAACACTTTTTTGTGTGTACAGCTGAAGCTAATATATATAGATGTACTTGAATGGGGTTACGAATCGGGTGAGGGTGATACGATATCTAGGTCAGTAGGTGCCGGCTTAAAATCAATAACATGGCGTCCTCGCTCTTTCTCCTCATTGGTCAAATTTACATTCACGGCTGGCATATCATGAATACAGGTTCCCGCCCCCTTTTTGCTAATAAGAAAGAAAGAAAAAACAATTTATTTGCGTGAAATGATGTAATCTTAAAATTAGCTTACAATCATAACCATTATATAGAAGAAAGAAGAAGAAAGCCGTTTGTTCACGCCTCAAACAATCGTAAAAACTAATAATACTCAATGAAATAAAAAAAACTAAATAACGAAGAGACAAAACTATTATAGAAACACCGACGTCCATAACTAAAGTTATTTTGCACTTTTTAGTGTTTTTTTTTTTTAATTGAAGTCTTTTATTTTAAGGCGGCACCTACTGACCTAGATATCGTATCACCTTCCCCCTTTCCGTAACTCCGTTCATGTACATCTATATATAATATATAAAAGGAGAAACTGACTGACTGACATATCAACGCACATCATAATCATCATCATCATTTCAGCCGAAAGAAGTCCACTGTTGGACATAGGCCTCCCCCAAGCGAAGCCACAACGACCGATCCTGTGCGTCTCGCATCCACCGCACTCCCGCGACTGTCACCAGGTCGTCGGTCCATCTTGTGGGAGGCCTTCCAACGCTGCGTTTTCCGGTGCGCGGTCGCCACTCTAGAACCTAGCCAAAACTAATTTTATTAAGTACAGTGACAGACTACAGACTAAGACAATCACCACAGTTGTTCAGTTCAGACTAGAAGCATGAAATTTGGCACTAAGATTCCTTTTATAACGTAGGTGAGCGCTAAGAGAGGGCTTCCCAAAATTCAGCTCCTATGGGGATCACATGGGAATCCAAAGTTTGTGTGGGGAAACTTATTTTCACACAGGTGAGGCCTCAGGCAAAAGCTAGTTAGTACATAAGTCCTTGTGCAGTTAAATTATCGTCACCACCTTTCTTTAAGGGCTCCAAATTCAACCTGAACAGAAAAGTCGCAAAAGTTTTACAGCAGTCTGTACCCGGTTATAACTTTATTTTATTTGAATGTGACATGCAATTAGTTGCGAATTAAACTGTGACTAGTTAGACTTTATTTTAATTGTTGACATTTTATTTTTAATGATTATTGTATTTTAATTATCATTTTGCAATTTATAAATATTACAAATTCAAATCATATTGATAATATTTGTATGCCTTCTGGCGGGACATTGTTGGACATTATATTTTTTTGTATAACATCTTTAACCATACCCTATGTTCACAAATAAATATATTATTATTATTATTATTATAAATTTATGTAAAAAAAGAAAGAGAAAAAAATAATAATTTTATATATAAAGTCTTATATACAGGGGGTATTTATGACAGCAACTGTAGGGGCCTACCGGGGTCGAAGCTTACTGGGGCCACGGGTATTCATCATCATCATCATCATTTCAGCCGAAAGACGTTCACTGTGGCGGCATTTGGGGGAGGCCTATGTCCGAACATAGGCCTCCCTAAATGCCGCCACAATGACCGGTCCTGTGCGTCTTGCATCCATCGGATTCCCGCGAACCTCACCGGGTCATCAGTCCACCTTGTGGGAGGCCTTCCAACGCTGCGTCTTCCGGTACGTAGTCGCCATTCCAGAACCTTTCGTCCCCATCAACCATCTGTTCTGCGAGTAATGTGCCCTGCCCACTGCCACTTAAGTTTGGCGATTCTTCGGGCTATGTCCGTTACCTTGGTTCTCCTGCGGATATCCTCATTTCTGCGGGCTCATTTCACGGGTAGTGTGAAAGTGTAACCCGGGGCCCTGAGACGAAGGCAAAGAAGGAACAGGAGTGTGTTTTTAGTCAGTAAAAGTCTGACACTATCTCCCGCTACGCTCAAGAGTGGGGAATGTCATAAGATGATTTTCCCACCCGAAAAAAAAGGGGTTTTAATTATGACTTTATTAAAAAACTTAAAAAAAGTTTTTGTTTATTTTTTTTTGTGATATTTCGTAAACGCGCGCAATTACGTAATATGAATACCCCCCGTTGCGCGAGGCGATACAATATTAGGAGATAATTCATTAACGTTTTCGAATATTGTTGTAGGTGCCTCCAATACGTCTTGTATGGCAGCTGATGGCTGATCGAACCATGCTGCCAACAGACCAGCTTCCTACTGCTTATTCTTATGAAGGTAAGGATCTCAATGTAATTTTCCGTAACTTTTTATTATCTGTGTGGTCTTTTAGAGGCACAATAGGCAAAATAGTCTTGCTAATGTCAATATTATCTAAATTAGCATAGCATAGACGGCCTTATAATGTTCCTACTGTTGGGACTCAAGCCTCCTCAGCTCCTGCTCTCAAAACGGTGAAGGAAAACATCGTGAGGAAACCGGCATGTCCTAGTACCAAAAATTCGAAGACATGTGACATCCACAAACCCGCACTGAGCCCGCGTGGTGGATGACGGCCCATTCCCTCTCATAGAGAGGAGGCCTGAGTCCTAGCAGTGGGAACATTATAAGGCTCACTATGCTAAGCATATTAATGAAATAAAATATTATTATTAATATAATATAATAAATACTTCTTCATAATCATCATGATTTCATCCGAAACACGTCCACTGTTGGACAAAGGCTTGCCCAAATGTCGTCATAACGAACAGTCCTTTGCGTATCACAATAATTGGATTCCCGCAACCCCCACCAGGTCATTGGTCCACCTTGTGGGAGAGCTACCATCTGGTCTGCAAGACAATGTGCCCTGCCCAGTGCCACTTAAGTTTGGCGATTCTTCGGCTTTAGCTTACATAAAGTAATTTACTTTTTCAGGTTCCTGATGACAAGAGGAGGCAGGAGGAGACTTTGCAGCCTTTCCAGCATGATCTGTCAACATGACTGTGCGTTCATGTCGGCAGATTATGCTGTAAATGCTGATGGGCGATGAAGATGACAAGATGGGGTGCAAGTGGCTCTACCAACACCTGCAGAGCCAAAGTCAACCTCACCTGCCCGCGGTGCACCCTGCTCGAAAAACCAACGAGGTTATGGCGAAACCATCAGTTCAGAAAGAGCGTTATTAAATATTAAGGCTAGATATAGATTTTGTTATTCTTATAATAAAATAATGTAGACGTAACACCATTACATACTAACATATTATAACAGACAAACTTTAGAATGTAAATATAGTAATAAGAAATTAGGTTAAGTAGTCGTGTGTTTTATTTTTGATTAATCCCTCGTAATTTGCCTTCCTTTTGGGTCTAACCTAACTGCAGTATTGGTTCGCATAGCTTTTTTTTTATTGGGTGGGAACATCATCTTATGACATATCCCGCTCTTGGGCGGAGCGAGAGATAGTGTCAGACTTTTACTGACTAAAAATCCACTCCTATTCCTTCGTTGCCTTCGTCCCAGGGCCCCGGGTTTCGTTTTCACACTACCCATGGCCCAGTAGGCTTCGACCCTGCTGAGCCCCTACGATTTACTCACATCTCCCTGAGGCGCGCGTGGAACAATACGCGCCGTCGACGACTTTGGCTCGGTCCGGACGATTACCGGACGGTCGGACGGCGGCCCATTGCTCGCCGTCCGCAAGCCCGCGCCTACGGTGGCCGGAAATCGGTATCGGAATCCCGGCGGCGGACAGGGCGTAAGAACCGTTGCCTCACGCGATCGGCCGCCTCCTTTGCTAGCATTACTGCTTCGCAGAAGGAGGCGACCGCCTGCCATCGCATAGCTCACCATCCGACCGTCTGGTAACCGTCTGGACCGAGACCAAACTGTCGACGGCGCGTAGTGTTCCACGCGCGCCTCAAGGGCATGTCAGCAACGGGTCGAAGCTTACTGGGGCCAGGGGTGATGCGAACGATATCCCTGGGACCCTAGAATAAAGGGCAAGAAGGAACAGATGTGAGTTTTTAGTCAGCAAAAGTCTGATACACCCTCCTGCTTCGCCCAAGATCGGGGAATATCATTAGATGATTTTTCCTACTAAAAAAAAAGCATTGGATCACAATTTGCAGGGTTGTGGGTAGCCGTACAGATAGGACGAAACAACAGAACGACCCTCGTCATACAATGCACAATTACAGCTGGGTGCTTAAACCTCCCGATAATTTTAACGAGGGGTCGGAGAGTTTCTCTTCTGGAC
This sequence comes from Mythimna vitellina, assembly GCA_949316375.1. Classification (NCBI taxonomy): domain Eukaryota; kingdom Metazoa; phylum Arthropoda; class Insecta; order Lepidoptera; family Noctuidae; genus Mythimna; species Mythimna vitellina. The sequence goes on along the minus strand of OX438713.1, from coordinate 10,475,668 downwards.
ACGAGATACTATGGCCAACCTGGGAAACTCTAAACAGACTCTGTACCAGTAAAGACACATTCTAGTAAAGACCATCTTCACAGATGAGGGGGTTCCGATCTTCAGTCTTAGTGCGACGTCTCTCCACAGACCATGTCCTACCTATCCTGCATGACTTGCCCAATTACCTGTTCACGTAGGGGCCCAATGACAGCGTCAGTGAACGGCATTGCTGTGGCACAAACTGGGCCAGGCAAGAAATTTAATTAGTTTTGCCATGGACATGCTAAGAAAAGGAAGCAGCATTCATTGATGATTTTCGAGCAGATTCGTAAACTGCGGAAATACAGCATTCAAACTACAGTCTTGCAGCCATATGTTGCTATTTGTGCTCTACTGCAATTCATAAATCCATACTACAGTTTTGCAGCCAAATGTTGCTACTTTTGATGTTAGATTTCACGCGACGCACCCACGATACACGAGTCAACACCAGAACAGTGGTTCGATATGGCTGAAAGGTTCTGGAGTGGCGATCTTTTAACGGAAGACGCAGCGTTGGAAAGCCTCCCACAAGGTGAACCGATGACTTGGTGAGGGTCGCGGGAATCAGATGAATATGAGACCCACAGGAATGGACCTATGTCCAACAGTGGACGTTTATTGGGTGAAATGACGATGATGATGTCTACAATCGAGACTATCGGCTCACTCTCGTGGTACGAAGAGGTCTTAATGTTCAATGAAGGGATTTCAGGCTGTTGTATGTTTTCTAATCACGCAGAGAGCTCTAATACCACTATGTTGGAATTTTTGTTTTAGTTTCTAAGTGGCGTTATAGATGTCAGTGACGAATACGCGTGTATGAAGCTACACGTCCGTAGACAGGAGGCCTTAGTTTATTAATATCTGTCACCAGGTGTCGTTGTCTTAATTTGGGACATAAAATTAAGGCCGAGATTCAATCACATAATGCAGAAAAAATATATTGACATAAAGATTTTTTTTAATGATCAAAACTAGTGCTTGACTGCGATCCCACCTGATGGTAAGTAGTGATGCAATCGTTGATGGTGAGGCGCACTAGTTTATTAGGAGCCTATTCACTCTAGCCTTGAAGACACTTAAAGTATAGTAAAATGGGAAGACCTCAGTAGACAAATTGTTCTAGTCGTTTAATGTATGAGGTAAGAACGACGTGGTGAAACTCTTAGTCTGGACCGTAGAGGTGGACACTCGCCGTAAATCGGGTTGTCCGATGGTTGAAAGGTGATGGCGGAATTAAGTCATATAATTCCCGTGGACACACTCCAAAATGCTTCCTGTAAAATACCGAAAGGCTGACTCTACGCCTGTTTTCCAGGCTTTGTAGATTGGTGTTAAATCTGGACCAACCAAATGTGTTGATTCGTAAGTTTATTCATTTCTGTCACCAGGTGTCATTGTGTTTGAGATATAAAATTGAGGGCTAGATTGAAATATGTATGTAGTTGTCTAGTACTCATAGCACAGGCTCTGCTAAGTTTTTGATTAGATGGCGCTGTGTGATAGTTGTGGAATATTATATTATGCAGAAATATATATTGACACAAAGAAAAATTTTCAGAACTGGTAGTTAAAATTTTGGATCGTTGTCTCGATATTTTTTATTATTTTTATCAGACATCACAGCCAATTTTATCAGTAACAACATCCCAAGTTCCAACGTGGCTGAATTTATTGATCCTTATTCGACACATGCGCTTTGCAATGGGCGTGTTCTAGACTAGAAACTCCTTTGTCTCAGTGCGCTACCCGTCATTGCCGGTGCATCACCCGTTGGTCCTTCAAGCTGTGACTGCAGTTCCAGGTGCCTGCGTGCCTCGGTGTAAAGCCCAAGGTATGTGTTTGTATTAAATTGGTCTTTCAATGGTTTTGATATCAACCAATCTGCATTGTGTGAGGGATTGCACCAACTCCTTTTGTTGAGAAGAGGCTGGTGATCTTACAGTGTGAATTTTATAGGTTTAATTTAGAATTCTTTGTTATGCTTGTTTTGTGTTTAGTCGTTGTAAAATTATTATTATGTGTTACGTCCGTCCGTCTCTCAAAACCCTTTTTTCTTAGTAACGTATGAAGTATGAAGTAAGAAAAGTATGAAGCTGAAATTAATGTCAAATACTTAAGTAGGCGAAGGCTTGCAGACGGCAAGCAATGGGTAGCTCGCCGACCGACTGTCCGGTAACCGTCCGAGGCCCAAGTCATTGACGGCGCGTAGTGTTCCACGCGAGCCTCATGGAAATGTCAGCAACCGTAGGTTCTCAGTAGGGTCGAAGCCTGCTGGGTCCATGGAGTGGATATTCAGCAGTAGTGTAAAAACCAAACTTGTAATTCAACGCAATTTTGACGTTTATATTTCAATTTGCACTTACCTGGTTTTTTTTTTGTCAACGGCTTCGCCCGCGTCTTAAAAGAATCTTAGCATAGCGTAGCATAATCGGCCTTATCATGTTCCCACTGTTGGGACTCAGGCCTCCTCTCTAGGAGAGGGAACGGGCCGTAATCCACCACGCGAGCCCAGTGCGGGTTGGTAGATGTCAAATTTCTTCGAATTTTTGGTTCTAGGACATGTCGGTTTCCTCACGATGATTCCCTTCACCGTTTTGAGGGCAGTGGTGATGAAATAAATTACACAAAGCAATGCGCCTGGCTGACCTACAACTCGTAAGTCGGGGCCATTACTGAAGGATCCCATGTTCTAGGACATGGTTCATTCAGGATCTCGATTAAATGTACAAGGCTTCTATTGACGTACTTTTTATATTTTTAATATATGAGTACATTATAGAGGGCCAAAGTTCACGTAAAATAGCCGATTTTCAGAGGTCTTTACTAGATTAGTTTTACACAAATTTATGTTTTGATTTCTATAGAAGCCTAGATAATATCCACAAGATAGCTGTGTATCCAAAATATCTAGAGAAAGATGTGTAATAACATCATAATCATGTAAGAGCAGTTGTATGAAAATGTATATCGAAAAGGGCGCTCTTAGGCATCGTGGTTCCTTGTACAAATATTAAAAGCAACTTGGTATTCTATTCCAGGTCTTGGCGAGATGTCACCATCCCCTCGTCTCCTATCGCCGATGTGACATGATGCCGGCACTGCGAGTAGACTGCCAGAAGCTTCCAACATCCTCCGACTCCTGACAGTGACTACCATGCGAAGAAAGCGCGCCCAGCTTCCATAGACTACTAATTTCTTTGAAAATGAGTAGTTTGTGAAAGTAGATTTTCTTTTGTTTTTTTTTCTACTAACATGCTTTGAAAAATATAGCTACCATGTTGTATTCTTCATTGCGTCTTAGTGGTCTGCACATCTTGTGCAATTTCAATTGCCTGAATATTTGACTATGGCAGGCGTGAATTTAAGATTAGGGGGTCAAAAGAAGCAAGGGACCTTAGTCTCAAAACTATGGTCCATTTTGCCTCTGCCAACTAATCTTAGATTCACGCCGGTCACAACTAGTAAAAATGATCATATATGACTTTGTCAGGTGCCAATTTAAAATTATAGGTTCAAAAGAATTAAGGGCATATAGTTTTTTTAACTACAGTCCTTTTTACCTTTGTTAACTAATTTTAGGTTCGCATCTGAATTAGTGATTGTGATCTGAAATGACTATTGCGGGCGAAAATTTAGATTTGTGGGGTCAAAAGAATCAAGCCGGGTTAGTTCTTACACCTTTTTTCTTTTGCTTACACTCCTGGATTCGCGCCTGAACTAGTCTTTTACGAAGTAATATGACCACGGTCCCTTCGGTGGTCTTCGGGAAAGCCGAAGTTTGACGATCTAAAGCTAGCTTTTCCGTGGAAACCGATGGTAAATTTGACCGTGGTGATAATGCTTATAAATGCTTAGAAATTAGTGGGAACAGTAATGTTCCTTACAAGGTTATATTACTGTTACTACTCATAAAAAGAGGGGAAAAGAGAGGTTTACTGAAACATCATCTGTAGTCTTCTCTCTTCCAATATTTTTTTACATTTATAAAAAAAAACACATACAGATTTTTTTTATTTAGAATTGTGTTAGATGTTCAAACACTAGCTATATCTCTTAGGCTAAGTAACGTATAATAATAATACCCCTAATTATGTATGCATTAAATTATAATCACTAGTAATTAAATATTTAATCGTAGAAGTAGAGTAGGAATGAGTCGTTTTATTTACATACTATAATCCCTTTTTTGTTTTTTTTTTCGGGTGGTAAGTAAGTTCTCCCGCTCTGGGTGAAGTGAGAGGAAGTGTTAGATTTCTATTGATTAAAACTCATCCTTGTTCATTCAGTGACCGCGCCGATTCTTTCGTGTTGCACCAACCTGAGTAAAGAATTTTTTTGTTGTTTTTTTTTTTGTTGTAACCTGTTTTAAAATCAAATCAAATCAAATCAAAAATATTTTTATTTCACATAGGCCTACATGGGCACTTATAAAACGTCAGAAGCTAGTGCACGGTTCCAAATTGGTCGTTTTCTATGGAGAAGAACCGGCAAGAAACTCCATGGTTACTCTTTAAAAAAAAAGGTTGATTACAATATTTTCATATTACAGTATTAATAGATATTATGTATTGATTTGTAAGACTAACTGTCCATGGACGCTTGGCAGCTTACGGCCTGGTCATGACTTTAGTCTCCACGGCGCGTAGCGCGGCAAGCGTGGCGGCATCGGTAAGTGGAGCATTTTTGCAATGAGCGACATCTATTGGTGTGCTCCAAATATTTTCATACTTTTGATCTTACCGCTCGCTGCCCCGCGCTTAGCTACCGCTCACAGCGGCAAGGTCATGAAACGACCGTTAGTATGCGATTGCTTATAGCTTACAGACAAAACTATGAAACTCTGTCGTGGAAGCGGCAATGACGCGACGACGTTGGCGTGTTTAATGATGAATACAAGTGGATAGTAGAACTTAGTTTATTTATTTCTGTTTTATCTATAATATGAATGTATTTATAAATATATAAGTATGTTTATCAGCTGTCTAGTACTCATAGCACCAGCTCATTAGTTTGGGACTAGATGGCGTTGTGTGATAGTTGTGAAATATTATTACAATTTTTGTCACCAGGTGTCGTTGGCTTAATTTTAGACATGAAATTGAGGCCTAGATTGAAACATATAACGCAAAAAAAAATTTTGGCAAAAAAAAATTTTTGTAAACGGCAGTAATAGTTAAAAATTTGGGTCGTTGACTCAACAATTTTTATTAAATCAGGTATCACAGCAAATTTTAACAGTAACAACATTTCAAGTTCCAACGTGGCTGAAAGTATTGATCCTCATTCGACACATGCGCTTTGCACTGGGCGTATCCCTAGACTAGAAATCCTTTGTCTCAGTGCGCTACACGTCATTGCCGGTGCATCACCCGTTGGTCCTTCAAGCTGTGACAGCGGTTCCAGGTTCTGAAGCCTTACTGGACTGCGTTGTAAGGTATGTGTTTATATTAAATTGTTCTTTCTATGGTTTTGTTAATAGAAACCAATCCGTACTGCCTTCGTGTGAGAGATTGCACCAACTCCTTTTGTTGATAAGAGGCGGTGTTTTTACAGCGCGAATGTGTGGTTCAACTTATAATTCTTTGTTATGCTTGTTTTGTGTTTAGTCATTGTAAAATTTGGTAAAAACGTAACATTTATAGGATCAGTTTGTTGTCCGTCTGTCAATTCTTTTTTTCTGGAACGCTTAAACAAATGAAGTTGAAATTAATATCAAATACTTATGTCATGTCTGCCATCCCAAGCAGTAGTAAAAAAATTATACTTCTAAGTCAACGCAATCTTGCCGTTTATATTTCATTTAGGTTTATATTCAAACTCGCACTTGACCAGTTTTTTTTAATACTTGCTTCTGCCAACGACTTTGCCGAAGTCTTAAAAGAAACTTATCCCAAGCGAATGTATTCCTGGTATAAAAGTCTATCCTTAAGAGGGTCCTTTTCGACGGTCCTTTCCCTTGTCCATCGTCAACATCGAGCATGGTTTAAAAGCTTGTTACTTTATCTAACGCAATCCAACGTGATGTTTGATGATGAGGAAATGCAAAAAAAGAGATATAACGCCTGAAAACTCTGTTGGCATTTTGCATTTGTTGCAAACAAAGATGTGTAATCTATATATATGAAAGGGGAAACTAACTGACTGACATATCAACGCACAGCCGAAACTACTGGGATTAGGAGCGTTTAATTTTGCACAAGGTTTCCTTTTATGACGTAGGTGAGGAAAATTCTTTCTTAGTGAAAGGGTTTTCAAAAATTCACTCCCTAAAGGGATGAAGCGGAGGTCCAAAGTTTGTATGGTGATTTCGGCTTCTGCCCTGGCTTCACTCGAGTGAATGTAGGTTTCTACATTCACTCGAGTGAAGCCACGGGCAGAAGCTAGTAACATCATAATCCTGTAAGAGCAGTTGTATGAAAATGTACCTCGAAAAGGACACTCTTAGGCACCGTTGTTCCTTGTACAAGTATTAAAAGCAACTTGGTATTCTGTTCCAGGTCTTGGCGAGATGTCACCATCCCCTCGTCTCCTGTCGCTGATGTGACACAATGCCGGCACTGCGAGTAGACTGCCAGAAGCTTCCAACATCCTCCGACTCCTGACAGTGACTACCATGCGAAGAAAGCGCGCCCAGCTTCCATAGACTACTAATTTCTTTGAAAATGAGTAGTTTGTGAAAGGAGATTTTCTTTTGTTTTTTTTTTCTACTACCATGCTTTGAAAAATATAGCTACCATGTTGTATTCTTTATTGCGTGTCAGTGGTCTGCACATCTTGTGCAATATCAATTGCCAGAATATTTGACTAGGACAGGCGTGAATTTAAGATTAGGGGGTCAAAAGAAGCAAGGGACCTTAGTCTCAAAACTATGGTTCATTTTGCCTCTACCAACTAATCTTAGATTCACGCCGGTCACAACTAGTAAATATGATCATATATGACTTTGTCAGGTGCCAATTTAAAATTATAGGTTCAAAGAATTAAGGGCATATAGTTTTTTGTAACTACAGTCCTTTTTATCTTTGTTAACTAATTTTAGATTCGCATCTGAATTAGTGATTGTGATCTTAAATGACTATTGCAGGCGAAAATTTAGATTTGTGGGGTCAAAAGAATCAAGCCGGGTTAGTTCTTACACCTTTTTTCTATTGCTTACACTCCTGGATTCGCGCCTGAACTAGTCTTTTACGAAGTAATATGACCACGGTCCCTTCGGTGGTCTTCGGGAAAGCCGAAGTTTGACGATCTAAAGCTAGCTTTTCCGTGGAAACCGATGGTAAATTTGACCGTGGTGATAATGCTTATAAATGCTTAGAAATTAGTGGGAACAGTAATGTTCCTTACAAGGTTATATTACTGTTACTACTCATAAAAAGAGGGGAAAAGAGAGGTTTACTGAAACATCATCTGCAGTCTTCTCTCTTCCAATATTTTTTTACATTTATAAAAAAAAACACACCCAGATTTTTTTATTTAGAATTGTGTTAGATGTTCAAACACTAGCTATATCTCTTAGGCTAAGTAATGATAATAATACCCCTAATTATGTATGCATTAAATTATAATCACTAGTAATTAAATATTTAATCGTAGAAGTAGAGTAGGAATGAGTCGTTTTATTTACATACTATAATCCCTTTTTTGTTTTTTTTTTCGGGTGGCAAGTAAGTTCTCCCGCTCTGGGTGAAGTGAGAGGAAGTGTTAGATTTCTATTGATTTAAACTCATCCTTGTTCATTCAATGACCGCGCCGATTCTTTCGGGTTGCACCAACTTGAGTAAAGATTTTTTTTGTTATTTTTTTTTTGTTGTAACCTGTTTAAAATCAAATCAAATCAAATAAAAAATATTTTTATTTCACATAGGCCATATTTGATGATGATGATGATGATGATGATAGGCCGGTCAGAAGCTAGTGCACGGTTCCAAATTGGTCGTTTTCTATGGAGAAGTACCGGCAAGAAACTCCATGGATACTCTTTTAAAAAAAGTGGTTGATTACAATATTTTCATATTACAGTATTAATAGATATTATGTATTGATTTGTAAGACCAAATGTCCATGGACGCGTGGCAGCTTACGGCCTGGTCATGACTTTGGTCTTCACGGCGCGTGGCACGGCAAGCGTGGCGGCATCGGTAAGTGGAGCGTTTTTGCAATGAGCGACATCTCTTGGCGTGCTCCAAACATTTTCATACTTTTGATTTCACCGCTCGGCGCCCCGCGATTAGCTACCGGTCACAGCGGCAAGGTCGTGAACGCCGTTAGTGTTCGTCTGCTCACAGCTTACAGACAATACTATGAAACTCTGTCGTGGAAGTGGCAATAATGCGACGACATTGGCGTGTTTAATGATGAATACGCGTCTATGAAGCTACGCATCCGTGGATAGTAGGACTTAGTTTATTTATTTCTGCTTTATCTATAATATGTATGTATTTATAAATATATAAGTATGTTTATTAGTTGTTTAGTACTCATAGCACCAGCTCTGATTAGTTTGGGACTAGATGGCGTTGTGTGATAGTTGTGAAACATTATTAAAATTTTTGTCACCAGGTGTCGTTGGCCTAATTTCAGACATAAAATTGAGGCCTAGATTGAAACATATAACGCAAAAAAAAATTTTGGCAACGAAAATTTTTTGTAAACGGCAGTAATAGTTAAAAATTTGGATCGTTGACTCAACAATTTTTATTTAATCAGGTATCACAGCAAATTTTAGCAGTAACAACATTTCAAGTTCCAACGTGGCTGAAAGTATTGATCCTTATTTGACACATGCGCTTTGCACTGGGCGTATCCCTAGACTAGAAATCCTTTGTCTCAGTGCGCTGCCCGTCATTGCCGGTGCATCACCCGTTGGTCCTTCAAGCTGTGACTGCGGTTCCAGGCTCTGAAGCCTTACTGTACTTACTGCGTTGTAAGGTATGTGTTTATATTACATTGTTCTTTCTATGGTTTTGTTAATATCAACCTTTCCGCACTGCCTTCGTGAGATCCCATTGCACCAACTCCTTTTGTTGATAAGAGGCGGTGTTTTTACAGTGCGAATGTGTGGTTCAACTTATAATTCTTTGTTATGCTTGTTTTGTGTTTAGTCATTGTAAAATTTGGTAAAAACGTAACATTTATAGGATCAGTTTGTTGTCCATCTGTCAACTCATTTTTTCTGGAACGCTTAAAGAAATGAAGTTAAAATTAATATCAATTACTTCTGTCATGTCTACTATCCCAAGCGGTAGTAATAAAATTATACTTCTAAGTCAACGCAATCTCTCCGTTTATACTTAATTTAGGTGTATACTCCGACTCGCACTTGACCGGTTTTTTTAATACTATCTTCTGCCAACGACTTCGCCCGCGTCTTAAAAGAAACTTATCTCAAGCGAATGTATTCCTGGTATAAAAGTCTATCCTTAAGAGGGTTCTTTTCGACGGTCCTTTCCCCTCGTCTATCGTCAACATCGAGCTTGCTTTAAAAGCTTGTTACTTCATCTAACGCAATCCAACGTGATGTTTGATGATGAGGAAATGCAAAAAAAGAGATATAACGCCTGAAAACTCTGTTGGCATTTTGCATTTGTTGCAAACAAAGATCTGTAAGCTATATATATGAAAGGGGAAACTGACTGACTGACATATCAACGCACAGCCGAAACTACTGGGATTAGGAGCGTGAAATTTTGCACAAGGTTTCCTTTTATGACGTAGGTGAGGAAAATCCTTTCTTAGTGAAAGGGTTTCCAAAATTCACTCCCTAAAGGGATGAAGCGGGGGTCCAAAGTGTGTATGGTGAAACCTACATTCACTCGAGTGAAGCCACAGGCAGAAGTTAGTAACATCATAATCGTGTAAGAGCAGTTGTATGAAAATGTACCTCGAAAAGGACGCTCTTAGGCATCGTGGTTTTTTGTACAAGCATTAAAAGCAACTTGGTATTCTGTTCCAGGTCTTGGCGAGATGTCACCATCCCCTCGTATCCTGTCGCTGATGTGACACGATGCCGGCACTGCGAGTAGACTGCCAGAAGCTTCCAACATCCTCCGACTCCTGACAGTGACTACCATGCGAAGAAAGCGCGCCCAGCTTCCATAGACTACTTATTTCTTTGAAAATGAGTAGTTTGTGAAAGTAGATTTTCTTTTGTTTTTTTTTTCTACTAACATGCTTTGAAAAATATAGTTACCATGTTGTATTCTTCATTACGTGTTAGTGGTCTCTGCAAGATATGCAATTTCACCTGCCTGAACATTTGACTATGGCAGGCGTGAATTCAAGATTAGGGGGTCAAAAGAAGCAAGGGACCTTAGTCTCAAAACTATGGTTCATTTTGCCTCTGCCAACTAATCTTGTGTTCACGCCGGTACTACATATGACTTTGTCAGACTCAAATTTAAGATTATGGGGTCAAATGAATTAAGGGCTTATAGTTCTTGTAGCTATGGTCCTTTTTACCTTTGCTCTCCAGTTAACTAATTTTAAATTTGTATCTGAATTAGTGATTGTGATCTTGAATGACTATTTCAGGCAAAAATTTAGGTTTGTGGGGACAAAAGAACCAAGCTGGGTTAATTTTTAGGGCACCTTTAAATTAGCCGCAAAGTGCCGCGCGGTGGCAGATCTAGCGTGCAGCAGTCGCGCGGAACATTGCGGCTAATTTGAAGGCGTTCTTACACCTTTTTTCTTTTGCTCACACTTCTGGATTCGTGCCTGAACTAGTCTTAAACGAAGTATTATGATCACGGTCACTTCGATGGTCTTCGGGCAAGTCGAATTTTGACCGTGGTAATAATACTTATGACTGCAAATAACATGCAGTAGAAAATAAGTGAGAATAGTAATTTTACTTTTAAGAGAGTAATATTACTATTGTAGTAAATCTATTACTCACAAAAAGAGGGGAAAAGAGGGGTTGACTGATACATCATCTGCAGTCTTCTCTTTTTTCCTATATTTTTATATATTTATAAAAAAAAACTTATAATGATCGTTTAATTAGTCAAATATTCTAACACTAGCTTCTTAGTCTAAGTGTAATGTAATGTAATACCCCTAATTATATATATTCATTAGATAAGTAATTAAATTTAAGCGTAGGGTAGGAATGAGTCGTTTTATTTACCTACTATAATCCCTTTTTTTTTTGTTTTTCGGGTGGTAAGTAATCTGTGACCCACGGATGCCCCTCAAGTTGAAGGGTAAAATCTACAAGTCCGTGATAAGACCTGTTATACTGTATGGATCAGAATGTTGGGCTGTGAAAAAGACGGATGAAAAAAGATTGCATGTAGCGGAGATGAGAATGTTGAGATGGATGTGTGGTGTGACGAGAATGGATAAAGTGAGAAATGAATATATTAGAGGAAGTTTGAAAGTGGCGCCAGTGACTGAAAAGTTGAAGGGGAATCGTTTGTCTTGGTATGGTCATGTAAAGAGAAGAGATGAAACACACATGTGTTTCATCTCTCCTCTTTACTCTACTCTTTACTCTTTTAGTAACATTACTAAAAGAGTTATGAGTATACATGTGGATGGGTGGAGAAGGAGAGGGAGGCCAAAGAAAAGATGGATGGATTGTGTGAACAGTGATATGAAAGAAAAGGAAGTTAGTGATAGTATGACGGTTGACAGGATAGAATGGAAGAAAAAAACGTTTTGCGCCGACCCCAAATAAGATAGGACAAGGGCAGGAAGATGATGATGATACGACGTTGCCGGTAAAAAGGTTAACGAGGTTAGGGAATAACTACATTTATTCAGCTCAATTGTCTTTTTATCCATAGAAAACATCAGTTTTGTCATTTGATATCTTGTTTCCGATGACGAAACACAACTTTGCGCAAGCATTTCAAATCTAAAACATAATAAAATCAATATTCATTCCACCCCTATTATAATTATTAATTAATATCTCACATCGAAGTATTGATCGCCTGGTCGGGCATGCGCAGTGCAGCTAACTGTTCTAGTCTAGATTTTCCTTGTCTAGCCCAATGCCGCAGTGCGTCACCGGACCACTGGTCACATCTAGCTTTCTAGGTCACTAGGACTCCGTCCGCGTAGAAGTCGAAAATGGTTTTTATTAGGTTTTTTTAGATACGAAAATATGAAATATTATTTATTATCTTCATCGTGTGTGAGTCCATTGAATTGTATGGCGAGCGATATTGTATCTTAAGATAAAATATTATAGTATCTTAGCCGTGTGCAGCGCCCCTTAGTCCACTGTGGGTGACGTAACCTACGACAAACTTATTATTTACAGTTGGTACAGTAATTGGGTCTAGGGATCGAACCGCAAAATTAAGTTCGTTTTTATTGTATATATTTTTCCGGGATAAAAAGTACCCAGTTTGTTGCCCAGGATAATAAAGAATAATTATACTATGTTTCATCGTAATCGAACCGGTAGTTTTTGTGTGATGCCTGAACAAACAGACAGACCAAAATTTTTTTATTCACATTTTTAGGTTTGGTGTCGGTCTAGTAACACCCCACTAGTAATATAAATAGTAACACGCCATTTTTTTTTTATATTTTCAACGTACAGAATTTTCACTTCTACAGATTTATTATAAGTATAGATTATTTATTTATTTAAACTTATGTACAGTAGTGGTACATAGGCGGACTTAATGCAACAAGGCCGTAATTAGTCCAAAACCGAACGAAATGAGCTCGGAAGCTTAGATCACTCCAACAAAGGCAAAAATTCTAGAATGAAAGAGAATAGAATAAAATAGAATAGAATAGAATAGAATAGAATAGAATAGAATAGAATAGAATAGAATAGAATAGAATAGCAAATACAATACACATATTCTATTCTATTCTATTAATAGAATAGAATAACATTTATTTGCATAAAAACACGGTATAAAAGATGGTACAAAGATTGAATACAGAGCATGACATGTTTCTGCTTAACATTATAAGCGTGCAAATTTTGTGCATACAATACATCAATGTTTTTTGACAAAAAACTCTATAAGACTATAAAAACTATGAGTGGACAGCCAATCATACAATTTACTTTTAAATAATCTGGTATTGAGAATTTTTAGATAACTCGGTATCATATTAAATATTTCTACTCACATATACAAACAGCTTTTATTATATTTAGCTAGCCTTGGCATGACATCCAGCACGAGCCTGTGAGGGTCGCGCCGTATTCGAGGATGTACATCATCTGCTTTTGTAAATAATTCCTTATTCTACCACACAAACATACATATCTCATGTACCGGTAACAAACCAAGTTTCTGAAATACAGGCCGACAAGAGTCGTCGAATTGAAGCCCATAGATTGCTCGAATGCATTTTTTTTTGTGCAACAAATGCTTTATTTTGATCAGTGCTATTGCCCCACATTATTAATCCATACCGTAACACCGATTCAACATATGCACGATATGATGTTATTGCCGTTTGGATATTTGTAATATTCCTAATTTTTCTTAGGGCAAATACAAACTTATTTATTTGTTTTGCGACATTATCAACATGGGTTTTCTAATTCATGTCTTGATCCAAAGTAACGCCCAAAAATTTAGTTTTCGTTACTTCACCAATTTTATTTATATTTAGTTTGTTATTATATTTAGAATTGTATGATCGATTAAATTGTATATATACAGACTTTGAAAGATTTCATGATAAATTATTTTTATTTAGCCATTCAATTAATATGTCAATTGTATTATTAATGACAGTTTCATGATCTTCATTTGTATTAGTCTTTTTATCAGATGTCACAATACTGGAAATGTCATCAGAAAATAGTATGCATTTATGATTAGTTATGTTAGTAATTGAATTAATATACAATATGAATAAAATTGGGCCTAACACACTTCCTTGTGGAACGCCATATTTGTTGCTTTTGAGTTCGGAAGAGTCTGGTGTCATGTCGTTATGTCGATTCACTTTTGGAATTATAACACGCTGTTGTCTGTTACTTAGAATATTTCGATATCTATTGAAGTGCTTCACCTCTAATACCAATTGCCTCCAATTTTCGTAGTGGCAGGTCGTGAGAAACTAAGTCAAAAGCTTTAGATAAGTCAAAAAATAGCCCTGTAGTAAAGTGGTTTCGGTTAATACTAGTCAATATGGTTTTTATAAGAGTGAAAATCGTTAGTGTTGTGGACTTGTTTTTTTTGAAAGCCAAATTGCTCTTTTTTAATAATTTCAAATTTATCACAGTAGTCAATTAATCTCTTATACATACACTTCTCAAAATGTTTCGATATAATCGGTATCAAAGTTATTGGGCGATAATTATTAATATCAGATTTATCACCTTTTTTAAAGAGTGGCTTAACAATTGACACCTTTAATGATTCTGGAAAAGTGCCATGTGAAAATGACAGATTTATGAAATATTTCATAATAATAATAAGTTCATTAGTGCATGCTTTCATAATCTTCGTATTAATTTCAAAGCAGTATTAATTTCGAGCAAAGCGAGTGAACGAAGCCACCGTTATTCCCTTTGTGTTAGGTTACTTTAAACCCAGCAAATAGAAATAGCGGGGAGGTCCTCTTATTTCAGCAGTAGACTTCAGTCGATCCTACCCAAGCTGTTTTTGGTTGTTAATAATTTATGGTCACCCTACACTGACGTGTAGAACGTATCCACAATCCGGCTGAACGTTAGGTAGCCACTTTACATTATTGGGACTTTTTCATACATAGATATTGATATTCAACTGTATCTCGTTGAACTAGAAACCGACACCAGCATAGTGGGGGAAAAACTGGAATAAAACAGCTGAGAAATGAAACAAAAATCTTTACACATTTTTTTATTAATTAATATAAGTTACTGATATATAAACGACATAATCGTGATACATTTTATCATACTTATTATTATTACTTATTCTAGAGCTGAAGAATGAACCAGTGCGCCTTACCATCCATCATCATCATCATCTGTCAAACACTGGTTTATATCAAGATACATAAAGAAAATCCACCACTTCTCTTAAAGGTAATTTCAAAATAGATAACGGCATTGCATTATCGAAATAGAATGCAGTTATCTGTGTTATGAGCTCAAGTTCAAGTGCGGATCCAAGACTTAACTTAGGGAGAAGTTCAAAGATCCAGAATATCACCACTAAAAGATCATCAGACAAAATAGTCCTTTGATCTCCTCCTGTTGTATCCGCACCTGTAAACAGCCTCACAACTAACGCTCTTAAATCTATCAGACGTATACATTTCTTGTATAACGTCATGGTGAAAAATCTTCTCTACTACGAGAAATTAGATTTTTCTTAAAGAGACAAATATCAGTGACTTCTTGTAGCTGAAGTCAGTCATATGAGCCTCATTCAGCTTCAACTTTCTGACACAATATTTTTAGGATATATTTTAAATTAAATTTTCTAAAATCTCATATTTTCAAGTTATCTGGAGTCATATTGGTAAATTCGTCAGGGTGCACCGCGGGCAGCTATTTGCCCGCGGTGCACCCTTCCATAGTCGGTCGACTTTGGCTCCGCAGGTAGTAGATCCACCTACACCCGATCAAGTAGGATCATGACTAGAAGGCTACATGCTGCATTGTGGACTGCGCTTCGAGGAGTGGGCCATGCTGCTCGTTTACCAGCGACCTGGAATTCAAAAAAAACTTATGTAAAAAAAAATGCAAACGTGATTGCTGAGAATTGGATATTTTTGTATAATATTTTATAGTAAACAACAAATAATACTAAAAAGTAATCTTTTTCTGAGAATAGCATCAAAATTGGTTATTTAATGAAGCAGCAAGTAGTTAGTGAATCAGTGGGGATATGTCGCTATCTTTTTTGAGCACACATAACATAATAGTGGTGAATCACATTTTAGTATGTGAATCCTTATACTGTGAGAAGTAACGAAATAAAGAAGTATTTAAGGAAACTTACCTCCCCCTCCATCCTTCCACCCCTCCACCTCCCTCATCTCCCCTCCTGAATCTCTCCTCTTTTCTTTTTCTTTGTAGATGCTCCTGCTGAGATATTTGCTGTACTAGATGCAAGATTACAACAGCGATGGCGGCTCGAAGGACGACTTCACCATGCGATACTCTTGTATGTCTTGTGAGTGCACCAAAGACCTGAAAAGAGTAACATCGTCAATGTTTTGGGAACAAGGGCCCTACGCGAGAAAGAGTGATGGAGCTTTACATCCTATATAGCTCCATTCATATAACAGTTCAGCTTAGGTCGTAAAATGGATCGCGTTAAGAGATCGCGGTAAGGAATCTGGTGAGGGTTGCGGGAATCTAATGGATGCGAGACGCACATGACCAGTCGTTGTGGCGATACTAGGAGGACGCCTATGTCCAGCAGAGGATGTCTTTCGGCTGACATGATGATGATGATGAGAGTTCGCAATCTTGATACTTTACATAAGTTCACTAGCTTCAGCCAGCGATTTTGCTCCCGTGAAAGTAGGTTCTTCCATACAAACTTTAGACATCCGATTCATTCTTTTAGCACGTAATTTTTGAAAAATATTCTCTTAGTACTCGCCTATGTCATCAAAGGAAACCTTGTTCAAAATTTCACGCTCCTAGTCCGTATCAATTGATTTTATTATGTTTTCGATTTGGAATGCTTACGTAAAGTTGCATTTTGTCATCGGAAACATGATATCACATATCAAAACTGATATTTTGTATGGACAAAACAAATATACCTAAAATAAAAAAATTAAAAAGCCTGACTTCGAAAAAATAACTGAAAAGAAAAAATAAAGTTCAGTCCAGTGGCGTAGAAACCAATTTAATTAAAACAAAACTGCATCAGTTGGGACCCATATTACGTGGAATGATTTTAGTCCAGATTATTTTTATGGGTCCCGACTGTTGCAGTTTTGTTTTAACTAAATTGTAAGTATATTATTGAAATTTTTGTTGTGTTATCGATTTGTTTTAGCTAACATCCAAAATGGCTAAACCAATTTTTACTGGACATTCACTGACGGATAGCAAATGTTACATGCATTTACTTAGGCTACTTTTTATTGGGATATAGCTAATGTTATAATGAGTAACTTAATCTAATATTTATATTTCTGCGGGACGGGACTTATTTTTCGAAGGCAGGGGGGCATCTTGATTCTCGCGGGAGGTACTTCATGTTAATTCCCGGAGATAATGGACATCTTCGAAACGTTTGGACCGACTTAGAAGGACTTTCAATGAAAATAACTGATTTTACAAGGAGTAACTTAGGCTTCTTTTGTCGGAACTTTCATTGAGATATAGATAATATGACTACCTACCTAAAGCTACTTTTTATATTCTCGCGGTAACGGAAATTATTTCCAGTGGTCAGGGGGACATCCTGACTCCCAGGGGAGAAGAATTTTTAGAACCGGCTAAACCGATTTTGTCGGGACTTTCATTGACACATAGCTTTTTTTATGTGGGTAATTATCTAATGACGTCTCTCGCTCTATGGCGGAGAGCGTGCCAGACTCTTACTTTTACTGAGTAAAACCACACCTAGGTTCCTTCAGTTGTCCTTTGCGTTCCAGGACCACGGGTTTCCTATTCAGAAGTCTTCCCGTGGCTTTAGTAGGCATCGGCCCTGCTGGTCCCTACGGTTTTAAATTTCTTCAAGGATCTGCAGCAAGTGCTGCAGAGGCACAACAAATTCTGTCCACCTGAAAGACCGAGTTTCGACAGCCACGAGCACCAATCCTGAAGAATTTGAAAAAGCATATTTATGAGCTTCCAACACGAGATACATTTTCATTATTTTTCATACAACCGCTCTTACGTGATTATGACATTATTACACATCTTTCTCTAGATATTATGGAAACACAGATATCTTGTGGATATTATCTAGATTTCTATTGAAATTAAAATATATTTTTGTATAAAAATAATCCAGTAAAGATCTCTGAAAAATTGCTATTGTGCGTCAAATTTAGTCCTTCATAATGTACTCATATATTAAAAAAATAAAGAAAATATGACTATAGAAACCTCGCATATTTAATCGAGATTCTGAATGACGAAAAACTTTTAAGGTTTTTAAAAACCACGAATTTCGTGGAACAAGTTTTGTGAAATATTCGAGTGAATGACGGAATTACCGACCCTCTTAAGAAGTTATGCTGCCTAAGCAAAATGGCGGAACGGTGAAGAAGACGACATAATCCTATTGGATACATCGTCCTCGCTTCCATTACTATGTTAATGGCTTTCTACCCCAAATATCCACGACCAATGAGGTAAGGGTGTTAGAGAATGACGTCACAATTTTATTGGTTTTAGAAACACGCCCACTTCTTACTATTTACCCCCTAGCTAATGCCATAACCAAAATAATTTGATTCTAAGCAGTACAGTACGAGGGTATTGGTTTTAATTTTTTTTAAGGTGGTAAATCATCCAATTACTTCACACGCTCTAGGGTGGAGCGAAAGGACGCGTCAGAATTTTAGCATATAATTATATATGTGTTTTATTATTATAAGTAACTAATTTAAATGATACTTCATTTTATTTCAAGTATCTATTATTATTCGGTAATAGGTTTGAAAAAGGTGGATTTGGACTATAGTCCACCACGCTAGTCCAATGCGGGTTGGGTTTGGGGGGAGAGGAAGCCTTTGTCCGGTAATAGGTTTGAAAATGGTGAATTTGGACAATAGTCCACCACGCTAGTCCAATGGGTCGAAGCCTACTGGGGCCACGGGTAGTGTGAAAGCGGAACCCGGGGCCCCGGGACGAAGGCAACGAAGGAACAGGAGTGGGTTTTTAGTCAGTAAGAGTCTGACACTATCTCCTGCTCCGCCCAAGAGCGGGAATGTCATGAGGATGATTTTCCTACCCAATAAAAAAAAAAAAATGCGGTTTGGGTTTGGGGGGAGAGGAGGCCTTTGTCCAGCTGTGGGACATATAAAATATGGTATTAAAACATCTATTATTTATTTATTCTGCACTACAGTGTAGTCTTTTTTAACCCAAAGGTTGACTGGTAGGGAACGTCTTGTCGCAATAAGTCCGCCTATACAGGTTGTCACCAACATCGATGCACAAAGAATAACATGATACATGATTATGATACATGATTCTGGATTCACCAATGGTGAAGTATTTCGTCGTTTTTTTCCTTTTTTTTAAATCTGTTTATTTTTTTAATTTAATATCATCATCTCATCATCTTCCTGCCCTTGTATTTGGGGTCGGCGCAACACACAACATTTTTTTCTTCCATTCTATCCTGTCAACCGTCATACTATCACTAACTTCCTTTTCTTTCAATCACTGTTCAAACAATCCATCCATCTTTTCTTTGGCCTCCCTCTCCCTCTCCACCCATCCACATGTATACTCATAACTCTTTTAGTAACATGCGTTTCATCTCTCCTCTTTACATGACCATACCAAGACAAACGGTTCCCTTCAACTTTTCAGTCACTGGCGCCACTTTCAAACTTCCCCTAATATATTCATTATTTAACTTATAATAACTAAACTAAACTAGAATAACTACATTTTTTCAACTTAATTTCGCTTTTCTCCACAGAAAATATCAGTTTTGTCATATGATATCTTGTTTTCGATGACAAAATGCAACTTTGCGCCAGCATTTCAAATCGAAAACATAATAAAATCTATTGATACTCCACCCTTATTTAATTCTGGGGCACGGTAGTGCTCCCGCCAAGACGAGTCAAGCGAAGCGCAAGGGCACTACCTACCTTTTCTCGAAGTGTTTCGTCGTTTTTTTGAACCCTCATAGAGTTGGTTTCCAATGTACCAGATAGTTCATATTAGCAGGATATGATGTCAATAATAGACTAATTAAACATACAATATTTCAATTGAATAGATCTAATACTTTAGATTTTATTGTTATCTAAAATACACCGATTTCGTCACTGACACACTCACTGATACACTGACACACTGATGATCATCAAAATGTTTGGCTATTTCCTGAAGTGCTACAAAGCTGAAATTTGGTGTGTAATCTAAGTTTAGTATACAACCCACAAAACAATTCATAAACTTACAACTTTCGCCCCCCATCCCCTAAAATTGGGGGGAGGGTGGAAGTTTGAATGAGACTTTCACCAATTTTATGAAATAGGACATGAAAGTTTACACGGGACTGTAGACAGTAACTAAAAAAACCCAATTAATAAGTACTTACAAGAACCTCCGCCTTAATCAAGAGTCTCACGGTAGGTCTCAGTTATTTACGCCCTTTGACGACGAGGCGAACAAATCGACTGTAAGTACTTCATAAATACGATAAGATAAAATACTAAGGGGGTCTAAGTTTGAATAATGCTCTCATTGATATTGGGTCATCCACTTTCTCTTGTGGGCTGGCTTATGTAGCACTCAGTGACCAATTTACAAGGTGTTCACCTAATAAATATAGACTTTGCTAGTATTAAAGCACAACAGTCAGCTATAGTTGAATATAATCACTTAAGAGCGAAATATCGCCCTGATTTATCGCTATTATGGCAATCAGTAAACCATCAAAGAAAAAAGGCAAAGACAGAGATTGGACTATGAAAACCGGCACTGTTGATGTAAAATAAATACACCCCAAAAAAAGAAGAAAATAATAAACACTAAAAAGACTGCCTAGCAACTTACAAAAAGAACTGAAATCCCACCAAAAACATTTCATGTAAAATGTGGCCAAGACGACCACATAAGGTTTGCCCTGTGAAAAAGATATTAGATCTCATGTAGATCCAAGCTTCTGAATCTACACGGCCTAACTCTACCGACCCTAACTTCACAAATTCTACATATCAGTAAAAATGTATGGCTTGGCTGTTTCGTTACTTACTTCAGAAACTAAATATTCGCATCACCTCCATGAGGGTATCTTTTTCACAGGGCAAACCTTATGTGGTCGTCTTGGCAACATTTTACATGAAATGTTTTTGGTGGGATTAATTAATATTTCACATCAAAGTATTGATCGCCTGGTCGGGCATGCGCAGTGCAGATAACTGTTTTAGTCTAGACTTCCCTTGTCCAGCCCAATGCCGCAGTGCGCCACCAGCCGTCTGCCGTGGAAGACGAGTTGCTGCTTCGAGCTACCACTAGAGCTCTGGTCTCTGGAGCCCTATAGAAGGTTAGTTATTTAGAATTCTTTATCTGTCTATCTTCTATATATATAAAAGGAGATATTGACTGACTGACATATCAACGCACAGCTGAAACTACTGGGACTAGAAGCGTGAAATTTTGACCAAAGTTTCCTTTAATGACGTAGGCGAGTACTAAGAGAATATTTTCCAAAACTTACCTGCTAAAGGAATGAATCGGGAGTCCAAAGTTTGTATGGAAGAACCTACTTTCACGGGGGCGAAGTCTCTGGCAGAAGTTAATTAACTTATTTAAAGTATCAAGATTGCGAACTGTCATCATCATCATCATGTCAGCCGAAAGATGTCCACTGCTGGACATAGGCCTCCTTCAAGTATCACCACAACGATCAGTCCTGTGCGTCTCGCATCCATTGGATCCCGCGACCCTCACCAGATTCCTTACCGCGATCTCTTTACGCGATCTAATTTACGACCTAAGCTGAACTGTTAAACGAATGGAGCTATATAGGGTGTAAAGCTCCATCCCTCTTTCTCGCGTAGGGCCCCTGTTCCCAAAACATTGACGATGTTACTCTTTTCAGGTCTTTGGTGCACTCACAAGACATACAGGAGCATCGCATGGTGAAGTCGTCCTTCGAGCCGCCATCGCTGTTGTAATCTTTCATCTAGTACAGCAAATATCTCAGCAGGAGCATCTACAAAGAAAAAGAAAGGAGGAGAGATTCAGGAGGGGAGATGAGGGAGGTAGAGGGGTGGAAGGACGGCGGGGGAGGTAAGTTTCCTTAAATACTTCTTGATAATGCCTCTTACCGTTACTTCTCACAGTATAAGGATTCACATACTAAAATGTGATTCACCGCTATTATGTTATGTGTGCTCAAAAAAGATAGCGACATATCCTCACTGATACACTAACTACTTGCTGCTTCATTTAATAACCAATTTTGATGCTGTTCTCAGAAAAAGATGACTTTTTAGTATTATTTGTTGTTTACTATAAAATATTATACAAAAATATCCAATTCTCAGCAATCATGTTTGCATTTTGTTTTACATAAGTTTTTTTCAAATTCCAGGTCTGTGGTAAACGAGCAGCATGGTCAACTCCTCGAAGTGCAGTCCACACTGCAGCATGTAGCCTTCTAGTCATGAACTGCTTGATCGGGTGTAGGTGGATCTACCACCTGCGGAGCCAAAGTCAACCGACTATGGAAGGGTGCACCGCGGGCAAATAGCTGCCCGCGGTGCACCCTGACGAATTTACCAATATGACTCCAGATAACTTGAAAATATGAGATTTTAGAACATTTAATTTAAAATATATCCTAAAAATATTGTGTCAGAAAGTTGAAGCTAAATGAGGCTCATATGACTGACTTCAGCTACAAGAAGTCACTGATATTTGTCTCTTTAAGAATATAATATGCGAAAAATCTAATTTCTCGTAGTAGAGAAGATTTTTCACCATGACGTTATACAAGAAATGTATACGTCTGATAGATTTAAGAGGGTTAGTTGTGAGACTGTTTACAGGTGCGGATACAACAGGAGGAGATCAAAGGACTATTTTGTCTGATGATCTTTTAGTGGTGATATTCTGGAACTTTGAACTTCTCCCTAAGTTAAGTCTTGGATCCGCACTTGAACTTGAGCTCATAACACAGATAACTGCATTCTATTTCGACAATGCAATGCCGTTATCTATTTAGAAATTACTTGACTGCGATCCCACCTGATGGTAAGCACAGATGCAATCATTGATGGTGAGGCGCACTAGTTTATAAGGGCCTATTCACTCTATCCTTGAAGACACCTTAATTAAAATTTTGCTTCTGTCTGTTACGTATGATAAAAATGATCACGATTATGTCGTATGAATAACAGTAACTTATATTAATTAATAAAAAAAATGTGTAAAGATTTTTGTTTCATTTCTCAGCTGTTTTATTCTAGTTTTTCCCCCACTATGCTAGTGTCGGTTTCTAGTTCAACGAGATACAGTTGAATATCACAGCCGACTGCCGTGCATGACGAGTTGGTGGTCCGAGCTGCCTTCAAGGCTCCGTAGTACTGGAGCTCTGGTGCAGTGCGTGTCTCTGGCTTCAGGAATGGAGGTAAGTGATTCAGTATTTCTTCACTGATGCTATTGGCTGGGCTGGCAGTCGCTCCATGTAATACATTAGTAATACATTAGTAATCAGTTTCAACCAGGTAGGTTGGTGATTCTTCATCTGACAGCCAAAAAGATTTATGGATTTTCCTAAACTTCATATACAATTGTGTTATATAGGAGGACTTAATGTAACAAAGCGTTCTGTACCAGTCAACTTCTAGTTTAAAAAAGCCTACACTTTGTTTGGTGTGCACGATAAATAAATAATAGATTTTTTATTGCCTATTTTTATATGTCTCACTGCTGGGCAAAGACCTTCTCTCCCCCCAAACCCAACCCGCATTGAACTAGCATGGTGGACTGTAGTCCAAATCCACCTTTTTATATAATAATATAATAATTGAGACTTCAAATAAAATGAAGTATCATTTAAATTAGATGCTTATAAAAAAATAAAAATAAAACACATATATAATTGTATGCTAAAACTCTGAATCGTCCTCACACTCCTCTCCAGAGTGAGAGAAGTAATCGGAAGATTTACCACCTAAAAATGAATAAAATTACAACCAGGACCCTCGTACTGTACTGCTTAGAATCAAATTATTTTGGTTATGGCATTAGCTAGGGGGTACATAGTAAGAAGTGGGCGTGTTTCTAAAATCAATAAAATTATGACGTCATTCTCTAACACCCTTACCTCATTGGTCGTGGATATTTGGGGTAGAAAGCCATTAACATAGTAATGGAAGCGAGGACGATGTATCCAATAGGATTATGTCGTCTTCTTCACCGTTCCGCCATTTTGCTTAGGTAGCATAACTTCTTAAGAGGGTCGGTAATTCCGTCATCCACTCGAATATTTCACAAAACTTGTTCCACGAAATACGTGATTTTTAAAAACCTTAAAAGTTTGTCTTCATGAATCTCGATTAAATGTGCGAGGTTTCTATGGTCATATTTTCATTATTTTTTTAATTTATGAGTACGTTATGAAGCACTAAAGTTGACACACAATAGCAAATTTTCAAAGGTTTTTACTCGATTAGTTTTATACAAAAATATGTTTTGATTTCAATAGAAACCTAGATAATATCCACAAGATATCTGTGTTTCCAAAATATCTAGAGAAAGATGTGTAATAACGTCATAATCACGTAGGAGAAATAGTATGAAAAATAATGAAAATGTATCTCGGGTTGGACGCTCTTAAATATGCTATTTCAAATTCTTCAGGATTGG
Source organism: Mythimna vitellina (assembly GCA_949316375.1). NCBI lineage: Eukaryota > Metazoa > Arthropoda > Insecta > Lepidoptera > Noctuidae > Mythimna > Mythimna vitellina. The sequence goes on along the minus strand of OX438713.1, from coordinate 10,451,184 downwards.
TGCTCGTGGCTGTCGGAACTCGGTCTTTCAAGGGGACAGAATTTGTTGTGCCTCTACAGCACTTGCTGCAGATCCTTGAAGAAATTTAAAACCGTATGGACCAGCAGGACCGATGCCTACTAAAGCGACGGGAAGACTTCTGAATAGGAAACCCGTGGTCCTGGAACGCAAAGGGCAACTGAAGGAACCTCGGTGTGGTTTTACTCAGTAAAAGTAAGAGTCTGGCACGCTCTCCGCTCTAGAGCGGGAAACGTCATTAGATGATCACCCACATAAAAAAAGCTGTGTGTCAATGAAAATCCCGTCAAAATCGGTTTAGCCGGTTCTAAAATTTCTTCTCCCCTGGGAGTCAGGATGTCCCCCTGACCACTGGAAATAATTCTCGTTCCCGCGAGAATATAAAAAGTAGCTTTAGGTAGGAAGTCATATTATCTATATCTCAATGAAAGTTCCGTCAAAAGCAGCCTAAGTTACTCCTTGTAAAATCAGTTACTTTCAGTGAAAGTCCTTCTAAGTCGGTCCAAGCGTTTCGAAGATGTCCATTATGTCCGGGAATTAACATGAAGTACCTCCCGCGAGAATCAAGATGCCCCCCTGCCTTCGAAAAATAAGTCCCGTACCGCAGAAATATAAAAATTAGATTGAGTTTCTCATTATAACATTAGCTATATCCCAATAAAAAGTAGCCTAAGTAATTGCATGTAACATTTGCTATCCGTCAGTGAATGTCCTGTCAAAATTGGTTTAGCCATTTTGGATGTTAGCTGAAACAAACCGATAACTCAACTAAAATTTCAATGTTCACGTTTTTGTTAAAGGTATCGAATACACTTACAATTTAATTAAAACAAAACTGCAACAGTCGGAACCCATTAAAATAATCTGGACTTTAAAATAATGTGTTTTAAATAAATAGGTTTCTACGCTACTGGACTGAACTTGTTTTATTTTCTTTCAGTTTTTATTTTAAGTTATTTTTTCAAAGTTGGTTATTTTATTTTTTTAATTTATTTGTTTTTGCCCCTAGAAAATATCAGTTTTGTCATGTGATATCATGTTTCCACTGACAAAATGCAACTTTACGCAAGCATTCCAAATCTAAAACATAATAAAATCAATTGTCACTCTACCCCTATTATAATAAATTATTAATTAATATCTCACATCGAAGTATTGATCGCCTGGTCGGGCATGCGCAGTGCAGCTAACTGTTCTAGTCTAGACTTCCCTTGTCCAGCCCAATGCTGTAGTGCGCCACCAGCCGTCTGCCGTGCAAGACGTGTTGCTGCTTCGAGCTACCACTGGAGCCCTGGTCTCTGGAGCCCTATAGAAGGTTAGTTATTTAGCATTCTTTATCTGTCTATCTTGTATATATATAAAAGGAGATACTGACTGACTGACATATCAACGCACAGTTGAAACTACTGGGACTAGGAGCGTGGAATTTTGAACAAGCTTTCCTTTGATGACATAGGCGAGTACTAAGAGAATATTTTTTAAAACTTACGTGCTAAAAGCATGAATCGGATGTCCAAAGTTTGTATGGAAGAACCTACTTTCAACGGGGGCGAAGTCGCTGGTTGAAGCTAGTTAACTTATGTAAAGTATCAAGATTGCTAACTGTCATCATCATGTCAGCCGAAAGACGTCCACTGCTGGACATAGGCGTCCACCAAGTATCGCCACAACGATCAGTTCCGAGCGTCTCGCATCCATTGGATTCCCGCGACCCTCACCAGATTCCTTACCGCGATCTCTTAACGCGATCCATTTTACGACCTAATCTGAACTGTTAAAGGAATGGAGCTATATAGGGTGTAAAGCTCCATCCCTCTTTCTCGCGTAGGCCCCTGTTCCCAAAACATTGACGATGTTACTCTTTTCAGGTCTTTGGTGCACTCACAAGACATACAGGAGCATCGCATGGTAAAGTCGTCCTTCGAGCCGCCATCGCTGTTGTAATCTTGCATCTAGTACGGCAAATATCTCAGCAGGAGCATCTACAAAGAAATAGAAAGGAGAGATTCAGGAGGGGAGATGAGGGAGGTGGAGGAGTGGAAGGATGGAGGGGGAGGTAAGTTTCCTTAAATACTTCTTGATAATGCCTCTTACCGTTACTTCTCACAGTATAAAGATTCACATACTAAAATGTGATTCACCGCTATTAGGTTGTGTGTGCTCAAAAAAGATAGCGACATATCCCCACTGATTCACTAACTACTTGCTGCTTCATTTAATAACCAATTTTGATGCTGTTCTCAGAAAAAGATTACTTTTTAGTATTATTTGTTGGTTACTATAAAATATTATACAAAAATCTCCAATTCTCAATCTCCAAAATTCGCCGTCCTCGGCATACTCTCCTCACCCCCGATGACCCTATTACCCTGCTCCAAGAGAGCCGTAGGGAAACTAGTATAATTCGCAGACCATACAGACCGCCGTCTTTCCGTCCTCGCCGCCGAGGCCCGCCACGACAATCCCATAAACGTCCTCCCGTCCCTTGCTCGAGCCAGCCCGCGTCGCTGAGCCTGTAGTATAAAAAAATCCCCCGTTAATAATAATAAAACCTGTTTGATCCAGCTCGTCCCTTGCTGCCCCCCCCTCCCAGCGACGCCCTAAGCCGAGGTCCGTACCCCACAGGGGGTGCCCTTAGCGTGTAGTCGCTTAAGTCGCTTAGTTTACGTAAGCTCTGGCTCCAGCCAGGGCTTACTTACTAATTAACTTAAAAACTAAAAACCTCCAGCCCCAGCCCCAGCCCCAGCAGAGTAACTTAAGCCTCCAGGCTTTGATTCTATAATCGAAGCCGCCACACGTAAGACCGGTTAAGCAGCCGAATCCAATTCTCAGCAATCACGTTTGCATTTGTTTTACATAAGTTTTTTTCAAATTCCAGGTCTCTGGTAAACGAGCAGCATGGCCCACTCCTCGAAGCGCAGTCCACACTGCAGCATGTAGCCTTCTAGTCATGAACTGCTTGATCGGGTGTAGGTGGATCTACCACCTGCGGAGCCAAAGTCAACCGACTATGGAAGGGTGCACCGCGGGGAAATAGCTGCCCGCGGTGCACCCTGACGAAATTACCAATATGACTCCAGATAACTTGAAAATATGAGATTTTACAAAATTTAATTTAAAATATATCCTAAAAATATTGTGTCAGAAAGTTGAAGCTGAATGAGGCTCATATGACTGACTTCAGCTACAAGAAGTCACTGATATTTGTCTCTTTAAGAATATAATATGCGAAAAATCTAATTTCTCGTAGTAGAGAAGATTTTCCACCATGACGTTATACAAGAAATGTATACGTCTGATAGATTTAAGAGGGTTAGTTGTGAGGCTGTTTACAGGTGCGGATACAACAGGAGGAGGTCAAAGGACTATTTTGTCTGATGATCTTTTAGTGGTGATATTCTGGATCTTTGAACTTCTCCCTACGTTAAGTCTTGGATCCGCACTTGAACTTGAGCTCATAACACAGATAACTGCATTCTATTTGAATAATGCAATGCCGTTATCTATTTAGAAATTACTTGACTGCGATCCCACCTGATGGTAAGCAGAGATGCAATCACTGATGGTGAGGCGCACTAGTTTATAAGGGCCTATTCACTCAGGATAGAGTGACGACACAGTGAAGACACCTCAATTAAAATTTTGCTTCTGTCTGTTAAGTATGATAAAAATGATCACGATTATGTCGTATGAATAACAGTAACTTATATTAATTAATAAAAAAAATGTGTAAAGATTTTTGTTTCATTTCTCAGCTGTTTTATTCTAGTTTTTCCCCCACTATGCTGGTGTCGGTTTCTAGTTCAACGAGATACAGTTGAATATCACAGCCGTCTGCTGTGTATGACGAGTTGGTGGTCCGAGCCTTCTGGGCTCCGAAGTACTTGAGCTCCGGTGCAGTGCGTGTCTCTGGCTTCAGGAATGGAGCTAAGTGATTCAGTATTTCTTCACTGATGCTATTGACTGGGCTGACAGTCGCTCCATGTAATACATTAGTAATACATTAGTAATCAGTTTCAACCAGGTAGGTTGGTGATTCTTCATCTGACAGCCAAAAAGATTTATGGATTTTCCTAAACTTCATATACAATTGTGTTATATAGGAGGACTTAATGTAACAAAGCGTTCTGTCACAGTCAACTTCTGGTTTAAAAAAGCCTACACTTTGTTTGGTGTGCACGATAAATAAATAATAGATTTTTTATTGCCTATTTTTATATGTCTCACTGCTGGGCAAAGACCTTCTCTCCCCCCCCCCCCCAAACCCAACCCGCATTGAACTAGCATGGTGGACTGTAGTCCAAATCCACCTTTTTATATAATAATATAATAATAGATACTTCAAATAAAATGAAGTATCATTTAAATTAGATGCTTATAAAAAAAAAAACACATATATAATTGTATGCTAAAACTCTGAATCGTCTTCCCACTCCTCCCCAGAGCGAGAGAAGTAATCGGATGATTTACCAACTAAAAATGAATAAAATTAAAACCAGGACCCTCGTACTGTACTGCTTAGAATCAAATTATTTTGGTAATGGCATTAGCTAGGGGTACATAGTAAGAAGTGGGCGTGTTTCTAAAATCAATAAAATTGTGACGTCATTCTCTAACACCCTTACCTCATTGGTCGTAGATATTTGGGGTAGAAAGCCATTAACATAGTAATGGAAGCGAGGACGATGTATCCAATAGGATTATGTCGTCTTCTTCACCGTTCCGCCATTTTGCTTAGGTAGCATAACTTCTTAAGAGGGTCGGTAATTCCGTCATTCACTCGAATATTTCACAAAACTTGTTCCACGAAATAAGTGATTTTTAAAAACCTTAAAAGTTTTTCGTCATTCAGAATCTCCAATAAATTTGCGAGGTTTGTATATTCATATTTTATTTATTCTTTTAAGTTATGAGTACGTTATGAAGGACTAAAGTTGACACACAATAGCAAATTTTCAGAGATCTTTACTGGATTAGTTTTATACAAAAATATGTTTTGATTTCAATAGAAACCTAGATAATATCCACAAGATATCTGTGTATCCAAAATATCTAGAGAAAGATGTGTAATAATGTCATAATCACGTAAGAGCGGTTGTATGAAAAATAATGAAAATGTATCTCGTGTTTGGACACTCATAAATTTATATGCTTTTTCAAATTCTTCAGGATTGGTGCTCGTAGCTGTCGGAATTCGGTCTTTCAAGTGGACAGAAGTTGCTGTGCCTCTACAGCACTTGTTGCAGATCCTTGAAGAAAATATGAAGGTAAATGAAGCTACATAGTAACAAAAATTCAAAATCCTGTATTAGCGGTATTAGGGTTCTCCGTAAGATTAAAACATATAGATTTGACTGGCCTGTAGGTCTAGTGGTTAGTGGCACTGACTGCTATGCCGTAGGTCGTGAGTTCGATTCCCACCCAGGACAAATATTTGTGTGATGAGCGTGATCATTTGTTCTGTGTCTGGGTGTAATTTATCGATAATATGTATGTATTTAGAAATATATAAGTATGTTTATCAATTGTCTAGGACTCATGTCACAAGCTAGCGGTGGTGGCCGAGTGGTTACCGACTTACGAGTTGTAGGTTGCGGGTTCAAACCAAGCCAGGCGCATTACTTTGTGTAATTTATTTCATCACCACTGCTCTCAAAACGGTGAAGGAAAACATCGTGAGGAAACCGGCATGTCCTAGAACCAAAACTTCGAAGACATGTGACATCCACGAAACTGCACTGGGCCCGCGTGGTGGATTACGGCACATTCCCTCTCCTAGAGAGGAGGCCTGAGTCCCAGCAGTGGGAACAATATAAGGCTGAATATGCTATGACTATGCATATCACAAGCTGTGGTTAGTTTGGGAGTCGATGGCGTTATGTGAAAGTTGTGGAATATAAATAAAATATAGATACAACAGTTTGATATTAACTACCGAGCTTTAGCCAGGACCAAACACAACACTTGTCTCTTCAGAGGATCCTTGGCTTTCTACGGAGGTTTGCGAGAGTTTACACTCTGATACGTATACCTCTAAAATGTCATTTAACTCTGTTAAAAAATATTTTATTTTTTCAGGTCCTCCATCACCAGTCTCCAAAGGCAACTGAAGTGCAGATCTTCGAACTTCACTTCCAGCTATATCCAGACCCTAATTAGAGAACACCAATGGGGTGTAATTGGGTCTATCACCACCTGCAGATCCAAAGTCAACCTCACCTGCCCGCGGTGCACCCTGCTGTTGATACAAATGAGGCTCTGGCGAATCTCCACTTATGAGGTTTTGTACTTCTTCATCATAACCTCATTTGGGAAGAACCCTTAGATCTTAGAACAAGGAAAGTGCGTTCTTTGATATATAGGGAATATATTAAGTAATATTAAGACTTACGAGTTGTAGGTCGCGAGTTCAAACCCAGCCAGGCGCATTACTTTGTGTAATTTATTTCATCACCACTGCTCTCAAAACGGTGAAGGAAAACATCGTGAGGAAACCGGCATGTTCTAGAACCAAAAATTCGAAGACATGTGACATTCACCAATCCGCACTGGGCCCGCGTGGTGGATTACAGCCCATTCCCTCTCCTAGAGAGGAGGCCTGAGTCCCAGCAGTGGGAACATTATAAGGCCGACTATGCTATGCTATGCTATGCTAATATTAAGGTATAGATTTTAAGAAATTTTTGTATTCTTATAAAAAAATGACACTCAGATGTTACTTTACTGTTAGCTTTACAAATACGAGTATATATATATATAATTGTAGCTGTAAGGTAGGATAACTATTTCTTTGTTTTATTTCGAAATACCCCAACACCTCTTTTCTCAGTTACCCGTTGACGTCGCGTAGTGTTCCACGCACGCCTCAAAGTGATGTCAGCAAACCGTAGGAGCCCAGCAGGTTTGAGGCCATGGCTTGTGCGAAAGAGAACGCCGGAGCCCCGTAACGGACGCAAAGAAGGAACAGGATTGAGTTTTAGGGCGCAATTCAGCAATAAAATTAATCGCGTTTTAATGTTTGGCTCGCATAATCGCATTTAGCCGCTGTCACTAGTGTCACTTGTAAAAATACAACAAAAGAAAAATACAGACAAGTGACACTAGTGACAGCGGCTAAACGCGATTATGCGAGCCAAACTTTAAAACGCGATTAGTTTTATTGGTGAATTCCGCCCTAAGTCAGTAAAAGTCTGACACGCCCTTTCGCTCTGCCCAAAGGCGAGAGGATTCATTGGATGATTTTGTATCGAAACAAAAAACAACTTTCTCAATTTCAAAGAGTCCAACGATATTTTACAGGAAGTGTTTTGGAGAGTTTGTGCAGGAATTACATCACTTGATTCCACCATCATTTTTCTGCCATCGGACAACCCGACGTACGGCAAGTTTCCACCCTTACAAAGTTAATACCTCTACAATTTGCCAACTGTGGTCTTCCCGTCCGATTACAATTTAGGTGTCTTCAAGGCTAAACTATTATACCTCACCATCAACTATTGCATCACTGCTTACCATCATGTGAGATTGCAGTCAAGCACTAGTTTGTATCCATTAAAAAAAAACCTTTTGCCAGCGGTTTAGTAGAGCAGTTACTTGGACCATTGAATATTATTGATGGTTATCAAACACATCCATAATATATTAGAGGAAGTTTGAAAGTAGCGCCAGTGACTGAAAAGTTGAAGGGGAATCGTTTGTCTTGGTATGGTCATGTGAAGAGGAGAGATGAAACGCATGTTACCAAAAGAGTTATGAGTATACATGTGGATGGGTGGAGAGGGAGAGGGAGGCCAAAGAAAAGATGGATGGATTGTGTGAACAGTGATACGAAAGAAAAGGAACTTAGTGATAGTATGACGGTTGACAGGATAGAATGGAAGAAAAAAACGTGTTGCGCCGACCCCAAATAAGATGGGACAAGGGCAGGAAGATGATGATGATGATGATCAAACACATCCATAATGACATAACATAGCATATCTCTCATACCAAAGCACCCTAATGGGCACTTTTCCCATTGACTGTGATGAGATAACATTTTGTAATGCCCTATTATCAGTTTTTTTTTTTTTTTTTTGTAAGTTCGCGCTTGATCTCTGTCTCACCTGATTGAAAGCGACGATGCGGTCGACGATGGAGCGCGCTTACCTAGAAGTAATCTATTCACTCTTGACTTTAAGATTCCCGGGTTGTAGCCATCAGGAAACACAGATTCCGGCAAGGAATTCCACTCCTTAGCTGTACGCACAATAAATGTGTTCCCAAAACGTTTCGTGCGTATGGGTGGGATGCCCACCATGTACTGGTAGCGCTTTGCCGTACGCCTGGTGGACCGATGATGGAACGGGCTAGGCGGAATTAGGTTATGCGATTCCGACGCACACTCCCCGAAATGCAAGCGGTAGAAAACCGACAGGATAGCAACTCGGCGTCGATGCTCAAGACTTTGAAGCCTCGACTCAACGAGTGCATCATTGGCAATGATCCTCCTGGCTCGCCTCTCAATTACCCCAAGTGTTTCAAGCTGGTTTCGAGCAGCATACACGATCGAACTTGCGCTTGATAAAGTTTGAGCAGCTGTGACCTTCGCGAGGATTCGCAGCTTTTATGCTGCCAGTTGAGCCTTTGCTTCGATGTATGGCCCAAAGTTGACTTAACATAAAACATTTTTTACAAAAAAATAAAACCGACTTCACTAAAGAAAACAGTAAAAGGATCAAAATAACTTTAATTTCGGAAGTCGGTGTTTCTCTGTATTATTTGTATCTTATTTAACACCAACTTCATTTTTCAAATCGGTTGGCAATCGACGAAGTTATGCGCGAACAAGCATAAAAAAAAATACAATCATCCGAATTGAGGACCTCCTCCTTTTTTAGAAGTCGGTTAAAAAAGCGCTGCATATATTCTCATATATGTTGCGCTTTATGTTACGTGCTCAACACATTTTAAGGGCACAGGCAAAGTAGCCTTCGTCAGTACCTGCGGATTCACCAAACGCGTTTACCCTTAAAAATTTTGGGTAAACGCGTTTTTCTCAAAATCGACTGATTTGGGAGTGAGCGTCAGAATTGCATAACCTAATTCCGCCTAGCCCATTCCATCATCGGACCACCAGGCGTACGGCAATGCGCCACCGGTACATGGTGGACATCCCACCTATACGCACAAAACGTTTTGGGAACACATTCATTGTGCGTACAGCTAAAGAGTGGAATTCCTTACCGGAATCTGTGTTTCCTGAGGGCTACAATACCTGATGGCTACTGTGATATAATTTCAGTAAATTTATGTAATTACCCATATTAGCACATAAATGATTATGAATTATGAATTACAACCCGGAAATCTTTAAGTCAAGAGTGAATAGGTTACTTCTAGGTAAACGAGCTCCATCGTCGACCGCATCGTCGCTTTCCATCAAGTGAGGTAGAAAAAAGCAATCCAAGTTTACAATATCATTGCCCCGGGTCCTCAGGGGGGCAATCGGCGGCAACGATCACTCACGCCGGGCCGTGTTACAGGCCATGGTCCAAGGTGATGAGGAGCAGCAGGTGGTCGCCTCCCTCTGTGAAGCAGTAACGCTAGCAAAGGAGGAGGCCGCACGTGCGAGGGAGCAGCCCTCACGCCCCAGTCGCCGGGATCCCGATCTCGATTTCCGGCCACCGTAAGCGCGGGTTTACGGACGGCGAGAAATGGGTAGCTCCCCGTTCGACCGTCCGGTGACCATCCAGACTAAGCCCAAGTTGTCGACAGCGCATAGTGTTCCACGCGTGCCTCAAGAATATCTCAGCAAACCGTAGGGACCCAGCAGGGTTGAATCCTACTGGGGCCAAGGTTTCGCTTCTGAAAGGAAAACCCGGTCCTAGTATAAAAGGGAAAGAAGGAACAGGAGTGGGTAAAACTCTGACACACCCTTACGCTCCGTCCAGGAGCGAGAGATGTCATGGAATGGTATTAGCGACTAAAAAAAGTTTACAATATCATAGTTTTAACGAAATTTGTTGAGTTTTTGTGCAAACCAGTAGGTGGTTAAGAATAAAATTACATTATACATAGATGCCAGGAAAAAACAGGGAAAAAACATTCCCTGTTTTTTACTGGCATCTTAATTTAATTAAGCATTAAATGATTTTGAGAAAATTCCATTAAAAGTTTAAAAGATTAATAATTTTTATTGAAATTAAAGTTTACAGTAACTTAGTTTTAAGAGCGTCCTTTTCGAGGTACATTTTCATACAACCGCTCTTACGTAATTATGATATTATTACACATCTTTCTCCAGATATTTTGGATTCACAGCTATCTTGTGGATATTATCTAGGCTTCTATTGAAATAAAAAAATAAAATGTAAAGCTAATCTAGTAAAGACCTCTGAAAATCTACTATTTTACGTGAACTTTGGCTTTCCATAATGTACTCATATATTAAAAAAATTAAAAAGCGCATCAATAGTAGCCTTGCACATTTAATTGGGATTTTGAATGACGACAATTTATTTGAAAAACTTTTAATGGTTTAAAAAATACGCGTATTTCTTGGAACAAGTTTTGTGAAATATTCGAGTAAGTCATGAAATTACCGAATTCCAACAGAGTTCCTGGGCGTTGTCTCTCTTTTTTTTGCATTCCCTTTTCATCAAACATCGCGTTGGATTGCGTTAGATGAAGCAACAAGCTTTTTAACCATACTCGATGTTGACGATAGGCGAATGGAAAAGGACCCTCATAAAGATATTTATTGAGTTTGTGTGGATTGTGAACATCAGTAGTTGAGAATAAAATTACTCGTTTATTACACAAATGGTGTATAAAGTTAAAAAGTGACTATAAAGTTTTTTTGAACTTATAATTCCAAGTCAATCCAAAGATATAATACTTCAAAGCAACCCGTTTTAAAAAACGTCAATTTCATACTTTAATTCATATTAGTGTAGATTTATAAGCTTTAAGGTGTACAATAAAAGAATTAATGATGTCTACATTATAATATAATTCGATTTAGATTAACGCCATCTATGGGTGAATGCATGCAAAAATGCACTAAGCAAGGTGCGTTCAATTTACGGTGCAACCAGAGGTCGGAATTAATAAGTGCATCCGGTATGCCTTTGCTTTTGCAAAACTAGATGTCGCGCCGGCATGCTAATAATTGGTTGGAACAGGTTACTTATGTACTCAAAATGATTTCATAGAGCGAAAGAATAAAGTGGATATGCCTCAAATCCTGAGATTATTTTTAAAGAGCAGTTTTTTTTTTGACTCTATCTGAAATATAGCAGAACAAATTTCTTCCTGCATTAATGACGAGGAGGAAGTGTATAAATTTTTAGCCTCGCCTCAGTTGACGTAGAGAGATATTTTTCAAAGAAAAACAGCAATAAAAATTGTATGTTAATTATCTTTGTTTTATTTGTCCTATCTATCTCTGAGGTTTTTATTACTATTTATTTGTAATATTGTTGGCCACATGTATTTTTCACTAGAAAACCCATGAAGATCCATATTAATATCAACATTTCGATGCAAGTACATGAATAATTCTACCTAATTCCGACCTGTTCTAATAACATTCGAAGACACACAAATTAAGTGTAAGCATAATAAGCCTTTTTTAATGTTCCCACTGTTGGGACTCAGGCCTCATCTCTAGGAGAGGGAATGAGCCGTAATCCACCACGCGGGTCCAGTGCGGGTTGGTGAATATCATCACGAATGTCTTCGAATTTTGGGTTTTAGGACATGCCGGTTTCCTCAAATGAAGAGTACAAGCAAAGAACTGGGAATGTCACAATTATTGTTTATATTATATATTTTATATAGGGACGAAAGGTTCTGGAATGGCGACCACGTACCGGAAGAGGCAGCGTTAGAAGGCCTCCCACAAGGTGAACCGATGACCTGGTGAGGGTCGCGGGAATCCGATGGATGCGAGACGCACAGGACCGGTCATTGTGGCGACATTTGGGGAGGCCTATGTCCAACAGTGGACGTCTTTCGGCTGAAATGATGATGATGATGATATATTTTATATATTATAATATACAATGTAACATAGTCGGCCTTATAATGTTCCTACTGTTGGGACTCAGGCCTCTTCTCTAGGAGAGGTAATGGGCCGTATTCCACCACGCGGGCCCAGTGTGGGTTGGTGGATGTCACATGTCTTCGAATTTTGTGATCTTGGACATGCCGGTATCCTCAAGAGGTTTTCCTTCACTAACACAGTACAATGTAATAATATTATGTTTTATACTGATATCACATTAAAATTTGTGTAATATACGAATAATTTTATTCTCAATTACTGATGTCCACAATCCACAAAAACTCAACAAATTTCTTTAAGAGGGTCCTTTTCCACTCGCCTATCGTCAACATCGAGCATGGTTTGATACAAGCTTTTAGCTTGTTGCTTCGTCTAAACGCAATCCAACGCGATGTATGATGAAGAGGCAATGCAATAAAAACAAGCTTTTAATTAAATTTAGCGCATTAAATTAAAAACTTATTTTTTAATACTTTTACTATCAACTTATAATGACATTACACAATTTATATGTTACAAAAGCTTGTCGCGAGATTTAAGTAGGCACTCGTGTTTACTCAGTTCGAAAATTTATAAAATTAAAATTAATCAGATCATTTTATTTAATTGACTTGATCTTCACAGGTAAATCTCGCGACAAGCTTTTATATCATATACATTGTGTAATGTAATTATAAGTTGATAGTAAAAGTTATAAAGTAAAAGTTTATTTTATTATTTTTAGCGCATTTAATTAAAAGCTTATTTTTAAAAACTTTTTTTATTTTTATTTATTTTTCACTTTTTAGTTATCGCTGAACAGGTTTCTCTGTCTGTTCATCTCATTTTCACGCATCATTGTTGCAAGGTCGTTTGCCGGTTAATTAAAAAAAAAACTCTACTTAACGCCACGTATGCTTGAGCAGCAGCAAAGAGCTTCGAGCCCAAGTATACAACGGCACTACCCTGCATTTTGTGAACTGTGCAAGCCCAACATAATATAATTGGCAACATTCTTCGTTCTGCAGTAACGTGACTATATTTTGTTGGAAATTGCACACTCTTGGGTAAAATGAGATGAATACCGTCTTTACCAAAGTCTATACGGACGCATGGTATGTCAGTGTTATACATTTGTGCCCTCGGGAAGCAGGGCCATACAATTTCTGTAATCTGTCCAATGGCACCATTTACCAGACCTTTGGACACATCTAGGTATATTGTAACGCAACATCACCTTGGCCCCAAAGAATATTTCCAACTCCTTAAGTAGCCCTCCTGTCTTGTTTATGTCGGATGGTATAATATTACTTAAATATGCGTTGTAATTTTTTCAAATACAATCTACTAGACTATCCTGTGCTATTATTTTGTTAATAGTTACCCCCCTAGATCTAAAATATAATCACTCAACACACAACTAACAACAGGAAACGTAAACACAACGCTGTTGTTGTTAGTTGTTGTTAATGAAGATTAAAGTACTCGTGAATAAGAATCAAACGAGCCCAAACTCGATTAGGTTGTGACGTTTTATTGTGGAGTTCCTATGGCCATCTTCCAGCTCCATCATCAGACCGTGGTTACCATAAAGGATTAAAGTGGTCGTCAATAAAAATCAAACGAGCCTAAACTCGATTGGGTTGTGTCGTTTTACTGCGGAGTATCTATGACCACCATCCAGCTCCATCATCAGAGACTGGTAAATATGTAGCACAAACTCGATGTGGTTGTGTCGTTTTGTTGCGGAGTTCCTATGGCCACCTTCCAGCTGCATCATTAGACCACGGTTATCATATAGAATCAAAGTGCTCGTCAATAAAAATCAAACGAGCCTAAACTCGATTGGGTTGTGTCGTTTTATTACCGAGTTCCTATGGCCACATTTCAGCTCCTTCATCGGACCCTGTTTACAAAATAGGATGAAAGTACTCGACAATACGAATCAAACGAGCCCAAACTCGAAGGGGTTGCGTCGTTTTATTGCCGAGTTCCTATGGCCACCTTCCAGTTCCATCATCAGACCGTGGTTACCATATAGGATCAAAGTACTCGTAAATAAAATTCAAACGAGCCCAAACTCTATGGGTTTGTGTCGTTTTATTGCCGAGTTCCTATTGCCACCTTCCAGCTCCATCATCAGATCAGTTCCATGTCATCATAATATTGCATTGTCATGCAATTTACACATGTATACAAAATTTCAGGTCAATCAGTGGAAGATATTTTGGTTGCAAGATTTGAGCCTAACATACATAGTTACATACATACATTGCAAGTTAATAAAAAGCTTGTAAAAAGATACGCAGGTAGTTCGTGGTGTACTATTTACATATATACAATACATAAACTAAATTTAAATTTGTTTGTGTCTGAAGTCTTTCAATTTTCATTATTATCAAATTAACAAATGAAAACAACAACAACAAATGAAAATTAAAAAATTATCATATTAACAAATGTGGAGCAGTTAATAGATACATTTACACAATATTATGAGTTAACAGAGGGCCACATGTGCAGAAGCAGTCATTGCCAAACAAGCGTGTTAAATTGCTTATATATGGTTATTAATTGCTAGTTCATAGTTAAAATTCTTTATAAGGCTTTCAAATTTAATTGTTTGGCTGTGAGTTTTTATAATATCAATAATAAAATCGCTAGCAATAACAACGTTCTGATACGTTTTCGTTGCTAACTCTGTAAGTACAATTTCCAATTTACTAAAAAACTCATTGAGATTGGTTACTCTTGCTAATCTATAAATGCAAACAATTAAAATGTTATATTTAATAAGCTATCGCGCAACATTCAAAAGTTCCCAATGATTCGTTCTCCTTCGATGTCACAACACGTATTGATCGTCGCCCTTTGACCTGCGCAGTACAACCCGTATTTCTAGACTAGACATTCTTTGTTCTGAATCTGAAACTAGTGCCTCGCCCGCCGTCTGCCGTGTACGACGGGTTCGCGCTTCGAGCTGCCACCAGGGCTCCGGGCTTTGGAGCCCTAGTTCACTGTGTGTCTCTAAATTCAAGAAACGAGGTAAGCGATTCAGTATTTATTCATCATCTTCCTGCCCTTGTCCCATCTTATTTGGGGACGGCGCAACACGTTTTTTTCTTCCATTCTATCCTGTCAACCGTCATACTATCACTAACTTCCTTTTCTTTCATATCACTGTTCACACAATCCATCCATCTTTTCTTTGGCCTCCCTCTCTCTTTCCACTCATTCACATGTATACTCATAACTCTTTTAGTAACATGCGTTTCATCTTAACTTAATAAAATCCTTTCAATCGTTGAGAATATTTTCCATTTCATTTTTGATAAAGCCTTCACGGCAAAGATCAATATCTCAGGGGACTTATCATAACGTTTTAAAATGTCTGCCGCGCGATCGAGGAAGAGGGATGGAGCTATACGATCTTTAGAGCTCCAACCGTTTACATTTTTTTTGACATTTAATTTTGTATTCAATATTATTATTCAAGATTAATATTAGTATATTAATTTCAAAATTGTGACTGATTAGGCTAACATATCTAATTTCTAACTATGATTGATTTATGATTTATAATCATGAATCATGATTCATGATTGTGAATGTGAAGTACCATGGAGCATTTTACTATTGGACTTGTTTGATATAAATAAGCATGGCAATTGAGAGTTTGTCATGCTCACTCATCAGAAATGAGAATCTACATCTAGATCTCAAAATCCCCACCATCCAGCAGTTCATGAAACGCCTTTGCAAGCGTTTCTTCGACACTGCTGTGAAACACCGCAACCCCCTTATTGTGTCGGCCGCCCGTTACGAACCCTCCCGCATTTCTAAAATTCGCCGTCCTCGGTATACTCTCCTCACCCCCGATGACCCTATTACCCTGCTCCAAGAGAGCCGTAGGGAAACCAGTACAGTAAAAAGACACCACAAACCGCCGTCTTTCCGTCCTCGCCGCCGAGGCCCGCCGCGACATTCTATTAAACGTCCTCCCCGTCCCTTGCTCGAGCCAGCCCGCGCCGCTGAGCCTGTAGTTTTAAAATCCCCGATAAATAATAATTAATACTGTTCGATCCAGCTCGTCCCTTGCTGCCCCCCCCCCCCCCCCCCAGCGACGCCCTAAGCCGAGGCCCGTACCGACAACCTCCTAGGTTGACCTGCGAGAGGCCACACACGAAAAAAAAAAAGATTTTGTCATACTCACTCAAATGTCTCGCTGATGGTGGCACGTGTTATTGGATCATTTGGCACTAGCTTCTGATGTTTTATAAGTGCCCATGTAGGCCTATGTGAAATAAAAAACTTTTGACTTTGACTTTGACTTCGGCTCCCTTCAAAATGGTTGAGCTGAGTGGGGCTGATGCAAGCGTCATGCTCGTGAACTGGTGTCGTCAGTTGAGACTGGTCATCTCTTAGCTGCCAGTGGCTTAATTCAATTTCTATTTTTTTAATTAGTTTTAGTTTTTTTTGTAATAATTATTACTTATCTACATCGTGCTCACATATTAGAAGCGACAAGAAATATGTAACCAAGATTTATGTAATTCATAATATGATTTAAAAGAGTGTCCATGGAGTTTCTTGCACGTTCTTGTCCATAGAGATCTACGCTTTGGAACGTGCAATTTAGCTTCACTCTTTATTTTTTTGACTGACCGAAATTTTGAGAATTCAAAAGTGCCTGTAATTGGTCAATTTGAAATAAACGTTTCTGATTTCTGGTCGTAAAAAGGATCACATTAAAAGCTTGAGGTAGCACTGCAGATCCGAACCAACACCTAACCCTAAGTCATAAGATGATTTCTTACCTAAAAAAACAACTTATAATTGCTATTAATAGCTCTCATTGAAGTATTGATCGTCAGGTCGGACCTGCGCAGAGCGGCGTTCTAGAATAGACTTGCTTTGTGCAATGCCGCAGTGCGCCACCAGCCGTCTGCCGCGCAAGACGAGTCGGTGCTCCGAGTGACCACGCCCTGCTTCACGTCCTTGAATCAGGTTCAAAGTGATCTGTAACGATATCCAGTAGGCCTGGAGCCCTACAGTTCACCTCGAATCTGGATTCAGTTATTCTGAAGGTTAGTCACTTAGTTTTTCATGTCGACCTTAAAATATTTTTTACTGGCTTGTTGATCCAAACTCGTTAAAAAAATAATGAGCGCGTTTTGGTATTTGCGAAAGACCCTACAATGTAACTTGGAACAAAACTGAAAAATCAATAAAATAATAATTAATTAATTAAATTGTTTTAATGTAATTACATAATGGTTACATAATGTAATATAGACGGTTACATAACGTAATTAATAAAAACATCAACTATCAAAACGCGCCTTTTATTTTTTGACAATTTTAGTGGTCAGTAATTGCTATGAGTGTTTTAATTCCCACCAAAAACTAATGATTGTGCGATGAGCACGAACAATTGCTCCTTGTCCGGGTTTTCGCGTTGTAGAAGTTCTGAATGCGTTTTCCTTTCAGGAATTCCCCGTGGCCCCAGCGAGCATCAGCCCTACTGGACCCCTACGGTTTTGCAGACCACTCTTTGAAGCACGATTGGACTACGTGCCATTGACGAGTTGGACTCAGTCTTTACCGGACGGCCGGATGGTGAGCTACCCGCTCCTATGATGGCTGGGGATTGCCCTGCGACTCCTGGTGACCTTTTATTTGAGGTAGGAATCTTTAAAAGGAGTTGGAAAGTGGCGCCAGTGACTGAAAATTTGAAAAGGAATCGTTTGTCTTGGTATGGTGATGTGAAGAGGAGGGATGAAACGCATGTTACTAAAAGAGGTATGAGTTTACATGTGAATGGATGGAGAGGGAGAGGGAGACCAAAGAAAAGATGGATGGATTGTTTAAGAAGTGATATGAAAGGAAAGAGCGTGACGAGTGACAGGGCAGAATGGAAGAAATAAACGTGTTGCGCCGATCCCAAAATGATGACTCTCCTCTTACTTTGAATGGAGTGAAAGAGTGACAGACTTAGTTTAATAGGATGTGTCGATTCCTATTCTTGATATAAGTATTTTCTGTACAGAAACAAAAGCTGCCGAGGAACGCCACACAATGGTAGGAGGAACCTCAGTGGTGCCTGTGATCAAAAACGGTGGACATCACTCCGTCTTTGTTAATATTTTTTTTATTATTAATAAGCTTGCGTTTAAACACTATCTCACCTGATGCTAAGCGATAATGTGTTCAATGACGGAGCACGCTTGCCTAGTAATAACCTATTCACTCTTGGCTTCCCTGGTTGTAGCTATCAGGAAATATAGACTGCGTCCGGGAATGTCACTTGGCTGTGCGCACAATGAAAGTGTGGTTCCTAAGTTCCTAAACGTTCTGTGCTTAAGAGTGGGTAAAGAATTGTGGTTACAATTTTCAGGGTCACTCCTTACACCATGACAGGACCTTCGGTTGTTGGTTCTTCGAGTCGTCGAGTTCGATTCTTGAGTTTGATTGCTGCGCTTAGTGCAGCGAATTTCACGGCCAGACATAAAGGTAAGTTTCTTTACCTCAAAATTAAAGCATTTTTGGGTAATCAAAAAGAAAAAAAACGGAACCTTTATAGAATCACTTAGTTGTCCATCCGTCTGTGTATCTGTCTGTCTGTCTGTCAAGACCTTTTATCTCGGGAACGCGTTGAGGTATTGGGTTGAAATTAAAACCATATACTTAGGTCTGCGGTCCCTTGAAGCTGTGAAAAAATTTAACTTCTAAGTTAACAAAAAAAAAGATACGATCTTTTATGTCGCAAAAACATATACTTTTACAGGAATCAAAATTCAAAGGGTACTTCCCGTTGACCCAGAATCCTGAAATTTGGTATAAAGCAAGGTCTTATAGCACAGATATTTAGAAATAAATTTGAAAACAGTAAATTTGTAGATACGTCACAAAAAAGTCTTTTTTGTGACGTATCTACAAATTAAATGTTAGTTGCTCCTTGTCCGGGTTTTTGCGTGCTAGAACCACGGTTTCCTTTTCAGAAATTCCTCGTAGCCCAAGTGAGCATCAGCCCCACGTGCCATCGACGACTTGGGCTCAGACTTTACCGAACGGCCGGATGGTGAGCTACCCGCTCCTATGATGGCTGGGGATCGCCTTGCGACTCCCGGTGACTTTTTATTTGAGGTAAGAATCATTAAGAAAAAAAGGTCCTTAAGAAACACCTAAAAAGGCACTTACAGTTTTCAAAATTTCTGAAAATACACCGCACTGGACCGACGACCTGGTGAGAGTCGCGGGAGTGCGGTGGATGCGAGACGCACAGGATCGGTCGTTGTGGCGTCGCTTGGGGGAGGCCTATGTCCAGCAGTGGACTTCTTTCGGCTGAAATGATGATGATGATGATGATGAAACCGCACTGAATTACACAAAAAAAAATAACGAAGAACCTAAATAGTTTAACCGCGAAATATTTGCAAAACTATCCTTAATTACCAGAAAAGAAAAATTGTTCATAATTTTTTGGCCTTGCACAGATTTTAAAGTTATTTTTTTTTTTTCATACTTAAAATTCTACTGTATGTGTTAGGTAAGATAAACGTGTTTTCTTTCTTCTTTCTATGACACCTGGACGTTTCTTCCGCCTGAATCCGATGCAGGAACCTCCCGAACCTCCACCGCCATGTCCAGTGAGGATCTGCGTCATGCGAAAAGCGAGGACGCCGTGTTGCCGCTCCAGCCACTCCTCAAAGATCCGCCATAATTTTTGTCAAATGAGGTACGGGACCCTAAAAACCAAGAATTCCATTCCCGGCAGTTACACTTGCGTAACTATTTTAACAAAATCTTTTCACATTTCAGATCTGTGATCTCTCACATTGCAGCATGCAGTCTTCAAACCATGACCCTGCTTGATGGGGTGTAAGTGGTTCAACCATCATCTGCAGAACCAAAGTCAACCTCACCTGCCCGCGGTACACCCTGCCGACGATACCAACGAGGCTCTGGCGAATCTTCCTTTATGAGGTTTTGAAAAACTCACCCATAACCTCATTTGGGAAGAATCTTTCTGCACTGCCGCCGTCAGATGCGACAGTGCAGTATTTTTATGTTGAGGCAGATATGATTAACTTTATAAAGTCAAAGTTACTTATATATGTCTCGTCAAGAATTCGAGAAACGAGATTTTGTTTTTCGAATTCTTGAATGAACTATTTCTAAAACCTGATACTACTAATGAATACTACTGCATACGACATTAAGATTAAGGCTTGGGGCAAGTGTGGATACAAGAGGGGATCAGAGGACTAGACTTTTTAAATATCAGGGCTAGTTCCTCAGTTTAAAAATTCTGGTCTTTTGAACTCCTATCTTATCTAAGACTTGGATCCGCACCTGAACGTATGGTCTTGCAACAGGTAACTGCATTCTATTTTAGTAATGCAATGCATTTATCTGTATGGAGTAACTAGATATAAGTACATAGGTGGTGTTGTTCACTTACAGTGATTTTAGATTAAGCTTGTAAATTTGTAAATAATCTGTAACTTTGTTACAAAAATAACAATAATGAAAAAAAAAAATCGTTTTATTCTTAGACTAGTGACCCGCCCCGGCTTCGCACGGGTGCAATTCCTATATTATATATATAAACCTTCCTTTTTAATCACTATATCTATTAAAAAAATCGCATCAAAATTCGTTGCGTAGTTTTAAAGATTTAAGCATATATAGTGGCCATGTAAGAACAGTGGTAGCCGAATGGTAACGGCCCCGACTTACGAGTTGTTGGTCGCAGGTTCAGACCCAGCGAGGCGCATTCATCATTTAAGCCGATAGACGTCCACTGCTAGACATAGGCCTCTCCCTAATGTCGCCACAATGAACAGTCCTGTGCGTTTTGCATCCATCGGATTCCTGCAACCTTCACCGGGTCATTGGTCCACCTTGTAGGGGGCCTTCCAACACTGCGTCTTCCGGTATGCGGTAGCCACTACAGAAACTTTCGGCCTCAACGTGCATCCGTTTTGCGAGCAATGTGCTCTGCCCATTGACGCTTTAGTTTGTTGATTCTTCGTGCTATGTAGGCTACCTTGGTACTCCTACGGATATCTTCATTTCTGATTCGATCACGCAAGGAAACTCCGAGCATAGCGTTCCATTGCCCTTTGGGTGATTTTGTGCCTTCTGATGCCAGGCGCATTACTTTGTGTAATTTATTTTATCACTACTGCTTTCAAAGCGGTGAAGGAAAACATCGCGAGGAAACCGGCATCTCCTAGAACCAAAAAAAAATGGGCAAGTGCGAGTCGGACTCGTACACTGAGGGTTCCGTGCAAATTAACTTATGTAAATAGTTCAATTCCCGAATCGAGTCTCGAAGATTTTTGCGAATAGAAAAAAGTAATTTTTTGTGACGTTACTACAAATTTTCAGTTTTCAGATTTATTCCTATACTTGTGCTATATATATATATATGTGCTACCTTGCTTCATGCCAAATTTCAGGATTCTATGTTAACGGGAAGTAGTAGTCGTTTTTTTTTTTTTTCTGTTATCATAGAAGTTTATTTTTTTCACAACTTCAAGGAACCGTAGACCTGAGTATGTGGTTTTAATTTCAACTTGATACCGTCACGCGTTTTCGAGATAAAGGGTGTTGACAGAGTTTTCCTTTTGAGGTACGGAACCCTAAAAATGAATAGCTGTTCGTTAGTTCCGCTAAAACTCAAAAATGGCTGGACCAATTTGGCTAATTTTAGGCTTGAAATATTCGAGATAGTCCAGGGAAGGTTTAAACGGTGACAAAAAATGGAAAACAAACACGAAAAATAAATCCGAATACAGCGCCATCTCTGATTAAAATGTTGAACTATGCTGTTCTGGTATTGCCGGTAGATGGCGTTATGCTTACTATTAGGCGGTACGAAGTTCGTCGGGTCAGCTAGTAAACTGATAAACTTGGAAAAGTATATATTATTACGAATTATCTAGGTCATTACTGACTTCCCTCAGACACCTTTTTGGAGGTAGGCGGAACGAAGAATAAAGTCCTGCAAACTTCCGTTGAAAAGGGAGGATCCTCCGACCAGGCGGGTGTTATGTCTGGTGAGCAACTGCCCGATAGATGATTTCGTTCAAAATGTTCCAATCGTGCAGAGAACTTTAACTGCGTGATGCAGGATTAGTTCTTATATGACGCCATGGATGTCACTACACCTTCAATGAAAAGGGAGGATCCTCCTACTAAACGAATATATTGTTTTGGTCTTTTTTTTTTCGGTGTGAAAATCATCCAATGACATAACACGCTCTTGGGCGGAATGAAAGGTTGTGTTAGACTCTTACTGACTAAAAACCGACTCCTGTTCCTTCGCTGCCTTTCATACCAGGGCCGAGTCTTCCTTTCAGAAGCAGACACTTCGCCCTAGTAGGCTTCGATTCTGCTGGGCCCCTACGCGACCCTGCTGGGTCTGGTCCGGGCAACTTTACCGTGGAGAACTCTGACAGCGATGATTTCCCAACGAAACAAAAAATAGCAAAATGCAGGATTTTAGAAATTTAGATCCAATTTGGCGTAATAAATATCACTACAGGCATATGAACGAATTATACATAGTATATTTTTGGGATCGAAAGTGAATCCATAAAACAGTAAACATAATCTTTGGAAGAGTCAAATTCAAAAGTCAAGTCAAATTTTTTATTTCTCATAGGCCTACATGGGCACTTATAAAACGTCAGAAACTAGTGCACGGTTCCAAATTGATCGTTTCCTATGGAGAGGAGCCGGCAAGAAAATCCATGGTTACTCTTTTAAAAAAACTGTTGTTCTTACAATATTTCAATTTTACAGTAATATGTAGAAATGTATGTAAGGACAGTGTAGACCGATCAATATTGTACTAAAAAAATCATAATAAAAAGTGAGTCGTAATAGGAAGTAACATAAGAATTCGCGGAGTCTACAGTGTTCTCACATTCATATTACAAAAGAAAGAGCTTGTTAGTTTTTGCAAAAGCAAAAACAATGTGGTAGAAAAGAAAAAAGTATATATTACAACAAATGTGGAGCAGTTAATAGATACATTTACACAATATTATGAGTTACCAGGGGGCCACATGTGCAGAAGCAGTCATTGCCAAACAAACGTGTCTTCGACATAGTTTTTAACCTTTTAGGTAATACATTTTTTAAGTTAGGACACTCTTGATATGGGTTTTGAACTTTCCCTCGCTAAGTTCAGTCACCGCCTTTGGCAGCTTGGTATAAAAGCGTATGCTGTTTACTAAAAATGACTTGCTAGTCTTAGCTAATAAGAAAATAGCACATTGCAGTTTCGCATACAATTTGATTTTACAGAGAGATTTTTTTTTTAAAGAAGCAAGAAAAATACTTAAATCCGTATATCCCGCTTGTCATTCATGAATCTTTAATAATCTTTACAGGTAGTCAGACGCCAGAAAGTCTGACCATTTATTCATTTAATTCTTTATGCGCACAAAAGAACAGAGGCGGACTCTAACAGTCAACCTTTGGGTGATGTAGAGACAAATTGTGGTAGGTGCAGCAATACATTATATTTTATACAAATATATACCTTTATACTATAAATAAAATTTACATAATGTGTCTTATTTAATACTCAAGCTAACAAGAAGGAAAAAAAGAGAAGAGAATATACCAATCTAGTGAAACAATTGGTGCAGACAATTAATAAGAAAACAAATTAGCGCTATGACGATACTACTGCCAACTTCTTACGGATGTACTCGCGAACCTTCACTTTGAAGGTCAATCGGTTGGCTGCCATACTGATTTCCTAGGGGAGTCTTCTTCTTCTTCTTTTCGATTCGATGGTAAACTCGTCAAACTTTTTGGGCCCAATAGGTGGCTACATTAATAGCAGCATCGGTAGCACTCATCAAATCCTCCAAAGTGCAGGTATACGGACACTTGGGGCATTCCAACATGTGGCTCGTGTTTTGAACAGGAGCTCCGCACTCACATTGAGTATTCGATGGGTCTATAAAACCCCATTTTGCCAAGTTGAGTTTGCAGTGGCCTAGGGGAGTGCATTCCAAAGAGAAATAGCTGGAACATGAAAAGAATTGTGAATGAAGTCAGTACAGTGAGTAGGACAATGAATTAGACGGTTAAGTAATGACCATAGATTTTTTTTGCATCGTGTTACCTAGTTATTGGATTGTGGAGGTCTGATAGGCAGTCATCATCATCATTCAGCCGATAGACGTGCACTGCTGGATATAGGCCTCTCCCAAATGTCGCCACAATGAACGGTCCTGTGCGTCTCGCATCCATCGGATTCCCGCAACCTTCACCAGGGGCCCAATTCTAATATTTTTAATTCGTTATTCCAACACGATCCCATTGTCATTTTGCTAAAAGTTCGTAATCTGCCAATTGATAATGATCGATCATTGATCGGTCAATGGTCTCGTACTAAAGTTGTGGTAGAATGATAATATCGAGCTTATTAAAAGCAATGACTGCACAATGACGTTCTAATGGTAGGTCACTGATCAAAGGAACTGTCAGCATTTTAGCAGATTTCCGCATACGTCAGATATTCATTTGTCAATATGTACGAGATTATCATTCTATGCCACTTCTTTCAATGCAGTGTCAGTGGTTGACCATTGGAAAGTCATAATGACGCCATTATATTAGTAGATTACCTAACTTGTTAAAATCAACAATTATGAAATCAATGATAGACCATTCTGACACTATTGTAATCGCAGACTTGAGACCCTGGTCATCGGTCCACCTTGCAGGGGGCCTTCCAATACTGTGTCTTCGGTACGTGGTCGCCACTCCAGAACCTATCGGCTGCAACGGCCATCTGTTCTGCGAACAATGTGCCCTGCCCATTGCCACTTAAGTTAGGCGAGGCATAGGCGATCGCTCCATGGAAAACACGAGTATTCAGCCGCATCCAGTAACAATGGAAGCCGACACCAAGCTTTAATAAAAAAATATGAAAGAATTTTTAAAATATCTTCATCATCGAAGAAAGCTTCAAAGCTAATAATAAGAAACAAAATACTGACGTGACGTGGTGGTAGGAGTGGGTTTTTAGTCAGTAAAAGTCTTCTCTCTCGATCTGCCCAAGAGCGGGGATGTCATCAGATGATTTTCCCACTGTAGCGACATCTATGTCGTCACATAAGAACTAATCCTGCATCGCGCTATCAAAGTTCTCCGCGCAATTAGAACATATAGAACAGCCCAAAATCATCGATCGGGCAATTGCCCACCAGACATAACACCCGTCTGGTCGGAGGATCCTCCCTTTTCAACGGAGGTTTGTGAAAATTTACTCTCTGTTCCGCCTACCTCCAAACCACCAAAAAAAAAAGTTATGTTTACAATAAAAGGCGCCCTGACGCGTTGACACCCTGACTCCTAAACCAGGAATTTCATTGTCTTAGGAGTCAGTGCTCTTCTGCTACTCTCTTTGTGCGAATCGGACTCGCGCACTGAGGGTTCCGTACAAACTACAATTCCCGAATGGAGTCTCGAAGATTTTTTCGAATTGCTAAAATTTTTTTTTGTGTTTTTGGTAACAAGAAAACTGTTTTCAGATTTATTCCCTATACCTGTGCTATAAGACCTTGCTTTATGCAAAATTTCAAGATTCTGGGACAACGGGAAGTACCCTATGCATTTTGTTTCGTTTAAGAGTATCGAAATATACGTTATTCGCGGCGTAAGCGGCCGTATCTTTTTTATTCGTTAACTTAGAAGTTTGATTTTTTCGCAGCTTCAAGGGACCGGAGACTTGAATATATGGTTTTAATTTCAACTCGATACCTCAACGCGTTCCCGAGATAAAAGGTCTTGACAGACATTAACGTTGGTATCGTATATTCTAGGGGTGTTCCGGAGCAACATAAACAATCAGGGTGTGTTGCAGGAGATGGGATTGTGCGTGTCCGATGGGTACGTTCAACGTCGCAGACGGCCGGATTTTGTTCACACTGCCGCGCGGTCACACCAAGCTGGTGACCAACGTCGCATTCTCGAGGGCAATGCGCACACTAATCCTGGTAGCTGATAGAGTTGATATATTCTCATGTTCACTGAGCGAGTTCGCAAAAGTTGCACCACATTTTTTATGTTATAATGGAAATATATAATAATAAATAATGAATTGCCATAAATTGTAATTTATATTTTTGACTACACTATCGCATTGGATTGGTCTGTTATGATAGCTGTATGTATGTCTAATAATAGTAAATAATAATTAATGATTGAAATTAAAACCATATACTCAGGTCGGCGGTCCCTTGAAGCTGTGAAAAAATCAAATGTCTGTTAACGGAAAAAAAAGATATAACGGCCGTTTATGTCGCAAAAACGACACTCTCAAATGAATGGAATGGAATGAAAATTAATCCCGTTGACCCAGAATCCTGAAATTTGGCATAAAGCAAGGTCTCATAACACAAGTATAGGAAAAAATCTGAAAACAGTAAAAAATGCCATTTGGAAAAATCTTCGTAACTCAATTCGGAAATTGAACTGTTTTCATAGATAAGTTTGTACGGAACCATCAGCGCGAGAGTCCGACTCGCACTTGCCCAAATTTTACTTTTTGAGGTACGGAACCTTAAAACATTGACGTTTTACTTGAATTTCACGAGCTACCCTGGAGCATTCATCTCAATAGACTGCAATATACAATGTAGTTATACGCATATCAATACTTATTGATCGCCATTCGGACCTGCGCAATGCATTTCCAGTCGATTCCAAATTTATTTTGCATCACCGTCACCTTTATTCTCTTCGCCATAAGGTTGCTATTTGTAAAACTACTTTAAATGCCCTGTAGTATTTTCTAGACTGCAATGCAATGCCGCAGTGCGCCACCAGCCGTCTGCCGTGCATGACGAGTTCGTACTTCGAGCTTGCCACGAGTGGCTTCGAGGGGCTCCGGGCGGAGCCCTGGTTCGCCGTGAGCCTCTGAGTTGAAGATGGAGGTAAGTGATTCAGTTTTTATTTTTTTTTCCATAATGTAATAGTTCTTTTTGATACAAGTGCAGAAAGTCTGTCATTGCAACCGAGTTGGAACTCGCACGAGTCATAGGCGAGGGTGTTATGGAGTCGAGGGCTGCAAAGACAAATTTTCACGTGTATTAAACGACTTTTTTCAATACACTTACGAAGAAATAAATAAACGGGAGTTGACCGGCGACTCGTGGGGGTCGACGCGCGCCCAGCCTTATATGATAAATGTAATAAAATTGTGGTGGGAAAAACACGTGCACTTTTCTGCACTAGTGCGGAAAACAAATAGACTTTTTTTGCGTGCCTAAAAGCGGTGGGATAAGAGCGGGTTTTCGAGTAAGTTTATTGAAAACTCCGTTTTCCCACCCTCGTGCACTGTAGGCGCGGGCTTTGGGACGACGGGCAATGAGTAGCTCGCCATCTGGTCGTCCGGTAATTGTCCAGACTGAGCCAGAGTCTTGGACGTGCGCCGAAGCCTACTGGGACCTTGGGTAGTCTGAAAGGGAAACCCAGAGTCCTGGAACGCAAGGCAAAGAAGAAACATAAATGTGATTTAAGTCAGTAAAACTCTGACATGCCCTCTCGCTCCACCCTAGCCGCAAGAAGTAATTTAATGATATCCCGACTTAAAAAAAAACAGGGATAGACGCGAGAGGTCGTCGACGAAAGGTGTTTAGTAGTGATGCAACAGAAATGTCTTAACGGATGCGGAAACGGAAACAGATGTCAAAAGTAAATCTTTGTGGATGCGGAAGCGAAAGTGTTAATACTATGACTGGCTGTAACTGGCCTGTTGGTCTAGTGGTCAGTGGCCCTGACTGCTATGCCGGAGGTCGTGGGTTCGATACCCACTCAGGACAAATGTTTGTGTGATGAGCATGATCATTTGTTCTGTGTCTGGGTGTAATTTATCTATAATATGTATGTAATTAGAAATATATAAGTATGTTTATCAGTTGTCTAGTACTCATAACACAAGCTCTGCTTAGCTTGGGACTAGACGGCGTTGTGTGATATTTGTGGAATTGTCTTAGTCGCTATGAAGAAAAAGCATATTTTTTTTTTAACTACAGAAGGTTTCCTGTCGTAATCACATCACGAGACGCGTGATGCGGAGAATGAACCAAAAAAAAAAATATATTATAGGAACTTGTTGCGACACATTTGTGTATCGCCTCCCCCGCGCCTCTTCCGATGTGTCCAGTCGTCGACGCGCCCCTCACCCCCGCGCTCCTCGCTGTACTCTTATAATAATAAAAAATCGTTTATTTGCGTAAATAAGGTACAAAAGGTTGACAATAAAAATAAAGTTGATCTCTTATTCTGCCTTTAATTTCGGCGGCAAATATAAACATTGTATTTGAGATTAAATTAATTATTAATTAAAATCATGCACTCATTAAACAGATTTCCATTTCATTAAAATTAAAATTGTATTGTTGAATTTAAAAAAAAATTACAATATAACAATAAAAACCAATAAAAAATAATAATAATCACAAATGTCAATAATAATCATGTCAATACTAATCATGTCAATAATAATCCTATCAATAATAATAATGTCAATAATAATCATGTCAATAATACCCATGTCAATTTTAATAATCATGTCAAAACATACAATTTGTAACCTAAGAACTCATGTACACTATAGAAACACTTTTCGATCAAAAACCTCGTCTTCCGTTTAGAGTTCTGTTATAAATTTTGCGGAAGCAGAATGGGAAACTTGCGGAACTTCTGCAGAAGCGAAAGCGGGAGTAGAATTTTTGTTGCAACACTAAGTGTTAGTTTGCGTGTATGAAGTTGTAGTGGCGTCGGTTGGGGTGGCACAACACATCGTGAGGTAGGGTGACCCGCCGCGCCGGTTACCCCTCTTCAAAAAGCAATTTTTTTGTTTGTGTTCCCCTCACCAATTTTGTGTATTTTAACTTAGGGGTGAAAATCGATAAACGTTAAAAGGGGAGTAAAGATAACAATAGAAATAATAGATCAATAATTTGTCTGCTGCAGTCTTACCGTCCGATTATAATTTAGGTATCTTCAAGGTTAGAATGAATGGGCTCTTAATAAACTAGTGCGCTTCACCATCAACTATTGCATCACTGCTTATCATCACGTGGGATCGCAGTCAAGCACTAGTTTATGTTATAAGTTAAAAAGCTATAAATGGACTACGGGAGAGAAAGAGTCACCGCAGCCTTAGAACGTCAAAGGGTAAGTGAAGAAACACGGGCAGGTTTTAGGTTGTAAAAGTCTTGCGGAAGAAACGCCCGAGTGTCACTATTGTGTGGACCACCCGGAGGACACGGTAAAGCATACGGTAGAGTTGTGCCCCGCTTGGGCAGAGCACCGCCGTGTCCTCATGGGGGCGATCGGTGGCAACGATCTCTCGCACCAGGCCTTGGTACAGGCCATGGAATAAAGCGAGGAGGAGTAGCAGGCGGCCGCCTCCTTCTGCGAAGCAGTAATGCTAGCAAAGGAAGCGGTCGCACTCACGAGGGAACGACCCTCACGCTTCAGCCGCCGGGATCCCGATCACGATTTCCGGCCACCGCAGGCGCGGGCTTCCGATCGTTCGGTAACCGTCCGGAACGAACCCAAGTCATCAACGGTGCGGCCCAGCAGGGTCGAAGCCTACTGGGGCCATGGGTTCGCTTTTGAAAGGAAAACCCGGCCCTGGAATGAAAGACAAAGAAGGAACTAGGAGTGGGTTTTAGTCAGTAGAAGTCTGACACGCCATCGCGCTCTGCCCAAGGGCGGAAGATGTCATTGGATGATATCCCACCTAAAAAATATCATTAACTGACAGGCTATACCTATATGTATATTGTCTAATTTCAAGCAGTCGAAGCCGCTAGCAGGAGTTAGTCATTACGCAAATGTTTTTTCATTGCTCCACCATTTGTAAAACGCTATCTGCATTTATTTATTTATTTAAACTTCATGTACAGTAGTGGTACATAGGCGGACTTAATGCAACAAGGCATTCTCTACCAGTCAACCTTTGGGTTAAAAAGACAACACTGTGGTAGGCTTGCACAATAAACAAATAACAGATAATTCAAACAGAAAAAATAAAATAAAAAATAAGTTATTTATAATAATAAAATACATATATATGCAAAATTATAAACTAATAAATACTATGAAAAATTTCAAATCATAAAGAGAACTCAATAATAATTCTGTAAACTCAATAATGAACCAAACTGAAGTTGAAAGGGCTTCAAGTATAGTTCATTGTTTTTTTTAATACTCTTTCAGATTCATTGGAGAGTCGTGAGTCCTTTGAGCGGCCAGCAGATAGAGGTTCTACCCTAAAGTACAACATATACATCAGTTAAAGATGGAGGTATAGTGATATTTATCAAACTAACATTTAAAATAGATTATTTAAAACAGAAAGAAAGAAAGAAAAGAGTAAGTTAAAGAAAGGGAAAGAGTCATGAGTTTACATGTGCATAGATGGAGACGGAGAGCGAGGTCAAAAAAAAGATGGATGGATTGTGTAAGAAGTGATATGAAAGAAAGAGAAGTTAGTGATAGCATGACGGTTGACAGGATAGAATAGAAGAAAGAAACGTGTTGCGCCGACCCCAAATAAAACGGGACAAGGGCAGGAAGATGATGATGATGACCTATTGACATATTTAAAAAAATATATACACGACACAGCCCGAGGAATCACTAAACTTAGGTGGCATTGCTCGCAGAACAGATGGTCGGTGGGGACGAAAGGTTGTAGAGTGGTGTCCACGTACCGGAAGATCCAGCGATGATGCGGCCTCCCATAAGGTGGACCAATGACCTGGTGAGAGTCGCGTGAATCCGATGGATGCGAGACGCACAATAACGGTCACTGTGGCGACACTTGGGGAGGCCTATGTCCAGCAGTAGACGTCTTGCGGCTGAAATGATGATGATAGTGATGAATCTGGACTAAGCGTTTCGCCTCGTCTTTTATAGAGCGTACATCGAAAGACTTAAACAATTTGCCAGCTGCGGTCTTCCCGTCCGATTATAATTTAGTTGTCTTCAAGGCTAGAGTGAATAGGCTCTTAATAAACAAGTGGCCTTCATCATAAACGATTGCATCACTGACATCACCATCAGGAGCACTAAATCGGGGGGCACGGAAGTGCCCCCGCCAAGTCGAGCCAAGCGGAGCGCAAGGGCACTACTTACCTTTTCTCGAAGTGTTTCCTCGTTTTTTTGAACCCTCATAGAGTTGGTTTCCGATGTATCAGATAGTTCACATTCTCAGGATATGATGTCAATAATAGACTAATTAAACATACAAAGTCTCAATTGAATAGCTCTAATACTTTAGATTTTATTGATATCTAAAATACACCGATTTCGTCACTGACACACTCACTGACACTCTGATGATCATCAAAATGTTTGGCTACTTCCTGAAGTGCTAGAAAGCTGAAATTTGGTATGTAATCTAAGTTGAACTTACTACAGAAACTAAATATTCGCATCACCTCCACGACGGTAGCGAAACGGCGAAGTCATAAATTTTTACTGATATGTAGAATTTGTGAAGTTAGGGTCAGTAGAGTTAGGCCGTGTAGATTCAGAAGCTTGACTCTACATGAGATCTGATATATTTTTCACAGGGCTAACCTTATGTGGTCGTCTTGGCAACATTTTACATGAAATGTTTTGGTGGGATTATAATTATCAATTCCAAAAAATAAAATACTAAATATTTATTTTTTATTTTTTCAGGATCATCTTCCACTCACCTCCAAATGCACCTGCAGCTCAATTCGAAGATAGAAATGCATATCCAGTAATGTCACACAACCCTCGATGGGGTGTAAGTGGCTCTACCACCACCTGCAGAGCCAAAGTCAACCTCACCTGCCCGCGGTGCACCCTGCTCACAAAACCAACGAGGCACTGACGAACCCTTAGGTCTTGAACGACATCAAAGACCTTTTTCGATGAAGACGTTAGGTTAAGCATTTGTCTTTACATATAACATTTTTTAGATTAGGGAGTTCCATTAGGTATATGTACTTGCATAATATAATCGCGTAATCATAGTAATAAGAAAATTAGGTTAAGTAATTGTTTGTTTTATTTTAGAAAGTCCTACACTTCCCTTTCACACTACCAGAGGCCTTCCTTTTGACAACCTAAACTGTTAATAGATGGAGCTGTACACCCCTACAAAAAGAAGATTACATACATACATACATTCACACATATACAGTGACTGAAACGTTGAAGGGGAATCGTTTGTCTTGGTATGGTCATGTAAAGAGGAGAGATGAGACGCATGTTACTAAAAGAGTTATGAGTATACATGTGGATGGGTGGAGAGGGAGAGGGAGACCAAAGAAAAGATGGATGGATTGTGTGAACAGTGATATGAAAGAAAAGGAAGTTAGTGATAGTATGACGGTTGACAGGATAGAATGGAAGAAAAAAACGTGTTGTGCCGACCCCAAATAAGATGGGACTAGGGCAGGAAGATGATGATGACATACATTCACACATACATACAAGATACGCGCGAAAAACATAACCCTTCGAAAAACGATCTCCCAAAAATTGTCCACGAAAATTTGCCATACGTAATTGGTAAATTCATAATTGAATCAATCCTTCATAACAATGGCTACTACAAAGTCTACACGCAATGTTTTTTCATTTTTATCGCCATTCATTCATATAGAATCAATAGCTTGTACAATATTTCCATAAATTGAGTGACATTTTGGGATATAAACAAACGCTCATAACTTTGCTGTTTATTAATATTATTTGTCAAGACTTTACTTAAATAATAACAAGACCTTCTCTAATAAGTCCTTTAAGTATTTGTACTAATTAAAAATTTGTGGTGTATACCTAAGATATTAAAACAGGATGCAGCAGTCTATCTGCACTTTATTATGGTCGATGGGGCCGATAGTTCTAGAGTGGCGACCGCGCACCGAAAAACTCAGCGTTGGAAGGCCTCCCACAAGGTGGACCGACGACCTGGGCCTTAAGTCTGCTATTACAATAGTGTCAGAATGGTCTATCATTGACTTCATAGTTGTTGATTTTGGCAAGTTAGGTAATCTACAAACATAATGGCGTCATTATGACTTTCCAATGGTCAACCACTGGTACATGAATATTTGACGTATGCGGATAACTGCCAAAATTTTGACAGTTCCTTTGATTAGTGACCTACCGTTAGAACATCATTGTGCAGTCATTGCTTTTAATTTGTTTCGAAACAGCTCGATTTTGTCATTCTATCATAAGATCATTGACCGATCAATGATCGACCATTATGAATTATTAGATTACGAACTTTTAGCAAAATGACAATGGGATCGTGTTGAATGACGAATTTATAAAAATAGCAGACTTTGGCGCCTGGTGAGAGTCGCGGGAGTGCGGTGGATGCAAGACGCACAGGATCGGTCGTTGTGGCGTCGCTTGTGGGAGGCCTATTTAATGAATTAAATCTGTATATATAAAAGGCTAACTTCTGTCTCACTCACTCATTCATCAACACCCAGCACAAACCATTGGACCTATAACACTGGAATTTTGCCCAGAGGTTTCTTTTATGATGTGTACAGAGAATCAGAAAGGGCATTCCATAATTCACCCCCTAAGGGGATGAAACGGGGGTCCTAAACCTGTATGGAGAAATCTATAATGCACTTGACGCAATTGAGAGGCGTGCCAGGAGGATCATTGGCAATGATGCACTCGTTGAGTCGAGGCTCCAAAGACTTGAGCATCGACGCCAAGTTGCTAGCCTGTCGGTTTTCTACCGGTTGCATTTCGGGGAGTGTGCTTCAGAATTGCATAACCTAATTCCGCCTAGCCCGTTCCATTTTCGGACCACCAGGCGTACGGCAACGAACCACCGGTACATGGTGGACATCCCACCTATACGCACAAAACGTTTTGGGAACACATTCATTGTGCGTACAGCTAAGGAGTGGATTTCCTTGCCGGAATCTGTGTTTCCTGATAGCTACAACCCGGGAATCTTTAAGTCAAGAGTGAATAGGTTACTTCTAGGTAAGCGCGTTCCATCGTCGACCGCATCGTCACTTTCCATCAGGTGAGATAGCGGTCAAGCGCGAACCTATCATGAATAAAAAAAAAAGATAACTGCCTGAAAACAAAAAAAAAAAAACTATGAATACAATTACGTACAACACGATAACTGCTCAAAGCAAATTTGAACTAATTTGTAGTTTGCACAATTTTTTTACGCGTCATAGAGGCCGCCACGTAATTTGCGTAAAAAATTTACTCACTCCTCACGAAAGACCAGCTTATTTTATTTAAAAAAATATTTGATGCTTCTTCTTCTTAGCGTATCGATGACAAAACTAGTTAAATTCCTTGCTTGGCCCAGTATTCGGCTACGACAGTGCCATCCACTGATGCTGTCATTAGTCCCTACGTCCCTACGTGAACAGGTAACAGGGTATGTGATGCAGGATCGAAGGTGGGACATGGTCTGCGGAGAGACGCGGCATAAACACTGAAGATCGGAACCGTCCGAGACCCCTATCTGTGGAGATTGTCTTTGCTGCGCCCAACTTGGGTGCGAAGTCTGTTTAGAGTTTTCCAGGTGGTGCACACAGTATCAAATTTTACTCACACATTTTTATGCTTTTATAGGGAAAAATGAGATGGCAGATTAAACCCAATACGATCCAGTCTTTCGATTAGAGGGAGATGGGAGATTGTGTATCATGTTTACGTATAACGTGCAGAGTGGTAACGTTGCATTAAGTTGCATAGTGGCATCAGCGTGTCGTACCTATGAATGAATCTAAATTTATGTATTTTCACATAAAAGCCGGGCTTATTTACTTGTATTGCTCGCACGTCCCTATGAGAAGTAGCCACCTCTTTCAGTAAAGCAGTAATGCGAGCGTAGGAGGTGGTCGACAGCGTGAAAGAGAGGCAATCCTCGCGCCCTTGCCACCGCAGGACGTCCAGGGCGTCAGGAGTCCCAGGGCAATCGCCGACTACAGTGGGCGCGGGTTTGTGGACGGCGAGCAACGGGTAGTTTGCCGTCTGGTGAGGACCAGGTACAGGTTGAATCTGGGTTCTTTTTCCAAAGAGATGTCAGCATAATTGACTTGGCCCTCTCGGGTCAAGACTACCAGGACTGCGGGATTGTTTGAAAGAATCACCGCGGTCGTCAAACGCAAAGAGCAACTGGCAGCAAGATGGTACACGAGTGGGTTTTACTCAGTAAAAGCATGACTCTCCCACGTGGTCCACTTAAACCGGGCAAAGTCATTTTATCATATATAACAGGCTCTAAATGGAATTGTGGGGCAAATCGACGAGAATCTTTTTTAACCCCTCGAAAGCCAGAAGACAATGTATTTGGCTAAAAAAAAATCATACATACGTCTGTACAACTAGAATGACATTGAAAAACGCTTAATTGTCGTTTTGTACACACGTTTGTACGAATTTTTTTTAGCCAAAAACATTTTGGTTTTTATATCTTGGTTTTTCCTAGAAAAATCCAGAAAAAGTTTTTTTTTAACTTATTTTTTACTTTTTTGGTGATTTACGTAAAAACGCGCAATTACGTAATAATAATACCCCCGGGGCGCCCGAGGAAATTTAGTATCAATCGCAATATATAGATGGCGTAAGTGAAAGAGGAGAGAGAAAAACGTTTTGCTCTGCTATAGATAGAAACTTTTTTTATAATGTGAATGTGAGAACACTGTACACTCCGCGAATTCTTAGGTAACCTTATTACGATTATTTTTATTGTACTTTTTAGTACAATATTGACCAGTCTACACTGTCCTTACACTACACTACTACTTACTACTTATGCTACAGCATAAGTAGATATTATGTATGTATGTGATATGGAAATATTGTAACAACAATTTTTTTTAGAAGAATAACCATGGAGTTTCTTGCCGGTTCTTCTCCAAAGGAAACGTCCAATTTGGAACCGTGCACTAGCTTCTGACGTTTTATAAGTGCCCAAGTAGGCCTATGTGAAATAAAAAACTTTTAACTTTGACTTTGACTTAGAAACTTTTTATGATAATTTGTTTTTAGTAAGTACTCGTATTGTGTTGAGTGAGGAGCGAAAGAGTACCTATGATGAGCTTTTAGAATCTTTTTAGGGTTCTGTACCTGAGTCAGCAACAACGGAACCCTTATAGGATCACTTTATTATCTGTCTGTGTGCAAAAGTTTATGTTGCGTGTAGCCGCATATTTTGATACTTGCTAGGAAATCAAAACCTAAGTACTTCTCGTTGACCTAGAATCCTGAAATTTGGCATGAAGCGAGATCTCGTAGAACAAGTATAGGACGCGAGCTTGCGGACGGCGAGCAATGGGTGGCTCGCCATCCGACCATCCGGTAACCGTCCGAACCGAGCCCAAGTCGTCGACGGCGCGTACTGTTCCACGCACGCCTCAAGGAGATGTCAGCAAATCGTAGGGGCCCAGCAGGGTCGAAGCCTACTGGGACCACGGATAGTGTGAAAGCGAAACCCGGGGCCCTGGGACGAAGGCAACGAAGGAACAGGAGCGGGTTTTTAGTCAGTAAAAGTCTGACACTATTTCCCGTTCCGCCCAAGAGCGGGACTTGTCATAAGATGATTTTCCCACCCAATAAAAAAAAGAACAAGTATAGGAAAACAGTTTGAAAACTGTAAATTTATTGTTTTGTCGTTTGATTATTGTTTCGGAAAAATCTTCGAGATTCAATTTGAGAATTGAACTACTATCTACATAGGTAAGTTTGTACGGAACCCTCAATGCGCACACTAAAAAAGTGGCATAAGAATACCTATCATCAGACTTTATTTACCTACTAAAACAAATCGAAGGAATTTCCACCCCTCAAATAAGATAAAAAAAAATCACATGCAATGACATCTGCACATCTTTACCATGCACCTAAAAACTGAACTGCAATACAAAATGACTGCATTTTCCTCTACAGTTAGTACCTTTCATCACCAACAGATGGCGTTGAAACCAAAAATGACGTCGCAAAAAGATAGATGGCGTTAGTTATAATAAAAGGAAGCTGGCTAACTGGGATAAAATACATAATAAACTGCATACAAGATATATGACGTTGTATTATTGATCGGGAACGAAACCTGCGCAGCGCAGCTAGCGTTCTAGACTAGACTTCTTTTGTGCAATGCCGCAGTGCGCCACTAGCCGTCTGCTGTGCGTGACGAGGTGGACCTATTGAAATTTCATCGGTGTCTAAAGCTCCAGAGGACCTCAGGGTTAACCAGCTTTTCAAGATGAAGGTTAGTGTTAAAGCCATTATTTTTTTTATTTTTTTTTTATTTACTTTGCCCCATTTGTACGGGCTAAGATCTCAGCCTGTCCGTAATCATACCGCCTCGTCAACAGTAATAAATATATTTTTTGAGTTATAAAATGTGGATGTAATACATTCGACTGCCGGTCGACGGTCTAGTAGTTAGTGGCCCTGACTGCTATGCTGGAGGTCGTGGGTTCGATTCCCACCCAGGACAAATGTTTGTGTGATGAGCACAACCATTTGTTCTGTGTCTGAGTGTAATTTATCTATTATATGTATGTATTTAGAAATTTTTTAAATATGTTTATCAGTTGTCTAGTACTCATAACACAAGCTCTGCTTAGCTTGGGACTAAACGGCGTTGTGTGATAGTTGTGTGAATATATAAAGAATATAAAATTCAAATGTTTTTGTAGTATTTGGCAGCAAATTTATCGAGACAGCCTTTTACAAAAGCTGGCTGGCGCTGAATTTTGCCGAAATCTCAGTCATTATTTTTGTCATTTTTGAAAATCACCTTTTTTTAAGACGTTGTCTCAGTCTAGGAATTATTCCTGGGTCGTGGGTGCGTTCACAAATATGTAAACTAAAAAAAAATTGTTCAAGAGAGAGTCGGACTCACACGCCCTTCGCGTGTGAGTCCGACTCTCTCTTGAACAATTTTTTTAGGGAGCAGTGGTGGCCGAGTGGTAACGGCCCCAACTTACGAGTTGTAGGTCGCGGGTTCAAACCCAGCCAGGCGCATTACTTTGTGTAATTTATTTTATCAGCTCTGCTATCAAAACGGTGAAGGAAAACATCGTGAGGAAACCATGTCCCAGAACCAAAAATTCGAAGACATTTGACATCCCCCAACCCGCACTGGGCCCGCGTGGTGGATTATGGCCCATACCCTCTCCTAGAGAGGAAGCCTGAGCCCCAACAGTGGGAACATTATAAGACCGACTGTGCTATGCTATGCTAAAAGGCTTGGCGGATGGGATCGATTCTAGGGAGGGGGAGGTGAGATAGGCGTGGGCGGACTGAAGGGTAGGCGTGGTTCTATGATCAATAAATGTGCTGCGTCTTGCTTCATCCTTATTGGTCTATTTAAAGATATGAGTGTTGACGTTTTTGGGTGTAAGCCATTTATATTTAAACTCGCTAATAAATAAAAGGCCCATTTTGACATTTGAGAAAGACCCTAGAATGTAACTTGGAATGAAACCGCCTACTTCAATGTCCCACTCATCGTACTGATTTTCTTCACTGTTCTTTCTTTGTTCAAGCTATTTCTTTGTGGAATGCGCTTCCCCAGGAGATTAGGATGGCAACAAATCGATTAACATTCAAAAACAAAGTTCGCGAGCTAATTCGTAAGAAGTTGGCAGTAGTGTCATCACAGCGTTAATGTTTTCAAATTGTCTTATTAATTTGTGTATGTATTGTATAATTGTTTGATATTTATGGTTTATTAGTATATCTATTCTTGTACCTATTCGCCTTTTCTCTCTCTTTTATTGCACCTACCACTATTTATCTCTGCATCACCCTAAGGTTGACTGGTAGAAAATGCCTAAGGCATTAAGTCTGCCGCTATACGTTTGTGCATAAAGTATTAAATAAATAAACTGAAAGATACAATTAATATAAATAGATACAATATAATTTCTGCGGTCTCTTGAAACTGTGAAAAAATCAAACTTCTGAATTAACTTAAAAAAAAGATACGGCCGTTTTTGTCGCAAAAAACGTGTATATCGACACTCACATGGGAATAAAAATTCATAGGGTCCTTCCCGTTGACCTAGAATCCTGAAATTTGGCATGTAGCAAGGTCTCATAGCACAAGTATAGGAAAAAAAATTTGAAAGCTCAAAGCGAAAAATTCGAAAAAATCTTCAAAGTCAAAGTCAAATCTTTATTGCAGAACATAATACAATAAGTAATAAAAACATTTTGTGAGTAATATACATAATATATGTCAGAGATTAATAAATACTAAATATATATGATAATGTCAACACAAAACTAAAATAAAAAAAATATAGTTACTAATCCTAGTGTTTAAGTTTTAGCATGTTTTAGCAAGTTACTAACAAAAATTGTTCCATTGTTGTCCAAAATTAAATTTATTATTATTATTATTTAGAACAAAAACAAAACTTATAGAGTCAAATGACAAATGAAAAAATCTTCGTAACTCAATTCGGGAATTGGACTGTTTTCATAGGTAAGTTTGTATGGAAACCTCAGGGCACGAGTCCGACTCGTACTTGAGCCATAGTCTGGTGGAACAGCGCAGCTGGGCCTCAAGTCTGCTATTACAATTGTGTCAGAATGGTCTGTCATTGACTTCATAATTGTTGATTTTAACCAAGTTTAGTAATCTACTAATGGCGTCATTATGACTTTTCAATGGTTAACCACTGACACTCCATTGAAAGAAGTGGCATAGAATGGTAATCTCTTACATATTGACTAATAAATATCTGATGTATGCGGTAATCTACTAAAATTTTGATAGTTTCTTTGGTCAGTGACCTACCATTAGAACTTCATAATGCAGTTATTGCTTAAAATAAGCTCGATATTGTCAATCTACAACAACTCTAGTACGAGGCCACTGACCGATTAATGATCGATCATTATGAATTAGCAGATTACGAACTTTTAGCAAAATTACAATGGGATTGTGTTGGAATGACGAATTTATAAAAATAGCAGACTAGGGCCCCTGGTAACCAAGGGATTATTGGGTGAGCTATATAGTGTATACTTTGACAGCACCGGTGGCGCAGTGGTTGAGTTATTGGCCCGGTTTTTAATGTTGATAGGGTCGCGTTTGATCACTCACCTGATGATAAGCGATGATGTGGCCGACGATGAAGCACACTTGCCTAGAAGTAACCAATTCACTCTTGAATTTATTTATTTATTATATACTTCATGCACATAAAGGTACAGAGGCGGACTTAATGCCTTAGGCATTTTCTACCAGTCAACATTTGGGTGATGCAGAGAAGAATAGTGGTAGGTGCAATAAAAGAGCGAGAGAGAAAAAAAAGGGTTAATATAAAAAGATATACAAATGAATCACAGATACAATACAATAAATATAATATAATCCAAACTAATATTATAAATGCGAAAGTAACTCTGTCTGTCTGTCTGTCTGTCTTTTCTTCACGCCTAAACTACTGAACCGATTTGTGTGAAATTTGGTACAGACATAGTTTGGAACTTGAGAAAGGACATAGGATAGTTTTTATTACATAAAATATCAATAAAAAATCGGCATCAATTCAGTACTATAAATGTCAAGTTGTTCCTATGCTGCGTAGATAGATGGCGTTGATCGCGCAATGGTGTCATTACACGTGTTCGGTTCATATTATTGTTTTAACTCATCGGAAAATTCATCGGAAAAATGTAAATAAATAGTAAAAAGGTATGAAAAATATAATTTAATACAACTTTTAGTATAAAGAAAATGCTCTAACGGAGTATAGATAATTCTTTTAGTACTATATGTCGAGTTGTCCTTATGCTCGATGGATACACAAGCTCAGGACTGTTGTGGGTGTTCGAACGGTTTCTGTTCCGGAATTGGTTGACAGTACACTGATATTACCATTTTGAGAATGGCCCGGAGGACCCGGTGTAGCATGCGATGGAGGTCTATCCAGCTTGGGTGAACCGCCGTGTCCTCATAGAGGCAATCGGCGTCAGCAATTTTTCGGTTTGGCCATCATATGCAAGTTCGATTAGACGGGGTTACACGCGCACAAGATTTCGCCGAAATTCATTCATAAGTTGGAGACTCTTCGTAGGGTAGTTCCCTCTAGGGAAAAAACATTTGTCTGATATACGGGGACGTTAGTTAAATACACTATCCATTTGGTAACATCTCTTTGAGTCGCGCGTAAAATACAACGCGCCGTCGATTGAGGATTGCTTTGACCAGACGGCCGGACGGCACACCACCGCAATCCCGTGTTTGCGATGGCTGGGAATTGCCCTGCGGCTTTCAACACCCGGAGCATCACTTGCAGCGACAGCTGAGGAGTCAATATGTCCTATCCCTGATAGTTTCAGCCACCTTCTTTGATCGTAGTGCTTCACTGAATGTGGACGCCGGCCCCACCGGACACGGTGGGGCCGGCGCTCCGACCAAGCAGGACTGACTTCCACCGTATGCTCCATCGTATTCTCCGAGTATTGACCCAAGTGCATCTTCCCGCTGAATTCGATAAAGATACATTCCGAAACACCCACATCCGGTGAGTCCTACACAAAGAGAGGATGCCGTGTCGCCTCTGTAGTCACTTCTCAAAGACAGGCATTACCACTGCAATTGTGGCGTGCTCATTGTGGCGAGGGGTTAAAATCATACAATGTTGTTTTATCAGAACATAAACCAGAAACATCCATGAACTAATGACTTTTCCCTTAGGGTAGGCAGAAATGCCAACTGCTACGACCCATACATACTCTTTCTATTCATTGACGTTCATACATCTGGATCTAGACGAGTACATAACATGTTTCCTGAAGGTAATTTGCTTTTTTACCTTTAACCGTTTTATGTTAAAGTACAATAAATAATTGCAATGCTTTCGGAATGAATTGCAAGTACAGAGTGATTGTACAGTTTTACAAATTTAACGCGGATGAAGTCGCGGGCAACAGCTAGTATACTACATAAAATATCCTTAATTTAATGAACTAAATATATATAATAAAAAAAAAAAACAAAAATTGGTCCAAATCGACAAACAGAGAAACATTAACGTTGTGATGATGCTACTGCCAATTTCTTACGAATATGCTTGCGAACCTCAATCTAAAAATATTTGCCTGTATTTAATTGGATCGCATGTAGCGAGATGAGAATGTTAAGATGGATGTGTGGTGTGACGAGAACGGATAAAGTGAGAAATGAATATATTAGAGGAAGTTTGAAAGTGGCGCCACTGACTGAAAAGTTGAAAGGGAATCGTTTGTCTTGGTATGGTCATGTGAAGAGGAGGGATGAAATGCATGTTACTAAAAGAGTTATGAGTTTACCTGTGGATGGATGGAGAGGGAGAGGGAGACCAAAGAAAAGATGGATGGATTGTGTGAAGAGTGATATGAAAGAAAAGGAAGTTAGTGATAGCATGACGAGTAACAGGGCAGAGTGGAAGAAAAGAACGTGTTGCGCCGACCCCAAATAACACGGCATAAGGGCAGGAAGATGATGATGATGAATTGGCTTGAATTAATGATCCCTAGGTTGTATTAATGTCTTATTATCAGGAAACAGGGAATACCACTCCTTAGCTGTACGCATAATGAATGTGTTCACAAAACGCTTTATAAGTACGTATATGTGGAATGTACTGATGGCGTGACGTCGTATGTTAGTTGATAACGTCACCAGCCCACGCTGAAAACCAGCGCTGTGGACTCATCGCATTTTGCGCGAGGACACGGCATTATGCTGAGCGTACGGCCGTCTTGCTCGGCCGTGGCGCATATATATATTTTGTTTTAATTACGTTTTTAACATGGACAATGTTTGCAATATGTTAGTTTTAAGTTTGCGCCTTTTCCGGCAAATAAAATGTATTTTTTTTTCTTTTTTTTCTTCTTTGTATGTCCGATGATAGAACGGACTTGGTGAAATTGTGCAATCAAAAATCAAAATCAAAAGCATTTTATTTCAAATAAACCATTTACAGGCACTTTTGAAATGTCAAGAAGTCAGTCAGTCAGAAAAAAAAAATGATGCTAATTACACATCGAGAAGAATGTGCAAGAAACCCCATGGACACTCATTTCAATCATGTTTTGTAATTACAAATATCTCTGTTACATGTTTCTTGTCGCTATCATGTGAGCTCAACCATTTTGAAGGGAACCGAATGATCCAATACACGCGCCACCATCAGTGAGACTTTTGAGTAAGCATGAAAAACTCTCAACTGCCATGCTCATTTATGTCAAACAAGTCCAATAGTACCATAAAAACCATAAAATAGCTCCATGGTACTCACATTTACAAACTTTGAAAAAAAAGTGCTTCTATATTATACAATACTTATTTTACAATATAAAAAAAAAACATTAAAAAATAATAATAATAATTTCCATAATAATCAATTTGTACACCCCGGTGGTAGTGGAGCTGGACCAGCATTGAGCCAAGCATTTTTATCTTGAATATAATCCTCCAACATATAATATGCTTGTAACTTATAATCTACTAGCTTCTGCCAGCGGCTTCGCCCGCGTGAAAGTAGGTTTATCCTAACAAATTTTGGTAGATATTTATAAGATCTACAATTAATTAGAACATTTTATGGTTCTATCTTTTATAGTTTAGGCAGCGTACGCA
The DNA here is from genome assembly GCA_949316375.1 of Mythimna vitellina. NCBI lineage: Eukaryota > Metazoa > Arthropoda > Insecta > Lepidoptera > Noctuidae > Mythimna > Mythimna vitellina. Next base: position 10,407,454 of record OX438713.1, on the reverse strand, counting down.
TAATAAGTAACTTTTCTGGTTGACTTTTTACACCTTGTGTCGGAAAAACTCAAATATCTTACGGAACCCTATTTTTTCCAAAATAAAATATAGCTACATTATCCACGAGTAACATATACTCGTGGATAATGTAGCTTTTGAATGGTGAAAGAATTTTTAAAATCGGTTCAGTAGTTTTTGAGCCTATTCATTACAAACAAACAAACAAAGTTTTCCTCTTTATAATATTAGTGTAGATGAATAAATTATTAAATTCAATTTTTTCAGGGGGGAGAGCGAGTTCAGTTAGCTTCTTACAATCAACGTGATGCTATAGGTCATCGAACTGCAGATGGAGGTAAGTGTTCCATCAATACTACCCCAGTATCATCACTATCATCATTTCAGCTGAAATTGGACAAGTGTCGCCACAACAAACGGACCTATGCGTGCTTCCACCACATTCCCACGACTCTCACTAGGTCATCGGTCTACCTAGTGGGAGACCTTCTAACGCTGTGTCTTCCAGTGCGCGATCGCCATTCTAGAACCTTTCGGCCTCATTGACTATCTGTTCTACAAGCAATGTCTTAAGTTTATCGATTCTTCAGGCTATGTCCTTGGTTCTTATGCGGACATCTTCATTCCTTATGCGATCACGCAAGGAAACTCCGAGTATAGCCCTTTCCATTGCCCTTTGGGTGACTTAAAGCTTTCTGATTGAGGCTTATTATATGCGACCACATTTCAGTGCTATATGTCACCACTGGCAACACGCACTGGTCATAGACTTTCATCTTGAGACACAGTGATATTCTACCACTTTATCATCTGCAGCTACCAGCTTAATGTTGAAGCCAATGAAGATATCTGCAGAATAACTGCAGATATCTTCATTCCAAATGCAAGCGAGCAAGGAAATTCCGAGAATAGCCGTTTCCATTGCTCTTCGAGGGCTTTAAGCCATCTTTAGATGTCGCCCATTGTAAGTGATCAGGTTTCGAAGCAACACGCACTGATCATAGATTTTCGTCTTGAGACACTGTGGTATTCTACCACAACTTTATCATTATTATAGAATTACCATGTTTGTTTTATTCCCAGCTAACTGCTGCCACCAACTTCGTCCGTTCAAAGTAGAAAATTATCCCAAGGGAACGTGATCATCATTTCAGGCGAAAGACGTCCACTAATGGACATAGGCCTCCCCCAAGCGTCGCCATAACGGCCGATCCTGTGCCTCTCGCATCCATCGGGTTCCCGCGACCTTCATCAGGTTATCGGTCCACCTTAGTCAAGGGAATATACTTCCGGGATCCCATATTCTATTCCAGGAAAATTCCATTGCATCGCAGTCAATTGGAAGTATGCCTAATCGCCTGACGGCATTGTCACGTTGTATGGCAATGCTTAATCTCTGGCCTAAGTAAAAGTCAGCCCTTGGGTCTCGCGAAGTTCCAACTAGGCTTTTGGATAAGGCCGTTGTCCAACAAAAAAAAACGCGATGTCAACGTCGCGTCTGCTCAACGTTGACGCTGCGCAGACGTTGGAGAAGGCAGTGGAATAGTGGCCACGTCTAAAAAACTAAAAACTAAATCTCTCACGACCCAAGAATTTCAACCCTAAACGTCTCGAAAATCTAACAAATCGATTTAAAATATGAAAAAAGAAACACTTTTTTTTTAAGAATTTTTATAGCTCTAGCAAATTCAAGTAGAAGTCTGCGATAGCTTGTTCCAAGTACAATACTTTTTACTTATAATAGCATACTTTGATACAAGTGGAGAAAGTTTGTCATCGCAACCGAGGCGGAATTCGCCCGAGCCGTAAGCGAGGGTGTTATGGGGCCGAAAGCTGCAGTCACAAATTTCCACATGTATCAAACGATGTTTTTTAATACACTTACAAAGATATAAATAAACGGGGGATGATGCGCGACCCATGGGAGTTGCTTAACGCCCAGCCTGATTAACCTAATTTGCGATACTAAAAACGATAGGGGAGTCTATTCTCCTACGCGTGTGGCTGCTTCCTTCGCATTACTTCTTCGCAGAAGGAGGCGACCGCCTGTCATTCCTCCTTGCCCCGGAACGAGAGGTCTTTGCTGCCGATCGTTCCCACGAGGACACGGCGGTGCTCCGCCCAAGCGGGGCACACCTCTACCGTAAGCGGTAGGGATAAGAGCGAATTTTCGAGTATGTGTATTGAATTACTGGGGCCACGGGTAGTGTGAAAGCGGTACCCGGGGCCCTGGGACGAAGGCAACGAAGGAACAGGAGTGGGTTTTTAGTCAGTAAGAGTCTGACACTATCTCCCGTTCCGCCCAAGAGCGGGGATGTCATTAGGATGATTTTCCCATGCAATAAAAAAAAAAGAAAAAGTATGTGTATTGAAAAAAAAACTTTTTACCCTTTCCAGGTCCCGGGGAGACATTATCATCATCTTCACCAGTGGTGCACCCTGCTGATATCATCCGATCACTGACGATGCTTGGCTGAAACCAACAAATGAAGCCGACGACGAGAAGTCGCAGTTTTAACTATTAATTTACTAAGTTTGAAGTTTATTTTGAGTTTATCAGGAATAAAAAATAGCACAAACTAGTTAGTTTTTTTTTTAACCCTTTGACCTCTACGTCGGATATATCCGACAAGCACTTTCGCGTTAATTTTGCCAGAGTTGCACACCCACGACCAAATACACCATCTCGTCAGCTCTTCTGTCACCTATGGGGATTAAAGAGCTAAACGAGATGGAGTACCCAGTCGCGAACACACGACCCTAGTGAATAACATGCGAAAACACTCGTCGGACTAATCCGACGCAAGTGAATGAAGGGTTAATGGGGATATCATCAAATAATTTCTCCCACTCTATGCAGAGAGAGAGGCTGAGTCAGATGTTCACTGACTAAGGTTGTTTTTAATATAATAATAATAAAGTTTTTTATTGACATAAATAGGTTGATACATAATCAATTGAAGCCCTGACTCTTGAGCTAGGTGGTACCTGTGTGACAGGAGTCAGTGTCTTCGCTCGTTTGTGGGACATTAACAATTTATGCAACAAAATTAAAACTAAAATAAACTTATACAATCAGTGCTAACTTACTCTTGTGTGATAAGTGTATATGTGTTGTGGATGTGTGTGAGTGTGATGGTGTGTGTTTTTGGTGTATTTCTCTGTGTCAAGATCATATCAGATAGGTACTGTTGTCTACCTTATAATTTGTTTATTATGAATACTGATTATTTACTATGTTTTCTGTCTGTAAGTAATCGAGAGTTTGGAGCCAAGTGTTAATTTCCATCTTCGCTTTCTTTTTAGTTAGTGGGTTGAAGAAACTTCTCAAAATTTTGTTTAATTTATAAATATAAATAGTTAGGTATAGATGTTGACGGCAACCGGATGCGGTATTACATTTGACTGCGCGACATACATTCCCGATAGTTCTTTTTTGTTTGGTTGTATGATTTGTCGGTGTAATTTCATGTTGTTTCATTGTGAGGTTTTGCAGATATAATTGTCTTACTGTAAGTACTTGTCAGCTTTCATATATATGCAAAACAATCCTGCATGCGTGATAAAATCCGTAAGATATTATAAACACCCTAAAACCCACCCGTTTTTCTTCAGTTTCCTTTTGCGTTCCAAGGCTACAGTAACAAAACATAAGAGGAATGTTTTAACCTTTTGATCGGCTACGTCGGATATATCCGACAAACCCTCTCGCGTTTTTTCCGCAGGCGTCGCACATCCACGACCAAATACTCCTTCTGAAGTAATTGAAAGGTTTTAGTCAGTATAAACCTGATACTCTCTCTGGATCCACCAAGAATGAAAAAAGATATTCAATGATTTCTAGCTTCAAAAAATAAGGACAGTTTTAAAATTGACTGGCCTGTTGGTATAGTGGTTAGTGGCCCTGACTGCTTTGCCGGAGGTCGTGGGTTCGATTCCCACTCAGGACAAATACTTGTGTGATGAGCACCATCATTTGTTCTATGTCTGGGTGTAATGTATCTATAATATGTATGTATTTAGAAATATTTAAGTATGTTTATCAGTTGTCTAGTACTCATAACACAAGCTCTGCTTAGCTTGGGACTAGACGGCGTTGTGTGATAGTCGAGTGCAAAAAAAAAAACTTCTCCTGTTTTTTGCTGTATTTAATTTTAGTTTGATAGCAGTAGACCTTGTCCAGGGAACATTCCAGTCTCATCTCTGGTCTGGAAATGCAGAGCCGCTCCACAAAATGATCCGTGGAGCTTGATTGGTAGGAGAATTCTTTATGTGCAAGAACTCGACCGGGGAAGTTACTACCACCACTCTTATTTCCACCAGCAGTTTAACTGTTTGGAGGTAAGCAGAGTAGGAACAGAGTGCAAAGTCCCTCAAACCTCCGTTGAAAAGGGAGGATCCTCCGACCAGACGGGTGTTATGTCTGGTAAGCAACTGCCCGATAGATAATTTCGGGCTGTTCTATATGTTCTAATCGCGCGGAGAACTTTAATTGCGCGATGCAGGATTAGTTCTTATGTGACGCCATAGATGTCGCTACAACTATGTTCTGGTTTGAAGGGTATGGTTGCCGGTGTAGTTACTCGCACATCAGACGTTACACCTTCGTCTTTATTATGGCAAGGCATCAGCGAAGCCTCTGGCTTTGCAGATGGCTCCAGGCAGCGGTGATCACTTACCATCAGGTGGACTGCTAGCTTGAATGCCAATCAATAAAAACTAGTCTGTAGTATACCATTTTTATACTTTTATAGAAAACTAGCTTCTGCCAGCGGCTTCGCCCGCGTGAAAGTAGGTTTCTCCTAACAAACTTTGGTAGATATTTATAAGATCTACAATTAATTAGAACATTTTATGGTTTTATCTTTTATAGTTTAGGCAGCGTACGCAAAATAAGTAACTTTTCTGGTTGACTTTTATACCTTGTGTCCGAAAAACTCAAATATCTTACGGAACCCTATTTTTTTTTCAAAATAAAATATAGCCTATGTTACTCGTGGATAATGTAGCTTTCGAATGGTGAAAGAATTTTTAAAATCGGTCCAGTAGTTTTTGAGCCTATTCATTACAAACAAACAAAGTTTTCCTCTTTATAATATTAGTGTAGATAAGCATTCAAGAATACACAAGTACACAACATTTACCATATTCTAGTGATAAAAATTAGGTTAAGTTACTTGTCGGCCCTGGAACAATGACAAAGAAGGAACAGGAGTGGGTTTTTAGTCAGTAAAAGTCTGACACTATCTCCCGCTCCGCCCAAGAGCGGGGAATGTCATTGGATGATTTACCCACTATGAAAAAAAAAAGACGGCAGTCACAAGTCTCATTCAATTTTAGTTTTCCGAGGCCGAACCCGCGACACAGTGTAGCAGCCACTCAACCACTGCGCTACAGGTGCTGTCAAAGTATACACTTTATAGCTAACCCGATAATCCCTTGGTTACAAGCCGCACTGTAAGGTAAAAAGATTGCATGTAGCGGAGATGAGAATGTTAAGATGGATGTGTGGTGTGACGAGAATGGATAAAGTGAGAAATGAATATATTAGGGGAAGTTTGAAAGTGGCGCCAGTGACTGAAAAGTTGAAAGGGAATCGTTTATCTTGGTATGGTCATGTGAAGAGGAGGGTTGAAACGCATGTTACTAAAAGAGTTATGAGTTTACATGTGGATGGATGGAGAGGGAGAGGGAGACCAAAGAAAAGATGGATGGATTGTGTGAAGAGTGATATGAAAGAAAAGGAAGTTAGTGATAGCATGACGAGTAACAGGGCAGAGTGGAAAAAAAAAACGTGTTGCGCCGACCCCAAATAACACGGGATAAGGGCAGGAAGATGATGACAAGCCGCGCTGTCCCACCCATAACCTATGGGTAAGATCTTGACAAAAGAACTCAGCAAGTGCGAGTCGGACTCGCGCACTGAGAGTTCCGCAAAAACTTATTTATGAAAACAGTTCTCGAATTGAGTTACGAACATTTTTCCGAATGGCAAAAAAAAAAAATATTGTGACGTAACTGTAAATTTACAGTTTTCAGAAATTTTTCTATACTTGTACTATGAGACCATGCTTCATGCCAAATTTCAGGATTCTTAATCAACGGGAAGTCATATTATGATTGTATTTTGATTTCTTTGAGAGTGTCGAAATACACGTATTTGGCGACATAAACGGCCGTTATGATTTTTTTCGTTCCGTTTCCGATCTGTTTTTTTCGTTAACTCAGAAGATTGATGTTTTTCACAGCTTCAGTGGACCGTAGACTTGAATATATAGTTTTAATTTCAACTAGGAGCAGTGGTGGCCCCCTGGTAACAGCCCCGACTTACGAGTCATAGGTCGCGGGTTCAAACCTAGCAAGGTGAATTACTTTGTGTAATTTATTTCATCACCACTGCTCTCAAAACGGTGAAGGAAAACATCGTGAGGAAACCGGCATGTCCTAAAACAAAACATTCGAAGGCATGTGACATCCACCAATCCGCACTGGGCCCGCGTGGTGGATTACGGCCCATTCCCTCTCCTAGAGAGGAGGCCTGAGTCCCAGCAGTGGGAACATTTTAAGGCCGACTATGTATGTATGTAATTTCAACTGAATACCTCAACGCGTTCCCGAGATATAGGGTCTTGATCGACAGACAGATAGACAGACGGACAACAAAGTGATCCTATAAGGGTTCCGTTCTTTTCCTTTTGAGGTACAGAACTCAAAAAATTAAGAATTGCGAGATTCTTTGCTAGGTATAAAAGCTGAAAATAAAATAATGTCAGACGTACAGGATTTACAAAATGACAACTAGGATTTAGCGACATCTATGGCGCTTTAAAGGAACTCATCATCTCTGTAGCCTTCTCCCAACAAGCTTGAGGTCGGTTTCCAGTCTAACTAGATGCGGCTGAAAGCTCATGTTTCACATGGAGCGACTGCCTCATCAGAATGCAATGGTCCTCATCAGAAGGCTTACAATCACCCAAAAGGCAATGGAACGGGCTATGCTCGGAGTTTCCTTGCGTGATCACATAAGCTATTCTGTGCTTGAAGCAGACTGTCAAGTACTATACTGATCGCAAAACGCCAGTCTATGCTTGTTTCCTCGACCTTTCGAAGGCTTTTGACCTGGTTTCCTATGATATCCTCTGGGATAAGTTAAGCGAAACGTCTCTGCCAAGCGAATGCATTCGAATTCTTAAATATTGGTACGGGAACCAGGTTAACGTAGTTCGGTGGTCGGGGACGCTGTCTGATCCATACAGGTTGGAGTGCGGGGTGAGGCAAGGAGGGTTGACCTCACCAACGCTGTTCAACCTTTATGTAAACGCACTCATCGAGAGGCTGAGCAGCACGCATGTCGGATGTCATGTTGGTGGAGTTTGTGTAAACAACATTAGCTATGCAGACGACATGGTGCTGTTGAGCGCCTCGGTTTGTGGCCTGTCTAAGCTGCTCGGTATTTGTGAGGAATATGCTCTCAGTCATGGCCTGCTCTATAACACCAAGAAAAGTGAGTGTATGGTTTTTCGAGCTAGGGGCAAGTGTCCGGATAGTATTCCTAGCATTAAATTAAATGGTGAACCGCTAAAAAAGGTTGACACCTTCAAATACCTAGGACATCTGGTGACCTCTGACTTGAGGGACGATATTGACATTGAGCGGGAACGTAGGGCGTTGTCTGTTAGAGCGAACATGATAGCTCGCAGGTTTGCTCGATGCTCGAAGGAAGTCAAAAACACTCTTTTTAGAGCATATTGCACCTGTTTTTATTCGAGCGCCTTGTGGGTTAACTATACTCAAAAACAGTACAGCGCCCTACGAGTCCAATTCAACAATGCTTACAGGGTGTTGTTGGGGCTGCCTCGGTACTGCAGTGCGTCGGGGATGTTCGCCGAGGCTCGCATTGACTGTTTCTATGCAACCATAAGAAAACGATGCACTTCCTTGGTACGCAGGGTCCGCGCCAGCTCCAACACCATCCTGAGGATGATGGCTGAGAGATTTGACTGTCACTACATCAACCATTGTTGCATGGTTAATGTAGTGACTATATGAATATTGACGTTGTATTTTAATTCAATTTATTTATTGTTTTGGATCTTTAATTGGAATAATTTATTATAATTAATTTTATTTTATTTTATTTTTTTTGACATGGAAAGGATGAATTGAATTTTAATATGATCAATATCATTGTGTATGTATGTGTGTGTGTATTTTGTGTAAATTTGACTGTTATATTATGGGAATCATTTCCTGAAAATAAACGATTATTATTATTATTATATTATAAGGAATGACAGGGTCCATATTGATCTGAACAATGTTTATACCACCTATATGTACTATGGAATGCAATAAAGTATTGAGTATTGAGTATTGAGTATTGAAAATGCCCGCAGGAGAACCAAGGTCGCCGACATAGCCCGAAGAATCGCCAAACTAAAGTGGCAGTGGACGGGACACATTGCTCGTAGAACAGATGGTTGATGGGGCCGAAAGGTTCTAGAGTGGCGACCGCGCGCCGGAAAACGCAGTGGAAGGCTTCCCACAAGGTGGACCGACGACGTGGTGAGAGTTGCGGGAATGCGGTGGATGCGAGACGCACAGGATCGGTTGTTGTAGAAACGTTTGGGGGAGGCCTATGTCCAACAGTGGACGTCTTTCGGCTGAAATCATGATGAAATGATGATAACTGCCTACCAGACCTCTACAGCCAACTTACTAGGCAGCACGATACTCCTTGAATAGACCGATGGTCACAGTTTCTGGCGTCTGACTACCTGTAACGACTGTCCAAAATCTACAAATGACAACCGGGACCAACGGCTTTACGTGCCTTCCGAGTGTTAAATAACATACATACCAGCTGCGGAAAACGGAGCGCTTCGGTGCGGCGTGACAGGTTCTCGAGCTGGTGGACCAATTGCGAGCCACCATCGAGCTTCAGGTGGACGAAGACTTCCGAAGAAAACCGAACAAAAAACAATTGCGAACATTTTTTCTTTGCGTCAACGGCGTATTATGATAAATTAAACCGTCGGCGTTCTGGCTGTTTTAGAACCTCATGACCTGGCACGCGATGACGGTAAGAGGCCGGACGGGATGTCTTTATTTCTGTGGAAGATGTTTTATTGGGTGGAAAAATCATCTTATGACAAATCCCACTCTTGGGCGGTGCGAGAGATAGTGTCAGACTTTTACTGACTAAAAACCCACTCCTGTTCCTTCTTTGCCTTCGTCCCAGGGCCCCGAGTTTCACTTTCACACTATCCGTGGCCCCAGTAGGCTTCAACCCTGCTGGGCCCCTTACGATTTGTTGACATCTCCCAGAGGCGCGCGTGGAACAGTAGGCGCCGTCGACGACTTGGGCTCGGTCCGAACGGTTACCGGACGGTCCGACGGCGAGCCACCCATTCCTCGCCGTCCGCAAGCCCGTGGAAGATGGGTAGACCTTTAGTGTGGGACGCTACCTGTGTCGACACTCTTGCGCCATCCCATCTTCCTAGCTCTTCGTGCTGTGCTGGTGCTGCCGCTGCGGCTGCAGAGAACCTCAAGCGGCGGTAATATAACAACCTCGTCGGCAGTTATATTTTTGAGCCGTTTGGGGTTGAAACTCTTGGGCCGTGGGGTCCGAGTGCTCATAAGCTTTTCAATGAATTATCCAAATGCTTAGTAGACACTTCGCGTGACCCAAGAGCTGGCTTTTACCTCGGTCTGAGATTAAGCATTGCCATACATCGTGGCAATGCCGCCAGCCTTTTGGGCACACTTCCAGTCGACAGCGATGCGGAGCAGTTTTATGACGCCATATTTTAGCTAGTAGTTAAACACAAAAAAAATTACAATAAATAATAAAAACTAAATTTAATTTGAGTCATCCCGTTTAAACCGAGAAATGGGGTGTCAGTAATGTCCTAGATAAACTTGGAAAAATGCATATGAATTGAAATATTCACTTTGATACTTGCCCGGAAACCGCAACCTCATGTATGCCTTAATAATTAGGTCATCACGACACAAAACCAATGTAGCTTTTTCAGACTTTTACTGACTAAAAACCCACTCCTATTCCTTCGTTGCCTTTCGTACCGGGGCCGAGTCTTCCTTTCAGAATCAGACCCTTGGCCCCAGTAGGCTTCGACCCTGCTGGGCCCCTACAGTTGCTGATATCTCCTTGTGGCGCCCGTGGAACAGTACGCGCCGTCGACAATTTGGGCTCGGTCCGGACGGTTACCGGACGGTCGGACGACGAGCCAACCATTGCTCGCCCTCTGCAAGCCCGCGCCTACGGTGGCCGGAAATCGGGATCGGAGTCCCGGCGGCGATTGGGGCGTGAGGACCGTTGCCTCACGCCGTCGGCCGCCTCCTTTGCTAGCATTACTGCTTCGCTGAAGGAGGCGAACGCCTGCCACTCCTCTTCGCTCCGGACCATGGCATGTACCAAGGCCCGCCGCCGATTGCCGCCAAGAGGACACGGCGTTGCTCTGCCCAAGCGGGGCACACCTCTACTGTGTGTTCCACCGTATCCTCCTGGAAAACCAATGTAGCTAATCCTACAACTTGGTATCAGAGCTTTCCACTTAATTAGAACAGAGAACAAATTAAAAAAACTGTCCAAAATCAACTGGACAAGCCTGTTGGTCTAGTAGTCAGTGGCCCTGACTTCGATGCCGGAGGTCTTGGGTTCGATTCCCACCCAGGAAAAATGTTTGTGTGATGAGCATGATCATTTGTTCTGTGTCTATAATAAGTATATATTTAGAAATGAGTATGTTTATCAGTTGTCTAGTACTCATAACACAACCTCTGCTTAGCTTGGGACTAGACGGCGTTGTGTTATAGTTGTGGATATATTACATTTCAGCCGAAAGACGTCCACTATTGGACATAAGCCTCTCCCAAATGACGCCATATTGACCGATCCTGTGCGTCTCGCATCCACTGCATTCCCGCATCTCAACTAAAAAATTTAAAGAACTAATATTACAAGGTTCATTATGCTACCTCCCATTGGAGTATTGATCGTTATTCTGAGTCTGCGCGGAGGAGCTAGCTTTTCCAGACCGCCTAGACTTCCTTTGTGCAACGCCGCAGTGCGCCACTAACCGTCTATCGTGCATGACGAGTTGGTACTTCGAATTGATACCGGGTCAACAGCTTCTGAAGTTCCTCAGGACCCTGTCTCTTTGGACCTAAGATCAACGTGAGTATTTCTTTTTTGATAAATTTGTGTTTTTTTTTCCTGTTTTTGTTTCTAATTTCAAGAGATAAGGTCATGTAAAGAGGAGAGATGAAACACATGTTACTAAAAGAGTTATGAGTATACTATACATGTGGATGGATGGAGAGATTAATACTTGATTGATCATAATGTACTGTATGGATCAGAATGTTGGGCTGTGAAAAAGACGGATGAAAAAAAATTGCATGTAGCGGAGATGAGAATGTTGAGGTGGATGTGTGGTGTGACGAGAATGGATAAAATGAGAAATGAATATATTAGAGGAAGTTTGAAAGTGGCGCCAGTGACTGAAAAGTTGAAGGGGAATCGTTTGTCTTGGTATGGTCATGTAAAGAGGAGAGATGAAACACATGTTACTAAAAGAGTTATGAGTATACATGTGGATGGGTGGAGAGGGAGAGGGAGGCCAAAGAAAAGTTGGATGGATTGTGTGAACAGTGATATGAAAGAAAAGGGAGTTAGTGATAGTATGACGGTTGACCGGATAGAATGGAAGAAAAAAACTTGTTGCGCCGACCCCAAATAAGATGGGAGAATCGCAGGAAGATGATGATGTTTGTAATTTCAACTCTGATTTAGTTTTGATTTGATTTTTTGACATTGTTTTTAAATTTTGTGTTTCTATTGTTTTTGTTCTGTGTCTGAGAAGATATTTGATGTTGTATGGATCCTTGTTGGTCGAAATTATTAATTATTATTTCATTTATTTCCTTTTTACGTATGTTATTTTCTTTTTTATATATTTAACATGTATAGCATAGCATAGTCGGCCTTATAATGTTCCCACTGTTGGGACTCAGACCTCCTCTTTAGGAAATGGTATGGGCCGTAATCCACCACGCGGGCCCAGTGCGGGTTGGTGGATGTCACATGTCTTTGAATTTTTGGTAATAGGACATGCCGGTTTTCTCACGATGTTTTCTTTCACCGTTTTGAGAGCAACGTGGTGATGAAATAAATTATACAAAGTAATGCGCTTGGCTGGGTTTGAACCCGCGACCTACAACTCGTAAGTAGGGGCCATTACCACTGCTCCTGTTTAATTTCTATTTAACATGTAAATTATTATAATTATTGAATTTGGATGACATCGGCTACTAGGAGTAGGTACGTTTCCTTAACCCCCCGCGCGTATAAGGGTATTATTATTACATAATTGCTCGGTTTTAAGTAAAATCACCAAAAAAAAAACTTCTGGGAAAAACGAAGATATAGGGATCAAAATTTTCGGCCGAATAAATTTCATACACTCGTGTGAACAAAACGACAATTAAGCGTTTTTCAAGGTCACTCATGTTGTACAGCCCCCTAGCCAAGTTACGACCCTTTCGTTTCGATTCTCTTGTGTCGAACATCTCGAGTAGACCACACCTCCGATTCCTTTGTTCTGACCACGTGACTGAGCGTTGAGATGACGTCAGAACAAAGGAATCGATAGCGTGGCCTACTTGAGGCTTTCGTCACAAGAGTATCGAAACGAAACGGTTGTAACTTGGCTATATGCTCAGGTCTGCGGTCCCTTGAAGCTGAGAAAAATTCAAACTTCTGAGTTAAAGAAAAAAAAGATACCTACAGCCGTTTATGTCGCAAAAAAAACGTATATTTCGACACTAAGCAAATCTAAATTCATAGGGTACTTCTCGTTGAAATTTGGCATGAAGCAAGGTCTCATAGCACAAGTATAGGAAAAAATCTGAAAACTATTAATTTGTAAATATGTCACAAAAAAAAACCACTATTTTTGCGATTCGGAAAAATCTTCGTAACTCGATTCGGGAATTGAACTGTTTTTAACGCGAGTCCGACTCGCATTTGCCCAGTTTTTTTTGTTATGAAAATAGAACTATCTCTATCTTTAGACAATAATAAAATAATAAAATCTAATATTCCACAACTATCGCACAACGCCGTCTAGTCCCAAGCTAAGCAGAGCTTGTATTATGAGTACTAGACAACTGATAAACATACTTATATATTTCTAAACACATACATATTAGAGATAAATTACACCCAGACACAGAACAAATGATCGGGCTCATCACACAGACATTTGTCCTGGGTGGGAATAGAACCCACGACCTCCGGCATAGCAGTCCGGATCACTAACCACTAGACCAACAGGCCAGTCAAAAAAAGTCCAGAATCAAATTATTTCATTTCTTCAGGAAAACAGCAGGGTATGGTGGGGTGAGGGGGGGTGAGGAAGGCGTGGATTGCAGGTGTAGGCGTGGTTCAATGGGCCGCAGATCGATACATGATGCGCAGAGAGGGGCGGAGAGTCATTGCGCATCGCATTGCAGATATCAGCCTACATAGCTATCTGTATTATATATAATATGCTTTTGCCCGCGAACGGGGCGATCATAAAATGATTTTCCCACTGAAAAAAAAAATAGTCTCCTATCTGCATGGTTCTCATACGATTTGATTATTATATGTTTATTGTATAGACTTTAAAAGTGACTTTGACCCCTGAGTTTGTTTCGGTGTTTCTTCTTAGGGTAGTCGGCTAGTAAACACCGGCTTCATTTAGTTTAAATTGACGTGTATTTATAAAATAATTATCATTTAGCAGATTTTAAAGGTTTCTTGCTTGATTAATATTGAACGAATTTGAAATATTATATTATTCACTAGCTTATGCCCGCGACTTCGTTTGCGTAGAAGTCGAAAATAGTTTTATTAGGTTTTTTGAGATACGAAAATATGAAATATTATTTATTATCTTCGCCGTGTGTGATAGTCCATTGAATTGTATGGCAAGCGATATTGTATCTTAAGATAAAATTTTATAGTATCTTAGCCATGTGCCATGCGCGCCTTAGTGGAGTTCACCTCTGCGGTTGACGTAACCTACGACAAACTTATTATTTATGTTTGGTACAGTAATCGGGTCTAGGGATCGAACCGCAAATTTAAGTTTGTTTTTCATTGTATATACTTTTCCGGGATAAAAAGTACCCAGTGTGGTGCCCAGGATATTAAAGAATAATTATACCAAGTTTCATTGTAATCGAACCGGTAGTTTTTGCGTGATGCCTGAACACACGACGGACAGACAAAAATTATTTTAATCACATTTTTGGGTTCGGTGTCGGTCTAGTAACCCTGCCATTTATTTTTTTTATATTTTCAATGTACAGAATTTTCATTTCTACAGATTTATTATAAGTATAGATATAAAAGGAGGAACTGACTAACAGGGCCTCTAATCTGCTATTACAATAGTGTCAGAATGGTCCATCATTGATTTCATAATTGTTGATTTTGACAAGTTTGGTAATCTACTAATATAATGGGGTCATTATGACTTTCCAATAGTCAACCACTGACACTCCATTGAAAGAAGTGGCATATAATGCTAATCTCGTACATATTGACAAATTAATGACTGACGTATGCGGTAATCTGCTAAAATTTTGACAGTTCCTTTGATCAGTGACCTACCATTAGAACGTCATTGTGCAGTCATTGCGTTTAATTTGTTTCGAGACAGCTCGACATTGTCATTCTACCACAAGATTATTGACCGATCAACGATCGACCATTATGAATTATCAGATTACGAACTTTTAGCAAAATGACAGTGGGATCGTGTTGGTACGACAAATTTATAAAAATAGCAGACTTGGGCCCCTGGTCTCTTTCAACCTCTAGTATTTCCGACAATAAGGGATGCGGCTTAAATTTTTCTGTCAAGTAACTTCATTTTGATTATGGCCTGCTACGAGCAACGCAATAACTTTAGAAATCCTGGGAAGATCCATATTATTATCAACCTTTTACTCGAGTTCCTCTTCGTCGCCTCGTGGAAACTTATAATGCACACTTCATGGACATAGACATTTTCAATCATTCTAATCATCATTTCAGCGTCCACTGCTGGACATAGGCCTACCCCAAATGTCGCCACAAAGAATGGTCCTGTGCGTCTTGCATCCATCAAGTCTATGACCAGTGCGTGTTGCCAGTGATGACATATGGTTCCGAAACGTGGTCGCTCACAATGGGCCTCATCAGAAGGCTCAAAGTCACTCAATGGGCAATGGAAAGGGCTATGCTCGGAGTTTCCTTGCGTGATCGAATCAGAAATGAAGATATCCGCAGGAGAACCAAGGTTGCCGACATAGCACGAAGAATCATTCTAATAATAAATTTAAATCTCATTGTCAGCACTTTAAATTCTAAATTCCAAATTAATATATTAATCAACTAAATAACTTATTAAAAACAAATTTGGTTCTTAAAATCAGTCTCCGTTTTTCATATATTTGATTAATCCGTGGACAATAGTGTGGATTTTATGTTTACCTATTTATCTAATAATTCTTTTGTATCTCCTTAACATGTAACGGTTTTTTTATCCCTAATAAATAAATAAAATAAAATGTAATGAAATGAAAGAAAATTTCGATGCAAGTACAGGAATAACTCCATCTATAATAATAATAATAATAATAACGGCTCCCGATACCGGTGTGGTACTATTTTTTATATTTTTAAATGTTTTTTTTTTTTGTATCATTTAGTTTAAGAAAAATATTTAAAAATGTAATTAATATGTGTTTATAGTGAATAAAGGAGAATAATAATAAATTTATTGAAACATTGTTACAAACGGAACCTTAAATTAAATAATCTTAATGTAATAAACATAGGTCTGTAGCTGATTGTGGGCTTCAAGTTTTGTGGTATACAGTGGTCCCCAAACTAGGCCCCCAATCTAATTTGACTGGCCTGTTGGTCTACTGGTTAGTGGCCCTGACTGCTATGCCGGAGGTCGTGGGTTCGATTCTCACCCAGGACAAATGTTTGTGTGATGAGCACGATCATTTGTTCTATTTCTGGGTGTAATTTATCTATACTATGTATGTATTTACAAATTAATAAGTATGTTTACCAGTTGTTTAGTACTCATAACACAAGCTCTGCTTAGCTAACGTTGTGTGATAGTTGTGAAATATTATTATTATTCCATTTATTTATTTTTTATACATATTTTTTACATTTTTAAATATTTCTTTAAAGAAACATATAAAAAAAACATTTAAAAATATAAAAAAAAACATTGTCCGCCGGTGTCAGGAACAGGGTCCAAGCTACCGGTAGTCAGGGCTCCAGAGACAGGAACCTCCTCACAATGCGAGCCGTATCGAGGAGTACTGCCATCCGTATCAGGCCCTTGATCCAACCGCGCAACGACAGCTTCGACAGATGGTCGTCGAAGCTTTTGGCTATAAGGCCATTGGCGGTCACGACAATCGGAACAATGACAGCCGAGTCTACATTCCACATGTCGACAACCTCGTGTGCCAAGTCGAGATATTTGATTTGTTTCTCTTTCTCAGCTTTCACGAGATTCTCGTCATGTGGAATGGTGACATCGACTATCATTGCGCGGCACGCTAATCGGTCTATCACCACTATATCCGGCTTATTATTATTATTGATATATATATACTAATGATAACGCCAGTGGTCAACACACGCTACAAATCGTCGCGACTTACTTCTTGCGGCCGGTACCGACTATACGTGGCATATGTATACAATTCAGTAAGGGGCGTTTAAGACTTAGTTTGAAAACTGTCATGTGACGGTAAGGGGCCTTTTGGACCCCGTACCGTTTAAGAAACTAAAAGCTTTTTTGGTTAAGTGTGGTACAAGGGCAGACTGACCCCATAATAAAGTGTAGATAGACTACTGCATCCTGTTTTAACATCTTAGTTAAACACCACAAATTTTTGGTCATCATAATCATTTTGAATATAGAGGTGCGCATAAAAACTTGCACATGGTATTCGTTGACCTCGAAAAGGCATACGACCGGGTACCTCGTGAGGTTCTGTGGTGGGCCCTTAAGGAGAAAGGTGTGCCTGGGAAGTATGTGCAGTTGATCCGAGCGATGTACAGTCGATGCAGTACCCAAGTCCGGTCTACAGTGGGCACCACTGGCAGCTTCAATGTGGCAGTTGGCTTACATCAAGGGTCGGCTCTCAGCCCTTACCTCTTCCTGATGATAATGGACGCTCTGACGTCGGACATTCAGGAAGAGGCTCCCTGGTGTATGTTGTTTGCCGATGATATTGTGTTGGTTGCCGAGAGTGGCCTAGAGGTCCAGAACAGATTGGAGGTGTGGTGGCACAGACTGGAGAGTGTTGGCCTGAAATTGAGTAGAACCAAAACGGAATACTTGTTCTGCGATTTCGGCGGTCTCTCCAATCCAGTGCCTTTAGCTCTAGCTAGAACGCCCATACCGATCTGCTCTGACTTTCGGTACCTCGGGTCACTCATCCAAGGGAATGGTGAGGTAGACCGGGACGTAACACATCGGATCAACGCAGGATGGATGAAATGGAGACAGGTCACGGGAACAACTTGTGACCCACTGATGCCCCCCAAGTTGAAGAGTAAAATCTACAAGTCCGTGATAAGGCCTGTCATACTGTATGGATCGGCTGTGAAAAAGACGGATGAAAAAAGATTGCATGTAGCGGAGATGAGAATGTTAAGATGGATGTGTGGTGTGACGAGAATGGATAAAGTGAGAAATGAATATATTAGGGGAAGTTTGAAAGTGGCGCCAGTGACTGAAAAGTTGAAAGGGAATCGTTTGTCTTGGTATGGTCATGTGAAGAGGAGGGATGAAACGCACGTTACTAAAAGAGTTATGAGTTTACATGTGGATGGATGGAGAGGAAGAGGGAGACCAAAGAAAAGATGGATGGATTGTGTGAAGAGTGATATGAAAGAAAAGGAAGTTAGTGATAGCATGACGAGTAACAGGGCAGAGTGGAAGAAAAAAACGTGTTGCACCGACCCCAAATATTACGGGATAAGGGCAGGAAGATGATGATGATGATCATCATCATTTTAGCTGATAGACGTCCACTGCTGGACATAGGCCTCCCCCATATGTCGCCACAAAGAACGGTCCTGTACGTCTCGCATCCATCGGATTCCCGCAACCTTCACCAGGTCATCGGTCCACCTTGTAGGGGGCCTTCCAACACTACGTCTTCCGGTACGCGGTCGCTACTCCAGAACCTTTCGGCCCCAACGGCCATCCGTTCTGCGAGCAATGTGCCCTGCCCATTGCCACTTAAGTTTGGCGATTCTTCGTGCTATGTCGGCAACCTTGGTTCTCCTGCGGATATCTTCATTTCTGATTCGATCACGCAAGGAAACTCCGAGCATAGCCCTTTCCATTGCCCTTTGGGTGACTTTGAGCTTTCTGATGAGACTCTATACTCGAAGTTGTGGACGATTATGTTTACCTTGGACAGACAGTCCAGTTGGGTAGATCTAATTTCGAGAAAGAGGTCAACCGTCGAATCCAACTCGGCTGGGCAGCTTTCGGGAAGCTGCGCGGTATCTTCTCATCCAATATACTCGTACCACAGTGTCTCAAGACGAAAGTCTATGACCACAAAATTTTGATTAGTAAAAATACTTAAAGGGCTTATTAGAAAAGGTCTTGTTATTATTTCAGTAAAGTCTCAATCAATAATATTCATAAACAGCTAAGTTATTAGCGTTCGTTTATATCCCACATGGTGGACATCCCACCTATATGCAAAAAACGTTTTGGAAACACATTCATTGTGCGAACAGCTAAGGAGTGGAATTCCTTGTCGGAATGTGTGTTTCCTGATGGCTACAACCCGGGAATCTTTAAGTCAAGTGTGAATAGGTTACTTCTAGGTAAGCGCGCTCCATCGTCGACCGCATTGTCGCTTTCATCTTCTTCATCTTTCATCAGGTGAGATAGCGGTCAAGCGTGTACATATCAAGAAAAAAAAATAAGAAAAAAAACAAAATGTCACTAAATTTATGGAAATATCGAACAGACTATTTATTGATTATTTTTTATTTTATTTTATTTAAGTTAAGACAACAATATGGTCCACTTTGTTAGTAAAATATCTAAAAATTAGTGTTAGTAGTACATAAACAAAGAAATAAAAATAAAAACATACAGTGAAGTGTGTGTCTGTTTATTTTTTTTCAGGTCGCTCATCGCGTCTGGAATCTGCTTGTCAGGTCAGCTTCTTGTGGACCGAAGCTCTCCATATCAGCTTAAAGATGGGTGTAAGTGTTTACCATAGATTTTAAAATCTTACTGCACTTTAAAAGCAATTATTATTCATGTGGTGGACTGTATATGTAGGTTTTCACTTCTTGTGTGTGTTCTTCTTGAAATAAAACAAGGCTTCTTTCTTCCAGTTTATTTCTTCTCAGGTATTCTTAAAATATTCGGTTGACGACTGTGTCGTGGAACAAAACCTGTTCCAATTTATTCATTCCGCAGCTGATCGCTGATTGGTCGAATGGTCAGGAGGTGGAGTTTTTCGGCCATTAAGGAACGTTCCGGAATGCTCGCGCATATTTCAACCAATCAGAATCAAGCACGGAATAATCTCGAAATTATATGCATTAACCTTTAGTATCGAGAAACTTTACCTTAACGAGAGCCTTTACACTTTAAACATATTTTTCACATAGAAATATCCATTTTTCACATATGAAACCTTATATCTTTCAACTTGGAATTCCCTAATCTATCCTACAAAAATATAAAAACATAAAAAAGTCACTATCACAAAACTTGAGTCCTTATCACTACGTAATATAATTACATACAGTTACATTTTAATAAAGGCTCGTCACATGAGTTTCTTACTTAAAACTAATCAGGTTCACTTAGCACTACACTAAAACACTAATTATGTACATAATCACTCACTGTCCTATCAGTCTTTTGTCACTTTGACACTCATTGGGTCCGCAGGCTCGGCGTCCCTTACAATTCATGTATTATTATTTTATTTTGACACAACTATGTAACTTACTATTCCGTTTATTCATTTACCTAAATTATATTTTTAAATATTTCAATCAAAATTAAAAAAAAACATATAACAATATAAAAAGTAGTAGCCCACCAGTGAGTGTCGGGAACAGAGCGGCACTCAGGGCTCAAGAGAAAATAACCTCCTAACTAGATGAGCCATATCCAGGTACCACTTTCTGAATCAAGCCTTTGATCCAGTCACCTGCGCTATGGAATTATTTTCTGGGGGCAGTCTACTGATAGGGAGCTGGTATTTAGGATGCAAAAGCGATGCATCAGGTCAATTTGCGGTCTTAAGACAACAGATAGCTGTGTTCCCTATTTTAAATCGTGAAAATTTTTAACTTTTCTTTGTTTATATATATTGGAAACAGCTTTGTTTGTGAAATGTAACCTTCATCTGTTTAGGAAAATTTCAGAGGTCAAGAAAATCCAATGCGGAGTCAATACAATAATCAATTATGTCAATTTAAATGTAAAACTGCACTAATGCAAAAAAGTTTTTTTGGTATTGCCTCACGCATATATAATAAAGTTCCTAACTATATAAAAACTATGACAATAATAGAATTTTAAAGGGCGCTAAATGAATTTTTAATTTTGAAAACTTATTACACGATTGACGATTTTCTTAATGACCAAATTAGTGAACCAATTGATTGACATACTGCTACTCTGTTTAAAATTATTATTTTGATCCTGGTTGACTCACTTTTTATTTCCATTTGACATTATATAATATTATTTTAATTTTTATTACTATGGTAATAAAGGTTTATTAAGCTGACATTTTTAACGTAAATATATTCTTTTTAAATTGCAAGGAAACTAATTTTTTTTTTTTTAAATTTGCATGCCAATGTGATGGTAAAATATGGAGGACTCTATTATATAATAAAAAACACCTATGTACTAGCTATACTCATGTTTGCAGAATAAATGATTATGATTATGATTATGAACGCGATCCTTCTAAATGTTGATCAAGGCTCTTGGCTATTAAGCCATTGACCGTCACAACTGAAACTTTAACCAATTGATTATATTTTCGTCCTACTGTCATCCTACCCATGCCATATAAAAAAGACATCATCATCTTCCTGCCCTTGTCCCGTGTTATTTGGGGTCGGCGCAACACGTTTTTTTCTTCCACTCTGCCCTGTCACACGTCATGCTACCTCTCACTTCCTTTTTTTTCATATCACTCTTCACACAATCCATCCATCTTTTCTTTGGTCCCCCTCCCCCTTTCCATCCATCCACATGTAAACTTATAACTCATCGTTTCATCCCTCCTCTTTACATGACCATACCAAGACAAACGATTCCCTTTCAACTTTTCAGTCACGTGCGCCACTTTCAAACTTCCCCTAATATATTCATTTCTCACTTTATCCATTCTCGTCACACCACACATCCATCTCAACATTCTCATCTCCGCTACATGCAATCTTTTTTCATCCGTCTTTTTCACAGCCCAACATTCTGATTCATACAGTATATAAAAAAGACCTAAAAAAAAAAATCAATAATTAAATACCTATCCTATTCTAATTAAAGAAAAATAAAAATAGCTTCAAAGATGTTCAAAACACTTTTTGATACCTAACGCAATATAATTTCCTATTACAGTTTCTCGAACCAGCTGCAGACACCCCAGCAGACGTGGAACTTTACTCATCATCACCACCTGTCTTTGATGATATCGAGGACATCATCAAGGAGGCGGTTCCAACTCCTTGGTCCCTGGTGCGCCCTCGTAGCCGTCGTGGACGTCAACTGTAAAAGGATGCCTCAATTCTCATTATATTAGCTATTTTTATGGTTTTCCTTATTGTTTACATATTATGTTTTTAGTCATATTTATTCAAAATAATAAATAGTTTTCTGTCTTTTTTTTAGCATCTTAAGTTTTTTTGAAATTTTTTGTAAAGACTGTATTTTTTGACAGCGTACAGATATATGAGAAATTCACAACGAGAGATCTAACTGAAATATGAAGCTTTTGAAAATTGAATCATGTAACCTATGTTTTAAGATTCAATTTTCACCTTCTCTTTTTTTTTGATCTTTAAAGCGTACGCTGTGTCGTCATGGACATTATGACGCACTCCCTCTCAAAGAAAGGAGGTCTGCATCCCAGCTGTAGGATCATTGTCAACTTCATGTTTCAGGCTATATGAACTTGGATCCTACATCAAGCATCTCTCATAGTTACCTATATACAACCCAAGTCTCAGGTCAAGATCAAAACATCACACTAAATTCGTATGTAACGGAAACACCCAATTCTGTACCATCTTAATCTTGTACCTATATTACTGGCAAATGAATAATTCTGATTCACTAAGTTAAGTTAGCATTGCATACGATTATAAACCTTGTTGACTCAAAAATCTTCATTTTCCTGTTGACAAAATTTAATATTATTATGCTTGCAGAATAATGAACCTTAAACGCAATAAGATACAAATTCGTATGAAATGCTAAGTTGATTTAGGGAAGTGTTACCTTTAGTAGTAGATATTTAAATCTCGTCCTAAGACAATTGGGTGAATTACCATCTGTAATGAATTTCTTGCAGTGTATATACGTGAATTTCTTTTGTTTTTAATTTTCTGAATTAAGAATACCATAGGGCGGTGGGTGTACTCACGTAAAAAAGCCACCTGTATTAAACTGTATATTTTTGATTGATTTTATTTAAAACGCCATCTATATCGCGATGTACGAACTAAAAGACCTGAGTTCACGTAAATCCTGCATCGCCGGGATTCCGATCCCGATTTCCGGCCACCGTAGGCGCGGGCTTGCGTACGGCGAGCAATGGGTAGCCCGCCGTCCGACCGTCCGGTAACCGTCCGAACCGAGCCCAAGTCGTCGACGGCGCGTATTGTTCCGCGCGCGCCTCAGGAAGATGTCAGCAAAACGTAGGGGCCCAGTAGGGTCGAGGCCTACTGGGACCATGGGTAGTGTGAAAGCGAAACTCGGGGCCCTGGGAAGAAGGCAACGACGGAACAGGAGTGGGTTTTTAGTCAGTAAAAGTCTGACACTATCTCCCGCTCCGCCCAAGAGCGGGATTTGTCATTAGATGATTTTCCCACCTAAAAAAAAAAAAAAAACTTGCATCGCGCAGTTAAAGTTCTCCAATCGATTTGAATGTATACAACTATCCGATAACACCTATTGGACAGTACCCCTCCAGACACAACACCCGTCTGGTCGTAGGATCCTAATTTTGCAATTGAGAATGAAGAATATTCCATCTTAAGATCTTCAAGTCAAGAGTGCATGGGTTACTTCTAAGCAAGCGTGCTCCATCACCGACCATATCATCGATTACCAGGTGATAATAGGAGTCAAATCCCTCCATCTAGCCTGGTGGTAGCTGCAGGTAGTAGAGCTCTTAGTGTGCTAGACTCACCCGGGGAAGTACTACCATCATACCTATTTCAGCTGCCAAGCAGTATCACTGCGTTCCAGCTTGAAGGGTATGACCGCCGGTATAGCAACACGCACACGAGACATTCCAGCTTTGTCTCCAGGTGAACCACCTGAGGTGCCTCTCTGAAAGAGGGATCCCAGGTGCTTACAGCCTTGGCGGCAGTGACCGCTTACCATCAGGTGGACTGCATCGCCATTTTTAGTGTTTAAGGATTGGAAATTCCAAAATTAACATCTTATATCTACTCACATATATAAAAATTGCTCGAACATAAAATCTGGATAGATGTAAGTTAGTTTTAGTTAATTATAAGTTAGGTTAAGTATCGTGTTGTTTTATTTCTAAATCCCTGCACGACCTTAGCTTGCAACAGCTTTTTTAGGGTTCCGTACCTCAAAAGGAAAAAATGGAACCCTTATAGGATCACTTTGTTGCCTGTAGCGACATCTATGGCGTCAAATGAGAACTAATCCTGCATCGCGCAATCAAAGTTCTCCGCGCGATTAGAACATATAGAACAACCCGAAATCATCTATCGGGCAGTTGCAGCCCACCAGACATAACACCCATCTGGCCAGAGGATCCTCCCTTTTCAACGGAGGTTTGTGGGACTTTACTCTCTGTTCCGCCTACCTCCATCTGTCTGTATAGAATAGAAAAGCATAGTATTTATTCATTGCAAGCAAAGCAATAGGCAAAAACACAAAAAAAGTACAGATTTACAATAAATAATAATAATATTCCACAACTATCACACAACGCCATCTAGTTCCAAACTAAGCAGAGCTTATGTTATGAGTAGACAACAGATAAACATACTTATATATTTCTAAATACATACATATACAGATATATTACACCCGGACATAGAAAAAATGATCATGCTTAACACAAAAACAAAAACAAAAGGTCAGTAGAAGTCTGATACCCCCTCTCGCTCCACCCAAGAGCGAGAGATGTCATTGGATGATTTTCCCACCCAAACAAAAACTTACCATCAGGCGGGATCGCAGTCAAGTATTAGTTTATATCAATCTACACTAATATTATAAAGAGGAAAACTTTGTTTGTTTGTTTGTAATGAATAGGCTCAAAAACTACTGGACCGATTTAAAAAATTCTTTCACCATTCAAAAGCTACATTATCCACGAGTAACATAGGCTATATTTTATTTTGGAAAAAAATAGGGTTCAGTAAGATATTTGAGTTTTTCGGACAAAAGGTGTAAAAATTCAACCAGAAAAGTTACTTATTTTGCGTACGCTGCATAAACTATAAAAGATAGAACCATAAAATGTTCTAATTAATTGTAGATCTTATAAATATCTATCAAAGTTTGTTAGAAGAAACCTACTTTCACGCGGGCGAAGCCGCTGGCAGAAGCTAGTTAAAAATAAATAAAGGAAAGCGTCTGCTTAGTTCAGAACCCTCGACAATAGGACCCCCAAGTTGGGGTCGTTACCAGTTGGCCAGCACTGCTCAGTAAAACACTAACTTAGATATATTTCGCCATTGTTTATCAAGCCCGATATCGACATCCAATATGGCATCGACTTTCCTACTATCGATGTTGATGACATTAGAATATCGTTCAGGTGTTTATTTATTTATACTTTATGTACGGTAGTGGTATGGTCATGTGAAGAGGAGGGATGAAACGCATGTTACTAAAAGCGTTATGAGTTTACATGTGGATGGATGGAGAGGAAGAGGGAGGCCAAAGAAAAGATGGATGGATTGTGTGAAGAGTGATATGAAAGAAAAGGAAGTTAGTGATAGCATGACGAGTAACAGGGCAGAGTGGAAGAAAAAAACGTGTTGCGCCGACCCCAAATAACACGGGACTAGGGCAGGAAGATGATGATGATGATGTACAGTAGTGGTACATAGGCGGACTTAATGCAACAAGACATTCTCTACCAGTCAACCTTTGGGTTAAAAAAACAACACTGTGGTAGGCTTGCACAATAAACAAATAACAGATAATTCAAAAAGAAAAAATAAAATTAAAATAAATTATTTATAATATAATAATAATATAATATAATATTCCACAACTATCACACAACGCCGTCTAGTCCCAAGCTAAGCAGAGCTTGTGTTATTGGGTACTAGACAACTGATAAACATACTTATATATTTCTAAATACATACATATATAGATATATTACACCCAGACACAGAACAAATGATCGTGCTCATCACACAAACACTTGTCCTGGGTGGGAATCGAACCCACGACCTCCGGCATAGCAGTCAGGGCCACTAACCACTAAACCAACAGGCCAGACAATTATAATAATAAAATACATTTATATGCTAAAATTATAAACTAATAAATACTATGAAAAATATCAAATTATTAAGAGAATTTAATAATAATTCTGACGAAGACCAAACTAAAGTTGAGAGGACTTCAAGTAGTAGTTCCGAATTTTACGCTTAAAGGAAAAGTTACTTTCAGCTTTTTTGATGTCAAGGGGAAGCACATTCCAGAGTTTTATGGTGGAAACAGCGTTCAGGTGTTCCTTCAGAGGGGACGCCAAAATTGTCACTCCAACGGTGGTTGCTGAAAACCAGCACCATAGGTTGTTGGATTTTCCCAACGTCACGGTATGAGCAACGATCTATTCTTGCTAAGATGCGACGCCCAACTTAAATTCTTAGATTTGAATCGTAAAATTATGTTTTTAGGGTTCCGTACCACAAAAGGAAAAAAACTGAACCCACGATCACTTTGTTGTCCATCCGTGTGTCTGTTGGTTAGTCTGTCTGTCAAGACCCTTTATCTCGGGAACGCGTGGAGGTATTGAGTTCAAATTAAAACCATGTACTCAAGTCTGCGGTTTCTTGAAGCTGTAAAAAAAAAACAGTTTTTTCTAAGTTAACTGAAAAAAATGATACGGTCGTTTATGTTTTAAAAAACGTATATTTCAACACTCGAAGAAATCAAAATTCTTAGGGTACTTCCCGTTGACCCGGAATCCTGAAATTTGGCATGAAGCAAGGTCTTATAGCACAGATATGGAAATAAATCTGAAAACTGTAAATTTGTTGTTAGGTCACAACAAAAAAAAAAATGCGATTCAGGAAAATCTTCCGAGACTCCATTCCGGAATTGAACTATTTACATGGAATGAATGTGCAATTCGCACTTGCCCAGTTATTTTTCTTTTATTTTTGGTTTATTTTTATTGATATCGACTTTCTCAAATGTTAGAGGGTGCTTTTCAGCGAGTAGAGTGGAGAAGAACTCAAAAGTCAAAAGTACCAAGTTATTTCATTGACTAGAACGGAGCGGAGTGGATTTGAGCCTCCACTTCATGCTTACTGCCCAGCACCCAACTCCGTTTTGCTCGAAGGCACGTGTTCATTTATTTTATTTGAAAATCCACTCAGCACTACTGCGCTCCTTTTACACTGTTGCGAAGTGGAGATTTCGAGCACTGTGATTGGCCGGTTCAGGCTGCCTGTCCACCGGAGCAGAGCGAGGCTGCGGAGCCTAGAAACGGAGAAATATTAACTAAAAGGATTGCACAAAATCTCCGCTCCTCTTTAGTTGACAAGGAGTACAAACTAGTTTAAAAATTCATACAAAACTGGGAAGCTGAGAGCAGAAACAAGCGCAGGCGCAGGCGCGAAGTGTTGTCGTCGTGGTGACATACTCGAAGCCTAGGTTCGCATACTGAAAAAAAAAAACAGTCTGCAACTGCAACATTAGACTGGCCTGTTGGTCTAGTGGTTAATGACCCTGACTGCTATGCCGGAGGTCGTGGTTTCGATTCCCACCCAGGACAAATGTTGGTGTGATGAGCACAATCATTTGTTCTGTGTCTGGGTGTAATTTATGTATAATATGTATGTATTTAGAAATATTTAAGTATGTTTATCAGTTGTCTAGTACTCATAACACAAGCTCTGCTTAGCTTGGGACTAGACGGCGAAGTGTGAAAAAAAACAAAACTGTGCTCCGCAGCCTCGCTCCGCTCCGGTGGACTGAGACAGTCCGCAACTCCGCACCGCATTACTCCTTTGCTCTGCCCCGCTGCTTCGCTTCGCTCCGTTAGACTGGCAGCCTAAGGGTCCGCTTTTCTTTCAATCTTTTATTGATTTTCTCATGTGATACAGAAGTAAAACGCCAGCCTATCTGAAATCATCCTCATCTTCCTGCCCTTGTCACGTGTTATTTAGGTTCGGTGCAACACGTTTTTTTCTTCCATTCTGGCCCATCACCCGTCATGCTATCACTAACTTTTCTTTCATATCACTCCTCACACAATCCATCCATCTTTTCATTGACCTCGCTCTCCCTCTCCATCCATCCACTTTCACATCCAGCCTGTCTAATCTAAACGCTAAAATTCAAAATGGCTGGACCAATTTGGCTAATTTTTGTCTTGCAATATTCGAAATAGTTCATGGAAGGTTTAAACAGTGAGAAAAAATCACGAGAAAAAACTGAATACAACGCCATCTCTAATTAAAATGTCATTATAAAATGAATTATGCTGTTCTGCTAATGCCAGTAGATGGCGTTATCCTTACTATTAGGTGGTACGAATTTCGTCGGGTCAACTAGTATTTATGCTATAATACTAGGAAGATGTTAGGGAGTAAGGAAACGAGTACAATTAGCAGACCATACAAACCGCCGTCCTTCCATCCTCGCCGCCGAGGTTCACCGCGACAATCCCGTCAACGTCCGCCCCGTCCCTTGCTCGAGCCAGTCCGCGCCTCTGAGCCTGTGGTTTAAAATTCCCCGTTAATAATAAAAAAACTTGTTTGATTCAGCCCTTCCCTTGCTGCCCTCCCCCAGCGTCGCCCTAAGCCGAGGCAACGACCCCGACCGAGCCCAAGTTGTCGACGGCGCGTTTCTTTCCACACGCGATGAGAGAGATGTCAGCAAATCGTAGGGGCCCAACAGGGTCGAAGCCTTCTGGGGCCAAGGGTAGTGTGAAAACGAAACCCGGGGCCCAGGGACAGGAAAGAAAAAAGGTCAAAGAAGGAACAGGAGTGGGTTTTTAATCAGTAAAAGTCTGCTTCGCCGAAGATCGGGATTTGTCATTAGATGATATTTCCACCTAAAAAAAAACCCTCTGTCTAATTCTATAACTGAAATAATTTGATGTTGTGCATAAAGTACGAGGGTTCTACTTAATAATTTCAAGTTTTATTTATAAAATGTTATGTGACCATTTTTCATGAATTTCATGTTTTTTAACCGACTTCTAAAAAAGGAGTA
Source organism: Mythimna vitellina (assembly GCA_949316375.1). Classification (NCBI taxonomy): domain Eukaryota; kingdom Metazoa; phylum Arthropoda; class Insecta; order Lepidoptera; family Noctuidae; genus Mythimna; species Mythimna vitellina. The sequence goes on along the minus strand of OX438713.1, from coordinate 10,378,673 downwards.
CTCAATTCGGATGTTTGTATTTTTTTTTTTTATGTTTGTTCGCACATAACTCCGTCGCTTGCCAACCGATTTGAAAAATTATTTTTTTGTTAGAAAGGGTATACTTCCCAAATGGTCCCATAGTCACCAAGTCAGGAACTGATGATGGAATCTTGGCGAAATCGAGGGAACTCCTCAAATATTATAGGCAACTGCATAGTGATTTTGGTATTTTCATCGAGAACTTAAGTATTTACAGTCAAAAAGTAACATTTGATGACGTGGAACTGATGAAGAAGATCAGAAATGGTCAACGGAACTTCATACTCGCATAGATATCACAATGAAGATAGTTAAGCGATTATGATAAGACAAATAAATTAATGGTTCTGAATAGTTCCGTTGAAAATGGTATCATCAAATTGATCTGATGATGATGAAAAACACTAAAAGGATCAAAATAACTTTAATTTCGGAAGTCGGTGTTAAATAAGATACAAATAATACCGAGAAACACCGACTTCCAAAATTAAAGTTATTTTGATCCTTTTAGTGTTTTTTTAGTGAAGTCGTTTATCTTTTTTTTGTAAAAAGTTTTTTTTGTCTATATTTCACAAGTCTCCTCCAAAACTCAGTCAATACCATCAGTGAAGAAATATTGACCTCCATTCTTGAAGTCAGAGACACTCAGTGCAACTCGTCATGCACGGCAAACGGCTGGCGCACTGCGGCATTACACAAAGCAAGTCTACTCTAGAAAAACACTACATTGCGCACAATTATTTTGCCTCTGACAACAATCTTATGCCTACGAAAATAAAGACCAATATGCTGCAAAATAAATAAGGATAAAGTGAGAAATGAATATATTAGGGGAAGTTTGAAAGTGGCGCCAGTGACTGAAAAGTTGAAAGGGAATCGTTTGTCTTGGTATGGTCATGTGAAGAGGAGTGATGAAACGCATGTTACTAAAAGAGTTATGAGTTTACATGTGGATGGATGGAGAGGAAGAGGGAGACCAAAGAAAAGATGGATGGATTGTGTGAAGAGTGATATGAAAGAAAAGGAAGTTAGTGATAGCATGATGCGCCGACCCCAAATAATACGGGACAAGGGCAGGAAGATGATGATGATGCTGCAAAATAACCAAGAAATGGAATGGAACGGTACTGCGCAGGACGGATTGGCGATCAATACTAGGATTTGATTATACATACGCCTACCTTTAGGTATAATGAATTCGGTAAAGGCTTTTACAATTCTATAGCATAACATAGTCGGCCTTATAATGTTCCCACTGTTGGGACTCAGGCCTCCTCTCTAAGAGAGGGAATGGGCCGTAATCCACTACGCAGGCCCAGTGCGGATTGGTGGATGTCACATGTCTTCGAATTTTTGGTTCTAGGACATGCCGGTTTCCTCACGATGTTTTCCTTCACCTTTTTGAGAGCAGTGGTGATGAAATAAATTACACAAAGTAATGCGCCTGGCTGGGTTTGAACCCGCGACCTACAACTCGTAAGTCGGGGCCGTTACCACTTGGCCACCACTGCGCTTTACAATTCTAAGGAAAAGAAAACATAATAAAAAGGGCCCAAGTCTGCTATTTTTATAAATTCGTCATTCCATCACGATCTCATTGTCATTTTGCTAAAAGTTCGTAATCTGATAATTCATAATGGTCAATCATTGATCGGTCAATGAACTTATGGTAAAAAGACATATTAGACAAAAATTAAAAGCAATGACTGCACAATGACTTTCTAATGGTAGGTCACTGATCAAAGGAACTGTCAAAATTGTAGCAGATTTCCGCATACGTCAATCATTCTATGCCATTTCTTTCAATGGAGTGTCAGTGGTTGACCATTGTAAAGTCATAATGACGCCATTTTATTAGTAGATTGCCAAACTTGTGAAAGTCAATAATTATTAAATCAATGATAGACCATTCTGACACGATTGTAATAGCAAACTTGGGGCTCTGGAGCCCTAGTCTGCTATGTTTATAAATTCGTCATTACAACACGATCCCATTGTCATTTTGCTAAAAGTTCGTAATCTGATAATTCATAATAGTCGATCATTGATCGGTCAATCGTCTTGTCGTAGAATGACAATATCGAGCTGTCTCGAAACAAATTAAAAGCAATGACTGCACAATGACGTTTTAATGGTAGGTCACTGATCAAAGGAACTGTCAAAATTGTAGCAGATTTCCGCATACGTCAATCATTCTATGCCATTTGTTTCAATGGAGTGTCAATGGTTAACCATTGGAAAGTCATAATGACGCCATTATATTAGTAGATTACCAAACATAGTAAAAAACAAAAATTATGAAGACAATGACACTATTGTAATAGCAGACTTGAGGCCCTGGAGACCGGTTTATATGCAACATAAATTTTTTTTAAAAAATAAGCTTTTAGAAGAATAAAAAAGACCTTGGTTATCATAAAGGATCGAAGTACTCATCAGTACAAATCAAACGACCCCAAACTTGATGGGGTTGTGTCGTTTTATTGCGGAGTTCCTACGCTTCATCATCAGATCAGCTCCATGTCATCATAATATTGCATTATCACGCACTTAACTTATGTATACAAAATTTCAGCTCAATCGATTGAAGATACCTGCTTCAAAATGGAGTTGCAAGATTTGAGCCGAACATACATAGTTACATACATACATTGCAAGTTAATAAAAAGGCTTGTTATATGCATGCAAATATGCATTAAAAATGCTTGAAATATGCTCGGAAACTGGCAGAATATGAGAAAATAAATGAAAAAATTTAGAAACCCAAAAAAAGAAGAAAAGTATGTTTTTTTTTTTACTTCAAAAATTATCCTTTATAGGCTATAATAGGTACAAGCAGGTAACATTACTTGACGTTAATATTTTTGTAAATATAAACAATTTATTTATTTAAAACTTTATGCACTTATTAAACATTGCACAAAGGCGAACTTAACACCTTAGGCATTTTTACCAGTCGACCTTAGGGTGGTGCAGAGACATAACATGGTAGGTGCAGCTTAATAGAAGACTGACAGAGAGGAAATAAGAACAATAATAAATATATACTTAGATACATACATAAAAATAAAGAATGATATTGAGAGAAAAACGAATACAACAAATCAAGAGGGTGATGTGAGTTGATATTGCAAATGGTAAAAACTTAAACCATATTTTGAGGGTCACCTAAACAGAATGGCGTAACTGTGGAGAAAATACAAAAACGCCATTGGGTATTTCGTCTTCTTCCCCTTATTATATTAATGGCTTTTTACCCCAAATATCTTCAGCCAATGAGAGAAGGGTGTTAGAGAATGATTTTAGAAACACGCCCACTTCTAATGCCATACCCTACAGCTTGGGAACGCCATAATCATGGCGGTAAATCCCTTCTTTGAGGAGTGGCTGGTTAGAAGTCACGGCGTCCTCACCTTCTTCATGACGTAGGTCGTCACCGGACATGATAAGTTCGGGAGGTTTCTGCACCTGATTTATTTATTTATTATTACTTATACACATAAAGCATTGATTTGTTAGATTCGTTTTTCATTTTAACATTGTTAATTTGTATGTATGTATCTGTAGTATATATTTATTAATGTATTTCTAATCTAGTTTACCATTATGCTGCACCTACCATGTTATATTTCTGCACCACCCTAAGGTTGAATGGTAGAAAATGCTGTAATTCTGCCTTTGTACAATGTTTCTTACTAGTGCATTAAGTTTTTATAAATAAATTAAGGTAAGGACCTGGACTTAACGCCTTAGGCATTTTCTACCAGTCAACCTTCTGATGATGCAGAGAAGAATACCGGTAGGTGCAATAAAAGAGAGAGAAAAAATAAAAGGTTAATATAAAAAAAGATATACAAATGAATCACAGATACAATATAATATAGGTAAATATAATATATCTATACTTATAATAAATCTGTAGAAGTGAAAATTCTGTACTACTGTGTTACTAGACCAACACCAAACCCAAAAATGTGATTAAAATTTTTTTTATCTGTCTATCTGTTTATTCAGGCATCACGTAAAAACTACCGGTTCGATTACGATAACTTGGTATAATTATTCTTTAATATCCTGGGCACCACACTGGGTACTTTTTATCCCGAAAAAGTATATACAATAAAAAACAAACTTAATTTTGCGGTTCGATCTCTAGACCCGATTACAGTACCAACCACAAATAATAAGTTTGTCGTAGGTTACGTCATCCGCAGTGGAGTTCACTAAGGGGCGCTGCACACGGCTAAGTTACTGTAATATTTTATCTTAAGATACAATATCGCTCGCTATACAATTCAATGGACAATCGCATATTTTCGTATCTTAAAAAACGTAATAAAACCATTTTCGACTTCTACGCGGACGAAGTTGCAGGCAAAAGCTAGTACATAATATAGAGAACTAAATATATATATACTCAAAAAAAAAAAAGAAATTGGTCCAAATCAACAAACAGAGAAACATTAACGATGTGATGATACTACTGCCAACTTCTTATGAATGCGGATTCGTGAGGAAGAAACGCCCGGGTGTCACCATTGTGTGGACCGCCCGGAGGACATAGTGGAATATTCGGTGGAAGTGTGCCCCGTTTGGGCGCAGCACCGCTGTATCCTCGTAGGGGCGATCGGCGGCATCGACCTACATCGAGGTACAGGCCATGGTCCGGAGCGAGGAGGAATGGCAGGCCGACGCCTCCTTCTGCGAAGCAGTAATGCTAGCTAAGAAGGCGGCCGCAAGCGTGAGGGAACGGATTTCCTTACGCCCCAGCCGCTGGGATCCCGACTCAGATTTCCAGCCACCGTAGGGCTTGTGAACGGCGAGTAAAGGATAATGTTCCGACCGTCCGATAACTGTCCGGACCGATCTCGAATCGTCAACGGAGCGTAGTGTTCCACGCGAGCCTCGAAGAAATAATAATCATATGCATTTATTCTGCAAACATGGGTATAGCTGGTATATAGGTGTTTTTTATAACAGAGCCCATATTCATATTTTGCCATCGCATTGGCATTCAAATTTTTAAAATTTTTTGAATTCCGTTGCAATTTTAATTAAATATATATATATATGTTAAAAATGTCAGCGTAATTAAAGGTCATAGTAATAAATAATACTATATAATGTCAAACAGAAATAAAAAGTAAGTCAACCAGGATCAAAATAATAAAAAGAAAAAAATAAAATAGAATCAATCAGAAAATCGTCAATCGTGTTATAAGTTTTCAATAAGTCGTTTAGCACCCTTTTAAAATCTATTGTTGTCATATTATTTATAAAGTTAGGAACTCTATTATATATGCAACTAATATTCTGATCCATACAGTATGCATAGCAGACTTGAGGCCCTGTCAAGTCTGCTATTACAATAGTGTCAGAATGGTCTATCATTGATTTCATAATTGTTGATTTTGACTTTGGTAATCTACTATTAAAATGGCGTCATTATGACTTTCCAATGGTCAACCACTGACACTCCATTGAAAGAAATGGCATAGAATAGTAATCTCGTACATATTGACAAATTAATGTTTAACGTATGCGTTAATCTCCTAAAATTTTGACAGTTCCTTTGATCACTGACCTACCATTAGAATATTAATGTGCAGTCATTGCTTCTAATAAGCTCGATATTGTCATTCTACCACAAGACCATTAACCGAACAATGATCGATCATTATGAATTAGCAGATTATGCACTTTTAGCAAAATGACAATGGGATCGTGTTGGAATGACGAATTTATAAAAAAATAGCAGACTTAGGCCCCTGGTCGCGAAAATATAGGTCACTAAAATGCAAAATCTGTGGTAAAAATAATTCTGACCTACGCAGGCCCTCTGCGCAGGTCACAGAAAGCGATCAATACTTCGATTTAAGGGGATGCAACTCGACATACATTTTCACTGTTTTTCATACAACCGCTCTTACGCGATTATGACGTTATTCCACATTTTTCATTAGATTTTTTGGAAACACAGTCATCATCATCTTCCTGCCCTTGTCCCATCTTATTTGGGGTCGGCGCAACACGATTTTTTCTTCCATTCTATCCTGTCAACCGTCATACTATCACTAACTTCCTTTTCTTTCATATCACTGTTCACACAATCCATCCATCTTTTCTTTGGCCTCCCTCTCCCTTTCCACACATCCACTTGTATACTCATAACTCTTTTAGTAACATGTGTTTCATCTCTCCTCTTTACATGACCATACCAAGACAAACGATTCCCCTTCAACTTTTCAGTCACTGGCGCCACTTTCAAACTTCCCCTAATATATTCATTTCTCACTTTATCCATTCTCGTCACACCACACATCCATCTCAACAATCTCATCTCCACTATCTAAGCTATCATATCTAGGCTCGAATCTAGGCTTCTATTGAAATCAATTTATTTTGTGTAAAATTAATCCAGTACCTCTGAAAATCTGGAGATACACAGCACACACTGGCGCAACACAACGGGCCAGAAACACGCAAAGCTGTTTCTCAATGACATAGATAAGGCCTGGACCCAAAAACTATGGAGGTACAGCAGATCACAGCTCCGAACAATTACAGGAGTCTTCACGGGGCACTATGCCACCAACAAACAGCTCCACAACATGGGACTAGCAAGCGACCCGACTTGTAGGTTCTGTGGAGATGCAGAGGAGAATATGCTACACTTACTGTGCGACTGTGCAGCACTAGGCTCCAAAAGACTAGAGTATCTGGGCCAACCATATCCAAGACCAGAGGACTACCGGCTCAGCCCCATCAAACCCATACTGGGACTCATGAAGAAGGTGCACGGAGGGCTAGGGGTTGAGTAGACAGGAGGGAACAGCACAAAAGATCCAGAAGGGTCGAAGTGCTCTGGCCCAGGGCCAGCCCAATACAAGATAAGATAAGACCTCTGAAATTCTACTGCTATTGATTTAAAATACTGCTATTCACCTAAAATACTGAAAGCCGACTCAACCAGATCATTGGTGAATGATAACGTAGCAGGACTTACATTTAAGAAATAAAACGAATTCTTTTCATATTATTGTTATTTTTGTAACAAAGTTACAGACTATTTACATATGTACACACTTAAGTTACACCTGCAAGAATAACACCAATTATGTATGTACTTATATCTAGTTACTCCATATAGATAAATGCATTGCATTACTAAAATAGAATGCAGTTACCTGTTGCAAGACCATACGTTCAGGTGCGGAACCAGAGCTTGCAGAAGGAGTTCAAAGGATAGATTTTTTTACTCCGGAGGTGGCCCAAAGTAAAAAAAAATATACCTCTGATCCCCTCCTCTTGAATCCACACCTGCCCCTGTCTATGCATATCGATAAAAAATAAATATTAATATTCACTGTATGTTTGAATAGTTGTAAGTTCTAATTCTGAACACAGGATATTTTAATTCAAGAATACAAAAAACAAGTTTCGTCGTTTCTCGAATTCTTGAGGAGACATATATAAGTAACTTTGTATTATTAAAGTTAGTCGTATATGCCTCAACTTATAACTAAACGCACTGTCACAGGTCTGCCGATGGCAGTGCAGAAAGACTCTTCCCAAATGAGGTTATGATGAAGTGCTTCAAAACCTCATAAGTGGAGATTCGCCAGAGCCTCGTTGGTATCTAGTGGCAGGGTGTACCGCGGGCAGGTGAGGTTGACTTTGGCTCTGTAGGTGGTTGTAGGGCCACTTACACCCCATCAAGCAGGATCACGGTTTGAAGACTGCTTGCTGTAGTGTGGTCTGTGCTTCGAGGAGTAGGTCATGCTGCTCGTTTACCAGAGACCTGAAATGTGGAAAAAAAGTTGTGTTAAAAAAGGTATGCAAGGTAATCTATTGGTGCCCTGAAATTGCCTGAGCCGGGATCGTTTTGTTTTAGGATGGGAAATCATTCAATGCCTCTCGCACTCTTGGGCGGTGCGGTCGCCTCCTTCTTCGAAGCAGTAATACTAGCAAAGGAGGCGGCCGATCGCGTGAGGCAACGGTCCTCACTCCCCAACCGCCGCCGGGATTCTGATCCCAATTTCCGGACACCGTAGGCGCCGGCTTGCGGACGGCGATTAATGGGTGGCTCGCCATCCGACCGTCCGGTAACCGTCCGGACTGAGCCCAAGTAGTCGAGGGCACGTACTGTTCCACGCGCCTCAGAGAGATCAGTAAATCGTAGGGGCCCAGCAGGGTCGAAGCCTACTGGGCCACGGGTAGTGTGAAAGTGAAACCTGGGGCCCTGAGACGAAGGCAAAGAAGGAACAGGTGTGGGTTTTTAGTCAGTAAAAGTCTGACACTATCTCCCGCTCCCCCAAAGGCGGGATCATTAGATGATTTTCCCACCTAAAAAAAACCCCTGTTCCTATTTTGCCTTCGTTCCAAGGCTCTGCGGTTGTTTTTTTATAACACACGGCCCCAGTAGTTTCGACCCTGCTGTGCCCCTACAATTCACTGATAACTCTTCTGAACTTCGTCGGCCAAAAAACCTTCAATCTCGATATTTTAACGCAAGCTTTAAGATAAGATCAAATATTTATTGACTGACCTTTATCTCCTTATTATCCAGGTACAAGCAGGTACAGTAGGGCTCCAGAGCCCATAGCTCCGGAGCCCCGATGGCAGCTCGGGACAGCAATTCGTCGCGCACGGCAGACGGCTGGTGTCGCACTGCGGCGTTGCACAAGCGAAGTCTAGTCTAGAACAGCTAACTGCACTGCGCAGGTCCGACTAGTGGATCAATACTTCGATGTGGGCTATACGATGAAATTAGTATTATTATATGTGACACACAATAAAAATTGAACCGAAGGTTAATAATGTAGTCGACTGTATTTTTTCTCGTGTGTTCTTCTTAAAATCTACAAGTCCGTGATAAGACCTGTCATACTGTATGGATCAGAATGTTGGGCTGTGAAAAAGACGCTTGAAAAAAGATTGCATGTAGCGGAGATGAGAATGTTAAGATGGATGTGTGGTGTGACGAGAATGGATAAAGTGAGAAATGAATATATTAGGGGAAGTTTGAAAGTGGCGCCAGTGACTGAAAAGTTGAAAGGGAATCGTTTATCTTGGTATGGTCATGTGAAGAGGAGGGATGAAACGCATGTTACTAAAAGAGTTATGAGTTTACATGTGGATGGATGGAGAGGGAGAGGGAGAACAAAGAAAAGATGGATGGATTGTGTGAACAGTGATATGAAAGAAAAGGAAGTTAGTGATAGCATGACGAGTAACAGGGCAGAGTGGAAGAAAAAAACGTGTTGCGCCGACCCCAAATAACACGGGATAAGGGCAGGAAGATGATGTGTTCTTCTTGAACTTGAAATAAAACAAGGTTTCTTTCTTCCAGTCAACAAATAGGGAATTTGTATTCAGGATGCAGAAAATATGTGAAATGTAAAGATTTGTAAGTTTTACAGTTTTTAATTGTCGGGTGTAAAATTTTCCTATGAAGGGTTCGTTTTTTGCAGTGCACACGCACAGCGGGCACGGAGTCCTATACTATGACGTAAACCCGGTCCGGATCGGACGTCGGGAACGGGAGTTATGGCCGAAAAATGGATGAAAAAGGTGATTTTTTATGAAAATTTCGAAAACAAGTTTTGAAAATGGACCTAATTTGACTTTTCTGTTACAGGTATCCCGTAGAACGAGCGAATGCGCGTCCGTTGGCGTTTCCAGAACAGAGTTAGGTCAAATAGGAAGACTGTTATAAAATTTTTAAGTTTTGAATAAATTGAAAATTGGTTTAAAAACAACAGACACTTACATACCTTATTTTAAAAAGTTAAAAATATTACCTCTACCGGATTTATACATCCTAGAAATAGCATTATTTGTAAAAATGAATCCACATTTATTCAAGAAATTAAGTACAGTAAAGAAAACACCCATGCGTGCTCAATATAATAATGATTTATGCCTTGTGAAATGTAAAACTTCTTTTATGAGGAAAAGCTTCTTTGTTATTGCACCGCAAATATATAATAAAATACCCGATGAAATAAAATGTATGCCAGTGCTGAAGTTTAAAAAAACGCTTAGTGGGTTCATCATCATCTTCCTGCCCTTGTCCCATCTTATTTGGGGTCGGCGCAATACGTTTTTTTCTTCCATTCTATCCTGTCAACCGTCATACTATCACTAACTTCCATTTCTTTCATATCACTGTTCACACAATCCATCCATCTTTTCTTTGGCCTCCCTCTCCCTCTCCACCCATCCACATGTATACTCATAACTCTTTTAGTAACATGTGTTTCATCTCTCCTCTTTACATGACCATACCAAGACAAACGATTCCCCTTCAACTTTTCAGTCACTGGCGCCACTTTCAAACTTCCTCTAATATATTCATTTCTCACTTTATCCATTCTCGTCACACCACACATCCATCTCAACATTCTCATCTCCGCTACATGCAATCTTTTTTCATCCGTCTTTTTCACAGCCCAACATTCTGGTCCATACAGTATGACAGGTCTTATCACGGACTTGTAGATTTTACCCTTCAACTTGAGGGGCATCCGTGGGTCACAAATTGTTCCAGTGACCTGTCTCCATTTCTTGAAATTATTCTTATTATTTCGGGTTATTTCTTGAAAAATTTTATTATACTCTAGGTGAATTTCTTAATGACGAATCTCTGTCATTTTTTAATATTGACATTTTTAATATATTTTTTACTTAATTTTTTTTTTAATTGATTATAAATTTTGAAATGAAATGAAATTGATTATGCATATTGAAATTTTACTTGCTTGTATAATTATTATGACAAATTTATATTTTAATTTAATAGTACAATATTTTTAGAAAATTAAGTTTAATATAATATTTTATAGCACACTACCAAATTTTTTAACATCTTGTATATAATTATAACCTATGTTTACGAATAAATGATTCTGATTCCAGGTTTATTTCTTCGAAGGTATTCTTATTGGAATGTTTGGAAAATGACTGTGTCGTGGATTTTTTTTTTGTGTGGCCTTTCGCAGGTCAACCTAGGAGGTTTTTGGCTGCTTAACCGGACTTGCCTGTGGTGGTCTTAATTTGAAATTCAAAGCTTCTAGCCAGGGCTGATGTGTCGTGGAACAAAACCGGTTCCAATTTATTCATTACGCAGCCGATCGCTGATTTAAACGGTCAGGAGGTGGAGCTTTTCGGCCATTAGAAAACATTCCGGAACGCTCGCGAATATTTCAACCAATCAGAATCAAGCACGGAATAATCTCGAAATTACATGTACTAACCTTTAGTATCGCGAAACGTTACCTTAACGAGAGCTTTTACACTTTAAACATGCTTTTTACATAGAAATATTCATGTTTCACTTAAAAAACCTTTTATCATTGTACTTAGAATTTACCAATCTATTCTACAAAATCGTAAAGGTACTAAAAAGTCACTTTCAGAAGACGCTAGTTCTTATCACATTTAAATTCACTATTTACATTGTATCTACATATACCCCCAAATCATTTCATGTAAAATGTTGCCAAGACGACCACATAAGGTTTGCCCAGTGAAAAAGATATCAGATCTCATGTAGAGTCAAGCTTCTGAATCTACACGGCCTAACTCTACCGACCCTAACTTCACTAATTCTACATATCAATAAAAATGTATGGCTTCGCCGTTTCGCTGCCGTCGTGGAGGTGTATAGTATATATTGTTATATATATTATATCTGTATGTAAGTTTATGTTGTACACTGGATCCTACCCTCGATTGTGATCTCTCTCTGTCACTCTAAGGTTTGCTGGGCGAAAAATCATTATTGAGTTAAGCTCGCCTTTGTACATAAATTATCAAATCCATGTTTTGTAGTTAAGTTTTGTGTTTACAATAAAGAATAAAAGAGGTGATGCGAATATTTAGTTTCTGAAGTAAGTGAAACATGAAATGTTTTTGGTGGGATTTCAGTTCTTTTTATAAGTTGCTAAGCAGTCTTTCTTCTTAATTCTTAATTCTTTATTGTACACAAAAAAACATACATAGTACGCGGAGATAATACAGTTTATGTACAAAGGCGAGCTTAACTCAACAATGAGTTTTCTCCCAGCAAACCTTTGAGTTACAGAGTGAGAATACATTCGAGGGTAGGAACCAGTGGACAATATAATCCTTGCAATAACTAAATCTAAAATATAAATATATTATACATAAGTCTAATATATAATTATAATATAAATACATACTAATTTATATTAATATTATGTCAATAATGAAAGTCTAGTCGTGTAGTCGTGTTAGTCTTTTTAGTGTTTTTTTTTTGGGTTTATTTCTTGCACATCTTTAATTATATACCTAACTTTAGTATTATATCTTATCGTATTAATTAAGTACTGTCGCACTCTGCGACGGGGTTTCTTCAGGGACCGGGACTTATTTTATTTATTTATTTATTAAACTTCATGCAACATAAAGTATAAAGGCGGACTTAATGCCTTAGGCATTCTCTACCAGTCAACCTAGGCTGGTGAAGAGACAATATGGTAGGTGCATAAAAAGTAAATTTTTCGTGTAACGAAAAACAAGAGCAAAAAAATAATAATTTATATACATATAATTAAAATGCACATACATATACATTTAATATAATACATATACATATATATTAATATAAAGTAACGAAAGAAGTTTTGAGACGATTCTGCTATTGATGGAGCAATAGATTCCGCACCCTCCGCTTAAATGCATATCGACTTTCGGCCGTTCTGAAATCGAGAGGAAGCGCATTCCACAGAAGGATGGACTTATCTATAATGAAATGCTTTAAAAGCTTTATAATTCTATTATACTTTTCTTCAATAATTCAAAATGTGTACATCGCGCTACAATAGTTGTGTCCGAACTGAAAAAACTAGACATTTCTTTGTTCTACTCAATTTTTAAACCTATTCTAGAACAACAAAATCCTTAAAAGTATATTTTACTTGCCAGTTCGTTAACCTAACTCATGCGATCTCCTTTCGATATCACAGTACTTACAGTCGATTTCGCTCACCTCGTCGTCAAAGGGCGTAAATAACTGAGACCTACCATGAGACTCTTGATTAAGGCGGAGGTTCTTGTAAGTACTTATTAATTGGGTTTTTTAGTTACTGTCTACAGTCCCGTGTAAACTTTCATGTCCTATTTCATAAAATTGGTGAAAGTCTCATTCAAACTTTCACCCCCCCCCAATTTAGGGGTTGGGGGGCGAAAGTTTGCTCGCAGAACGGATGGCCGTTGGGGACGAAATGTTCTGGAATGGCGACCACGTACCGGAAGACGTAGCGTTGGAAGGCCTCCTACAAGGTGGACCGATGACCTGGTAACGGTTGCGGGAGTACGATGGATGCGAGACGCACAGGACCGTTCATTGTGGCGGCACTTCGGGGAGGCCTATGTCCAGCAGTGGACGTCTTTCGGCTGAAATGATGATGATGATGGGCGAAAGTTATAAGTTTATCTGGGGGCACGGTAGTGTTTTTTTGTATACTGAATTTTGTTTACATACCAAATTTCGGCTTTCTAGCACTTCAGGAAGTACCCTAACATTTTTAAGTCCCATACAAACTTCCATCCCCCATTTTAGGGGATGGGGGGCAAAAGTTATAAGTTTATGAATTTTTTTGTTGGTTGTATTTTAAACTTAGATTACATACCAAATTTCATCTTTCTAGCACTTCAGGAAGTAGCCAAACATTTTGATGATCATCAGTGTGTATTTTAGATATCAATTAAATCTAAAGTATTAGAGCTATTCAATTGAGATACTGTTTGTTTAATTAGTCTATTATTGACATCATATTCTGAGAATATGAACTATCTGATACATCGTAAACCAACTTTATGAGGGTTCAAAAAAACGACGAAACACTTCACAAAATCGCTAAATCTCTAAAAAAATGTGTTGTACGAAATAAATTAAATAGGCTTATATAGGTTATTAGTTTCCTTTAATAATAAGTGATAAAAAATAACAATCAGTTGATCAAAATACCATTTGTGAGTAAATTAAAATTAGTAGCTAAATCAACATACAAATTATTCAATAACATTTATGTATTAATTCGTCTTCAGACGAATCATTTTTGTTTGCACCATCATCGTCGGTATCAGATTGATAATTATGGATTCTATGGTGCCGATTTACACCCGAGTGATCGCATTTTTAGTAAGTAATTGAAATTTACTAAAGCACTAGAAAAATCCACTAGCCACTAAAACCAATATTTCGTTACTAAAAAGGGGGTAAAAACCACAAGTTTTAGTGGGAAATCCACTAAGTTGGCAACACTGGCCGTACTCTGCTAGATTGCTTTGTCTTGATGGTGTGCACCGTGTCGTAGACAAAACAATCTTGTCGTAGACAGATCTGCGATATCGTAGACAAGTCTGTCTAAGACAGTCTTTTCTCGTCACGTGAATGCGTTCACGTGACGCACGACTTGTTGGACAATTTAAAAGAAAGAAAACAAATAAAACATATAACGTTTATTTGGCACACAATGAACAAACAAGTATTGAAAACTTAATTTAAACAGAAAAATAAAATAAAAAAAACAAATTTTGACAACTTTGCGCGTCATGTAGAGAAACATTTAGTTCCTTGTAATAAATGTATTGACTTGATTTGATTGCTGTCGTCTCCTTCAGGGCCACACGACGCTCTCGATCCAGGGCACGTAGTGGTAGACCCGTGTGTACATGCCGGAGCCAGCCGAAATGCCGCACTGACGTCCGTATGACGTCACGCCCAGCAATGTGTATGCGCACCACGCGAACTCGTTGGTAGTCTGGAGAGGACCGCCGCTGTCGCCCTAGGGAAGACATTGAGATATTGATTTATTGCTGTTTATAGGCTGGTTGATCGAGTGGTCACAATAGAGCGATCCGTCAATCGAGACATCCACTGTTAGACATGGTCACCCCCAAATGTCGCCACAATGAACGGTCTTATGCGTCTCGCCTCCATCGGATTCCCGCAACCTTCACCAGGTCATCGGTCCACCTTGTAGGGGACCTTCCAACACTGCGTCTTCCGGAACGCGGTCGCCACTTCAGAACCGTTCGGCCCTAACGGCCATCTGTTCTGCGAGCAATGTGCCCTGACCAGTCCTGTACATAATGAATCCATCAGATTCCCGCGACACTTACCTGGTCATTGGTCCACCTTGTGCGAGGCTTTCCGACGCTGGGCCTTACCATGACGTGTTCAAATGTCAGCAAGATAGAGGGATGGAGCTATACACCATATAAAGCTCCTTCCCTTTAGCAGTTCAGTTGAGGTCTTCAAAGAGATCGCGTTGAGAACTCTTGGTAAGGTCGCAGAACCTTTCGGCCCCATCGACCATCTGTTCTCTGAGCAATGTGCCCTACCCACTGCCACTTAAGTTTGGCGATTCTTCGGTCTGTCGGTAACCTTGATTCTTCTCTACTAGCATAGTCGGCCTTATAATGTTCCCACTGTTGAGACTCAGGGCTCCTCTCTAGGATAGGCCATAATCCACCACGCGGGCCCAGTGCGGGTTGGTGGATGTCACATGTCTTCGAATTTTTGGTTTTAGGACATGCCGGTTTCCTCACGAAGTTTTCCTTCACCGTTTTGAGAGCAGTGGTGATGAAATAAATACACAAAGTAATGCGCCTGGCCACCACTGCTCTCGCTTCTCTAATGGCTTAATACAAATGTTTTTCATACCTCACAGGTATCCTTAGCTTCCTGCGCGTCTCCATAACACATCTGCGTAGTGTGGTTGTAGCCTTCTCGTAGATGTCTGTGTTTAGGATACAGCTGCGAACACTTCTCCGCGTCATACCTCACCAGATTGACCTGCAAATTATGGAACAGGGTTAAGTGACTACACGGTTGATGCAGTGGCTAAAGAATTGGCTTCTGTACTGTTTGTCACTAGTTGGATTCCCTTACGGAAAGCCAATTTGTATGGCCTAAAGAGAGGATTTAAAATATTTTATTACACATAGGGCTATATGGGCAATGAATGTTGAGGAATGTTGAGATGGATGTGTGGTGTGACGAGAATGGATAAAGTGAGAAATGAATATATTAGAGGAAGTTTGAAAGTGGCGCCAGTGACTGAAAAGTTGAAGGGGAATCGTTTGTCTTGGTATGGTCATGTAAAAAGGAGAGATGAAACACATGTTACTAAAAGAGTTATGAGTATACATGTGGATGGGTGCAGAGGGAGAGGGAGGCCAAAGAAAAGATGGATGGATTGTGTGAACAGTGATATGAAAGAAAAGGAAGTTAGTGATAGCATGACGGTGGACAGGATAGAATGGAAGAAAAAAACGTGTTGCGCCGACCCCAAATAAGATGGGACAAGGGCAGGAAGATAATCTTGAGGCCTATATGGGCACCTATAAAACGTCAGAGGCTAGAGAACGGTTCCAATGGGTCGTTTCCTATGAAGATGAACCCGCAAGAAACTCCACAGTTACTCTTTAAAAAAAAGAATCAAGTCAGGCAAATAAAATACGCCTATATTGCATGACTTGATTCCGCCATCTCCTTTCTACCATCGGACAGCCCGCAGTACGGTGAGTATCCACCTGTACGTTTCAGTCCAAACTAAGCGTTTCACCTCGTCGTTTATACCGCGTACATCGAAGGACTGGAACAATTTGCCTGAAGCGGTCTTCACGTGCGATTATACAGTAGGTGTCTTGAAGGCTAGAGTGAATAGGCTCTTAATAAACTAGTGCGCCTCACCATCAACGATTGCATCACTGCTTACCATCAAGTTGGATCGCAGTCAAGTACTCATCATCATCATCATCATCATCATTTCAGCCGAAAGACGTCCACTGTTGACATAGGCCTCCCCCAAATGCCGCCACAATGACCGATCCTGTGCGTCTCGCATCCATCGGATTCCCGCGACCGTCACCAGGTCATCGGTCCACCTTGTGGGAGGCCTTCCAACGCTGCGTCTTCCGGTACGTGGTCGCCATTCCAGAACCTTTCGTCCCCATCGACCACCTGTTCTGCGAGCAATGTGCCCTGCCCACTGCCACTTAAGTTTGGCGATTCTTCGGGCTATGTCCGTAACCTTGGTTCTCCTGCGGATATCCTCATTTCTGACGCGATCACGTGATCACGCGAGTCAAGTACTAATTTAAATAAATAAAAAAAAACTGAAGTTGCTTACAGTCTGCAAAGTGTCTGCCAATCCCTGCCGATGTCCTAAAGCACCCCAACCTGTGGCTGTGGCTCTCTCGTCTGCCTCTGGGACCAAGGGGAGACAGGCGGGCAGTACATCATAGTTGAAGGATATCCTGGACAGAAAATGATTGCACTAAGTTAGTGCTAAACGTTTATTGGCTTTTGAAACACAGAATCGGGTAAAATCTATCATCATCATCATCATCATTTCAGCCGAAAGACGTCCACTGTTGGACATAGGCCTCCCCCAAATGCCGCCACAATGACCGGTCCTGTGCGTCTCGCATCCATCGGATTCCCGCGACCCTCAAAAATCTATACATATAATAAATCTGTAGAAGTGAAAATTCTGTACAAAGAAAATATCAAAAAAATAAATGGCAGGGGGTGTTACTAGACCGACACCGAACCCAAAAATGTAATTAAAAAAAAATTTTGTTTGTCTATCTTTTTGTTCAGGCATCACGCAAAAACTACCGGCTCGATTACGATGAAACTTGGTATAATTATTCTTTAATATCCTGAGCACCACTCTGGGTACGTTTTATCGCGGAAACGTATATACAATAAAAACATACTTAATTTTGCGGTTCGATCCCTAGACCCGATTATTGTACTAACCGCAAATAATAAGTTTGTCGTAGGTTACGTCACCCGCAGTGGAATTCACAAAGGGGCGCTGCACATGGCTGAGATACTATAATATTTTGTCTTAAGGTACAATATCGCTCGCCATACAATTCAATGGACTATCACACACGATGAAGATAATAAATAATATTTCATATTTTCGTATGTCAAAAAACCTAAACCATTTTCGACTACTACGCGGACGAAGTCGCGAGCAAAAGATAGTGAATAATATAATATTTTAAATTCGTTCGATATTAATCAAGTTAGAAACCTTTAAAATCTGCTAAATTATATTTATTTTATAAATACACGTCAATTTAAACTAGATGAAGCCGGTATTTCGTAGCTGACTACCCTAAGAAGAAACATCGAAACAAACTCAGGGGTCAGTCGCTTTTAAAGTCTATACAGTAAACGTCAATAGTAATAGTCAAATCATATGAGAACCATGCAGATTGGAGTCTAAAATGGTCATTTGAGGAAAGAACCACATAGATTTGAGTGGACCTGTCCAGTCAGTGCAAGCATTTGCCAGTATTCGCGTAGCTTAACTCAGGACTGTTAAGGAGCTCAACGACTTGATGAACAATACCAAAGATGTACTCAAAACTGCCAGACATTGCCTATAGCCTATCAATATTATCATCATCGTCTTCCTGCCCTTGTTCCATCTTATTTGAGATCGGCGCAACACGTTTTTTTCTTCCATTCTATCCTGTCAACCGTCATACTATCACTAACTTCCTTTTCTTTCATATCACTGTTCACACAATCCATCCATCATTTCTTTGGCCTCCCTCTCCCTCTTCACCCATCCACATGTATACTCATAACTCTTTTACATGAACATACCAAGACAAACGATTCCCCTTCAACTTTTCAGTCACTGGCGCCACTTTCAAACTTCCTCTAATTTATTCATTTCTCACTTTATCCATTCTCGTCACACAACACATCCATCTCAACATTCTCATCTCCGCTACATGCAATCTTTTTTCATCCGTCTTTTTCACAGCCCAACATTCTGATCCATACAGTATGACAGGTCTTATCACGGACTTGTAGATTTTACCATTCAACTTGGGGGGCATCCGTGGATCACAAATTGTCACAAACCTAAAAATATTAATAAAAAAAAACATTGTGTTAAAACAAAAGAAAAAGAAAAAATATCCATATATTAATTATAAAACAGAATTTACAAAAATGGAACACTTTACAGAGTAAATAATGCAGATTATAAAAAAGGGTGGTGAAAGAAGAAACTGTCAAATAACAATATAAGGATACACATACAGAAATTGTGTATCAGTCATATAAAATAGTCGTATAGAAGTTTATACGATGTCTGAATATGACTACAAGTTGCACTAAGCCATGTTACAAGATAAAAATACTTCAATACGATATTTAGAGCACTTTGAGTCGCATAACTTGTAATTATACGGCTAAACTGTTTGTTGGGAGGTACGTGTATCCAAAAGACATAGCGAGGTATTTTATCACCATTCTAAATATTACATTCATTAACCAGTATTTGGAATTGCTACTACATTTAACAACGAATTTTGATCCTGTTTTCAGAAAAGGATTTCTTTTCAGTATTATTTGTTGTTTAGTATAAAATATTGTACAAAAGTAAGCTCAAGCAAATACTCAATTACCAACCGTTCCTTGAAATGTTTTTGTAAGGTTTTAGGACAGCCAGAATTTCTTTATTTTTTTTTATTTTTGTTAGGTTCGCGCTTGACCGCTATCTCACCTGATGGAAAGCGACGATGCGGTCGACGATGGAACGCGCTTACCTAGAAGTAACCTATTTACTCTTGACTTAAAGATCCCTGGGTTGTAGCCATCAGGAAACACAGATTCCGGCAAGGAATTCCACTCCTTAGCTGTACGCACAATGAATGTGTTCCCGAAACGTTTCGTGCGTACAGGTGGGATGTCTTCCTACAAATTTTTTACTTACATTTCCTCAGTCTCCAGCAGTGCGATGTCATTGTACTTGGAAGGTGGCCGGTACTCCGGATGACCGACGATCCTCTTCACGTTATGAGTCTGCCATAGCTCGGGAGGGTCCGAGCGGTTGAGGATACCCAGGGCAATGAACTTGACTGTACCTCTGTAACCAAAACATGTTTTTTTTTTTAATACTAGCCGACCCGGCGTACTTCGCACCGCCTAATGAATGTTGTGATACATTTTAGTTATAATGTCAAAAGACAATGCCATCTACTGTCATTCCTAGAACTAGCATCATCATTAATTGCAGCCGAAAGACGTCCACTGTTGGACATAGGCCTCCCCCAAGCGACGCCACAACAACCAATCCTGTGCGTCTCACATCCACCGCACTTCCGCGACTCTCACCAGGTCGTCAGTCCAGCTTGTGGGAGGCCTTTCAACGCTGCGTTTTCCGGTGCGCGATCGCCACTCTAGAACCTTTCGGCCCCATCGACCATCCGTTCTACGAGCAATGTGCCCTGCCCACTGCCACTTTAGTTTGGCAATTCTTCGGGCTATGTCGGCGACCTTGGTTCTCCTGCGGATATCTTCATTCTTTATGCGATCACGTAAGGAAACTCCGAGCATAGCCCTTTCCATTGCCCTTTGGGTGACTGTAAGTCTTCTGATGAGGCTCATTGTAAGCGACCATGTTTCAGTACCATATGTCATCACTGGCAACACGGACTAGAACTAGCATAGTTCCTTTTAAAATGACATTTTAATTATAGATGGCGTTGCATACGTATTTTTTTTAAATTTCTTTTTCCATTTTTTATCACCGTTTAAACCATCCCTGGACTATCAGGACTAGTATAGTATAGTCGGCCTTATAATGTTCCCACTGTTGGGACTCAGGCCTCCTCTCTAGGAGAGGGAATGGGCCGTAACCCACCACGCGGGCCCAGTGCGGGTTGGTGGATGTCACATGTCTTCGAATTTTTGCTTCTAGGACATGCTGGTTTCCTCACGATGTTTTCCTTCAACATTTTGAGAGCAGTGGTGATGAAACTCAGGACTATTTCAATACAAAAATTAGCCAAATCGGTCCAGCCGTTCTCAAGTTTCAGTAAGACTAACGAACAGCTGTTCATTTTTAGGGTCCCGTACCTCAAAAGAAAAAACGGAACCCTTATAGGATCACTTTGTTGTCCGTCCGTCTGTCTGTCAAGACCTTTTTTCTCGGGGACGCGTAGAGGTATTGAGTTGAAATTAAAACCATATACTCAAGTCTGCGGTCCCTTGAAGCTGTGAAAAAAACACACTTCAAAGTTAACGAAAAATAAAGATACGGCCGTTTAATATGCATATGTCTGTATTGTCTGTAGGCTTTGTTTCTTCGCAATCGGTTGACTATATCGAAATATATATGAATTTGTGTTTAAGAAGTAAGAAGAATACATTGCTAACACTGGCTGAACCAACCCGCACTGGGCCCGCGTGGTGGATTACGGCCCATTCCCTCTCCTAGAGAGGAGGCCTGAGTCCCAGCAGTGGGGACATTGAAAGGCTGATTATGCTATTATGCTACTGGCTGAACCCTACGAGATAGGTCAAAATAATGTACACCTTAAAAAGGTCTACAAAAAAATTCGCAATGTTATATCTTATAGATAGCCCACAATAACCACTTTTTATCCTTTACTTTTCATGAGAAATATTGGCTTATTTACGAAGCGATTTTAAGCAATACAACATTAATCCTTATCCAATTAAGTACCTTAAATACATTTTACAGCATGTAATTTAAATGAATATTTTCGAAGATACAGATTTAAAATGTAGAAACATAGCGGTTGCGGTGGTATCAGCATTGCACTCGTGCGAAGCCGGGGCGGGTTGCCAGTTACATAATACATAAAGTGGCAACATTACGACATTGATTAAAGTCTGACACTCTTTCACTATACCCAGAGTAGGAGCAGGTATTTGATGATTTTCCATATAAAAAAGGTTACATACACAGCAGGACTGGATATGCAGTGAGCTGCAGTGAGGATGAACTTCTCGCTGATGACGGAGCCTCCACACAGCCACTGAGCCGTCTTCAGGTCGTCTCCATAACCCAGCAGTGCCTGCGACAAAACCAAAAAATATTACTAAATTTGTTAATCATCAAAATAATCACGATTTCAGCCGTCCACCATTGGACATGGGTCGGCCTCAAATGTCGCCATAACGACCGGTCCTGTGCGCCTCGCATCGATCGAATTCCCGCGACTCTCACCAGGTCATTGGTCCACCTTGTGGGAGGCCTTCCAACGCTGCGTCTTCCGGTACGTGGTCGCCACTCTAGAAATTTTCGTCCCCATCGATCTTCTGTTCTGCGAGCAAGGTGGGCACATTGCCTACTGCCACTTAAGTTTGGCGATTTTTTGGCCTATGTCTGTAACCTTGGTTCTTTTGCGGTTTAATTCATTTCTGATGCGATCACGCAAGGGAACTCCGAGCGAGGCCCTATCCATTGCCTTTTGGATAACGTTAAGCCGTCTGATGAGGCCCATTGTGAGCGACTACGTCTCAGAGCCATATGTCATCACTGGCAACACGCACTTTGTCAACACCCATTTCCAATACATTTGTTTTATTGGTGGGAAATCCTTTTAAAGACTTCTCCCGTCTTGGCTGGAGTAAAAGAGAGTGGCAGAATATTACTGTGTAAAAACCACCCGTGTTCTTTCAGTTCCCTATAGCATCCAGGCCAATCCAGGCACGATGGGTTCGGGCCCGAACACCACCGCACCGGATCCCCTTCTAGCTAGTTCATCTGCCACATCGTGGCCCAGTGTGCCGCTGCAACGTCACAGCATTGCGGTTCGGCACTGTGAATCTATTTACACCCTATTCATCTGGGCTTGAGACAAAATGTAAACAAAGAAAACAATTTAAGTACCTTCGGCCAAGTTTCTTCGACATATTTGAATGTTTCCTTTTCACTCATGTTTTTAAGCAGCCCTTTTTATGGTTTGTTTACTTTTTGTCTCCCGGCTCCCTGAATAGGGTATAGTGCTAAGTGGCATCTAGATGTATATATTATTATAGTGTATACTTAAACTTACCATATGAGGGTATTGGCGTCTATAAGCAGATTGTCCGAGGCTGATTGCTGGTGCATCCCGAAGTGGATTGTAACTCTGTAAGAGTCACAAAATGAAACAATCATTTCAATTGCTTAGCAGTACACATGAAAAAGTCAAAGGGATTCGTTTATCTTGGTATGGTCATTTATTTATTTATTTAATTAATTACAACGGTTAAACAACCAATTACAGTAATTAAACAAAAAGTTTTAGGTTAAAAACAACATGTACTTACATCAATTCCTCTCACAGTACTTCTGACATACCAATAAAATCATCTTCCATTCATCCGCAAACAGATCGTTTATTGGATATGAATCCAAGATATCATTTAATGCAGCCAAAGTGCGAGGTATTGGAGACTGCGCAAGGGCAACAGTGCGACACTGAGGTACAGCAAACATTCTGTGCTTTTTGCCGCGGCAGTAATTGTCCGGGACAAAGAAACGCGCTAACACAGTAAGCAGATCAGGCGCGTCAATATGTGTCATGTGAAGAGGCGGATAAAAAAGCATGTTACCAAAAGATTTATAAGTACACATGTGAATGGAAGGAGAGGAACTCCAGCTCCAACCATTCACGAGGCCAAAAAAAGATGGATGGATTTTGTGAGGAGTGATATAAAAGAAAAGGGAGTTAGTGATAGCGAGAGGGGTGACAGGAGAGACAGGAAGAAAAAAAAACGTGTTGCGCCGATCCTAAATAACACGAGACAAGGGCAGGAACGTGATGATGATATTTCACCATCACCAACAAAGGGATGATTAGAAGTGTACAGTCAGTTATAATAATAATAATAATAATAATTTATTAAGAAAAAATTAGGTTACAGGGAGTGGGTAGTTCTACAGTATTATGTTTTTATTATTTATTAACATAGCATGGTTTCCGAAGACTTCCTGCACTAGGCGAGGCCTGTCCCGCAGGAAGCTTACAAGTTTTTTGAGTTACAAATTATTAGTAGGTATGCGCTTAATAACAAGACGAAATAATGCAGTGAGTTTCTTATAAGGAACATTGCTAAAAATACTACTAGAGTACTAGCTAAATTATTAAAGTACAAGCTTACGAGGTTTTATACATTACTAAATACTATTATAGAATATATTATATAGGTAACAAAAAGCTTAGAAATAATTGCATTTAATGCCTATAATTTATTTTAAAACTATGAGATCATTTCTTATCATAATAACTGTCTTATAAAAAATGTCTTATAAAATAGTTACAAGTGTTACTTGCACTTCGAATATCAACCTTACTGCTTTGACATAAAGGCACTGTCAATGCCACATTTTTACTGATGTACGGTTGACTATACACTCATTCAGGGCTTTGAATAACATTAAAAATTTAGTATCGTTAAATTCGTCGTGCGAATGTATGCGTTATGCTTGATAACAATATTTGAGTGAATTTTTACCGGTAAACTGCCCCCCTAGCCAAGTTACAATCGTATTGTTCGCATCGAACGCCTCGAGTAGGACATGCCTCCGATTGCTTTAGTCTGACGTCATCTCAACGCTCAGTCACGTGGTCAGAACAAAGGAATCGGAGGCGTGGCCAACTCGAGGCGTTCGGCGCGAACGAAACGATTGTAACTTGGCTAGGGGGGCTGATTAACGTTATCGATGATGTTATCGGTAAATAGTAACGTTATCATGAGCCAAGACTTGATAACATTACCAAAATAATGCGTTTCTATTAGTACCGTTAAATAATGTTATTTTGTTCAATCTCTTTGTGTTTAGCAAAGGAGGAGGCCACACGTGTACGCGCGAGGGAGCGGCCCTCACGCCCTAGCCGCTGAGATCTCGATCCCTATGTCCGGCCACCTTAAGCGCGGGCTTGCGGACGGCGAGCAATGGGTAGCTCGCCGTCTGACCATCCAGTAACCGTCCGGACCGAGCCCAAGACGTCGACAGCGCGTACTGTCCCACGCGTGCCAGATGTCAGCAAACCGGGTCAAAGCCTACTGGGGCCAAGGGTCTGCTTCTGAAAGGAACACTCGGCCCTAGTATGAAAGGCAATGAAGGAACAGGAGTAGGTTTTTAGTCAGTAAAAGTCTGATACACCCTCTCGTTCTGGCAAAGAGTTAGGGGATGTCATTGGATGATTTTCCCAACGAAAAAAAAAATATTGACCACTGCAATTCATGTCCAGGTAGCAAGTATTCCGGTCACAATAGCTGGACACCACTCCCGTCTCCTAACTGCTTGAAAGAATGAAAAAAAGACGATGAACCTGGGTTTACCTGATTTCCACTATAGAGTTGCTGTGTGATATTGAGGTCGTTTGAAGAACTTGTATTTTCAGCATTCTCCAAAGATGCTGGTGCGTCATTACCAAAGCAGTTCTTATCGGGAGCACTCCTCTCCTCAGTTCGATGGACGAAGATCACGCCGCAAGGAAAGGCGAGAGTTTGCAAGTATTTTAAGCAATCTGAAACAGAGGGAGATTAGAACTCTCATCATCACTCTCTTTCCTCTTGAACGTCGTCATTAAGTTCATCATTTCTTTGCTTTCATAATTATGTATATATAAATATATTATATTATTTGCAATTTATTAGTTTATGTATTGTATATATGTAAATAGTACACCACGAACTACCTGCGTATCTTTTTTTCTCCTTCTCTGTCAAATCCATCCAAAGGTTGTCTGTAAAAAATCGCTTTTAGCGATAAGACCGCCCATTGTAACACACTATTAATGTTAATTTCCTAATGTAAATTATTATTAGAATTTTTGGTGTACAATAAAGAATATCTATCTATCTATCTATCTCATCATCATCATCATTTGAGCTAAAAGACGTCCACTGTTAGACATAGGCCTCCCCAAGTTTCACCACAACGTCCGATCCTGTGCGTCTGGCATCCATCAGATTTCTGTGACCCTTCACCAGGTCATCGGTCTACCTTGTGTGAGGCCTACCAACGCTGCGTCTTCCAGTACGCAGTTACCAATCATGTTAGATGCAGGCAAGCATATTAAAGTTGGAGGATTATATTCAGGATAAAAATGCTTGGCTCAATGCTGGTCCAGCTCCACTACCACCGGGGTGTACAAATTGATTAGTATGGAAATTATTATTATTATTTTATAATGTTTTTTTTTTGAAATTGTAAAATATAAGTATTGTATTATATAGAAGCATTTTTCAAAGTTTGTAAATGTGAGTACCATGGAGCTATTTTATGGTTTTTAACATAAAAACCATAAAATAGCTACTGGACTTTTTGACATAAATGAGCATGACAGTTGAGAGTTTGTCATGCTCACTCAAATGTCTCACTGATGGTGGCGCGGGTGTTGGATCATTCGGTTCCCTTCAAAATGGTTGAGCTGAGTGGTGCTAATATTAGCGTCATGTCCGTGAATGGGCGCTGTCAGTTGAGACTGGTCATCTCTTAGCTGCCAGTTGCTATTTTAATATCTATATTTAGTTTTTATTTTTACTTTATTTGCATTGTTCTCACATGATAGCGACAAGCAACATGTAACAGAGATATTTGTAATTACAAAACATGATTGAAAAGAGTGTCCATGGACTTTCTTGCACATTTTTCTCCATAGAGATCTACGCTTTGGAATGTGCAATAAGCATCATTTTTTTTTTCTGACTTATTGACTTCTTGACATTTCAAAAGTAAATGGTCTATTTGAAATAAAATGCTTTTTGATTTTGATTTTGATTTTCCTCAAAGAGGGGACTTATGCTATCTATCTGTTTCTGTTTCTAAAATATGTTTTTCATTTAACTTACTGTCCCTCGCTTTGCTGGTACTGTTGAATCTTGAGTCTATCCCGAAGTCTTTAACAGGGTCCCTTTAAAAAAAAAATGGTGACTTCGGTTTATTTGTTTCGTTAAAGAGTTATGAGTATACATGTGGATGTCCAGAGAGGACTCCGTCCATCCACATGTATACTCATAACTCTTTTAGTAACTTTTATTTCATCCCTCCTCTTCGCATGACCGTGTCAAAACAAACGATTCCCTTTTAACTTTTCAGTCATAGGCACCATTTTTAAACTTGCGTCATCATCATAATTTCAGCAAATAGACGTCTAATGCTGGACACAGGCCTCCTCGAAGTGTCACCACACCGACCGGATCTGTGCGTCCATCGGATTCCCGCGGTCTTCACCAGATCGTTAGTCCACCTTGAGAGAAGCCTTCCAACGCTGCATCTTTCAGTGCGTGGTTGCCACTCCAGAATCATTCACCCCATCGATTATCTGTTCTGCGAGCAATATGCCACCCACTACCCACTGCCACTTAAGTGCGGCGAAACTTCGGACTATGGCGGTAACTTCGGGCATTCCTGCGGATATCTTCATTTCTGATTCGATCACACAAAAAAACCCTTTCCATTGCCCTTTGGGTTTTTTTTTTAATTGATATAAGCCAGTGCTTGACTGCGATCCCACCTGATGGTAAGCGGAGATGCAACCATTGACGGTCAGGCGCACTAGTTTATTAAGAGCCCGAGAGTAATAAGTTTATTAAGAGTCACTCTAGCCTTGAAGACACCTAAATTATTGTTGAACGGGAAGACCGCAGGCAAATTGTTCGCCGTTCGTCGGGTTGTCCGATGGCGAAATCAAGTCATGCAATTCCCGCGCACACTCTCCAAAATGTAACCTGTAAAATACCGATAGGCTGGCTACCCTGCGCCTGTGCTCGAGGCTTTGTAGATTGGACTTAACCAAATCTGGATCTCCAATTAGCCTCTTCGCACGCTTTGTCACTGAGTCCAAAGCTGCTAGATGGCATTTTGCAGCACCAGCCCATGGGTGACTAAACGTTCTGATAAAGCGGTGAACTATCACGTTTCAGAGCCAAACTTGTGTACAAAACTTGAAAGTTATAAAAGTAATTCTGTTCACCTACGTGGTACTGGGAGTCAGCTTACAAATCGTACAGCATACAATTGGTGTCTTCCTGTCAAAGCTGCAAATCTGTAATGATAAACATTAATTTGTAATTATATTTGACCAGATAAGAGGGCTCGGTGGACATTCCTAGAAGGGCTTGGGCATCCCCGCAGTCTCCAGACTAGTGTCCCAATGATGTCATACTTTCAGTACGTGCCTGAAGGTTAGCAGCGTGGAACCCCACCTCACTTCCTTCTCCTCTACTTTCTTCACTCTTACAATACAAAATTCCAAGTATTAAAAAGAGAACAGAAAATAACGCCAGCTCTGTCTCCCTCTCACATAAAGTATATTAAAATAAAGCATCATCAGCCATCTAATGTTCCCACTGCTGGGACTCAGGCCTCTTCTCTAGGAGGGGAAATGTGCCGTATATCTACCACGCGAGCCCAGTGCGAATTGGTGGCTGTTTCTTCAATTTTTTGGTTCTAGGACATGTCAGTTTCCTCACGATGTTTTTCTTCACCGGTCACTTGTTCCTTGGGGTAACAGACCTTAATATTAAGACCCTAACTCCCGAGAAATGCTATGTGACTTTCTGAAGCCTACTCCTCAATAACGGCTAGGTTTTCTTTTTTAATTTTATTGGGTGGGAAAATCATCTTATGACAAATCCCGCTCTTGGGCAGAGCGGGAGATAGTGTCAGACTTTTACTGACTAAAAACCCACTCCTGTTCCTTCTTTGCCTTCGTCCCAGGGCCCCGAGTGTCGCTTTCACACTACCCGTGGCCCCAGTAGGCTTCGACCCTGCTGGGCTTCTACGATTTGCTGACATCTCCCTGAGGCGCGCGTGGAACAGTACGCGCCGTCGACGATTTGGGCCCGGTCAGGATGGTTACCGGACGGTCGAACGGCGAGCTACCCAATGCTCGCCGTCCGCAAACCCACACCTACTATGGCCGGAAATCGGGATCGGAATCCCGGCGGCGGTTGGGGCGTGAGAGCCGTTGCCTCACGCGATCGGCCGCCTTCTTTGCTAGCATTACTGCTTCGCAGAAGGAGGCGACTGCCTGCCACTCCTCCTCGCTTCGGACCATGGCTTGTACCAAGGCCCGGCGCGAAAGATCGCCGACACCGATCGCCCCCACGAGGACACGGCGTTGCTTGCATTGTTCCTTAGGGTAACAGACGTGTGTATTTTATATTAAGGTCCCGAGTAGCGCTATGTGACTTTCTGAAGCCTATTCTTCGGTAACGGCTTGGTCAATAAGTTAAAAAAATATATATGTTTATTATAGATTCACATACAATATTATCACAGGACTAACATCTACTTTTGCCAAAAAAAAAAACTAACTACTTAGTATGGGCCTAGATGGCGTTGTGTGATAGTTGTAGAATATCATATTATATTGCTAGCTTTTGCCCGCGACTTCGTCCGCGTAGAAGTCGAAAATGGTTTTATTAGGTTTTTTGAGATACGAAAATATGAAATATTATTTATTATCTTCGTTGTGTGAAAGTAGTCCATTGAATTGTATGGCGAGCGATATTGTATCTTAAGATAAAATATTATAGTATCTTAGCCGTGTGCAGCGCCCCTTAGTGAACTCCAATGCGGGTGACGTAACCTACAACAAACCTATTATTTACGTTTGGTATAGTAATCGGGTCTAGAGATCGAACCACAAAATTAAGTTTGTTTTTTATTGTATATACTTTTCCGGGATAAAAACCCAGTGTGGTGCCCAGGATATTAAAGAATAATTATACCAAGTTTCATCGTAATTGAACCGGTAGTTTTTGCGTGATGCCTGAACGAACAGACAGACAGAGAGACAGACAAAATTTTTTTTAATCTCATTTTTGTCCCCTGCCATTTATTTTTTTAATATTTTCAATGTACAGAATTTTCACTTCTACAGATTTATTATCAGTATAGATAAATTACTCACAGGAGGATGTCTCTTCCATTGTATCGCATCTTGAGCTGATGGGCAGTTGTTTATGTTGGTACACTTCCCTTCCAGACCATTCCAGGAACAACTTGATCCTAAAAATACACGCGCAATGAGGATCAGTCATGATTTTTGTGGAGCAAACTTATAGCGTCAAAAAAACCAGTAAATACTGTGAAGAAATTATTTAAATCGGACCAAAAATGACGGAGATACAGCAATTTTAGTGTATTAGTTCCTGAAACGCGCCCGAGAATGAAGCGACTCGCTGTGACGTCATCTGTCATGATCGGTCTCCACCGGCGAATGAATACGATCAAGCCGTTCGTCGCACGGATCATGACGGATGACGTCATCGTAAACAGTCCAGCGAGAGCGCGTGTTTCCAAGTAGCCCTTCAGAAAAACTTTAATAAATCCACCATTTCTTGAAGAATTTTTATGTTTAAATTAAATGCTCAGTAAACTACGCGCTGTTGACGACTGGGCTCGGTCCGATCAATTACCGAACAGCCGGACGGCGAGCCACACATTGCTCGACGTCCGCAAGCCCGCGTCTACCGTAGCTGGTAGTCGGGGTCGGAATTACGGCGGCTAGGGCGTGCAGCCTCCTCCTTCGCTAGCATTACTGCTTCGCAGAAGGAGGCGACCGCCCGAACCAAGGCCCAACGCGAAAGGTCACTGCCGCCAATTGCCTCCACGAGGACACGGCGGTGTTCCGCCCAAGCGGGGCACACCTCCACCGTATGATCGATGCGGTACCACCACCGTATGATTACCAATGTAATGCGTCGAGGCCCATAACCCTACATAGAAACTCGATTAAAATACGCGTGCGTTGGGTAGCCAGCCTTTCGATGTTTTACAGGATGCATTTTGGAGAGTTTGCGCGGGAATTGAATGACTTGATTCCACCATCTCATTTCTACAATCGGACAACCCGACTAACGGCGAGTATCCACCCTTCAGTTGTTGAAACCTCTACGGTCCGGACGAAGCGTTTCACCGCGTACATCGAGGGACTGGAACAACTTGCCTGCTGCGGTCTTCCCTTCCGAATATAATTTAGATGTCTTCAAGGCTAGAGTGAATAGGCTCTTAATAAACTAGTGCGCCTCACCATCAACGTTTGCATCACGTCTTAC
Source organism: Mythimna vitellina (assembly GCA_949316375.1). Taxonomy (NCBI): domain Eukaryota; kingdom Metazoa; phylum Arthropoda; class Insecta; order Lepidoptera; family Noctuidae; genus Mythimna; species Mythimna vitellina. Next base: position 10,347,766 of record OX438713.1, on the reverse strand, counting down.
CATCAGGAGGGATCGCAATCAAGCACTAGTTTATAACATTAAAAAAAATAGTTTTATTTTTTTCTTTACTCATTTAATTTACGAGTAGGTTTCCAGAGGTCTTTACTGAATTAGTTTTACACTTCATATTTTGATTTCAATAGAATCCTAGAAAATCATAATAATATTCCACAACTATCACACAACGCCGTCTAGTCTAAAGCTAACTAGAGCTTGTGTTAAGAGTACAACTGATAAACGGGTATGTATCAAAATCCCGAAAGTTCATAATACCTATGATTGAAATACCGACGTCCAAAACACCGAAATTCAAAATACCGAAAGTTTTAAATGCCGATAGTCGTTATATCGAAACACAAAATACCGATGTTCAAATGCCCGAAAGGACGAAATCCCGAATGGACGAAATACCGATGGATGAAATCCCAAAGAGTGAAGCGATCTCGGGACCTTAAGGCACTCCGACACGGACAGGTTAGGTTAGAAGGGTGTGGCGGAGTCTAGTGAGCGAGCGAAGCGAGCGAACACAGACTCCGCCACACCCTTCGTGGTTATTTTTTTTGTAAACCCTAGTGCCCTAGTACTTCAGTAGGCTCCGACTACGCTTTTTTGGCAACTTTTAAGTGTTTTGACGTAACCTGGTTTACAAAAAATCGTTTTTCTCGGAAACGGTGGCAATTTCGGGATTTTGTACTTCGGGATTTTAAACTTTCGGGCAAATAAACTTTCGGGATTTAAAACTTTCGAACAAACAACCATTCGGCGTTTCAATTATCGGGATTTTGATACGTACCCTGATAAACATACTCTTATATTTCTAAATACATACATATTATGGATAAATTACACCCAGACAAAGAACAAATGATCGTGCTCATCACACAAACATTTGTCCCTGGGTGGGAATCGAACCCACGACCTCCGGCATAGCAGTCAGGGCCACTAACTATTAGACCAACAGGCCAGTCGATATATCGAAAATATCCACAAGATATCTGTGTTTCCAAAATATCTAGAGAAAGATGTGTAATAACGTCATAATCGCGTAAGAGCGTATGTGAAATGTATCTAGGGTTGGACGCTTTTAAGATTAAATCGTTCAACAAAATCTTAATCAGAGACTATCTTCTAACATTAAATTATGAAAAGACTGAGAATCTTCTGCTGGGTATCTCACGGTGTTGATGCTCTTATTTACATTTGTCCATAGACTGGTATGCTCTATTTCTACCTACATTTACTCAGTACAAACTCACACACACTCTACACTTACACCTACACACACTCTACACTTACACCTACACACACTCTACACTTACACCTACACACACTCTACATTTACACCTACACACACTCACCATATAGTTTTGTTTTCTTAGCCACCACTAGGTTACTGTTTGAATTGTCCTCTTTTTTAATATAGTTATGGCTTTGTTTGTTACGGAGAATCACTGACTCCTAAATTACAGGCCCTCACCAAGTTTAGGAGTCAGGGTACCTATCTATATAATTTGTGACCTTGTAATAAGTCTATATGTTCATAGATTTTATGATGTAAATGCTGTTTTTTTTCGTGTGAAATAAAATTTATTTATTTATTACTCCTTAAAATATAATAATGTCTTCAGGATGTTGTTGAGACTGCTTCGCTACTGCAGTACGTCGGAAACGTTTATGCAAGTTTGTGCTGACGGGTTTCACGCGATTGATCGCAAGAAAAGTGCTTCGTTACTCAGGAGATAAAAGAACTGTTGCGAAGAGCTATACAGCTCTTCGATCGTACTTTTGTCAAGGATGAAATTGGTACTAACACTAGATAGTAAGACATCTTTTTGTGTCCGATATATAATAAATTCTATTCTATTCTTACCTTCAGGCAAATCAAAAACCTTTTTAATATCACCTTCATCACAAGAGCACAAAACAAACGAGCATAAAATAATAATCTTGCACAACATGGTCACTAAAAACACGTCATTTTGACGCAAATTTACAATCATATGTCAGATAATCACAGACGTTTATACAAGAATTGATGTAGAACTGGTTTTTGTTCGCAAGTGTTCGTAAAATCTATAACTGGTATGCTAATTTATGTATAAGGCTATAGTTATATATCGACTAGCTCCTGCTCGGCTTTGCTCGCGAGAAAAAAAGTTTTTCTAAACAAACTTTGGACCCCCGTTTCATCCCCTTAGGGGGTCAATTTTGGAAAACCCTCTCTTAGTGCTCGCCTACGTCATAAAAGGTAGCCTTGTGCAGAATTTCATGTTCTTAGTCCCAGTAGTTTCGCTGTTTCCCTGCTGTATGTTGTTTGCCGATGATATTATGTTGGTTACCAAGAATGGCCTAGAGGTCCAGAACAGATTGGAGGTCTGGTGACATAGACTAGAGAGTGTTGGCCTGAAATTGAGTAGAACCAAAACGGAATACTTGTTTTGCGATTTCAGCGGTCTCTCCAATCCAGTGCCTTTAGCTCTCGCTGGAACGCCCATACCGATCTGTTCCGATTTGCGGTACCTCGGGTCACTCATCCAAGGGGATGGTGAGGTAGACCAGGACGTAACACACAAGGCGACAGGTCACGGGAACAACTTGTGACCCACGGATGCCCCTCAAGTTGAAGGGTAAAATCTACAAGTCCATGATAAGCCCTGTCATACTTTATGGATCAGAATGTTGGGCTGTGAAAAAGACGGTTGAAAAAAGATTGCATGTAGCGGAGATGAGAATGTTGAGATGGATGTGTTGTGTGACGAGAATGGATAAAGTGAGAAATGAATATATTAGGGGAAGTTTGAAAGTGGCGCCAGTGACTGAAAAGTTAAAGGTGGGAAAATCATCTTATGACATCCCCGCTCTTGGGCGGAACGGGAGATAGTGTCAGACTTTTACTGACTAAAAACCCACTCCTGTTCCTTCGTTGCCTTAGTCCCAGGGCCCGAGTTTCGCTTTCACACTACCCGTGGCCCCAGTAGGCTTCGACCCTGCTGGGCCCCTACGATTTGCTGACATCTTGAGGCGCGCGTGGAACAGTACGCGCCGTCGACGACTTGGGCTCGGTCCGGACGGTTACCGGACGGTCGGACGGCGAGCCACCCATTGCTCGCCATTTGCAAGCCCGCACCTACGGTGGCCGGAAATCGGAATCGGAATCCCGGCGGCGGACAGGGCGTAAGGACCGTTGCCTCACGCGATCGGCCGCCTCCTTTGCTAGCATTACTGCTTCGCAGAAGGAGGCGACCGCCTGCCACTCCTCCTCGCTCCGGACCATGGCCTGAACCAAGGCCCGGCGCGAGAGATCGCCGCCGCCGATTGCCCCCACGAGGACACGGCCTTCCTCTGCCAAAGCGGGGCACACCTCCACCGTGTGCTCTACCGTGTCCTCCGGGATTGTGAAGATGGTTGAGTGTAACCACTGCAGTGGAAACAACTATAGGTACGACATATACTTTTCTTATTATTATTATTACTTTTTACAAGAAATAATGGCTTATTTGCGAAGCGATTTTAAGCAACACAGCATTAATCCTTATCCAATTAAGTACCTACCTTAAATAATATATATTGTGCATTTAACGAAGATCAACCAGCGCAACCAGGTCAGACTGATCTGGGTGCCAGGTCATACAGGAGTAGTAGGTAATGAAAGAGCCGACACTCTGGCAAGGAAAGGATCCGAGACACCCCTACACGGACCGGAACCCTTCATAGGACTCTCGCCAAGGGTCATCAACCAAGCATTGAAAAGGGCTGCGTTGGAGATACACAGCACACACTGGCGCAACACAACGGGCCAGAAACACGCAAAGCTATTTCTCAATGACATAGATAAGGCCTAGACCCAAAAACTATGGAGGTACAGCAGATCACAGCTCCGAACAATTACAGGAGTCTTCACGGGGCACTATGCCACCAACAAACAGCTCCACAACATGGGACTAGCAAGCGACCCGACTTGTAGGTTCTGTGGAGATGCAGAGGAGAATATGCTACACCTACTGTGCGACTGTGCAGCACTAGGCTCCAATCAGAATCAGAATCAGAATGTTTATTTGTGAAACATAGGTATTTACATAAAGATCTTAGGTTATTATACATGTGCGCTATGTTTTGCCGTGAAGGCGTACAAATATTGAAATAAAAAAACAAAAACAATAATTAAACTACTAACATAAAAGAAAACAAAAATTAAACTCCAACATGAAAAAAGGAACAATTTTAAAATAACTTTATAAAATTTATAATTAAAAGGAATTAAATTTTGAACAAAAGACTAGAGTATCTGGGCCAACCATATCCAAGACCAGAGGACTACAGGCTCAGCCCCATCAAACCCATACTGGGACTCATGAAGAAGGTGCACGGAGGGCTAGGGGTTGAGTAGACAGGAGGGAACAGCACAAAAGATCCAGAAGGGTCGAAGTGCTCTGGCCCAGGGCCAGCCCAACACAAGATAAGATAAGATAACGTAGATCAATATGGTTCTTTACAGCTTGTAATTTAAATGAATATTTTCCAAGATATTACAGACTAGCTTTTGCCCGCAGCTTCGCCCATGTACATAAAATATAGCCTATGTCACTCAGAAATAAAGCAGCTTTCTATTGGTGCTAAGGCTGTTCATTTTCCTACACAATTTCTTAATTCTTTGAACTTGGACTTCCTCCTCATAAATGGTGTTGAAAGTAGGTTGTCCTGTTATTTTATTAATATAATATATAATTAATAGTGTACTCATTGTTTAAAGGCAAAATAAAATAAATAAATCTATACTTATAATAAATCTGTAAAAGTGAAAATTCTGTACATTAAAAATATTAAAAAAATAAATCGCAGGGAGGTATTACTAGACCGACACCGAACCCAAAAATGTGATTAAAAAAAAAATTAACTGTCTGTCTGTCTGTTTGTTCAGACATAACGCAAAACTACCGGTACGATTACGATGAAACTTGGTACATGGTGTCACGGTGTCAGCAACCGTAAGGGCAGAGCAGGTTCGAAGCCTACTGGGGCCATGGGTTGACTTCCGAGGCAACTGAAGAAACATAAGTGTTGTTTTAGTCAGTAAAATTCTGACAAGCCCTCTCGCTCCGTCCTAGAACGGGAGAAGTCATTAGTAGATTTTTTTGTTAAAAAAAAACACGTTTAACGGTTTAAAAAAATACTTTTTTTTAATTAATTTATTATCTAATATAAGTTGAGTAGGTAGGTGTTGCGCCGACCCCAAATAATACGGGATAAGGGCAGGAAGATGATGATGATGAAGTTGAGTAGGTATTTACAAAGTTTAATTATATTTAGGTACAGTCAAACGGGGTGAATATTAACAAAACTTTGAATAGGATTTTTACTTTGACCCTATATGTTTAGTTTTTTTTTCCTTTTAGTTTCAATAAAGCAGAAATGCAAGCAGTAGAAAAAGAAACACTCAACTCATCCACACTTCATCACCCCATCAGAACATCTCCCTCCTGGAACCCAAGTCTGCTATTTTTATAAATTCGTCGTTCCAACACGATCTCATTGTCATTTTGCTAAAAGTTCGTAACAAAGTTGTGGTAGAATGACAATATCGAGCTTATTAAAAGTAATGACTGCACAATGACGTTCTAATGGTAGATCATTGATCAAAAAAACTGTCAAAATTTTAGCAGATTACCGCATACATCAGACATTCATTTGTCAATACGTATGAGATTACCATTCTATGCCACTTCTTTCAATAGGGTGTCAGTGGTTGACCATTGGAAAGTCATAATGACGCTGTTATATTAGTAGATTACCAAACTTGTCAAAATCAACAAATAAGAAATCAATAAGAGACCATTCTGACACTATTGTAATAGCAGACTTGAAGCCCTGGACGCGAACTACAGTGGCTAATCTGGAAATCTCTTAACCGACTGCGGACACAGGTTGGCCGCTGTAAAAACAATTTGGCCAAATGGGGCTTCCTCGACCCATCTCTAACATAGTGCCAGTATGGAGCCGCTGCGCAGGACATGTGTCACCTGCTATGCTGCCCATCCTGCACCACCACCTGCACTTTTCAGGGTCTGTATGAGGCCAATCACACAGCATTGTTAGCCGTACAGGTTACCATATTCTGTTCAGAAACAAAATCTAGTTTGTGTATATCGACACGAAAAAAAGAAGAATAAAGCATTGATGTTTTTAATATAACATTTCAATAATAAATTAACATGAAAATGGTCATTAAAGTTGGGTGTATATTTACCCCGTTTGAGGGTCATCATCATCATCATCATTTCAGCCAAAAGACGTCCACTGTTAGACATAGGCCTCTCCCAAATGTCGCCACAATGACCGGTCCTGTGCGTCTCGCATCCATCGGATTCCCGCGACCCTCACAAGGTCATCGGTCCACCTAGTGGGAGGCCTTTCAACGCTGCGTCTTCCAGCACGTGGTCACCATTCCAGAACCTTTTGTCCCCATCGACCATCTGTTCTGCGAGCAATGTGCCCTGACCACAGCCAATTGAATTTGGCGATTCTTCGGGCTATGTCCATAACCTTGGTTCTCCTGCGGATATCCTCATTTATAACGCGATCACGCTAGGAAACTCCGAGCCCCTTTCCATTGTCCTTTGAGTGATTTTAAGCCTTCTGATGAGGTCCATTGTAAGCGACCACGTTTCGGAGCCATATGTCATCACTGGCAACACGCACTGGTCATAGACTTTTGTCTTGAGTCACTGTAGTATATTGAACAAGAAGACACCGCGCAGCTTCCCGAACGCTGCCCAGCCGAGTTAGATTCGTCGAGTGACCTCTTTCTCGAAGTTAGACCGGGACAGACAGTCTAGTTGGGTAACTGGACTGTCTGTCCCAGGTAAACGTAGTTGTCCACAACTCCGTTTGAAGGTAACTACTAATATTAGCTATTTACTTACATTTAAAATTATTTAACATATTACATACATTTAGTAAAAATACAGATGCTATATATATATTTAATAAAAAGATCTAGACTAGATTTTTTTTTTAATTGTTTTAAACCTGTGCTTGACTGCGATCCCACCTGATGGTAAACGGAGACATAATTTATAAGTAAGGCGAAACCTGGATAACTGGGAGCCCAATCAACTAAAGGTGACAGATTGGTTTAGGTACAGTCGAACGGGGTGAATAGAAATACAACTTTGAGTATGATTTTTACTTTGAAACTATATTTTTAATTTCAACAAAGCATCAACTAATGTTTGAGGACTGATGGAAATAATTTAAAAAAAAAAAGTGCAAATGGCCATTAAAGTTGGGTTTCTATTCACCCCAGTGTTTCTTTTTATCCCATTTAACGGTACCTACTTAGCTATTAAATTACATTTAAAATTCTTTTACATATTATTATAAACATTTAGTAAAAATAAAAAACTTGTTACAAAAAAAATATAACCGACTTCACTAAAAAAACACTAAAAGGATCAAAATAACTTTAATTTCTGAAGTCGGTGTTTCTCGGTATTATTTGTATCTTATTTAACACCGACTTCCGAAATTAAAGTTATTTTGATCCTTTTAGTGTTTTTTTAGTGAAGTCGGTTATATTTTTTTTGTAAAAAGTTTTTTATTTCACACTTTTTAGTTGCGATACAAATCAAATGTTACTTTTTGACTGTAAATGCTTAAGTTGTCGATGAAAATACCAAAATCACTATATGATTGCCTATAATATTTGAGGAGTTCCCTCGATTTCGCCAAGATTCCATCATCAGACCCCGACTTGGTGACTATGGGACCATTTGGAAAGTATACCCTTTCCAACAAACAAAGAATTTTTCAAATCGGTTGGCAAGCGACGAAGTTATGCGCGAACAAACATAAAAAAAAATACAAACATCCGAATTGAGAACCTCCTCCTTTTTTAGAAGTCGGTTAAAAATACAGCGTACCGTATTTAATAGCGGACGCTACATACAAACCCTGTATTTTCACTAATCACAAGGTTTAATTAAATTAGCTAGTAGAAGGGAATTTCTTTTCCCATAATTTGTTTTTTTTTTTCTTTTCGCCAAAAGTGAAACTTAGGCCATATCTTAAAGTACTGTATGATAAATCAATAATAAAAAGAATTATGTCTATCAACCGTAACCAAACGAAGTTAGAGACTATTTTGTATATTGCTATAGTTTATCATCAGGCGTTATTTTTATTATATAAAAATACTGTATGTGATATTTTAAGTTTCCCATTGTTAAATATAGTTTTAGTTTCGGTTTTTATGGTTAGCACGCATTGATCACCATCACAACTCTAACGCGTATCTTTTCGATTCGTTTATCACTTATTTTTTTTACTACTTTTAGTGATAAAAAACTGCGAGTGTGAAAAAATATAACAGTAATAACCAATTTAATCCATTTTATCAATGGAAACCTCAAAATATTAAGTATTATATTTCCATTTCATTATAATACAACGAAAATAGGTAACTCCTGACAAAAATATACTAGCAATGCTTCTATACGTATCTTAGTTCGGTTACGGTTTAAAGACCTGGTTCTTTTTGCTATTTTTCTGGTGAAAAGAAAAAGTAAATCATGCCAATAGTTTGCATTGGCCTTTCCGGACTAGAAAATAAGTCATAAGTAAGGTGAAACCTGGATAACTAGGAGTCCAGCCAACTAAAAATGTCAATTTTTAGGTATGTGTGTATATGTCACTGTAAAATTCCAAATACCGTTGGATTATAATCTATTTCGCGAGATTGTAAACTGCCGAACGATTGTGAACCGTAATATACAGCTTACAAATTAACGCATTATTCCCGGGTCCTGTTTTATCCTTTGGGTACGGGACCCTAAAAACACACATTTCCAAAGTACTGCTACACATCTTCTCCTAGTCAACTCGCACATCTTCGGTGGAAAAGCACTCTCAATTTCGTATCATTTCCTTTCCTGCGGTACGGGGCGTTTAAGACCTCGTTTGAAAACTATCATTATGACGGTAAGGGGCTTATTAGACCCCGTATTATTAAATAAATTGAGCTTTTTTGGTTAAGTAAGGTACGAGGTCAAATTAACCCATTCTGTTTTAATAGAGCGTTTTAGGTATATATTCATCGCTTTTCTAAACTTTAGGATGTTTTAATACCATGCGGATTTGCTTCGCATACAGAAAATTTCAAAACGCATCCTGCGTGCGTATGCCACGCATTACAATAAATACTTGTATGAAATGGAAATTTACGGGGGTTACACATGCGGAGCAAACCCGCATGCGTGATTAAATCCCCATGATATTAAAAACACCCTAAACCAAATTGAAGTAGAAAATCATAGTTTTCTCTATCGTGTGGAGACCCCACACGGAAGAAAGATATGATTTTCTTAGCCGCACCGCAAGGAAAACACGTACGAGGTCTATTAGACCTCGTACCGCACTAAACGTGTCAAAAAGTCTTATCCAACTTTCTTCAAGTCTTCAAGGCCATACGATCCTCTCAATCCAAGGTATATAATGAATAACTTTGGTAAATAATCCAGAACTGCCTGCGATGCCGCAGGTCCTCTCAAATGATGTGACGCCTAAGATGCTTGCAGCACATTCGAAGAGTTTGGAGGTGGCTATCAAGGGGCTTCCACTGTCCATCTGGGGAAGAACAAGGTGGTAATTAGTAAGAAGCTAGACTTAGAAGAATCTTTATGTAATTAGAATAGGAGCAGTGGTGGCCGAGTGGTAAGTAATTCTGAGTTGAGCTGACACAGACAAATGCTTGCACTGACTGGACAGGTCCGCTCAGAACGAACGGCGAGTATCCACCCTTACGTTGTTGAAACTTCAACGGTCCGGACTAAGCGTTTCGCTTCGTCGTTTATACCACGTACATCGAAGGACTGGAACAATTTGCCTGCTGCGGTCTTCCCGTCCAACTATAATATAGGTGTCTTCAAGGCTAGAGTGGATAGGCTCTTAATAAACTAATGCGCCTGACCATCAATGATTGCATCTCCGCTTACCATCAGGTGGGATCGCAGTCAAGCACTGGTTTATATCAATAAAAAAAAAAAAAAAAAACTGTGTGGTACTTTCTTCAAAAGACCATCTCAGACTCCAACCTGCATGGTTCTCAGATGATTTGACCATTACATTTTTGCTGTATGGACTTTAAAAGAGACTTTGACCCCTGAGTTTGTTTCGGTGTTTCTTCTCAGGGTAGTCAGCTAGTAAACACCGGCTTCATCTAGTTTAAAATGACAAAAAAAATAAAAAATTGACGTGTAAAAGTGTTTTTAAAAAACCTGTTTGCAAAATAAATATCATTTATCAACGGCCCCGACTTACGAGTTGTAGGTCGCGGGTTCAAACCCAGCCAAGCGCATTACTTTGTGTAATTTATTTCATCACCACTGCTCTCAAAACGGTGAAGGAAAACATCGTGAAGAAACCGGCATGTCTTAGAACAAAAACTTCGAAGACATGTGACATCCATCACACTGGGCCCACGTGGTGGATTACGGCCCATTCCCTCTCTTAGAGAGAAGGCCTGAGCCCCAACAGTGGGAACATTATAAGGCCCGACTATGCTATGCTACTATGCTTGCACTGACTGGACAGGTCCGCTCAGAACTGTGTGGTTCTTTCTTCAAAAGACCATCTCAGACTCCAACCTGCATGGTTCTCAGATGATTTGACCATTACATTTTTGCTGTATGGACTTTAAAAGAGACTTTGACCCCTGAGTTTGTTTCAGTGTTTCTTCTCAGGGTAGTCAGCTAGGAAACACCGGCTTCATCTAGTTTAAATTTACAAAAAAAAAATTGTGTTTTTAAAAAGCCTATTTGCAAAATAAATAGCGATTATCAATGGCCCCGACTTACGAGTTGTAGGTCGCGGGTTCAAACCCAGCCAGGCGCATTACTTTGTGTAATATATTTCATCACCACTGCTCTCAAAACGGTGAAGGAAAACATCGTGAGGAAACCGGCTTGTCCTAGAACCAAAAATCCGAAGACATGTGACATCCACCAACCCGCACTGGGCCCGCGTTGTGGATTATGGTCTATTCCCTCTCCTAGAGAGGAGGCTTGAGTTCCAACAGTGGGAACATTATAAGGCCGACTATGCTATGCTATGACATAAAGATTTATTCAATACTACTAGACTAGCATAGTGGAACTATAGGTTTTTTATAGGGTTCCGTACCTTAAGAGGAAAAAACGGAACCCTTATATGATCAATTTGTTGTCTGTCTGTCAAGACCCTTTATCTCAGGAACGCATGGAGGTATCGAATTGAAATTAAAACCATATACTTAAATCTACGGTGCCTTGAAGCTGTGAAAAAATCAAACTTCTAAATTAACTAAAATAAAAGATACGGCTGTTTATGTCGCAAGAAACGTATATTTCGACACTCTCAATGAAATCAAAATTTCCGTTGACCCAAAATCCTGCAATTTGGCATAAAAAAAGGTTTTATAGCACAGATATAGGAATAAATCTGAAAACAGTAAATTTTTTGTTACATCACAAAAAAAAAATTTTTGCGATTTGAAAAAATCTTCGAGAGTCCTTTCAGGAATTTAACAGTTTACATAGGTAATGTTAAGTTTGTACGGTACCCTCAGTGCGCGAGTCCGACTCGCTCTTGCCTAGTGTTTTTAGGTGGGAAATCATTCAATGACTTTTCCGAAACTAGGGTGAAGCCGGCGTATCGAATTTTTACTGACTAAAACCACACCTGCGGCTTTCAGTGGCCTTTTGCGTTCTAGAACCATGAGTTTTCCTTTTCAGAAATCTCACATGACCTGTAGGTCCGAAATGAGATGTCGCCGCCACCGATCGCTCCCACGAGGACACAAGTGGGGCACACCTCCACCGTATCCTCCACCGAATTCCCCGGGCAGTCCGCATAATGGTGGTGACACCAGGTCGTTTCTTCCACACAAATCAGGTACAGAAATCTCCCGAACTTACTATATCGGAAGGTAAGACGCCGTGACGTTTAACCACTGATGAAATTCTGGACTTACTGCCATAATTATGGCGTGCCCAATAATATAAATATGAAGTGGATGTATAGCCACCGGTACATGGTGGACATCCCACCTATACGCACTAAACGTTTTGGGAACACATTCATTGTACGTACAGCTAAGGAGTGGAATTCCTTGCCGGAATCTGTGTTTCCTGATGGCTACAACCCGGGAATCTTTAAGTCAAGAGTGAATAGGTTACTTCTAGGTAAGCGCGTTCCATCGTCGACCGCATCGTCGCTTTCCATCAGGTGAGAAAGCGGTCAAGCGCGAACCTATCAAGATTAGAAATAAAAAAAGAATTGGGCCCCTGACACAGTGAGACGAAGTCGCGAAAGGCAACGAAGAAAGTGGTGGAAGAAACTGGACAGATTTCGCCAAAGGCCCCCACGAACTTTTATTGCAATCCATTTGACGACCTAAACTGACAGCCCCCCTAGCCAATTTACAACCGTTGCGTGTCGTATTCTGTTCTCCAATTGGTAACGCCTCGTGTCAACAATTGTAGAAAACGATAAGTTGGTAGCCATGTTGACGCGCCTGAGTCGGCCGCTTGTTCTACAATAACAAAGGATATAGCGTTAAACATTGTAGAAACGATAACAATTCATTCCATCATTTTGAACGATGTGAACTTGGCTACGAATTTTCTATTCGTTTGTTCTGACCACGTGACTTAACGTTGAGATGATGTCATTCCCATACTAGATTAGTTTCCTAGTTAGTTCCTTGAGTGTAAGAAAGTTTTGGTTGAAGAACAGAATGGCTTTAGGAAAAATAAATCTATTAATCTTGCAGTATTTGATTTCCTGAAGAAAATAATGTCTGTCTTAGACAACGCAAAGCCCATATGCGCCATTTACATGGATATGACCAAAGCCTTCGATTACGTTGACCACAGTAAACTTATTGACAAACTAGAGAGATACGGAATACGCGGCAAGGGATTAGATCTTATGACTTCATATTTAAGCAATCGGCAACAATACACGGAAATAACCAATATTAACATAAAAACCAAACGTGAAATGACATACCGTTCGAGTCATAGAATGTTGAAATGTGGTGTACCCCAAGGGACTGTATTGGGCCCCCCATTATTTCTAGTATACATAAATGATCTCCCAAAGAATGTAAAACACCCAACAGTATTATTCGCTGATGATACCACAGTAGTAATTAAAGCAGATGAATCTTATACTTATGAACAGGAAATTAATGATACATTAAGTCAAACTGTAGAATGGCTAGAGGCGAACAATTTACAAATCAACATAGAAAAGACTAAGATTATGCACTTTAATCAACGACAAAAACAACAACAACCATTGCATATTAATTATAAAGGAATGCCAGTTAACACAACCCATAACACTAAATTCTTAGGATTGAACATAGACAGTAAACTTACGTGGAAAGTACAGGTTGAAGAAATATGTAAAAAACTAAATACTTTCTCTTTTGCTCTCTATAAACTAGCCAAATTTGCTAATCGTGATGCTGTACTTACTGCCTATCATAGCTATGTAGAATCCGTTTTGAGATTCGGAGTAATTTTCTGGGGAAACTCCACTGACAAAAATGACGTGTTCGTGGCACAGAAAAAATGTGTACGTGCAATATGCAACTTACGCTCAAGAGATAGTTGTAAGCCGTATTTTAAAACATTGAAGCTTTTAACATTTCCGTCGTTGTATATTTACGAAGTAGCAGTATTTGTCAAAACAAATCCACGGCTTTTTGAAATCAAAGCTCCAGCAGACTCACGTTTGAGAAAAAGAGAGTCTAATATTCTCTGTGTTGGCCGCAGTAGAACAGCTTTTTTCCGCAAAAGTATTTATCAAATGGCTCCAGTATTATACAACAAAATTCCCCGAGAAATAAAGACTCTCAATTTAATTATATTTAAAAAGCGACTAAAAAACTTTTTAATTAATAAATGTTATTACTCTACGACTGAATTTATGGAGGATAATTAGGTTTGCTGTTGATGATTCTTTTTTAATTTTTGACATCGTTTACTACTTTTATTTTATTTATAAGCTGACATTTTAATTTTACGTACCGACATTCATAATTTAAATGTATTATATTTGTATGCTTGCGAGTAGAATGCAGAGCACTAATATTATTATTTAACACCTATTGTAAACTTTGTACCTGCATTGTGACAAATAAAACGATTTGATTTGATTTGATTTGATTTGTTTTCGACTAGCGTTAACGATTGACATAGAAGTCGTAGGTTGCGGGTTCAAACCCAGCCAGGCGCATTACTTTGTGTAATTTATCTCATTACCACTGCTCTCAAAACGGTGAAGGAAAACATCGTGAGGAAACCGGCATGTCTTAGAACCAAAAATTCGAAGACATGAGACATCCACCAACCCGCACTGGGCCCGCGTGGTGGATTACGACCCGTTCCCTCTCCTAGAGAGGAGGCCTGAGTCCCAACAGTGGGAACATTATAAGGCCGACTATGCTATGCTAACGATTGCAGATTATCAACTTGGCTAGCGGTGCAGGTGTTAAAAAGATGGAGCTCCATCTTTATATAGAGTGTATAGCTTGATCCCTCTTTCTCGCTCGCATGCTTAATATTCTAACACGTCATGATGGTAAGGCCCAAGAACTGGAAAGAGGAAGAGCTGGCTCGCCAAAGATGAAAGGAGTGGAAGGAGGTAAGACAGAACAGGATAGCAAGAAACTTCATACCTGGCAAGAGTCCACAGGTCCCCTGGTGTCGCCGTAGCAGGTTTGTGAGGTGGCACTGTAGCCATTCGCCAATTTGTCATGAGCTGGGTAAAAGATCGAACACTGGATTTCATCAAATTGCTGGAGAGTGACCTGGAAATGTAAAAGGGCCTTGAAATTTTTTTTTTATTCCAAATCTATCACACAACGCCGTCTAGTCCCAAGCTAAGCAGAGCTTGTGTTATGAGTACTAGACAAGTGATAAACATACTTAAATATTTCTAAAATACATACATATTATAGATAAATTACACGACTTTAATGTAAAAAAATACTGAAAAGTGCAAAATAACTTAAATGTCGGAAGTCGGTGTTTCTATTATAGTTTTGTCTCTTCGTTATTTAACACTGACTTCCGATATTAAAGTTATTGTGCACTTTTCAGAGTTTTTTTTTTTACATTAAGGTCGGTTGTATTTTTTGTTTTGTAAAAATTTTTTTTTATTCAGAGTGACTTCTTACTCATTCAAAACTTATTGATCAACATCAAACTTAATTATTCTGCAAAATCATATTTGAAACATGACCCTAAGCATATTATTATTCGTTCAGTAAGGAAAATAAAGCAGTTTATATAGCTCACTACGTCGTCTCTGATAAGACCTATAATACTGTATACATACTGGGCAAAACACGGATGAAAAAAGATTGCATATAGCTTACTTATCATGCTATATAAATAATGATAAATGAAAAAAATAAAGTTTATAGTGAGAAATGAATATATTAGAGAAAATTTGAAAGTAGCGCCAGTGACTGAAAAGTTGAAAGAGAATCGTTTGTCTTGGTATGGTCATGTGAAGAGGAGAGATGAAACACATGTTACTAAAAGAGTTATGAGTATACATGTGGATGGGTGGAGAGGGAGAGGGAAGCCAAAGAAAAGATGGATGAATTGTGTGAACAGTGATATGAAAGAATAGGAAGTTAGCGATAGTATGACGGTTGACAGGATAGAATGGAAGAAAAAAACGTGTTGCGCCGACCCCAAATAAGATGGGACAAGGGCAGGAAGATGATAATCATGCTTGACAGTGCCGACAGTGATTGAAAATTTGAAAGGGAATTTTTGTCTTAGTACAGTCATGTGAAGAGGATAGATATTATGAAATGCTTGTTACTAAAAGAGTTATGAATATACATGTGGATGACTAAAGATGAAAAAGAAGGCCAAAGAAAAGATAGATGGATGGACATTTACAAAAGAAATCATATAATAATACACATACAATTGGCGGCCTTATCGCACTCGGCGATTTCTTTCAGGCTACTCAGAATGGATAAAGACTGCCTGGACACAAAATGGGGTTGCACTTGGTGCAAATATAAAAGTAAACAAAACATGGTAGATACTTAATACTAAAATAAATACACATATATATAGGGTGACTGGTAATTAGTGACCGATACTTAAACTGTGATTGTTCTCATGATTACAAACAACTTTCCCAAAGAAACTTTTTTTATATACTCAATAGTTTTATCACAATAACAAAACAGCTGTTTGAATCTAAAGCTGTATACGCGCACGCCTGTGACTAGCAACCGCTCAGCTGTTAGCCGCGTGATGCCGTCGTACCTGCAATAGTGATAGAACACCCACGCGGCTTGCACACCCAGCGGTGTACGTAATCAGTGTATGTACCTACGTTTCAGTTGTTAACTACTAGATCAAAAAATTAAAAAGTTTCTTTGGGAAAGTTGTTTGTGATCATAAGTACAATCACGTGTTTAAGTATCGGTCACTAATTACCAGTCACCCTATATACATACAAAATATTTATAAGCAAGAGAAACAAAGTCATGATCACAGTGTCAAATAATGATCCTGCACATCATCATCATCATCATCTTCCTGCCCTTATCCCGTATTATTTGGGGTCGGCGCAACACGTTTTTTTTCTTCCACTCTGCCCTGTTACTCGTCATACTATCACTAACTTCCTTTTCTTTCATATCACTCTTCACACAATCCATCCATCTAATGATCCTGCACAAGCCTTTACACGTTTTATTGCTACAGGCAATGCATTCCATAGATGAGCAGCCTGGACAGTGAAAGACTTATCCAGGAAAGTAGTTGAATGCATCGGCATTTTATGTTTCAAGTTATCTGATGACCTAGAACTGTGGGAGTCACAAAGAAATTGGAGCCGCTCTTTGAGGTAAAGAGGAGTAGAAGGAGAAAAGGGCACATTATACAAGAGGGAAAGAATATGAGCATTGTGGCGAAGGTGAATTGGCAACCACTTGAGTTTAACACGAAATTCAGGAACATGGTCATATTTACGCAAACCAAATATGAACCTTATAGAAAAGTTTTGAAGTCGCTCAATTTTATCCAGTTGCACTTCAGTGAAATCAAGATAGCTGGCATCAGCATAATCAAGAATGGGTAGAAGAAGGATTGTGTAAGGAGTGATATGAAATAAAAGCAAGATAGGAAAAGGGCAAAAGGACGATGCATCAAAATAATCGCGAAGGTATTCTCACCTGTTTCAAACTTCCCAGGTCTTGGCCTTCCTTGTCCCAGACAAGTATATTTGCTTCTGAAAATACTTCAGTTGAATTTGGATCAGAATGCAGGCAGGCTGGTAGCACAGCTCTGCTGAAAGTTATTCTGGAAAATATAGAAGAAAGTTCTTAAGTATTTTAGTTGGTTTTTGCCTTCTCTTATACTGACTCAAACGCGCTCTATCGTTGCCTGTTTTTAAAAGACTCGTTAGGGAACATTACCTGTCGCTGTGAATATCGATAGTCGTGACTCATATTTCTGTCTATAGTTTTAAATAATTATGTATGTATATATGTATCTATTATATAGCATATGTATATATCTGTGTATCTGTTATAATATAATTTATTTAATGCTGGTTTTGTTACACCAATGACAGCCCCATTTCTTGTCCAGGCAATTACTGTCCATTCCAGGTTGCCTGGAAGAGATCGCGGAATGCGATAAGGCCGCCCATTGTATGTACGTATGTGTTTTAGTTTTTAGTTTCCATTTTTTTTTTATTTGGTGCACAATAAAGGATAACTCACAATGTACCTACGGTTAGGACACCAGCATCCTCTCTGTGAAACAGAGGCGCCAACTATTAGAAAACCTCATGGGTGCTCATACTCATTTGATGGACTCGAAATAGTGGCGAAGTGTGAGAAGAGAAATGCACACTGATCGACCGACAAATAAATAAATGTCCTACTTACACACTGCGTACTTAATTACTAATTATATTTGATATATTTTTTTTTTGTGTGTGTCCTCTCGCCGGTCAACCTAGGAGATTGTCGGCTACTTAACCGGTCTTGCCTGTGGCGGCCTCGATTATAGAATCAAAGCCTCCAGCCAGGGCTTACTTAAATTAACTTTAAAACTAAGCGACTACACGCTAAGGGCACCCCCTGTGGGGTACGGACCTCGGCTTAGGGCGTCGCTGGGGTGGGGGGCAGCAAGGGACGAGCTGGATCGTACAAGATTTTATTATTATTAAAAGGGGATTTTTTTATACTACAGGCTCAGCGACGCGGGCTGGCTCGAGCGAGGGACAGGGAGGACGTTTATGGGATTGTCGCGGCGGGCCTCGGCGGCGAGGACGGAAGGACGGCGGTCTGTGAGGTCTGCGAATTGTACTTGTTTCCCTACGGCTCTCTTGGAGCAGGGTAATAGGGTCATCGGGGGTGAGGAAAGTATGCCGATGACGGCGAATCTTGGAGATGCGAGAGGGTTCATATCGGGCGGCTTGATAAAAATATAAAACGAAACCATTATATAAAAATTAAACTAGTTTTTATTATCAAGAAATATTGTAATTTGACTGACTGCTATGCCAGAGGCTGAGGGTTCGATTCCCACCCAGGACAAATGTTTGTGTGATGAACACTATCATTTGCTCTGTGTCTGGGTGTAATTTATCTATAATATGTATGTATTTAGAAATATTTAGAAATATTTAACTATGTTTATCAGTTGTCTAGTACTCATAACACAAGCTCTGCTTAGCTTGAGACTGGACGGCGTTGCGTGATAAAAAAAGAATTTCAAGGGTGCTCGAGCCCCCGAGCACCTACGGAGTCGGCGCCCCTGCTGTGAGGGGTAGTGGCTGTTCCGGTCACCATGACTAACCTCTCCATGCGTATTGCATATCCTAAATTTTATAGAATCGGATAATCGAATTTCTACTCACGTATCCGCAGTCTCCAGCAGTGCAATATCATTGTACCTGGAAGGTGGTTGGTACTCCGGATGAGCGACGATTCTCTTCACGTTGTATTTCTGCCACAACTTGGGTGGATCTGTCCGTTTCTGGATGCCTACAGCCACATATTTTACAGAACCTCTGAAAAATGAAAACATCGTATCTACACTAATATCATAGTAGTTTGTTTTTTTTTTTTTGTTTGACATTACGAGCATGGCAGTTGAGAGTTTGTCATGTTTACTCAAATGTCTCGCTGATGGTGGCACGTGTTATTAGAATAGAATAGAATAGAATAGGACTTTATTTGCTAAGAATGCAGGTACATACAAATAGGATCGAAAATAACATAATAAAGAACCGTGTACATTCTGCCTTGTTGGCATGCAAATACAATACTTATTATACAACTAAGTTGAATAAGGCAAATATGTAGTTATAATGTATCATTTAGGAAATCCTGAACAGAATAATAACATTTGTCTACAAGTAATTCTGTAAAACATTTTTTAAATTTCATCAATGGCAAGGTTTTTATGTGTTCAGGAATTTTATTAAAGATAACAGGAGCCATACAGATCACACTTTTTTTTAATAAGCTAGTTTTAAATGTGCCTGTGCATAGTAGGTTCTGATATTGTGATCTTAATGTTGTACTTCGTTTTCTAGTTTCTGTTAATGTTGCAAATAAATTACGGTTTGTTATAACAAATATTGCTAATTCGAGGATATAGAGGCATGGGAAAGTTAATAATTTCTGAGACTTAAATATGGGCACACAACTGTCAGTAAGTTTTAGGCCAAATATAGCTCTCAAACAGCGCTTTTGAGCTTTAAAAATGCTTTCTCGTTCACTACAGTAACCCCAAAATATTACACCAAACCTTAAGATAGAAATTACGAGACCATGGTAAGCCACTAATGTTGTTGGCAGATTTACTTTTTTGGATAGGTTGTATAACATAAACGCGGCTGTGTTTAAACGTTTACATATATCTTCTGCTTGCGGCTTCCATGTTAACTGGCTATCAATTAAGATACCTAAAAATTTTGTGCTATTCACTTTATCGATAGTTTGGCCATTGAAGTTGATATCCATGTCACCTGTAGATATTCGTTGGTGAAAATGCATAGTTTTAGTTTTTTGCAGATTTATAACTAAGTTATTATTGTTAAGCCATTTTATTAAACAGCTGATTGAGTTATTGATGTCATTTACGTATGAGTCTTTATTGATACATGAAACAATTGAAGTACTGTCGTCTGCAAATAAAACCATTGGATTAGATATATGACGTGGCAGGTCATTAATATATAATAGGAAAAGTAAAGGTCCGAGGACACTTCCCTGTGGGACTCCATTATTGGGTCATTGAGTTCCTTTCAAAATGGTTGAGCTGAGTGGGGCTGATGCACGTGTCATGCTCGTGAACGGGTGCCGTCAGTTGAGACTGGTCATTTCTTAGCTGCCATTAGCTTAATTTAATTTTTGTTTTTTAATGCGTTTTTTTATTATTATTACTTATCTACATTGTGCTCACATATTAGAAGCGACAAGAAATATGTAACCAAGATTTATGTAACACATAATATGATTTAAAAGAGTGTCCATGAGAACGTGCAAGAAACTTCTTGCACGTTCTTCTCCATAGAGATCTACGGTATGTAACGCGCAATTTAGCTTCATTTGTTTTTTTTTTGACTGACCGAAATTTTGTAATTGGTCTATTTGAAATAAAAGTTTCTGATTTTTTGTTTGAAATCAAAAAAAAAAATCCAAAGCATTTTATTTCAAATAAACCATTTACAGGCACTTTTGAAATGTTAATAAGTCAGTCAGTCAGAAAAAAAAATGATGCTAATTGCACATTCCAAAGCATAGATCTCTATGGAGAAGACTGTGCAAGAAACTCCATGGATACTCTTTTCAATCATATTTTGTAATTACAAATATCTCTGTTACATGTTTCTTGTCACTATCATGTGAGAACAATGTAAATAAAGTAAAAATAAAAACTAAATATAGATATTAAAATAGCAACTGGCAGCTAAGAGATGACCAGTCTCAACTGACAGCGCCCGTTCACGGACATGACGCTAATATTAGCACCACTCAGCTCAACCATTTTGAAGGGAACCGAATGATCCAACACACGCGCCACCATCAGTGAGACATTTGAGTGAGCATGACAAACTTATTTATGCCAAACAAGTCCAATAGTAACATAAAACCATAAAATAGCTCCATGGTACTCACACTTACAAACTTTGGAAAAAAATGCTTCTTCCATCAGGTGTAATACTGAAACTGCCAAACGCGAGCCTACACATATATAAAAAAAAAATCATCTGTCGGGTCTTCTAGATCATAATGAAAAGTACTTACACATTCTCTTTCGACAAACAGTGGGCCGCTGTTAGGATGAATTTTTCGCTGATAATTGTCCCAGCACACAGCCACTGCGCAGTATTAATATCATTTCCATAACCCAACAAAGCCTGAAAGAAGATTTTTTTACATTATCAACTTATTTTGTAAATGTATCTATTAACTGCTCCACATTTGTTGTATTATATACTTTTTTTCTTTCAAACACATTGCTTTTGCAATATTTTTTTTATTTATTATTATTTATTTTTATATATATAGCCTCTTTTTTATAATGTGAATGTGAGAACACTGTAGACTCCGCGAATTCTTATTTTCCTTTTTATTATGATTATTTTTATAAAATATTGTACTTTTTAGTACAATATTGACCAGTCTACACTGTCCTTACATAATATCTACTTATGATGTAATATGGAAATATTGTAACAACCATTTTTTTTAAAAAGAGTAACCATGGAGTTTCTTGTCGGTTCTTCTCCATAGGAAACGATCAATTTGGAACCGTGCACTAGCTTCTGACGTTTTATAAGTGCCCATGTAGGCCTATGTGAAATAAAAAATTTTGACTTGACTTGACTTGAAAAACTAGCTGAACCGGTGGCTTAAAGCCACCCAAAGGGTATTAGAAAGGGCTATGGCTCGGTTAGATGAGCTATGATAGCTAGAACCCCCTGCCCACCTAGTCAAGTTACAATCGTTTCGTTTCGTTTATCTTTTCGTTGATCGCCTCGAGTCGGCCACGCCTTTTATTTCTTTGTTCTGACGACATGACTGAGCGTTGAGATGACGTCTAGACAGACAGACAACAAAGTGATACTATAAGGGTTCCGTATTTTTTCTTTTGAGTTACGGAACCATAAAAATATGTCTGACATTCCCTCAAGGGCTACCCAGAGTGGGATAAGTTATTTAATGTTTTTAATGTGTTTTTATTACTCACCAAGTATGATTCTCTTGGAGCTGGCATTGGTACAGGCAAGGTTTCCGTGTTCACTCCAATTTCATAGCAGTTGGAGTCCGAATCGAAAACCCTCGTGTAGTTCGCTCTTGTGTTTAATTTGCAATCATAGTCCAATTTATCGACGAAATTCACACATTCTGAAATAAGACAAGATAAAATAAGTTGACCTATATCTATACTTATAATAAATCTGTAGAAGTGAAAATTCTGTACATTGAAAATATCAAAAAAATAAATGGCAGGAGGTGTTACTCTAGTAACACCACCAATACTGAATCCAAAAATGTAATTAAAAAAAAAGACGGGTTGCACTCCGGGAGTGCCGGCAGAAGTGAAAACTTGATTATTAACGTTGAGCATGTTTGATATTTTGGAATGGTTAGGGAATAATTTTGCACCAATTGCTTTATCAGTATAAAAGTACTATCATTTATGTGGTAGAATACAATATTCATTTATTGCGCTATCGTACACAAACATGACAATTTCGATATTACACACATAAGTTTAGACTGCGGATTGTTGTGATACCGCAAGTTTAATTCATTCATTTAAAAACTAAAGTCTTAACTTCTTGCAGATTCAAGTAAAAATGACAATTTATTTTTGTAATCCCAGTGATTACAAAAATAAATGAAGTAAATAAATGAATAAAAAGACTTAAAACATAACTTGCGAAATGTGGGTGTACTATTCGGTGCACCCCTGCCTGAGCCTTCGGGGATTACAGGATGTTATGTTATCATTGAATCCTGCCTAAAGAATTTGTAATTAAAAGTGTGGAAGTAATCTGTCGCACATAAAAATGTGTGCGATACATCTTTTCACAGGCGCTTAGTAAGCACGTAAGCAGGAACGTCACATTCGATCTTACTACAGAATTAGCTGAGAATTTATCGGTTTCCTATACCAATAACACTCGTGCTTTTTAACTTACTTGTAAATACTTGTAATCAAATTATTTTTAAAGCAGATTTAAATAAACTGAACTTTATTTTACCAAACAACAAACGCCTTTGTGAAAATGTTTAGCAATTTAATACTCGGAAGGTACTTATTGCGATTGAACGATTTCCTTTTTTATTTTATTATCATGATTGTGCTTGCATCTTAAAAGCCTTCACAAGTACTTTTAATAGCTACTAGATACTAAGAAAGCTGCAAACTCAAAGACAACACTGTCTTATTGATTTTAGAATCTCTTGTCATTATGCGTCAATCAATAAAATTGCAAGGAAATACGGAATTTTAGCTACACTAACATACCTACAGGTACGTAACGTTTGTAAATAGCACGTAAATTGCCTTCGTAGTTAGCACGGTGCGAATCCCCAAAGACCACGGTTCTATCACAATCTTAAGGACGATGAAGATAGCCAGAGGACTAGGTTTCGCGGCGCTGCGCCGGCGCGCGGCGGGTGGCAATTTATTTAATAGATTTGTCAGCTTTATCCAAAGACATTCAATATATACTACCAATAGACCGGACATAGCGAACAAAATCGTGATCCGATACTTATTCCACGTTGGTCATAAGTCAATCATAGTATGACACACCTACACGTCAAGACGTCAAGTCGTGTTTGTATCCGTTCTATGCACTAAAAGAAAATCATTTTCTGTGAAAATATGCCGAACTACGCATTACACTATTGTAAATCTTGCTATGGTAAAATGACTGGACCTAACTTCGGTTTATTTTCGTAAATATTTTTGGTATTTACGAAACATTTAATTAGAATTCAATAATTTTTATAAATAGTTCCAGAACATTTTCGGATTTTGTGTTAACGCCATCTATTGCTGAAAGGCTTAACCTTTCCATTATCACACACCGAGGCTCTACCACGAGCTTATAACGTGATAAATTTTTCGAACTCAATCGGTCTGTTAAAAGGATGGAGCTATATAGGGTGTATAGCTCTATCACTCTCTTTCGCTCGTACGACTATCATTTTAACATTATCATGGTAAGGCCCCTGGCCACCTATCGAGCGATAGTTAAATCATTATAAATTTTGACAAATTTAATTCGCTTGTTTGCTATTCCAAGCCAGATGGCGTCATTGAGCCATAGGATGACAGTTTTTCTAAGACATTTTTTCTGATAGCCGCTCTATTGTATCTTTTTAAATCTCTTTGGCTTTATCCCTAAAGCATTAGGTTCAAAGTTGATTGGAAACATTTAAAAATTTCTTTAAATGATTTTAAACCATAAAATGTTGAAGGTTAAGTTCAAAATCGAATGAGAAAATTTGACTGGTGGCCGTCTTACGCTTTTTCGATCAGGTCACGTGTCCTGACGCGAGTTTAAGATTTTATACCCATTACAGAAAAAGTGCTCAACGCCGCTAAAGAAGTTTTCACTTCAAAAAAACTACCGGTTCGATTACGATGAAACTTAGTATAATTATTCTTTCATATTCTGGGCAACACACTGGGTACTTCTTATTCCGGAAAAGTATATAATAAAAAACAAACTTAATTTTGCGGTTCGATCCCTAGACCCGATTACTGTACCAACCGCAAATAATAAGTTTGTCGTAGGTTACGTCACCCGCAGTAGAGTTCACTAAGGGGCGCTGCACACGGCTAAGATACTATAATATTTTATCTTAAGATACAATATCGCTCGCCATACAATTCCATAGACACACACGACGAAGATAATAAATAATATTTAATATTTTCGTATCTCAAAAAACCTAATAAAACCATTTTCGACTTCTACGCGGACGAAGTCGCGGGCAAAAGCTAGTCTCTACATATAAGGAAATAAAAATACTAAAACCCGACTACGACAAAAAAAAACGACACTGAAAAAATATGAAATAAGATTTTCAGGATGCTGAAATAAACAAGGTAACTGGAAAAACAAGAACAAAACAAAATATGAAAAATATTAAAAAACACGACAGCCATGTCAAAAAAATTAACTAAAAAGCAAAAACAAGATGTTAGTTGAACTGTATAAACAAATATGAACTCATTCACTCACTAACTAAACATGAAGTCTCGAAAACTACTTGATCTACAAAACAAAATTTTTCATCGCAGTCAGGGTAAGTACTTTTTTATATAAGAAAGTATTCTAGCCCCGTAGTAATCCTAGACGATAATCACTTGCAATAACAGTTTTTTTTTTTTTTAATATGGGATGAGGAGATGTTCATTTATTTATCATACCCAATACATTGCATTTCTATATTTTTTCAATAGCCTATGTTACTAGGGATAATGTAAGGATTCTAACGATACTTCACACATGTAAATCAGTTTAGTCATTTAGAAGTTATGGTGGAATAAAGAAACTCACATACATACATGAACCCTGAAAACATAACACTCCTTTTTTGGGGCAGTCGTGTAACAAAAAGAAAAACCGCAGTCACACGTATAGGTACCAACCGAAACACTTTAATAAGGTGTGACTACGGCTTGTCGTAGTCGGGTTTTAATTTTTTCCTTTTTTTATTTAAACAATTATGGTGTTAAGTCACTGAGTCTCTATAAATGAAAGACTAATTATTTTCAAATCAAATCAAATCATCTTTATTGTGGACTATAGGTATACATCATAAATACAGGTCTTAAATAATTAAAATAAGTTCAGCTATGTCCCGCCGTTGAGGCATACAATAATAAAATACAAATCAGAGGATCTTTTGATTTTTTCTCTTACTTATTCTTTTATTTATTTGAAGGCGCCATATTGAATATTGGCGATATTTTTGGTATGTACAATTGAAGCCCTTTCAAATGATACCTATGCATATGCGTTCCCGAGATAAATGGTCTTGACAGACAGACAGACGGACAACAAAGTGATTCTTTAAGGGTTCCGTTTTTTCCTTTGAGGTACGGAATTCTAAAAAACGCAGGCAAAGTTACTGGCAGAAAATTGTTTTACCATAAACTTCATACTCACTGTCATTAGCTTTTTGTCCTGTTAATGAGAGCAGTTCTGTCTTCGGGTTGTATACAATATTCCTGAAAATATACATTTAAATATATTAGCGTCATCATCAACAGCACCATTTCAGTCATAAGACGTCCTGCTGGACATAGGCCTCCCCCAAGTGTCGTCACAACGAACAGTCTCGTGCGTCCCGCATTCATCGCTTTCCCGCGAGTCTCACCAGTTCCAAGATTCAAGATTCATTTCTTCGCACCCCTTGCCTCGTCGTGGCCTGGACCGCTACCGGAGTCAAGGGTAGACGGGCTGCCGGGCACTAGGGGCCATTTTTTCATTTGGAAAGATTCATTTATTTCGTCAGAATATGGTACATAATTATGGTCTTAAAATAAATTAATGGTCCCGTCATATTCTGCCACGTGTGGCGTGCAAATATTTGGTAGGAACAGTGGTCCATCAAAAAAAACAAAAATCAAAAAAGCATTTATTCCAAATAAACCATTTACAGGCACTTTTGAAATGTCAAGAAGTCAGTCAGTCAGAAAAATAAAAATAAATTATGCTAATTGCACATTTCAAAGCGTAGATCTCTATGGAGAAAAATGTGCAAGAAACTCCAATCCTCCATCTTGTGGAAGGTCTTCCAACGCTGCGTCTTCCGGTGAGCGGTCGTATGAGCATAGTGCATTTACTGCCTTATAATATTCCTGAATGCACTACAGCGCATTCTCTCTTGAAGGATTATAATCCCTCATGCAGGCCCAATGTGGATTGGTGGATCGGCATCAACCAAGCCACACCAAAAATAGAACAACCTAAAATTCTAAAACATACGACTGTCTTCGAATTTTAGGTTCCAGGACATGCCGGTTTCATAACGATATTTCTCTTCACCGTTTTGAGAGCAGTGGTGATGCAATAAATTACACAAAGTAATGCGCCTGGCCGGGTATATTTTTTTTTTTAGCAGGAGTGGGAAATCCTCATGAATGCCCAGGCCCAGGTTGCCTCACAGATGAGCCAGTCGTGGCAGTGTCAGACTCCTACTGACTAAAACCACATTCCTGCTCACAATTATACCACGGACATCACGTCCGTGCCCTTGTTTAATAATTATACATTATTTGCTTCTGGGTAACTCCACGTGCAAGTAGCGTCACTCCAGAGCACCTTTCAGTGATCGCAATAAAT
The DNA here is from genome assembly GCA_949316375.1 of Mythimna vitellina. NCBI lineage: Eukaryota > Metazoa > Arthropoda > Insecta > Lepidoptera > Noctuidae > Mythimna > Mythimna vitellina. Next base: position 10,320,343 of record OX438713.1, on the reverse strand, counting down.
CCCGTCTGAATTTCAGGGTTAAGAGACCACTAGCCCGAAGCGATACCCTTGCACAACGACCCACATACGCATCAAAAATCAGGAATCTCCCTCGCCCAAAATGCCCCTCCAAACATTTCCCTGCATCCTACATCCTGCTGATGAACCCGCGACCTTACTTGTTAGTCGGGGCCGTTGCTCGGCCACCACTGATCTCAAAGAAAACACGGGTATTCAGCGGCTTTCGTTTTGACTGAAAGCCGACCCTAAGCTAGTTAAAAAGGCTAAAGGCTAGGGCAAAAATAGGCCGCTAGTACATGTTAAGAAAAGTCGCCGAACCTAGGCAAAAATTCATGTCGTTTCTACACACGAACAGCGCACTACTTTGACGCTGACCAAACAAAAATCTTGTCTGCGCTAGACACGACGTGTGAAGTTGCTATGATGCGGTAGGGGGGCGGGGTAGGTGAGGGAGTGCCAAGATAAATTTTCGTGCCTAGATCCGACAAAATTCTTATCATATACATGATGAATTGGTCCCATCTGCCGCAGACACGGTGAAATTTCTTAGCGTCTACAAACGCCCTTAGGGAGATGATCAGTATTTTCATCTTACCTGACATCCTCGACTATGGTGCAATCCGTACAGCAGATAACTGGTTCCTTGCCTTTGAATGTACATATCTGTAACATAATATATATTATTTATTTATTTTACTATTTATGTGCACACAAAAACAGAAAAGACAATACAAAGTAGACAAGAGTACAAAGGAACTGTATATATGTATACACCACAGTTTTTAATTAGTACAAATACTTGCCTGGGGCAAGGCCTTGTTATTATTTAAGTAAAGTCTCAATAAATAATATTCATAAACAGCAAAGTTATTAGCGTTTGTTTATATTCCAAAATGTCACTCAATTTATGGAAATATTGTACAGGCTATTGATTATAAATGAAAAACAATAAAAAAACATAGTATTTTCTACGAGCAATTGTTATGAATGATTGATTCGATTATGAATTTACTAATTATGACAATTTTTTGTCGTCAATTTTTGTGACTTTGTTGTTTTTTTTTTTACTTTAGACTACACAAATGTGATCATTAACGGGTACGGATACAGACCCATTATTATTTTTTTTGTATTTATTTAAAAAATAAGGGTGTATATTATAATACTAACTTTCTCCATACAAACTTTGGACCCCCGTTTTATCCCGTTATGGAGTAATTATAAGCATAAGCATAATCATCCTTTTAATTTTCCCACTGCTGGGACTCAGGCTCTCGTCTTAGATCCTTGGCCCCAGTAGGCTTCGACCCTGCTAGGTCCCTACGGTTTACACCCTACTAGGGCCAAGGGTCTGATTCTGAAAGGAAGACTCGGCCCTGGTACGAAAGGCAACGAAGGAACAGGAGTGGGTTTTTAGTAAGTAAAAGTCTGACACTATCTCCCGCCCCGCCCAAGAGCGGGGTATTTTATAAGATGATTTTCCCACCGGAAAAAAAAAACACGATTGAAATGAAAATGCTCAGATGGTGGTGTAACCAGATTAGATAAAGTGCGAAATGAATACATCAGAGGATCATTTAGGGTGGTACCGATTGCCGAAAAGTTAAAAGAAAGTCGCATGCGATGGTACGGTCATTTAATTAGTCAAAATTTCGATCACCCAGTCAAAAAAGCCGTAAGTATCCCCAACCAACCACGAGGAAAAAGACGACCACCCGCCACCTGGTGGTCATATATGCAAAAAGAAATCCAGCAAGCGAGTCTGAGTGCACAGACAAGTCAGCACAGAGCTCTCTGGCGCAAACGTACAAGGAGACCCGACCCCAGCTGAACTGGGAAGAGGGTTGGACAAAGATGGTCTTCCGGTACGTGGTCACTACTCCAAATTTTCGACCAACGGTTCTGCGAGCTTAGATTACCTTCTACTTACCGGTGGATGTTCCTTTATCTTCAAGAATAATTGAGAACTCTCACATTGGAATATACTGACGCAAACTCCACTTGCTTCTTTCCAGGTGCATCGGGAACCTGGAACAAAGTATAGCATCATGCTGATATCCTCCAGAAATGGTTAGGCGAGGTGCATAGTAGCATAATCAACCTTTTGAAAGAAGAAAGAAAGAAAGAAAGAAAAATATTTTATTTGGCACACGTACACAGATACACACAATGTAGAAACAACATGTAAACACTTAAGAAAAAGGGAAAATAAAAAACTAACATTGTGTCTCGCACCTGCGCCAAATAGGCCCAGTTCAGCAAAAATACCAGACAACTTCGTGGTAGTTGCCCGACGCTGGTTTTCAACTGAACCTTATTTAATGTTCCCATTACTGGGACTTGGCCTTCTCTCTAGCAGAGGAAACGGACTGTAAACCACTAAGTAACTCATTAATATCGTGTCTATTAACTGCTTCATCTTTGTTTTAATGAAAGAAAGAAAGAAGAAAGAAAGAAAAACAGTTTATTCGCGCGAAATGACGCAATCTTAAAACTAAATAACAAACAAAATCAATTGGTAGGTAAGATATGCGTCACATCCGCGCAAAACGGCCGAACGCTCAGCATAAAGCTGCGGCCTCACGCATAATGCGATTAATATGTACTTTTTTTCCAACACATTGCTTTTGCAATATTTTTTTAATTATTTAGAACTACCTTAAATTCGTTAATAATTTATCTTGTTAACATCTCATTTATTGTTGTTTATTCATATTTTTCTTGCTTTTTTATATAGCCTCTTTTTATAATGTGAATGTGAGAACACTGTAGACTCCGCGAATTCTTAGATTACTTCCTTTCCACTTTTTTCAATGCGGTGAAGGAAAACATCGTGAGGAAACCGGCATGTCCTAGAACCAGAAATTCGAAGAAATGTGACATTCACCAACCCGCACTGGGCCCGCGTGGTGGATTACGACCCATTCCCTCTCTTAGAGAGGAGGCCTGAGTCCCAACAGTGGGAACATTATAAGGCCGACTATGCTATGCTATTAACTGCTTCATCTTTGTTTTATTATGTACTTTTTTTCCAACACATTGCTTTTGCAATATTTTTTTAATTATTTAGGACTACCTTAAATTCGTTAATAATTTATCTTGTTAACATCTCATTTATTGTTGTAATTATTTATATTTTTCTTGCTTTTTTTATATAGCCTCTTTTTATAATGTGAATGTGAGAACACTGTAGACTCCGCGAATTCTTAGATTACTTCCTATCCACTTTTTTTTAATAAAATTATTTTTATTGTGATTTTGGGTACAATATTGACTGGTCTACACTGTTCTTACATAATATCTATTAATACTGTAATATGAAAGTATTGTAACATCAACCACTTTTTTTAAAAGAGTAACCATGGAGTTTTCTTGCCGGTTCTTCTCCATAGAAACGACCAATTTGGAACCGTGCACTATCTTCTGACGTTTTATATTTGCCCATGTATATATCAAATCAATCATAATCAAAAAATATTTTTTGATTATGATTTTGATGTGGGTCCAGTGCGGGTTGGTGGATGTCACATGTCTTCGAATTTATAATTCTTGGACATGCCGGTTTCCTCACGATGTTTTTCTTCACCGTTTTGAGAGTGGTGATGAAACAAATTACACCAAACAAAGTAATGCGCCTGGCTGGGTTTGATCCTTCAACGTACAACTCGTAAGTCGGGGCCGTTACCACTGAGCCACCACTGGTCGGAGGTGTAATGCATGATTGCAACTGCGTCCTTCAAAAAGATTAATTATAAGTCAAGCGTCACATTTCTTTATTGGCCACGTGATCAAACTCCTCATTTCTTGTCAGGTTTCTGTCGGTTTTCTACCGGTTGCGTTTCGGGGAGTGTGCGTCGGAATTGCATAACCTAATTCCGCCTAGCCCGTTCCATCATCGGACTACCAGGCGTACGGCAAGCCGCCATCGGTACATGGTGAATATCCCATCTATACGGACAAGACTTTTTACACACTTATAAAATATCAGAAACTAGTGCGCGGTTCAAATTGATCGTTTCTTATAGAGAAGAACCAGTAAGAAACTCTACGGTTACTCTTTTAAAAACGTGGTTGATTTTACAATGTTTCTATATTGCGATATTATTAGATAAAGAACAATAAATATTTTACCCAATGGAACAATTAAAATCAACAATTAGATCGAAATAGAAAGTCATCTACGATTGTTCCCACATTCACATTATAAAAAAGAAACTATATAAAAATTTAATTCATTGTAAAAAGTAAAAAAAAAACTAAAACTCGACTACGACAAAAAAAAAACGACGCTGGAAAAGTATGAAACAAGATTTTCATACTTCGAACAGAACAAAAAGAAAAACCGTAGTCACACGATCCGCCCGATCGTAGGGCGATCGGGCGAGTGGGCGAGTGACTTTTGTCCCTTTTTTTAGTGTTTAGGTTGGTACCTGTAACGTGTGACTGCGGCTTTTCTTTTTGTTCTGTTCGAAGTATGAAAATCTTGTTTCATACTTTTCCAGCGTCGTATTTTTTTTTTGGCGTAGTCGGGTTTTAGATTTTCTTTATTTTTATTTAAACAATTTTGGTGTTAAATTTAACGCATGACTTTTTGTCCGCTAGAGGGGGTCACTTTAAAATCGAGCAATATTTTGGAAATGTACAAGTGAAGCCCTTTCAAATGATACCAAACACGACGTATTTATCTCCATTTTTATTTTTAACACATTACTTTTTGTCCGCTAGAGGGCACCATATCGAGTATTGTGACACGTCAAGTAGCTTTTGTTCAGCGGACAATTCAGACGGTTCTAACGATACCTCATATGTCGAGTTCCGATAAGTAGATTAGGAGCTATAAGGGAACAGATGAACATACTCACATACATACATAGCCTGTCAAAATCATAACCCTCCTCATTGCCGCCGGGATTCCGATCCCGATTTCCGGCCACCGCAGTCGCGGGCTTGAGGACAGCGAGCAACGGGTGGCTCGCCGTCCGACCGTCCGGTAACCGTCTGGACCGAGCCCAAGTCGTCGACGGCGCGTACTGTTCCACACGCGCCTCAAGGAGATGTCAGCAAATCGTAGGGGCCCAGAAGGGTCGAAGCCTACTGGGGCCACGGGTAGTGTGAAAGCGAAACCCGGGGCCCTGGAACGAAGGCAACGAAGGAACAGGAGTGGGTTTTTAGTCAGTAAAAGTCTGACACTATCTCCCGTTCCGCCCAAGAGCGGGGATGTCATAAGATGATTTTTCCACCCAATAAAAAAAAAAAACCCTCCTTTGACTTTGTCGTAGTCGGGTAAAAACAATGTCATACAAAGAAAAAATATAAGTTTGTTATTAAATTAAAACAAAGATTGTGCACGTAATAGACGTTTACACGAGAATTCAGTTGATAAGCTACCAGAGAAGCCAAACATGAATAATCTTGTTTTTTTTTATGAAGCCATAGTAAATATTTCTATATATTATTACTAGATGGCGTTGTTAGATGAGATGTTACTAAAAGACACACATGTTACTAAAAGAGTTATGAGTATACATGTGGATGGGTGGAGAGGGAGAGGAAGGCCAAACAAAAGATGGATGGATTGTGTGAACAGTGATATGAAAGAAAAGGAAGTTAGTGATAGTATGACTTTTGACAGGATAGAATGGAAGAAAAAAACGTGTTGCGCCGACCCCAAATAAGATGGGACAAGGGCAGGAAGATGATGATGGCGTTGTTAGATGAGACAACTTTTCTGAATGGCACTTTGGTTTCGTTACTCAACCGGATTTCGATAAATCAGACGAGTTTTTTCGTGTCGTATAAAATTTGAGAGGGCCCCGACTTACGAGTTGTAGGTCGCGGGTTCAAACCCAGCCAGGCGCATTCCTTTGTGTAATTTATTTCATCACCACTGCTTTCAATGCGGTGAAGGAAAACACCGTGAGGAAACCGGTATGTCCTAGAACCAAAAATTCGAAGACATGTGATATTCTCCAACCTACACTGGGCCCGCGTGGTGGATTACGGCCCATTCCCTCTCCTAGAGAGGAGGCCTGAGTCCCAGCAGTGGGATCATTATAAGGCCGACTATGCTATTATAAAATTTTGTACAATCGTACTGCTTATTACAAAAAGAAATTTGTTTGCAACTAAGTATCCTATTTCATTTAGCTCTTCAATCCCCATAGGTGACAGAAGAGCTGACGAGATGAAGTATTTGCTCGTGGATCTGCCACCCTGGCGGAATAAATGCGAGAGTGTGTGTCGTTGTCAAAAGCATTTTATTTCAATTAAACCATTTACAGACACTTGAAATTTGTTGGGACTGCCTTGCTACTGCAGTGCGTCGGATGTTTGCGAAGGCTCGTACCGACGGGTTCCACGCGATTGTTCGCAAGAAAAGCGCTTCGCTGCTCAGCCCACCTAGCCAAGTTGCAATCGTATCGTTCGCGCCGAACGCCTCGAGTAGGCCACGCCCCTGATTCCTTTGTTCTGATGTCATGTCAACGCTCAGTCACGTGGTCAGAACAAAGGAATCGGAGGCGTGGCCTACTCAAGGCGTTCGGCGTGAACGAAACGATTGTAACTTGGCTAGGGGGGCTGGAGAGTGAGAGATAGTCGCAACAGCATCCTGAGAACTGTAGCGGAGAGCTATAGGTCTCCGATTGTTAAATTTCTTGTTCAAAGGGTAATGGATACTAACACTAGATAATAAGTTCTTTATTAAGTTACTAACACTGTATGAATCTATTTGTGTCCGAAATAAAATCCAAAAATACGCTCCTTTATATTCCTTCTCACCGCACTGGCTTTATGTCCAATTCATACGCTGTTTCCACCATAAACCTCTGGAATGTGCTGCCCCTTGACGTCAAAAAAGCTGAAATTAAGTTTTCCTAAGCGTAAAATTTGGAACTACCACTTGAAGTCCTCTCAACTTTAGTTTGGTCTTCGTCAGAATTATTATTAAGTTCTCTTAATAATTTGATATTTTTCATAGTATTTATTAGTTTATAATTTTAGCATATATATATATATGTATTTTATTATTATAAATAACTTATTTTTATTTTATTTTTCTCTTTGAATTATCTGTTATTTGTTTATTGTGCAAGCCTACCACAGTGTTGTCTTTTTAACCCAAAAGTTGACTGATAGAGAATGCCTTGTTGTATTAAGTCCGCCTATATACCACTACTGTACATGAAGTTTCAATAAATAAATTAAATAAATTCTATTCTATTCTAATTATATTAAGCCATTGACTTACAAGACTATCGGCACAATGATTACTAAGTCCACATTAACATTATTATAAATAAATAAACTGTAGTAATCTTTAATGTAAATAAATAATTAATCATCGTATTGTTTTGTATATTGTAATTAAACATAGTGTGATCGTAGTGCAAGTGATAAATGGCAAGTTTACAATAAATACACAATACAAAGCTGATAATAATTGGTCAATAACATAGCAATATTTTAATATTTTATAAATACCTACACTAGCTTCTGATAGCGGCTTCGCTCGCGTGGCAGTAAGTTTTTCCACATAATCTTTGGACCCCGCTTTCATAACCATCATCATCATCTTTCTGCCCTTGTCCCGTGTTATTTGGGGTCGGCGCAACACGTTTTTTTCTTCCACTCTGCCCTGTCACTCGTCATGCTATCACTAACTTCCTTTTCTTTCATATCACTCTTCACACAATCCATTCATCTTTTCTTTGGTCTCCCTCTCCATCCATCCACATGTAAACTCATAACTCTTTTAGTAACATGCGTTTCATCCTCTTCACATGACCATACCAAGACAAACGATTCCCTTTCAACTTTTCAGTCACTGGCGCCACTTTCAAACTTCCCCTAATATATTCATTTCTCACTTTATCCATTCTCGTCACATCCATCTTAACATTCTCATCTCCGCTACATGCAATCTTTTTTCATCTATCTTTTTCACAGCCCAACAGTCTGATCCATACAGTATGACAGGCCTTATCAGGCCGCTTTAATAACCATAAAGACTGAATTTTGGAAAATCCGTTCTTATCGCTCGCTTACATAATAAAAAGAAACCTTGTGCATAATTTCACGCTCCTAGTCCCGTAGGAGCCCAGTAGTGTTGGCTGTGCGTTGATATGTCAGTCAGTCAGTTTCTCCTTTTATATGTCGTGGCCAGATTTTAAAATTGATCACAGAATTGATATGGCAATTAAAACTGGCCAGCCGCTCTAGCCAAGTTACGATCGTTTCGTTTGCATCGAACGTCTCGAGTAGGCCACGCCTCCGATTCCTTTGTTCTGACCCGTGACTGAGCGTTGAGATGACGTCAGAACAAAGGAATTGGAGGCGTGGCCTACTCGAGGGGTTCGACGCAAACGAAACGATCGTAACTTGGCTAGGGGGGCAGATCGTTCAAACGTTAGCGTTTCATGATATGTCGATCTTCGATTGGCCATATCATTGATGTAGGATTTCTATGATAATAAAAGGTCTAAAGAAAGTAGGCCAAACGAATCCGCTGGCAGACCTATTTTATAATTAGTACAAAAAAAATTAGGTTCTATTCGTACCCGTTGAGATCATATTTATATTGTCAAAAGTAAAAAATAACGAAATCACAAAATTGTCGACGAAAATTAGTCATAATTGGTAAACTCATAATTGAATCAATTATTCAAAACAATTGCTACTAGAAAATACTACGCGCCGTGTTTTTCATTCATAATCAATAGCCTGTACAATATGTCCATAAATTGAGTGAAATTTCGGGATATAAACAAACGCTAATAACTTTGTTGTTTATGAATATTATTTATCGAGACTTTACTTAAATAATCGCAAGACCTTTTCTAATAAACCCTTTAAGTATTTGTACTAATTAAAAACTAGTGGTGTATATATAAAACTATGTGAATCGATTAACATTCAAAACCAAAGTTCGCGAGCTAATTTGTAAGAAGTTGGCAGTAGTGTCATCACAGCGTTAATGTTTTCAAATTGTCGATTTGAAACAATTGTTTGACTTTATTGGTGTAGATATATATGTAGATAGTTTATTCATTTATTTATTTATTTTATTTTATTTAAACTTCATGCAACACAAAGTACAAAGGCGGACTTAATGCCTTAGGCATTCTCTACCAGTCAACCTAGGGTGGTGAAGAAACAATATGGTAGGTGCATAAAAGTGTAATATATATTCATTTGTGTATGTATTGTATAATTGTATGATATTTATGGTTTATTAGTATATCTATTCTTGTACCTATTCGCCTTTTCTCTCTCTTTTATTGCACCTACCACTATTTATCTCTGCATCACCCTAAGGTTGACTGGTAAAAAATGCCTAACGCATTAAGTCCGCCGCTGTACTTTTGTGCATAAAGTATTTAATAAATCAGAATCTCCGATCTACAAATAATCGTCTTCCACGATGTCCCACATACCGCTCTGGGTTTATCCAGTCCTCCTTCATTGTCCAGGCGATCTCTCTTTGGAATGCGCTCCCGCTGAACATCAGGATGTCGTCCAGTCGGTTCACTTTTAAGGTGATGGCACTTTAGTACATTCGCAGGAAGTTGGTGTAATCATTACAGCGTTGATTTGTTGGATTCGTTTTTCATAATTACATTGTTATTTTGTATGTATGTATTTAAGTATATATTTCTTTTCTATTTCTTTACCATTAAGCTGCACCTACCATGTTTTGTTTCTGCACCACCCTAAGGTCGACTGGTAGAAAATGCTTAAGGCATTAAGCCCGCCTTTGTACAGTGTTTATTACTAGTGCATAAAGATTTAATAAATAAATATAAAGAATTGTTATTTTTTTATGCATTTACAACCTTTCGAATACCGTAATTAGAGACACAATAGAAAGACAATGAGAGAGCCAACGCCGGCGTTCGCTTAGGGCTTAATGAATTAAGTGATTTTTTTCTGAGACACCCATAAAACTATACTGTAGGTAATTTTGTTTAGTTGTGCGTAGTTTTGTTTAGGAGAGGGAGAGGGAGACCAAAGAAAAGATGGATGGATTGTGTGAAGAGTGATATGAAAGAAAAGGAAGTTAGTGATAGCATGACGAGTGACAGGGCAGAGTGGAAGAAAAAAACGTGTTGCGCCGACCCCAAATAACACGGGATAAGGGCAGGAAGATGATGATGATGATGAGGTAGTTTTTTTTATTTGCGCTAGTTTCTGAAAAATATTTATTTATTTATTTAAACTTCATGTACAGTAGTGGTACATAGGCGGACTTAATGCAACAAAGCATTCTCTATCATTCAACCATTGGGTTAAAAAGACAACACTGTGGTAGGTGTGCACAATAAATAAATAACAGATATTTTTGAAATAGAATGTAGTATCATTAAATTAAGAATAAAATATTAATTATAAAAAATAAATATTTAAACAATAATAATATATTATATATTTTTTTATGTTTATTAATTATATTATTATTATATACTAGCTGTTGCCCGCGACTTCGTCCGCGTTAAGTTCGTAAAACTGTACAATCACTCTGTGCTTGCAATTCATTCCGAAAGCATCGCAATAATTTATTGTACTTTAACATAAAACGGTTAAAGGTAAAAATATCCAAATTAAGAACTTCCTCCTTTTTTAGAAGTCGGTTAAACACTCAAATTAGCTTCAGGAAACATGTTATGTACTCGTCCAGATCCAGATGTATGACCGTCAATGAATAGAAAAGGGAAGTATGGGTCGTAGCAGTTGTCATTTCTGCCTACCCCAAGGGAAAAGGCATATGTATGCATGGGCATATGTATGTTTCTGGTTTATGTTCTGGTAAAACCACATTGTATATATGATTTTAACCCCTCGCCACAGTGAGCACGCCACAATCAAATCGCAGCGGTAATGCCTGTCTTTGAGAAGTGTCTACAGAAGCGGCACGGCATCCTCTCTTTGTGCAGGACTCACCGGTTGTGGGTATTCCGGAAGGTATCTGTGTCGAATTCAGCGGGAAGAAACACTCGGGTCTCACCATTGTGCGAAACGCCCGGAGAATACGATGGAGCATACGGTGGAAGTCAGTCCCGCTTGGTCGGAGCGCCGGCGCCGCCTTGTCCTTATGGGGGCGATTGGTGGAGAAAATGACAACCAGTAGCCTCCTTCAGTGAAGCACTACGATCAAAGAAGGTGGCTGAAACTATGAGGGATAGGACATCCTGACTCCTCAGCGGTCGCTGCAAGGGACGCTCCGGGTGTTGAAAGCCGCAAGGCAATTCCCAGCTATCGCAAACACCTGATTGCGGTGGTGCTGTCCGGCCGTCTGGTCAAAGCAGTCCTGAATCGACGGCGCGTAGTATTCTACGCGCGACTCAAAAAGATTTCAGCAAATGGATAGGGCCCTCTAGGGCCGTTGTCTGCTAGCTGCTGCTGCAAGATTGATCGAAAGAGTTATCTCCCATAACAATTTTCGCCACAATAACTTTTCACTGAAGAGTTTAAGCAGTTAGAGAGCTTTGGTAGAGGTAAACGAAGGAGCATAATCGGGACACCAACCTTCAGCTGGATAACGTGCACTGATAGTGAAAAGCCTTAAGTGAATCCAAAAACTACCATCATCATCCGGCAGACATTAAGTCCGCCGCTGTACATTTGTGCATAAAGGATTAAATAAATAAATAAATAAATCATCAACTATCTTCTTCCACAACAGTACTTATAAAGAATTGGCGAGGGCATGCTTGCATTGATTGTTGCAGTTTGATCATTTTAGGCGTTAGAATTACTTGTTCATTTACCTAGGATATGTTGGTGTGTATTTAAATGACATCCCCGTATATAAGACAAATGTTTTTTCCATAGTAGGAACTACCTTATGAAGAGTCTCCAACTTATGAATGAACTACGGCGAAACCTTGTGCGCGTGTATCCTCGTTCAATCGAACTCGCATATTGATGGCCAAACCGAGAAATTACTGACGCCGATTGCCTCTATGAGGACACGGCGGTTCACTCAAGATGGATAGACCTCCACCGCATGCTACACCGAGTCCTCCAGGTGATTTACAAAATGGTAATATCAGGGTACTTTCAACCGAACCCAGAACAGAAACCGTTCGAAACACCCACAACAGTCCTGAGCTTATCCATAAAACAATGAAATTATGGTTAACAAATGTAACAGCCGATAAGTGTTATCCCTGAGACTGGCCTCCCTTAGAGGGTTGTACCAGTGTTGGTCACCACTCATTGCAAAGAGGTAACGTCCAGATATCGACGTAAGGCTGTAAGGAATCTGAGACACATCATACGTTGTCGAACTGTGGTCAGAAAAACATATTCGATCCCGTTTTATATGAAGTGGTGACTGCAAAAAATAAAACACACCATTATTAATCCGCAAGGTGCCATCATGCCGGAGGACACAGTGGAGATGTGCCCTGCAAGAGCGGAGCACCGCCTTGTCCTCGTGAAGGCAATCGGCGTCAGTGACCTCTCGCGCCGGGCTCTGATCCAGAGCGAGGAGTAATGGCAGGCGGTCGCCTCCTTCTGCAAAGCCGTAATGCTAGCGAAGGCGGAGGCCGCACGCGTTAGGGAACGAACGGCCTCACGCCGAGCCAAGATTCCGACCCCGACTACCAATCACGGTAGACGCGGGCTTCCGGACGTCAAGCAATGGGTAGCTAGCCGTCCTGTAGTTGACAGAATCGAGCCCAATCCTCAACAGCGCGTAGTGATAGACACAGGTGTAGTTTTAGTCAGTAAAAGATTGACATGTCCTCCCGCTCCAACCAGAGCGGGAGAAGTCATTGGATGATTTCCACCCTTAAAAAAAGAAAAAAAGGTGCCATCATCATTATTATTTCAGCCGAAAGACGTCCACTGCTGGACATAGACCTCCCCAAGTGTCGCTATAATGACCGGTCCTGTGAGTCTCTCAACCATCGGATACCCGCGACCCTCACCAGTTCATCGGTCCACCTGGGGAGCATCCAACGCAAGGTACCCTGTAACCCCTTCCGAAAATGTGGCCGTGTTATTTTAAAGTAAATAATTAAATACATATAGGTATTTGCTTTTGTCGTCTTTGGTTGGTATCCCTTGAATAATCCCTTAGCTTGTTACTATAATGCGAAAAATATAATAAAAATAAGCTGTAGGATTGTTAAAAATGCCTCCGTCTAACACCAGTTTAACCATAACTGTAATCGTGGGCGATGGCCATTCTTCTGTCACTCAGAAAATTACGTAAAATACGCAATGCCATCTATCAAATTTAATATGAAGTTCAACCGTCATTGTCATCATTATTTCTACTTTGAGTCTTTAGATGGCGTTGCGAGTTGCGTGTGGTGTCATATTTTACTTCTCCAAAACTTTGATTTCATACCGTTTGTCTTTCATATGCTTTGTTTCATTGCGATGAAACAAAGCCCAAAGCAAAGAGTAAGATAATTATCAAGTTCCACACAATTTAAATGTATAAAAGTTATCTACATCGATTTCTAAAATTAATAATACGCATTTCACTAAAAATTTCTACAGATATATTATATACGCAGATTAATAAAAAAAAAAATTGTAAGCATGCAAAAATATATAAAAAAGTCTTATTTACGATGACAAAATAGAACAAAAATTTCTCCTAAGAGAGCCGTACGGGATTTGAACCACCTTCACATTACATGAAAGTCTAGATGCGAAACCACTGCGCTGCGGTCTTCGTTGAATAAACTATAAAATAGACGTTCTTATATAAACGTCATAATTGACTGGTTGGCTCCCTAACGATGATAGCGTGATGATTTTCGTTTTAGAAGTTAAATTTGCAGCTAAATGGAATAATGTAACATTATAAGTACGTGATTTTATTCGTTGCTTTGATTTTATTATGTGTTTTGATTAGTTTGTACAAAATATTTAGAAGATATCGAATAGAAATGTCAATTTTATTTTGAAAAAATGGTAAAAGTTATTTTAATACAAAAAAAATAAGACAAAATAATGACAAAATTTTTAACTGTAGCTGGGAATTGATCTCGCGGCAAATGTCGTTCAATACCTACATTTTAGATTATTGCTCACCCCCCATAGCAAATAGCGTGATAGTTTATAGCCTATCAGTTGCCCTGACCTATAAGGATTGAGTATGCAAAATTTGAACAGGATCGGTTCAGTAGTTTTTGCGCCAATTAATACCATCGCAAAAGAATTTTACTGTTTTATTATATGTATAGATTATTATTAAATATATTTGCATGTTATCCAGGGGTCGGAATTAATCAATGTATCCTAGCCGTGTTTGGGCTTATTAGAATTGTCATGAGATGCACTTTGGCTAAAAGGTACTATCGAACTGATCTGATGATGCAGCCGGAAGGTGGAAGGGAGATACAGGAACTTCATAATAAAACAATGTAACCTAGCAGTGTTTGGAGTAATTCCTATTGTCATGAGAAATAGGCATTCTGGTTGTAAGTGTATCGCAACTAAAAAGTGTGAAATACCACCGACTTCCAAAATTAAAGGTATTTTGATCGTTTTAGTGTTTTTTTGGTGAAGTCGGTTATTTTTTTTTTTGTAAAATGTTTTTTATTGTAGTAGGTATTATGAATAAAATATATTAATAACATGTTTTGGTTTTATTCTTCAGATTTATTGTAATCAGAGGCCGGAATTAGGTAGAGTTATTCATGTACTTGCTTCGAAATGTTGATATTAATATGGATGTTCCCGGGATTTCTAATGAAAATCACGTGTGACCAACTAAATTACAAATAAATAACAATATAAACCTCAGAGATAGATAAGACAAATAAAACAAAGATAATTAACATACAATTTTTATTAGTATTTTTCATTGAAAAAGATCTCTCTACGTCAACTGAGGTGAGGTTAACTTTATACACTTCCTCCTCCTCGTGCTATATTTCTGATAGTGTCATATAAAAATTCTGCTCTTTAAAATTAATTTTGGGTTTTGACGCATTTTTTTTTTTTAGGAGGCGGAGCGAGAGATAGTGTCAGACTTTTACTGACTAAAAACCCACTCCTGTTCCTTCGTTGTATGTGAGCACTAAGAGAAGGTTTTCCAAAATTCACCCCCTAAGGGGTTTTTTTATTTTTATTTTATTGGGTGGGAAAATCATCTTATGACAAATCTCGCTCTTAGGCAGAGCGAGAGACAGTGTCAGACTTTTACTGACTAAAAACCCACTCCTGCTCCTTCGTTGCCTTCGTCCCAGGGCCCCGGGTTTTGTTTTCACACTAGCCATGGCCCCAGTAGGTTTCGACCCTATTGGGCCCCTACGATTTGCGGACCGAGCCCAAGTCGTCGACGGCGCGTATTGTTCCACGCGCGCCTCAGGGAGATGTCGCATGCTTACTCTTAAAAAGACCTAACTCAAAAACAGGGTGTTTGGATTTGAAAACACACGTTTCAAAAATAAGGTTCAATTTTCAATAACCTCTTTTTTGAGTTACGTCTGTTTTTAAAGGAGTGTGCGGCATGTCCACTTTATTCTTTCAGTGTAAGTAAATGTGTAACTCTACCTAATTCCGACCTCTGATGATAACCCAGTTCTTGAGGAAGGTTATAGAGCTTAACATCACACTTCGACCATGACCTGATTTTTTTTTAAACTAGTTTGACTTCGTTTGCGTGGAGATTATTTTTTTTGGGGAAATTTTTTAGCGTTTCGCTTCGTCGTTTATACCGCGTACATCGAAGGACTGGAACAATTTGTCTGCTGCGGTCTTCCCGTCCAACTATAATATAGGTGTCTTCAAGGCTAGAGTGAGTAGGCTCTTAATAAACTAGTGCGCCTGACCATCAATGATTGCATCTCCGCTTACCATCAGGTGGGATCGCAGTCAAGCACTGGTTTACATCAATTAAAAAAAAACAGTTTTCCAGTTCGGAGTTGTCGTCTAGGGGAATTAAGATGTTTCCTTCCCGGGAACTAAGTCCTATTTCCCCGGAAATATAAAAAGTAACCTAAGGTACTCCTTGTAACATCAGCATTGAATTTCTCGGCAAAATCGGCCGAGTCGTTTTGGAGGTTAACCGGAACAAACAGACAGATTGACAAAAAAATTAAATATTGCATTTCTATGATAGGTACCTAACTAACAATATTTTCGTAATATGCATTTAGTAATAAAAAATTATTTTGTATTTTTTTTTCAATTCATTTAAACCAGTGCTTGATTGCAATCCCACCTGATGGTAAGCAGTGATGCAATCATTGATGGTGAGGCGCACTAGTTTATTAAGAGCCTATTCGCACTAGCCTTGAAGACACCTAAATTATAGTTGGACGGGAAGACCGCAGCAGGCAAATTGTTCCAGTCCTTCTATACTCGGCGTACGTCGGGTTGTCCGTTGGTAGAAAGTAGATGGCGGAATCAAGTCATACAATTCTCGCGCACACTCTCCAAAATGCATCCTATAAAATACCGTAAGGCTGGCTACCCTGCGCCTGTGCTCGAGGCTTTGAAGATTGGACTTAACCAAACCTGGATCCCCAATTAGGCTCTGTGCACGCCTTTCCACTGAGTCCAAAGCTGCTAGAAGGCATTTTGCAGCTCCAGCCCATATGTGACTGCAGTACTCCACACACGATCGGACCTTTGCTTTATATAACATTAGAAGCTCTCCCGGTGTGAAGTACCATCGGACCTTTGCCAGAACGCCTAGTTTTCTAGCAGCTACCTTGACTTTGGACTCAATGAACCATTCAAAATTGAGATCTGAGGTAATTTCAACTCCCAAGAGCTGAAGGCGGTCGGTGCACTCCAGGTATGCATTCTGAAAAGCAGGAGCCAAGGTGAACGAGCTCCTTTTGATATTACAAAGAGATAAGTACTTACTTCAATTTTATTTGTATGTATTTGTGTATGGATATTAGATGGATGTATGGGCAAGTTTCTGGCAGCGGCTATGCCCCGATTTCTCCATACAAACTTTGATGCCTTGTGCAAAATTTCAAGTTCCTAGTCTCAGAAATTTCGACCGTGCGTTTATATGTCAGTCAGTCAGTTTTTCCTTTTATAGATTACGGACGAATCAAATTCCGACCAGCTGACGAGTCATAAAACTCAATGAGTATGTCTGAACTTCTCAGAAACCACGCATAATTAACCAATTCTTAAGGAAATCAGACACAAAAAAAAAACAAAAACATTCAACAAAAAAAAAAACAAAAGTTGTATCATACCTTCTTGCTTGTTAATCAATTCACTGAACACACACAAACTCAAGGTAACTAATAATAAAATATAACGAAGCATTTTACACATAAACTAATAAATAATATATAACTATAAACACGACCGGCCCGCAACGAAGATGCGGCGAGACTAATATAATACATTACGTAGGTTTAAAATGATAAGCGATACATAGTTTATTATTTTATGACGCAATTCCATTGCTGCGATTCACACGTGTTGTGTGTGTGTCTTTGCTACAAAGACACACACACACTACACTTAATCAATCATCTTGAGGTAATGCAAGACAAAAATTGAGTGTTTTATTCAGGTGTGGGTAATTTTTTTCTTTTGTTTTGGTTGGGAAAATCATCTTATGACAAATCTCGCTCTTGGGCGGAGCGGAAGATAGTGTCAGACTTTTACTGACTAAAAACCCACTTCTGTTCCTTCGTTGCCTTCGGCCCAGGGCCCCGTGTTTCGCTTTTACACTACCCGTGGCCCCAGTAAGCTTCGACCCTGCTGGGCCCCTGCGATTTGCTGACGGCCCTGAGGCGCGCGTGAAACAGTACACGCCGTCGACGACTTGGGCTCGGTCCGGTTACCGGACGGTCGGACGGCGAGCCACCCATTGCTCGCCGTCCGCAAGCCCGCGCCTACGGTGGCCGGAAATCGGGATCGGAATCCGCCTCCTTTGCTAGCATTACTGCTTCGCAGAAGGAGGGGACTTACCGCCATAATTGTGGCGTGCCCAAGGTGTGTGTAGATAGGAATTAAAACATGACAATTATTGTAGTATTTTTTCTGTTTTTTGTTATGATACTAACTTTCATTGACCAGCCTGTTGGTCTAGTGGTTAGTGGCCCTGACTGCTATGCCGGAGGTCGTGGGTTCGATTCCCACCCAGGATAAATGTTTGTGTGATGAGCACGATCATTTGTTCTGTGTCTGGGTGTAATTTATCTATAATATGTATGTATTTAGAAATATATAAGTATATTTATCAGTTGTCTAGTACTCATAACACAAGCTCTGCTTAGCTTGAGACTAGACGGCGTTATGTGATAGATGTTGGATGTATATGTAAGGTGTTAAAAAATTAACTTTAAGAATTTCGAGGGGACATTGTACTCCTAAATAACGAAAAAATCGCCTGCTCCGTACATTTTGGCGAGTTATGCGAACATAAATGTAGGGAACAGCTGACTTTTTTTTCGCGTATTCAGGTTTAGTCCCATAGCATAAGTTGTTCATAATGAAGAGTACAATGTCCCCTCGAAATTCTTAAAGTTAATTTTTTAACACCTTATGTATATTATAATCATCATCATCACCATCTTCCTGCCCTTATCCCGTGTTATTTGGGGTCGGCGCAACACGTTTTTTTCTTCCACTCTGCCCTGTCACTCGTCATGCTATCACTAACTTTTCTTTCATATCACTCTTCACACAATCCATCCATCTTTTCTTTGGTCTCCCTCTCCCTCTCCACCCATCCACATGTATACTGATAACTCTTTGAGTAACATGCGTTTCATCCCTCCTCTTCACATGACCATACCAAGACAAACGATTCGCTTTCAACTTTTCAGTCACTGGCGCTACTTTCAAACTTCCCTAATATATTCATTTCTCACTTTATCCATTCTCGTCACACCGCACATCCATCTTAACATTCTCATCTCCGCTACATGCAATCTTTTTTCATCCGTCTTTTTCACAGCCCAACATTCTGATCCATACAGTATGACAGGCCTTATCACGGACTTGTAGATTTTACCCTTCAACTTGAGGGGCATCCGTGGGTCACAAATTGTTCCAGTGACCTGTCGCCATTTCATCCATCCTGCGTTGATCCGATGTGTTACGTCCCGGTCTACCTCACCATCCCCTTGGATGAGTACCCGAGGTACTGAAAGTCAGAGCAGATCGGTACAATGTCCCCTCGAAATTCTTAAAGTTAATTTTTTAATACCTTATATATATTATAATTATAATTATAAAATTTAAAATATAATATTGTATTATTATCTCTCCATAGCCATACCTGATGAGTGGTGCAACAGTTCCCTGGTGCCCATCTTTAAAAACAAGGGTGATGTGCTTGAATGCAATAATTATAGAGGAATAAAGCTAATGTCACATACTATGAAAGCCTGGGAAAAAGTTGTTGAAAGAAGGCTGAGAGAAGAGAGTGAAATTTCACTGAACCAATTCGGTTTTATGCCTGGTCGGGGTACAACGGATGCCATTTTTGCTATACGGCAGCTGTGCGAGAAATACAGGAGTGCGCATAAAAACTTGCACATGGTATTCATTGACCTCAAAAAGACATACGACCGGGTACCTCGTGAGGTTCTGTGCTGGGCCCTTAAGGAGAAAAGTGTGCCTGGGAAGTATGTGCAGTTGATCCGAGCGATGTACAGTCGATGCAGTACCCAAGTCCGGTCTACAGTGGGCAACACTGGCAGCTTCAATGTGGCTGTCGGCTTACATCAAGGGTCGGCTCTCAGCCCTTACCTCTTCCTGATGATAATGGACGCTCTGACGTCGGACATTCAGGAAGAGGCTCCCTGGTGTATGCTGTTTGCTGATGACATTGTATTGGTTGCCGAGAGTGGCCTAGAGGTCCAGAACAGATTGGAGGTGTGGTGGCACAGACTGGAGAGTGTTGGCCTGAAATTGAGTAGAACCAAAACGGAATACTTGTTCTGCGATTTCGGTGGTCTCTCCGGTCCTATGCCCTTAGCTCTCGCTGGAACGCCCATACTAATCTGCTCCGACTTTCGGTACCTCGGGTCGCTTATCCAAGGAGATGGCAAGGTAGACCGAGACGTATCACATCGGATCAATACAGGATGGATGAAATGGAGACAGGTCACTGGAACAATTTGTGACCCACGGATGCCCCTCAAGTTGAAGGGTAAAATCTACAAGTCCGTGATAAGACCTGTCATACTGTATGGATCAGAATGTTGGGCTGTGAAAAAGACGGATGAAAAAAGATTGCATGTAGCGGAGATGAGAATGTTGAGATGGATGTGTGGTGTGACGAGAATGGATAAAGTGAGAAATGAATATATTAGAGGAAGTTTGAAAGTGGCGCCAGTGACTGAAAAGTTGAAGGGGAATCGTTTGTCTTGGTATGGTCATGTAAAGAGGAGAGATGAAACACATGTTACTAAAAGAGTTATGAGTATACATGTGGATGGATGGAGAGGGAGAGGGAGGCCAAAGAAAAGATGGATGGATTGTGTGAACAGTGATATGAAAGAAAAGGAAGTTAGTGATAGTATGACGGTTGACAGGATAGAATGGAAGAAAAAAACGTATTGCGCCGACCCCGAATAAGATGGGACAAGGGCAGGAAGATGATGATTGTATTATTATCTCTCCGTGTATGACGTAACGCAGCAATGGAACTCTACCTTCGTTCGACCGGGGATGCCCGAATACCGAATATTGTGATATCAATTTATGTTGTAAAGCGCGGTTATATCACAGTGTTGTATTTCGGTTTTTGGTAGCAGACTCAATAACAAAGGTGAGGCATTTTGATTTCTCGCTACTATGAGAAACGGGAGATCCCTTGGACCTTTAATTAAATTTTTATATTTTGTTATTATTATTATTATATCTAACCGAGACTGTCCCACTGCTGGGCAAAGCCCTCCGTCCATTATTAGGGTACCGTACCTTAAAGGAAGAAACGGAACCCTTATAAGATCACTATGTTGTCCGTCTGTCTCTCTGTCTGTCTGTCAAGACACTTTATCTCGGGAACGCGTGGAGGTATTGAGTTGAAATTAAAACCATGTACTCAGGGCTGCGGTTCCCTGAAGTTGTGAAAAAGTCATGCTTCTAAGTTAACGAAAAAAAAAGATACGCTTGTTTATGTCGCAAAAAATGTATATTTCAACACTCTCAAGGAAATCAAAATTCATAGGATACTTCCCGTTGACCTAGAATCCTGAAATTTGACATAGAGCAAACTCTTATAGCACAAGTATAAGAATAAATTTAAAAAAAAAAGTTTCCCAATCGGGAATTGAACTACAAAGATAAGTGTGTACGGAACCCTCAGCGCGCGAGTCCAACTCGCAATTGGTATTTTTAAATCTTCAAATTTTCGGAAATCAATATCATCATTCAGAATCTCGATGAAATATGTAAGGTTCGTATATATGTATACTTGTTTTGTTTATTTCTTTAATTTATGATATGAGTACATTACGAAGGGCCAAATAGCAGATTTTCAGATATCATTACCTGATTAATGTTGCACAAAAAACAACGGCGAGTATTTTTTTACTTTTTATTTAAACTTCATGTACAGTAATGGTACATAGGCGGACTTAATGCAACAAGGCATTCTCTACCAGTCAACCTTTTGGGTTAAAAAGACAACACTGTGGTAGGCTTGCACAATAAACAAATAACAGATAATTCAAACAGAAAAAATAAAATAAAAAATAAGTTATTTATAATAATAAAATACATATATATGCTAAAATTATAAACTAATAAATACTATGAAAAATATCAAATCATTAAGAGAACTTAATAATAATTCTGACGAAGAACAAACTAAAGTTGAGAGGACTTCAAGTAGTAAGTAGTTCCGAATTTTACGCTTAAAGGAAAACTTACTTTACGCTTTTTGATGAAATTATTAAGTGTCTACATATATCATGGTATATACATGCGAGATAATTTACTAAGTATTATCAAATCACGCTAAAACGTTTTTTTGCAATTTAGAAAAATCTTCGAGACTCCTTTCGGGAATTGAACTATTTACATAGGTAAGTTTGTACGGAACCCTCAGGGCGCGAGTCCGACTCACACTAGCCTAGTTTTTAACAGCTTTGAGCCACTACTTGCCAATTCCTAAGGAAGACATCTCTTGGACCTGTACCATGACGTTTAAAGTAAGATTGTTTCAATCTTATTTCCAGTGTGGGTAAGAGATGGCGCTAGACAACCTGTATAGCTCTGTCTCTCACCCACACTGGAATGAAAATGAAACAATCTTACTTTGAACGTCATTGTAACCCACTTTTGACCGGCCTGTTGGTCTAGTGGTTAGTGGCCCTGACTGCTATGCCGGAGATCGTGGGTTCAATTCTCAATAAGGTTCAGTTGAAAACCAGCGTCAGGCAACTACCACTGATTGCCATGTAGTTGTCTGGCATTTTTGCTAAACTGGACCTATTTGGCGCAGCCGTGAGACACACATTGTGTCAGTGTTTTTTCTTTGTTTTCACAGTGTGTTTATCCATGCGTGCCAAATAAAATATTTTTCTTTCTTTCTTTCTTTTAGTGTAAAACTAATCCAATAAAGACCTCTGAAAGTCTGCTATTTGGCATGAACTTTGACCCTTCATAATTGTACTGAAAAAAAAAAAAAAAAAAATATAACAATAACAGAATCGTAATCAAGATTCTAAATGACGAAAATGTTTTCCAAAAACTTTTACAGTTTTTAAATAAACTGTTCCAAGAATTTTTGTGAATTATATATTTTTTTTATTCTCGATAGGTTTGCGCTTGACCGCTATCTCAACTGATGGAAAGCGACGATGCGGTCGACGATGGAGCGCGCTTACCTAGAAGTAACCTATTCACTCTTGACTTAAAGATTCCCGGGTTGTAACCATCAGGAAACATAGATTCCGGCAAGGAATTCCACTCCTTAGCTGTGCGCACAATGAATGTGTTCCCAAAACATTTCGTGCTTAAAGGTGGGATGTTCACCATATTTGAGTAAATGACTGACGGTATCACCGAGTGCGAGCAGAGCTTTCAGATATTATCTCTCTGTTTTCGCATTGCCATTTTATTTAACATTGCGTTGAATTGCGTTGAATGAACCGGCAAGCTATTAATTCATTAAACCCCAAGCGAACGCGTTCGCTCTCTCATTGTCATTCTATTGTGTCTCTAATTACGGTATTCGAAAGGTTAAACCATGCTCAGCCCCCCTAGCCAAGTTACGATCTTTTCGACTACGTCGAGTAGGCCACGCCTCCGATTCCTTTGTTCGGACGTCATCTCAACACTCAGTCACGTGGTCAGAACAAAGGAATTGGAGGCGTGGCCTACTCGAGGCGTTCGACGAAAACGAAACGGTCGTAACTTGGCTAGGGGGGCAGGTTGACGATAGAAGAATAGGGAAGGACCCTCTTAAGTGTCTGTACAACTGTACAATATGTGAAATCATTGAAGCAGACGCGATCTCGGTAAAATCGGGCTGAGTATTTTATTGTAGTATTGACTACCTCAGCGAAGTTTGCCGCGAAGGCTGACTTGACACATTTGCTGCCAAATACTACTTTTCTAGAATGTTTTACATCCATTTTCTAAAGGTAAACAGACACACACTCACACCTACACACCACACTCACACAGCCACACCTTAGTTTTAACTTATTTTTTACTAAGACTTGTAACTTCTGTGCAAGGTTCAGCATAATTATAATTCTACTTTTTATTTCTTGTTTTTAAATTTTTCAGGCTCTAGTTTTTAAGTTACTTTAAACTCTTTTTAACTTGGTTTAATTTTAGTTTTTTTTTTATGTTCTTTTTATTTTGAGCTGTATGGCCTTAAGCCTATTATTAACACTGAAACTTTTAATAAGTATGTTGCTACATATTCAAAAATGTTTAAAAACACTTGTAAGGCAGCTAAGGCCTTGTACATTAGCAACAAAGTGAAATCAGCAGATAATAAAATAAAAACGGTTTGGAAAATTATAAATAATGAAACCAACAGGAACAAAAAACATAACAATGATTACACATTGGAGACACATCATGGTCTTATTAGTGATAACAAACTATTTTTAGCAAGATATTTGAGAAGGTGATGTTAAATCAAATGCTTAATCATTTTAACACAAATAACATTTTACACGATAAACAGTATGGTTTCACCAAAGGACGTTGTACTACTGACGCTGGTGTCTCCTTACTAAAACACATTTTTAATGCGTGGGAAGAGGCACAGGATGCTATAGGCATCTTCTGTGACCTGTCTAAGGCGTTTGATTGTGTGGTTCATGAAACATTACTCCTGAAACTTGAGCATTACGGACTAGGCAAAACAGCTTTAAGCTTATTAAAATCTTTTTTGATTGACAGACAGCAACTAGTTCAAATTAACGGTGTCAATTCGTCGGGATTAAATGTGAAAATGGGGGTACCCCAAGGTTCAATTTTAGGTCCTTTTTTATTTTTAGTTTATATTAATGATTTACCCTATTTGTTGCAAAATAAACTTAATATGGTGTTGTTTGCCGACGACACTTCTTTGATTTTTAAGATAAATAGAAGGACTAATAATCTTGACGACGAAAATAACGCCCTATTGCAGGTCCAAAACTGGTTCACTGCTAATAATCTAGTTTTAAACGGGAAAAAAACTAAATGCATAAAATTTTCCTTACCAAATGTTAAAGGTAGCGATTGTGATGTAGTATTAAACGATGAAAAACTAGAATTTGTCGATAAAACCGTTTTCTTGGGGATTACGCTTGACTCAAGGCTACAATGGGATCCTCATTTAACATCTCTTGCAGGACGGCTTAGCTCAGCTGCATATGCTGTTAGAAAAATCCGCCAATTTACGGATGTTGATACCGCTAGACTAGTCTATTTTAGTTATTTTCATAGCATCATGTCTTACGGTATCTTACTATGGGGACGGGCTGCAGAAATCGACTCAATTTTTATATTACAGAAAAGAGCGATCAGAGCTATATACAATCTTCGCCGCTGCGATTCTCTAAGGGAACTGTTTAAGGACATTAACATAATGACGGTGCCTTGTCAATATATTTATGCAAACATAATGTATGTTAGAAAAAATCTTAATCTTTTTAGCAAAAGAGGCGATAGACATAATTATGTTACAAGAAATAGGGACCAATTAGTTCAACCAAGTTTCAGACTAGCAAAAGTGGCCTCTTCTTTTATCGGGTACTGTTTGAAATGTTATAATAAAATACCTTCACAAATATTAGAACTCAATGAAACGAAATTTAAATCTTGTATTAAACGCACACTATGCAGGCAAGCATATTATAAGTTGGAGGATTATATTCAGGATAAAAATGCTTGGCTCAATGCTGGTCCAGCTCCACTACCACCGGGGTGTACAAATTGATTAGTATGGAAATTATTTTTTAATGTTTTTTTTCTTGAAATTGTAAAATATAAGTATTGTATTATATGTATAGAAGCATTTTTTCCACAGTTTGTAAATGTGAGTACCATGGAGCTTTTTATAGTTTTTATGTTGCTACTGGACTTATTTGACATAAATGAGCATGGCAGTTGAGAGTTTGTCATGCTCACTCAAATGTCTCACTGATGGTGGCGCGGGTGTTGGATCATTCGGTTCCCTTCAAAATGGTTGAGCTGAGTGGTGCTAATATTAGCGTCATGTCCGTGAACGGGCGCTGTCAGTTGAGGCTGGTCATCTCTTAGCTGCCAGTTGCTATTTTAATATCTATATTTAGTTTTTATTTACATTGTTCTCACATGATAGCGACAAGAAACATGTAACAGAGATATTTGTAATTACAAAATATGATTGAAAAGAGTGTCCATGGAGTTTCTTGCACATTCTTCTCCATAGAGATCTACGCTTTGGAATGTGCAATAAGCATAATTTATTTTTATTTTTCTGACTGACTGACTTCTTGACGTTTTAAAAGTGCCTGTAAATGGTTTATTTGGAATAAATGCTATTTTGATTTTGATTTTTTAAATTTTGTTATATTCTCCAGTGGCAAAAAAAAATGTATTATTTTTACTATCTACAACTCCGGTTACCAAGATACAGGCGCCGCTTAATTTGGGGACCACCCAATACTATAAAACTGAAGTCCACAATTAGTTACAGACCTATAATACATGAAGATTATTTAATTTAAGGTACCGTTTGTAACAATGTTTCAATCAATTTATTATATTATCATTATTTTGAAAAAACCTTTGTAGCGACATCTATGGCGTCACATAAGAACTAAGCCTGCATCGCGCAATCAAAGTTCTCCGCGCGATTAGAACATATAGAACAGCCCGAAATCATCTATCGCGCAGTTGCCCACCAGACATAACACCCGTCTGGCCGGAGGATCCTCCCTTTTCAACGGAGGTTTGCGGGACTTTACTCTCTGTTCCGCTTACCTCTAAAAGTTGATTATTGCTTAGCTCTCTGGCTAGTTTTTAGCTACATTAACGGGTCAAGCCAAGTCAATGTGGCGTGTGTGTAATTGGTGTAAAGGGGATGTTATGAGGAGAAATTTCATTTTCCTCTATCTGCATGAACTTTCTCACTATTCTGCAGGTGTTCAAAATTGCAGCTTTATAGAGTGATATGTAGATTGAATCTTTCAGGTCTATTAATTTGTGGCTATTGTGAAGATGGTTGGGTATAACTCCTGTAGTGGAAACAATAGGTACGACATATACTTTTTCTTGCCTCCAGATTCTTGTTACTTCTTCTTTAAGTTCTACATATTTACTTAATTTCTTTCCTATTGTCTTTTGCAAATTATGCGTGTTGGGGACTGCAATATCTATCAGGTATGTAACTCTAGTAACTTTATCTTAGAGAATGATATCTGGTCTATTGTAGTGAACAGTCTTATCGGTTACAATGGCGCGGTCGTAGTAGTTTGTGTGTAGTATTTTCTAAAACAGTCTGTGGGAAGTAATTGTAATAAGGAGTAATTGTATCTTGATTATTATTATTATTATAGTAACTGTGTTCATACAAAGACGTGGCTAAAATGACTTCGTATCCTAACCGGAAAAAAAAATACAGAAAAAAAAATTGATAGTTAGCATTTGACAGCAGAGTAAAAGTTATATTTATTTCTCTTTGGTTATGGTGTAAAAAAAATTGTACAATCTTTTTAAAATCAATATGTGTGAATTACGCGACACAGGTACATCAACCAAATTCAAGTTCATAAGAAATGATGCTTTAGAGAAAAGATATCGAAGATGTGGTCCCCTCAATCTGATCCAACACGTAGATATTTACGGAAAATACAAGTCAAATTACTGCGAACTGAACCGCTTGAAGCTATACACCAATTCTTCTGCAATTTCCATTACGGGAATATCTTCCACTGAATGCAAAGTCACCGATGGAAATGGCAGAATAGAATGCGAGGACTGTGATAGATATTCTTTATTGTACACCAAAAATACATTTTACATTAGGAAATTAACATTAATAAGGTGTCACAATGGGCGGTCTTATCGCTAAAAGCGATTTTTTAAAGACAACCTTTGGATGGATTTGACAGAGGAGAAAAAAAGATACGCAGGTAGTTCGTGGTGCATCTCCTAGAAGTGGATATTCAAAGTTAACTCGGTTTTCCATGACCCCAAAGTTATCTGGATCACATTTCAGCTCAGAAATTATGTTTAGGTGGGCGAATAAGAACAGATTGTGTAGAAGAAGCTAGAGTTGAGCTGTTAGTTGTAGCTGTTTTAAGTCCGAATCTGGAGTTTGAATAAAACGTTAAGTTTCAAAGGTCGTTTCATTTTCAATTTAGCACATATGCATGTTTTTAATTTCGTATAACCCCAAAGAGATTTAAAAGAGATCTAAAGAGATACAGTAGAGCAGCTATTTTTTTTTTTTTTTATTGGGTGGGAAAATCACCCTAATGACATCCCCGCTCTTGGGCGGAGCGGGAGATAGTGTCAGACTCTTACTGACTAAAAACCCACTCCTGTTCCTTCGTTGCCTTCGTCCCAGGGCCCCGGGTTCCGCTTTTACACTACCCGTGGCCCCAGTAGGCTTCGACCCTGCTGGGCCCCTACGATTTGCTGACATCTCCTTGAGGCGCGCGTGGAACAAAACGCGCCGTCGACGACTTGGGCTCGGTCCGGACGGTTACCGGACGGTCAGACGGCGAGCCACCCATTGCTCGCCGTCTGCAAGCCCGCGCCTACGGTGGCCGGAAATCGGGATCGGAATCCCGGCGGCGGTTGGAGCGTAAGGACCGTTGCCTCACGCGATCGGCCGCCTCCTTAGCTAGCATTACTGCTTCGCAGAAGGAGGCGACCGCCTGCCACTCCTCCTCGCTCCGGAGCATGGCCTGAACCAAGGCCCGGCGCGAGAGATCACCGCCGCCGATTGCCCCCACGAGGTCACGGCGTTGCTCTGCCCAAGCGGGGCACACCTCCACCGTGTGCTCCACCGTGTCCTCCGGGTGGGCCACACAGTGGCGACACCCGGGCGTCGTTTCCGCACGAATCCGGTGCAGGAACCTCCCGAACTTACCGCGTCCGGTAAGGACCTGCGTCATGCGGAATGTGAGGACGCCGTGAGGTCTTTCCAACCACGCCTCAAAGAGGGGACTTACCGCCATAATTGTGGCGTGCCCATAGAGCGGCTATCAGGATTATTGTCTAAAGAAAAACTGTCATCCTTCGCTTCAGTGACGCCATCTAGTTTTGAATAGCAAACACGCGAATTTTTGTCAAAATCTATACTTATAATAAATCTATAGAAGTGAAAATTCTGTTCATTTAAATATCAAAAAAATAAAGGCGCGGGGTGTTTCTAGACCGACACCGAACTCAAAAATTTGATTAAAAAATTTTTTGTCTGTCTGTCTGTTTGTTCAGGCATCACGTAAAAACTACCGGTTCGATTACGATGAAACTTGGTACAATTATTCTTTAATATCCTGGGCACCACACTGGGTACTTTTTATCCTGAAAAAGTATGTATAACAAAAAAAAAAAAAAAAAAAACAAACTTAATTTTAGCGGTTTGAATCCTAGATCCGATTACTGTACCAAACGCAAATAATAAGTTTGTCGCATGTTACGTCACCCGCAGTGCAGTTCATTAAACGCTGCACACGTTAAGATACTATAATATTTTATCTTAAGATACAATATCGGTCACCATACAATTCAATGGACTATCACACACATGACGAAGATAATAAATAATATGTCATATTTTCGTATCTCAAAAAACCTGATAAAACCATTTTCGACTTCTACGTGGACGAAGTCGTGGGCAAAAGCTAGTAAATAATATAAATGTAACTATCGCTCGGTAGGTGGCCAGGGGCCTTACCATGATATGTTACGATTTCAGTAATACAAGCGAAAAAGAGTGATGGAGCTATACACTCTATATAGCTCTGAAAAAAGTTAAAAGTTCTGTTTAGGTCGTAAAATGGATCACGTTAAAGAGTTCGTGGTAGAGCCTAGGGAGGATTAAGTTTTTCAGCAATAGATGGCGTTATCACAAAATCAGCAAATGTTCTAGAATTATTTATGAAATTGATTAAATTCTAATTAATTACTGTGTAAATACCAAGAATATTTATGAAGTTAGGTCCAGTCATTTTACCATAACAAGATTTGCAATAGCGTAATTCGCAACTCTGCATATTTTCTCAGAAAATAATGTCTTTGTATAATGTCCATGTCATACAAGTATTTATAGTAATGCGTGTAATACGCACGCAGGACCCGTTTTTTTGTATTTTAATATTTTCTGTATCGGCAATCCCGCGTGCGTGATGATATCCATACGATTTTAAAAACAACCTTAGGCTTAGGGCTATACTTCACTGGGACACCATGGCGGCATGCCATGGTGTCCCGGTGTCCGCAAGCTACCAAACTAGAAACCATACAGTCACCCTTGGGCTTAGAGCCATACTTCACAGGAACACTATGACTGTATGCCATGGTGTCCCGGTGTCCGTAAGCTACCAAACTAGACACCATACAGACACCAGGGTCGCTACACTACACTGAGACAGTATCAAAAAGGACATGTGCATGCGTCCGTGTTGGTTGCGAAACCAAACAGACACCAGGTGAACAACTCTCTATAGAGCTGTATACATTTTGTTGGTAGCGGCGACTGCTCGTGCGGTCGCGCCGCCATGGTGTCCCGATGAAATATATAATCCCTAACTGTCCACGGACGCGCAGCTTCATAGACGCGTATTCGTCATTATATAGTACATACAATCTGGGAACCTATCAATGAAGCTGAACGACACGACGACACAGCACTGCCGCTTGGTCGACAGAGGACCATAGTTTTTTTTATGTAAGCTGTGAGTAGACGTACACTAAGCGTATAATGACGAATACGCGGCTGTTGTACAAAGATACCTGCGTGTTTTGATTGATTGAATCCGTTATTTCAATGAACTTATCTGGCGAAATTTGCGGTAATCCAAGAGGCCCACTTTCACAATCAAAACTGTCCATAAGACCTCTGCGCCGATTAATCACAAAATGTTAATTGGTCAAATAATTTTCTTTTATGACGATTATATCATGCTGTAACATTATAATATCCTCAGCCCCCCTAGCCAAGTTACGATCATTTCGTTTGCGTCGAACGCCTCGAGTAGGTGACGCCTCTTAACTAATATAAACATTAACACTAATAACTTTAACATAAACTTATTAATTGTACGGTATTTAATTGTTATTATAACTATATATAATGATGACGAGACATTTGTCGTTAAGGAACTTTACAAGGTAATCAAACAATTTTAGTTACTAAAGGACTTCGATGAGGAATAATTTCATTTATGACTGGCCTGTTGGTCTAGTAGTTAGTGGCCCTGACTGCTATGCCGGAGGTCGTGGGTTCGATTCCCACCCAGGACAAATGTTTGTGTGATGAGCACGATCATTTGTTCTGTGTCTGGGTGTAATTTATCTATAATATGTATGTATTTAGATATATTTAAGTATGTTTATCAGTTGTCTAGTACTCATAACACAAGCTCTGCTTAACTTGAGACTAGATGGCGTTGTGGAATATAATTATTATTTTTATTATTTATTGTTTCAGAAGTCTTTCTTTTATTTCTTTTTTTAAGCATTTTTTCATAGAAGTCTTGCACCTAATATCGAAATTGGGGCTATTTGACTTCCAACTCGAATTATCCCTTTTAACCCCTTCCAAATTCCTCTACTGAATACCATTATTTTAATTAGTTCAGGAGTATCTTTAACTTGAGCTCATCATGCTATTATAGAAAATAATAACTCTCAAATAACTCAAGGCTTATTTATTACTATTTTTTTAGGGGTTTATTTTACAATTCTTCAAGCATATGAATATTTAGAAGCACCTTTTACTATTGCTGAAAAAATTTATGGATCACCATTTTTATTGTAGTAATTATTGGAACATTATTTCTCTTTATTTGTTTAATTCACCACTTAAATAATCATTTTTCTAGAAATCATCATTTTGCGAGAACAAAGGAATCGGAAGCGTGGCCTACTCGAGAAATTCGACGCAAACGAAACGATCGTAACTTGGCTAGGGGGGCAGTAGCCTCGTAGCATCTAGATGGTCGAAAGTAACCGATGGTAGACGCTAAAGATCTCTTGCAACGAAGACTGGTAAGCACTCAGGGTCAGTCTCCTTTATGATACATATCATATCCTCCACGTCACGTTTTTCTTTACCATCTCCATTCCGATTTATGTTGCGGCCACTAGTTTTAAAGAAATAACGTTTTAAAGAGAGCACTGGTGGCCGAGTGGTAACGGCCCCGACTTACGAGCTGTAGGTCACGGGTTTAAAACCAAGCCAGGCGCATTACTTTGTGTAATTTATTTCATCAACACTGCTTTCAAAACGGTGAAGGAAAACATCGTGAGGAAACCGGCATGTCTTAGAACCAAAAATTCGAAGACATGTGACATCCACCAACCCGCACTGGGCCCGCGTGGTGGATTACGGCCCATTCCCTCTCCTAGAGAGGAGGCCTGAGTCCCAGCAGTGGGAACATTAAAAGGCCGACTATGCTATATGCACTAGTTTTCACGGATTCAAAACGTAGCTTCTTAGCCGTTACAATTTCGTCATTTTTAAACACCGTATTACATAAAATAATGTATTATACTGTCCTCGTCCTTCTTTTGCACAAAGGCAAGCAACTTATTTATTTATTTATTTATTTATTACAACGGTTAAACAACCAATTACAGCATTTAAACAAAAAGTTTTAGGTTAAAAACAACATGTACTTACATCAATTCCTCTCACAGTACTTCTGACATACCAATAAAATCATCTTCCATTCATCCGCAAACAGATCGTTTGTTGGATATGAATCCAAGAGATCATTTAGTGCAGCCAAAGTGCGAGGTATTGGAGACTGCGCACGGGCAACAGTGCGACACTGAGGTACAGCAAACATTCTGTGCTTTTTGCCGCGGCAGTAATTGTCCGGGACAAACTTCTTTTTTTATTCTTGATAGGTTCGCGCTTGACCGCTATCTCACCTGATGGAAAGCGACGATGCGGTCGACGATGGAGCGCGCTTACCTAGAAGCAACCTATTCACTCTTGACTTAAAGATTCCCGGGTTGTAGCCATCAGGAAACACAGATTCTGGCAAGGAATTCCACTCCTTAGCTGTACGCACAATTAATGTGTTCCCAAAACGTTTTTTGCGTATAGGTGGGATTTGCACCATACAACAATAACTCCGATATAATAAAAATAATTTTAATTTCGTGTGGATTCCATCAACGATTGCATCACTGCTTACCATCAGGTGGGATCGCAGTCAAACGCTAGTTTATATTAAAAAACAAAAACTAATAATTTCAATAACATGTTTTATGCTTAAGGATAACCACAAAACCAGATTCTTAAGACTCTACGGAATGATGATATGATTGACCTGCATTATAAAAATGTCACGTTTTAAGCGGCACTCATTTTTGTGTTACTTCCATTCTTGCGGTACGGGGCGTTTAAGACCTTGTTTGAAAACTCTCATTATGACGGTAAGGGGCTTATTAAACCTCGTGACGTTTAACAAACTAAAAGCTTTTTTAGTTAAGTGTGGTACGATGTCACAGTGACCCCTTACTAAAGTAAATACACCACTGCATTCTGTTTTAATTTTTAAGGACATTTTTAGTTTGGATACCCAAACTTTGCCGTGTGAAAGTCATACGACTTTAGAATGGTGTCGCAGGAGAGGGGGTTGGTAGCTGGGGCAGGTTGGGTGTAGACCCCTGTCCGAGTCGGGGTGCCCCCCTATCTTGAGCTCGCTTCGCTCGCTCTTGCATCTTAAATTATCCTAGTAACAGTAATAACTTGTACACACATAAATAATTATAAAAAACTTCCTCCTTCGTACAGGTCAAACATTAAAGTTTAAAATAAAAGAATTTCTTCGCAGACGGAGACCAACATTCTGACTTAAGATCAGACCACAGACTATGACTATGTTAATACATGACGGAAACTCGTAAGAATGAAACAGATAGAGAGAAAAAAAAAAGTAGTTACAATAGTTACAACTTAATTTTAGTGGTTGACCATTGGAAAGTCATAATGACGCCACTATATTAGTAGATTACCAAACTTGTCAAAATCAACAATTATGAAGTCAATGATAGATCATTCTGGCACTATTGTAATAGCAGACTTGAGGCCCTCATTGTAAGTAACGATGTGACCGACGATGGAGCACGCTCGCCTAGAAGTAACCTATTCACTCTTAACTTAAAGATCACCAGTTTCTAGCTATGCTAAACAAACATACCAAGGTCACCCATAAAACCGGTCAAGTGTGAGTCGGAATCGCAAGCAGAGGGTACCTATGTAAATATTTCAATTCCCGTATCGAATGTCGAAGATTTTTCCGATTCGTTACGCTTTTGTTTTTTTTTTTTACGCAACTACATGCATGTAGCGGAGATGAGAATGTTGAGATGGATGTGTGGTGTGACGAGAATGGATAAAGTGAGAAATTAATATATTAGGGGAAGTTTGAAAGTGGCGCCAGTGACTGAAAAGTTGAAGCGGAATCCTTTGTCTTGGTATGGTCATGTGAAGAGGAGGGATGAAACACATGTTACTAAAAGAGTTACGAGTTTACATGTGGATGGATGGAGAGGGAGAGGGAGACCAAAGAAAAGATGGATGGATTGTGTGAAGAGTGATATGAAAGAAAAGGAAGTTAGTGATAGCATGACGAGTGACAGGGCAGAGTGGAAGAAAAAAACGTATTGCGCCGACCCCAAATAACACGGGACAAGGGCAGGAAGATGATGATGATGATGAACTACAAATTTACAGTTTTCAGACTTTCAATACTCAATACTTTATTGCATTCCATATTATGTACATAGGTGGTATAAAATATAGTCAAGATCAATATGGATCCTGTCGGGCACAGCAAAGTTAGGAGAGAGGATGGCGGCAAAGTAACAATACATGGAATTTATAATATAATAATAATAAATAAAGTGCCGCCTGAATAAAGTGCTGAATAGTCTTTTGTCAGGCGGAAACAAGGTGCGCGCTTTCAACGGTTGGGTCATGCCGGTATTGATGTATTCTTTCGGCATACTCAAATGGACTCAGACAGAACTCGACGCCCTGGATAGGAGGGTCCGCACACTACTTACCGCAAATCGGATGCATCACCCACGGTCATCGGTGATGAGACTGTATATCCCACGGAAGTGCGGGGGTCGTGGCTTCTTAAATGCTAAGACCCTGCACAACCGCGAGGTATGCAGTCTCAGGGAATACTTCCAAAAAACCGACGTGGGTATGCACCGAGATGTGGCAGTGGTGGACAAGGGCCTCACTCCGCTCTCCTTGGCAAACGAGAACTGGCGCAAACCTATAGTACTGGATACTAATGACCGCATAGAAGTATGGCAGAGCAAGGAGCTTCACGGACGCTTTTACCGGGCCTTACATGGGCCTGATGTAGACCTGTTAGCGTCCGTATCTTGGCTGCGTTTCGGTGACCTCTTCGGGGAAACCGAAGGTTTTGTCTTTGCGATTATGGACGAAGTTATGATGACGAACAACTACCTTAAATACATTGTGAAGGACGGTACGGTTGACATCTGTCGGGCATGCCACCGACCCGGGGCATCAATCCGACACCTTATTTCTGGGTGTTCTCATTTAGCTAACGGAGAATATTTGCATAGACACAACCTCGTAGCCAGGATTATCCACCAGCAACTTGCTCTTAAATACAATCTTGTGGAATCAGAAGTACCGTACTATAGGTATGTGGCCGACCCAGTTCTCGACAATGGCAATATCACGTTATATTGGGATCGATCTATCATCACTGACAGGACTATTGTTGCCAATAAACCTGATATAGTGGTGGTAGATCGACTAGAGCGTCGCACAATGATTGTTGATATAGCGGTCACTCATGACGAGAACCTCGTGAAAGCTGAGAAAGATAAGCAAACTAAGTATCTTGACTTAGCTCGCGAGGTTGTCGACATGTGGGAAGTGGATAGAGCAATCATTGTGCCGATAGTCGTGACGGCCAATGGCTTAATTTCCAAGAGCCTCGACCAACATCTGAAGAGGCTCTCGTTAGGCAGTTGGATCAAGGGCTTGATTCAGAAGGCAGTACTCCTGGACACGGCGCGTATTGTTCGGAGATTCCTCTCTCAGGAGCCCTGACCACCGGTAGCTTGGACCCTGTTCCCGATGCCGGTGGGCTACTATTTTTTATATTTTTAAATGTTTTTTTAATTATTTTTTTTAAGAAATATTTAAAAATGTAATTAATATGTGTAAGTAATTTAATAAATGGAATAATAATAATATTCCACAACTTTCACACAACGTCATCTAGTCCCAAGCTAAGCAGAGCTTGTGTTATGAGTACTAGACAACTGATAAACATACTTATATATTTCTAAATACATACATATTATAGATAAATTACACCCAGACACAGAACAAATGATCGTGCTCATTACACAAACATTTGTCCTGGGTGGGAATCGAACCCACGACCTCCGGCATAGCAGTCAGGGCCACTGACCACTAGACCAACAGGCCAGTCTAATTATTTATTTAGGTAGATCTAATAGATGTATATTATTATGTATGTGTATAAGTATTGGTAGATTGTGTCCGACATTTTCATTTATTTTTTGTCATCTTTACTCTTTTTTTTTTAGTTTTTCATATACTTGTGCTATAAACTGGATTCTAGGTCAACGGGAAGTACCCTATGGCTTTTGATTTCCTAGCGAGTGTCAAAATATGCGCTTGAAGGGAGCATTAACTGCTTTATTTTTAGATTGCGTTTACTTAGAACCTTGATTTTTTCACTGTTACTTAGGGTAGCAGACCTGAGTACTTCAAATTAGTTCTAGCTTCATATCCAGCCCCCCTAGCCAAGTTACAATCGTTTCGTTCGCCCCGAACGCCTCGAGTAGGCCACGCCTCCGATTCCTTTGTTCACGTAACTGAGCGTTGAGATGACGTCAAAACCAAGGAATCGGAGACGCGGCCTACTCGAGGCGTTTGACGCAAACGAACGAGCTGAAGTATTCCTGAGACAAAGGGTCTTGACAGATGGATAGTAAAGGGATCCAATAAGGGTTCCGTTTTTGCCGACTTAGGTACGGAACCCTAAAAATAGCATCAAGTTATATAATTAAGTCGAAACAAATTTATGAAAGTCTATTTTTATATATTGATTATTGGTGTGATATCATAATATCGCTAGTCGAATAGCAGCGGTCACGTCGAACGCATGCCTCGTAAACATGCACAAATATCTAATATTGTGTCTGTGTGTCAGTTTGAATGGTGTGCTATGTGATCTTAATAAGAAAGAAGGTAATTTTTACTTATTTTTATTAATCCATAGTTTTTAAGAATCGTCTACCTTATGTGGCAGATATTGCTCGCAGAACCGATGGTCGTTGGGGACGTAAGGTTCTGGAGAAGCGACTGCGTAGACTGGAAGGCGTCCCACAAGGTGAAAAAAAAATTTTGTCTCTTCGAACAAATAGTAACTTTCCGCATTTGTATTATTTTGATGTGAATTAAAATATTCTTCATTGTCATTATTTAAGTGCTTCGCAAGCAATATGGTAATTTTGTATGTAACGGATGGTCGATGGGGACGAAAGGTTCAGAGGTCAAAGGTTCAGGGCAGACGCAGCGTTGGAAGGCCTCCCACAAGGTGAACCGATTACCTGCTGAGGGTCGCGGGAATGAGAGACGCACAGGACCGTTGTTGGCGACACTTGGGGTAAGCCTATAGCCAATAGTGAACTTCTTTCGGCTGAAATTATGATGATGATGATGATTTAGATGGAATTTTGTACAAGGGGAATTACCTACATGCTGCATGCGTGTTACATATTTATTAGACAAAAGCTAGAGAGCTGCCCTCGAGCGCCGATTGTACATACGTCTGTACAACTTGAATGATTTTGAAAAACGCTTAATTGTCGTTTTGTACACACGTTTGTACGATTTTTTTTTAGGAAAATATTTTGGTTTTTATATCTTTGGTTTTCCTAGAATAATCCTGAAAAATATTTTTTTTTTGTTTATTTTTAATTTTTTTGGTGATTTACGTAAAAACGTGCAATTACATAATAATAATACCCCAGGGCGCCCGAGGGGAATAATATTTTTTTTTATTATTATA
Source organism: Mythimna vitellina (assembly GCA_949316375.1). Taxonomy (NCBI): domain Eukaryota; kingdom Metazoa; phylum Arthropoda; class Insecta; order Lepidoptera; family Noctuidae; genus Mythimna; species Mythimna vitellina. The sequence continues at coordinate 10,282,664 of OX438713.1, read as the reverse complement.
GTATCTACTTACATTAATATTTTAGAGAAGTAAAGTTATTTTGTTTGTAGTAGGTAATCTGTGAAAGTACTGGTCCGATTGCAACTAAGCGTTTCGCTTCTTCGTTTATACCGCGTACATCGAAGGACTGGAACAATTTGCCTGCTGCGGTCTTCCCGTCCAACTATAATTTAGGTGTCTTCAAGGCTAGAGTGAATAGGCTCTTAATAAACTAGTGCGCCTGACCATCAATGATTGCATCTCCGCTTACCATCAGGTGGGATCGCAGTCAAGCACTGGTTTATATCAATATAAAAAAAAAAACTATATAAGATATATGAATATAAATGATAAAATAACTTTATATGATATGAAACACACCCTGTTTAAGAAGCAACGCTAGAAAAACTGCAAAATCATAACCAAATCAATTTACTCGTTTAAATTCAAATTCAGAATTTCACTTAGGAACCCCGGGTTTCTCTTTCGAAAGCCAACCCATGATCATTTAGCCCTCCTGGATCCCTACGGTTTTGCTGACATCTCTTTGAGGCGCGTGTGGAACATTACACGCCGGGCGGATGGCGAGCAAGCGCAAAACTTTCTCCTAAATCTCGAATCATTGTTTACCATCTACCCAATGTGTTTTAGGAGTTCCGTGCGAATGGAATGGCGTCAGAGGGAGGTGTGTGCAAGAGACACGATGTTTGACCACTCTGAACAAACAAGGCGAGCAACATCCCGTAAGTAATATCAATAATTTGCTTCATCAGGGTTTACCTTCAAAAAGCCTTTGAGTTTTGGAGACTATATCAGGGAGTGTAGGATTTTTAACTCACTAAAACCACACCCAGGACGTGTTTGATTCTGTATAGGTTGATTCGGGATCTGTAATTGCAGTCTAAAGTCTGACCTTGGCTACGGTTAATGACAACAGGCTCGCTCCATGACAAGTGATACATAGACACACACAGCAAAAAGCAGGGTGCGGTATTCAAGACAATGGTACCAATCCATAAATGCTATGATTGTAATTAAGTAGGTAACTAACCAATTTGACCAATTTAGCCTATCTTCGCCATAGTTTTTAAATCTTTTATTTGTCCCTATATAGGGTGACTGGTAATTAGTGACCGATACTTAAACACGTGATTGTACTCATGATTACAAACAACTTTCCCAAAGATATTTTTTTTTAAGTAATTAGTTTAATAACAAAACAGCTATTTGAAACTTTGAATTTCGCGCGCGCGCCTCCACCCGTTCAACTGTTAGCGGCTCGGCGCTCGTTATCGATGACGTAAGCAATGTACCTACATGTTTCGGCAAAATAATATCCAAAGACTCTTGCTGCTGCTGTTTTGTTATTGTGATTAAATTAATTTGTATAAAAAAAGTTTCTTTGGGAAAGTTGTTTGTAATCATGAGTACAATCACGAGTTTAAGTATCGGTCACTAATTACCAGTCACCCTATATACAGTCTCATTTGAAATTTTACCTTAGTGATACCCAACATGTCTTTGGCAGATCTACTTCCACAAACCTAGTGATTTTCATAGAGAGCCTAATGCCATTAACCCTGGGAAATATGTTGACGTGATTTATACCGATTTTAGCAGGGATTTTGATCGCGTCCCTCATAATATACTTCTACGTAATTTACCTGCTTAAGGCATCATTGGCTCCCTTTTTTTTTTATTGGGTGGAAAATCATCTTATGACAAAACCCGCTCTTGGGCGGAGCGCGAGATAGTGTCAGACTTTTACTGACTAAAAACCCACTCCTGTTCCTTCGTTGCCTTCGTCCCAGGGCCCCGGGTTTCGCTTTCACACTACCCGTGGCCCCAGTAGGCTTCGACCCTGCTGGGCCCCTACGATTTGCTGACATCTCTTTGAGGCGCGCGTGGAACAGTACGCGCCGTCGACGACTTGGGCTCGGTCTCGACGGTTACCGGACGGTCGGACGGCGAGCCACCCATTGCCTTCCGTCCGCAAGCCCGCGCGTACGGTGGCCGGAAATCGGGATCGCAATCCCGGCGGCGGCGGTTGGAGCGTAAGGACCGTTGCCTCACGCGATCGGCCGCCTCCTTCGCTAGCATTACGGCTTCGCAGAAGGAGGCGACCGCCTGCCACTCCTCCTCGCTCCGGACCATAGCCTGAACCAAGGCCTGGCGCGAGAGATCGCCGCCGCCGATTGCCCCCACGTGGAGACGGCCTTGCTCTGCCCAAGCGGGGCACACCTCCACCGTGTGCTCTACCGTGTCCTCCGGACGTTATCAATGACTCCCTTCTCTATTGGTTTAAATCCTATTTTGACGGTCGTTCCTTCTTTGGTGCTTTCAATGATTTCCAATCAAGTACCTATGAGATTACATCTGGCGTCCCACAGGGATCATATATTGGCCCAGTTGCCCTAAAGTAATGCTGGCGATTTAAAATTTTGTAAAATAATTCAATCAGACCTTGATGTTGAGTTGCTACAGAGAGTTATCATCAGCACGTAGCAGTAGTAAAGTAGTGTGATGATAAAAAAAATAATTTCAATACATTTTAAACTTTTGTTCTAACTCTAACAATATTTTCTATTTCTTACAATATAACTTTGTCCTATTTTTACGTATTACATCTATCGTGTTTTTATATTTAACTATGACATTTGGTAACTCGTTCTTTACAACCTCAAACGGTCCATTATAATGCATTCCAATTTATTTCCTGTTCGTTTTTTACCAATACCTTCTTTATCTATACTTATAATAAATCTGTAGAAGTGAAAATTCTGTACAGTGAATATATCAAAAAAAAAATGGCAGGGGGTGTTACTAGACCGACACCGAACCCAAAAACGTGATTAAAAAGATGTTTGTCTGTCTGTTTGTTCAGGCATCACGCAAAAACTACCGGTTCGATTACGATGAAACTTGGTATAATTATTCTTTAATATCCTGGGCACCACACTGGGTACTTTTTATCCCGGAAAAGTATATACAATAAAAAACAAAATTAATTTTGCGGTTCGATCCCTAGACCTGATTACTATACCAAACGTAAATAATAAGTTTGCCGTAGGTTACGTCACCCGCAGTAGAGTTCACTAAGGGGTGCTGCACACGGCTAAGATACTATAATATTTTATCTTAAGATACAATATCGCTAGCCATACAATTCAATGGACTATCACACACGACGAAGATAATAAATAATATTTCATATTTTCGTATCTCAAGAAACCTAATAAAACCATTTTCACCTTCTACGCGGACGAAGTCGCGGGCAAATGCTAGTAAGTTATATTATTGAGATTTTTGTCATAACAATGTATCCTTGCTAACTTACTTGCTATCAAATTTTCTTTCGCACCCCTTAGCATCGCATACGTCAGACATTCATCTGTCATTATGTACGAGATTACCATTTTATGCTATTTCTTTCAATGGAGTGTCAGTGACTGGCCATTGGAAAGTCATCATGACGATCCCATTGTCATTTTGCTAAAAGTTCGTAATCTAATAATTCATAATGGTCGATCATTGATCAATCAATGATCATGTGGTACGAGTAGAATGATAATATCGAGCTGAACCAGAAATGGTCAAAGGAACTTCTTACTCGCATAGATATTAAAATGAATATAGTGAAGCGACTATGACAATACAAATAAATAAATGGTTCTGAATTGTTACGTTGAAAATGGTATCATCGAAGTGATCTGATGATGATGATGGAGCCGGAAGGTAGGCACTGGAACTCCGTAATTAATCAATGTAACCTAGCCATGTTTGGGCTTAATAGAATTGTCATGTGATGCACTTTGGCTATAAGGTACTATCGAACTGATCTGATGATGGCGCTGGAAGGTTGGAGATAGACACAGGAACTTCATAATAAAACAATGTATCCTAGCAGTGTTTGGGTTAATTGGAATTATCATGAGAAACAGGCACTCGGTTTATAGGTGTATCGTAACTAAAAATTGTGAAATAAAAATCTTTTTACAAAAAAAAATAACCGACTTCACTAAAAAAAAAACACTTAAAGGATCAAAAAAACTTTAATTTCGGAAGTCGGTGTAAAATAAAATACAAAAAATACCGAGAAACACCTAGGTCTAGGTGTTTTTTTTTTTTTTAGTGATGTCGGTTATTTTTTATTTTTTTTGTAAAATGTTTTTTTAATAAGCTCGATATTGTCATTCTACCACAACTCTATTACGAGACCATTGACCGATCAATGATCGCTCATTATGAATTAACAGATTACGAACTTTTAGCAAAATGACAATGGGATCGTGTTGGAATGACGAATTTATAAAAATAGCAGACTTGGGCCCCTGGTTAAATGAAGGTAACGATGATGCCATCGCCATCACCTTTATAACCTCCTGCTGCAGTCTGGGCAATAATTACTTCTTCCTGGCGACGAGCTCCCGACGGCTTGCGACTCGACGTTACGCGTAGCTGACTGAAGTCGACGAAATTGCGAATCTAACTAGCGCCCGGTCGGGCAACTATAATGTCACAGGCGTAGGGTAGCCAGCATTTCGGTGTTTTACAGGTTGCATTTTAGAGAGTGTGCGCGGGAATTGCATGACTTGATTCCATCATCTCATTTTTACCATCGGACAACCCGACGTTTCAACAACTAAAGGGTGGATACTCGCTGAGTATCCACCCTTTAGTTGTTGAAACCTCTACGGTCCGGAATAAGCGTTTCGCCTCGTCGTTTATACGGCGTGTATCAAAGGACTGGAATAATTTGCCTGCTGCGATCTTCCCATCTGATTATAATTTGGGAGTCTTCAAGGCTAGATTGAATAGACTCTTAATAAACTAGTGCGCCTGACCATCAACGATTGCATCACTGCTTACCATCATGTGGGATCGCAGTCAGTAGTGAACCAAATAAATAAAATAATAAAAAACAGGGCAAGTGCGATTCGGACTGGCGCACTGAGGGTTCCACAAAAACAGTTCAAGTTCGATTCCCGAATTGAGTTACGAAATTTTTTCCGAATTGTAAAAAAAGTTTTTTTTTGTGATGTAACTACAAATTTACAGCTTTCAGATTTATTCCTATATCTATACTATAAGATCTTGCTTATGGCCAAATTTCAGTATTCTGGGTCAACGGGAAGTACCCTATGAATTCTGATTCCTTTGAGAGTGTTGAAATGTACGTTTTCTGGGACATAAACATTTGTATATTTTTTTCGCACCGCAGACTTGAGTATACGGATTTAATTTCAACTCGATGCCTCTACGTATTTCTGACGTGAAGGGTCTTGACAGACAAACAGACAGACGGACGGACAACAAAATGATCCTATAAGGTTTCCGTTTTTTCCTATTGAGGTACGGGACCCTAAAAATCACCAACAGCTAGACAGAAACAATGACTTGGTAAACTCTTATTTTCAGATATGTTCCAGACAAGTCGACGTGAACATCGTCTGTTGTACTGACTGCGAACTAGTAAATAGCACAAGGTAAAACAATAATTTAACAGTTTGACATTCCGGTAACATTTGCACATGGTGAGCAGTGGTGGCTGAGTGGTAACGGCCCTGAGTCACGAGTTGTAGGTCGCGGGTTCACACCCAGCCAGGAGCATTGCTTTGTGTCATTTTTTTCATCACCACTGCTCTCGAAACGGTGAAGGAAAACATCGTGAGGAAACTGGCATATCCTAGAATCAAAAATGTAGTACGTGTTATACGAAATGGCTTCGACATAAATATACCTTGACATGTATACATTTAATCTAGGGGAGCATTTCTTTATTTTTTTATTGTGTATAAGGGAGCCAATCCCAATTAGACAAGGAGCCGAGCCTAGTTAGACTAAAGCCGACCCCAGTTAGGCTAGGAGACGACCCCAATTAGACTAGGAGCCGATCCCAATTAGACTAGGGGCCGACCCAAATTAGACCAGGAGTCGACCACGTTTAGAATACGAGGCGAGCCCAGTTAGACTAGGAGTCGACCCCAAATAGACCAGGAGCTGACCCCATTTAGACTACGAGCCGACCTCAGTTAGACTAGGAGTCGACACCATTTAGATAAGGACCCGAACCCAATTAGACTAGGAGCCGACCACATTTAGACTTGGAGTAGATTCCAATTAGACAAGGAGCCGACTCCATTTAGACTACGAGCCGACCCCAGTTAGACTAGGAGCCGACCCCAATTAGACTAGGAGCCGACCCCAATTAGACAAGGAGCCGACCCTATTTAGACTAGGAGCCGACCCCAATTAGACTAGGAGCCGACCCCAATTAGACAAGGAGCCGACCCCAATTAGACTAGGAGCCGACCCCAATTAGACAAGGAGCCGACCCCATTTAGACTAGGAGCCGACCCCAATTAGACTAGGAGCCGAACCCAATTAGACAAGGAGCCAACTCCATTTAGACTACGAGCCGACCCCAGTTATACTAGGAGTCGACCCCAATTAGACAAGGAGTCGACCCCATTTAGACTAGGAGCCGACCCCAATTAGACTAGGAGTCGACCCCAATTAGACTAGGAGCCGACCCGAATTAGCCTAGGAGCCGACCCCAGTTAGACTAGGAGTCGACCCCAATTAGACTAGGAGTCGACCCCAATTAGACTAGGAGCCGACCCCAGTTAGACTAGGAGTCGACCCCAGTTAGACTAGGAGTCGACCCCAATTAGACTAGGAGTCGACCCCAATTAGACTAGGAGACGACCCCAATTAGACTAGAAGCCGACCCCAGTTAGACTAGGAGTCGACCTCGATTAGACAAGGAGCCGACCCCAATTAGGCAAGGAGCCGATCCCATTTAGACTCGGAGCCGACCCCAATCAGACAAGGAGCTAACCCCATTTAGACTAGGAGCCGACCCCAGTTTGACTAGGAGCTGACCCCAATTAGACTAGATAGAACGTTTAATCTATCTCCTACTTCCTTTCTGTTCAGAAACGCTGTAACGAGTTTTGGATTTTATTGGAAGGATGGCACAAAGGCCAGAGACCGTGAGTTCCATTTTCATTTTAATAATTTTACGTTTCTGAAATCTACGTTAGGTTCAGCTGCAAGTCCAAATACAGCTTCAGCATCATTATACATCTGTTTAGGGTCTAGCTCGTCCCCATCTATGTTGGGGCACAAGTTTGGATTTGATCTACTCTTGCGATTGTTATTACCACTTTATTTATTGACAATGATCAAGATATTTTTCAATTGTGCTTTTTATTATTATTATTATTTTACAATTTGATATTATAGATTATTTATATTATGCAATTTGACATTTTTTTTTCTATTTTTTTTTTTGACATCAATATTTACTTTACCAAGTATTACATTTTGTAAATTATATAATTATTCCATTTTATTATTGTGATCGTGAGAACAATGTTGATTGTTTTTTTTTCCTTTTCAGTAGTTTTAACGTGTGTCTGGCAATTTGAGTATATTCTGCGGCCTACCCAAATGTCCTTGCCTTGGTATTGTTCGTCAAGTCGTTGAGCTCCTTAGTAGTCCTGGGTTGAGCTTTACGAATACTGACAAATGCTTGCACTGACTGGACAGGTCCACTCAAATCTGTATGGTTCTTTCTTCAAAAGACCATCTCAGACAAATCTGCATGGTTCTCATATGATTAGACCATTACATATTAACTGTATGGACTTTAAAAGAGACTTTGACCCCTGAGTTTGTTTCGGTGTTTCTTCACAGGGTAGTCAGCTAGGAAACACCGGCCTCATCTAGTTTAAAATGACAAAAAAAAATTGACGTGTAAAAGTGTTTTTTTAAACCTATTTACAAAATAAATATCATTTATATAAACATTTATATAAACATTTTGCAGACTGCCTTCAGTACCTGGAGGAACTACCATACAGGTGTCGCGAAGGTGGTTACTCCTCGGGCATCAGCATGATATATGATGAGGAGAAAGAATGCCACACGATTGGGCTGTGGAGTATCGGAGGCGCTGTGCCACAACGGTCTACATCTGCTAAGTTTCCTCACCAAGTTAGATCGTATTTTCAATAATAATCCCCCAACCGACTTAATTTCTGTTATAGAGGTATGAAGAACAGGTTGAAAAGAGGGAGGCTCCTCAGACCAGACGGGTACTGTATTTAGTGGACAGCTGCCCGATGGATGTTCTCATGCTGTTGTATATGTTCGAATTGCGTGAAGAGCTTTAATGTTTGTGATGTAGGATTTGTGTGTTGTCCAGGTCTTAACGGCCCGTTCACGATGTAGGCCTGTTGAATCTGTATAATTTTGTATGTAACCCAGAGACACGTGTGCACCGCGTGACTGATAGAAAGATAATGAATCAACTTAGGCCACAGCATATTACTTTCGTACTGCCGTCCGCATTGTATGCTAATTATGCATTATTGTTTCTCATTGTGGTTTGATGGGAATAAATAAAGTGAGCAATGAGTAAATAATAGGGTGGTCCTTATTTTTCGACTTTTAAATTATCCCCGGGGCACTTTCTCATTTGATTATATACTTCTAAATATGAAATAAGTTTTTTGTTTTTTCTTTTTTTGTTTAGGTTTAGAGGTCGCTACCAGCTGTCAAATTTTTTACAAAAAGCATTGAAAAACATCTTAAATAATGGTTTCATTAATGTTTCATTTAGGTGTTTATATCATATTTTCCGTGCAAGTAAAACTCGCATAGACAATCGCTTTTTATCCCTTCCTCCTCTCGACCTCTCTTCTGTACCGACGCGTCGAGATTTAGACCGTTCACACAATCAAAAAGATAAGACGTACGCGTGCGCACTAACATTATAATACGTTAAAAATTGGTTTGTGCGCAATTCTACATAATATCCTAATTTATAATAACAACAATAATTTTGTAATATTTTTTATGTCCTAGCTATAAAAATAAAAGAATCTAACAAATACAGATTTCGAGTTTTTATTTAAAATTCAAACCTTAGTAGCGACCTCTAAATGTCATTTAAAAAATTCAAAAAAAATACTGAAATACTTTCTTATGGTATATAATCAAATTACGTGGTGCCCCGCGAAATTAAAGAAAAAATATTTTTTTCTTAGGAATAAGGACCACCGTAGTAAATAATAATAATAAACATTTATTTGTCATTTGTCAGGAAATTATTCCTACATCAAAACACTACACGTATTTAACTACAATTTACACAAATACGCACATATATACACAATTATATAGATTATATATTAGAGTAAATTCGAAAGTGGTGACTGAAAAGTGAATGAAGTGAGTGAGTTAGTGAAGTGGCGAGTAATGGGTGGCTCGCCGTCCCACCGTCCGGTAACCATCCGGACCGAGCCCAAGTCGTCGACGGCGCGTGCTGTTCCACGCGCGCCTCAAGGAGATGTCAGCAGCTGTAAGGGCCCAGTAGGGTCGAAACCTACTGGGGCCACGGGTAGTGAGAAAAAGAAGCCCGGGGCCCCGGGATGAAGGCAAAGAAGGAACAGGAGTGGGTTTTTAGTCAGTAAAAGTCCGACACTATCTCCCGCTCCGCCCAAGAGCGGGATTTGTCATAAGATGATTTTCCAACATTAAAAAAAAAATGATTGAAAAGTTGAAAGAGAATCGTTTGTCTTGGTATGGTAATGTGAAGAGGAGGAATAACACGCATTTGACCAGAAGAATTATGAGTGTTATTAGAAGTAGAGAGTGAGGAAGGCCAAAGAAAAGAAGGATTGATTATGTGAGTGATATGAAGGAAAAGGGAGTTAGTGATAACGTGACGGTTTACAGGACAGAATGGAAGAAAAAAAGTGTTGTGCTGACCCCAAATAACACGAGAGAAAGGCAGTAAGATGATAATGTCCCTCATTGGTTTCTGATAAGTGTTTTTCTTATCAACAGGCGCTGTTAGGATTTGGTGAAGAATTGGCAACACTATCATGGGCTCCAGGAGGCTCTATCATCAGCAATAAATACATCCTGACCATTGCTAATTTACATGACATTATAAAAAAAAAGTTATTATTATTATTTCGTTTGTAAAGATCATCCATTTTGCCGCCAAAAAAAAATTGTTTAAATTTTATCCCAGAATGGGTGATCTCCCTTCTGTACTCATTTTAGTAGTGCAATAATTATGATACAAGTGTGTACAATGCGTTCCAAATAAAAATAGGATTAATTGCCATATTGTGACGTCACGTCATACTGTGAAATCGAATAATTATTATGGTGAGAAAAACAAGAAATTTTTAAAATTTAATTTATTTACGAACTGTGAACGAAAAAAAATTTAAACAGAATCCAGTTCTTAAATTTTGCTTATTTCTGAGTTCTTCAAATTTGCCAAATTTCTTGCAATTGACAGTATGACGTGACGTCACAACATGGCAATCGATCCTATTCTTATTTGGAACGCATTGTAATGTTGGTGATTACCGACAAGGCAGTATTTAACCGTGGCGAGGGTCTTAAGAGAGCCAAGAACGGTAATCACCAATTAGTCACGTGTATCATACGATGTTTTTCAATACACTTGTGAAGAAAAGTAATTTAACTAACTATTACTACAACCGTAAAACTAGTAAAAAAAAATTAGTGACATGGCGGTAAAAAATGAAATCTTCTACTTATGCGCGTGCGCGCATCTTTTGATCATCTTACGTTTATGTTTTCTTGCATGTAAAGTTTTTACGATAATGTCTTACATAGTGACAATAGAATACGGATGTAACATTTTCTAAATGTTTTTGTAGTATTTAATTTTATGTAATTAATACAGCCACTGAACTTTGGGGTGTAACGTCAGAAAACCTCCACGTGTGCCGTGTGCAGGCTGTAGTTTCCTTATGGATACGTCCAAATCGAAGGCCAGTCCGCGGGACGGTGTACCCTGGGAGGCGGTCAACGACTTCCCTTGGGTACTTCTGCCTAAGGGGTCTCGATGTCCGCCTGCGAATATTCTGTCTGAAGGAACGCTTCAACGCGTGTCCGCGTGCACTTACACCGAGCGGGCTCTGTTTGCACTTACCCTGCCACTGGGAAGGCAGGAGGAAGACTTGCTCCTCCTTCTGCCACCGTTAGTCTCGTAGCCCCAGAGATTGTCCAAGGTCATGTTTCTGAGTTTTAATAGGAGTCGAGGATCCTGGCTTAACCGCCCGGGCCGCGAGGAAGACAACCTCTATAAAAAATTACTCCAATCCTCCAAGCGGCGGCGCACAGTCAAAGTTTATACCTCAATTATTATAGCGCCGTTCTTAGCTTTAATATTTAATTTTTATATAGATCAACCAGTCTTTCCGGATCTAATGAAATATAGTAAAGTGATATAAATTTTAAATCCGGGAACAGTAAAGACACTCATAATTATAGGTGTCTGTGCTGTCGGGTTTTTAGTAAGATATTTGAAAAGGTAATGTTAAATCAAATGCTTAATTATTTTAACACAAATAACATCTTACACTATAAACAGTATGGTTTCACTAAAAGATGTTGTATAACTGACGCTGGTGTCTCCTTACTAAAACTCATTTTTAATACGTGGGAAGAGGCGCAAGATGCTATAGGCATCTTCTGCGACCTATCTAAGGCGTTTGATTGTGTGGTTCATGAAACATTACTCCCGAAACTTGAGTATTACAGACTAGGCAATGCAGCGTTAAGCTTATCTTTTTTACTAACTAGTTAAAATAAACGGTGTCAATTCGTTGGGATTAAATATTGTGTGAGTGTGAGTGAAAATACGTACGGGTACCCCAAGGTTCAATTTTAGGTCCTTTTTTATTTTTAGTTTATATTAATAATTTACCCTATTTATTGGAAAATATACTTAATATAGTCTTGTTTGCCGACGACACTTCTTTGATTTTTAAGATAAATAGAAGGACTAATAATCTTGGCGACGAAAATAAAGCCCTACTGCAGGACCAAAACTGGTTCACTGCTAATAACTTAGTTTTAAACGGGAAATAACTAAATGCATAAGATTTTCCTTACCGAATGTCAGAAGTAGTGATGTTGACATAGTATTGAATGATAAAAAACTAGACTTGGTCGATAAAACGGTTTTCCTGGGGATTACGCTTGACTCAAGGCTATAATGGGGTTCTCGTTTAACATCTCTTGCAGGACGGCTTAACTCAGCTGCATATGCTGTTAGAAAAATCCGCCAATTTACGGATGTTGATACCGCTAGACTAGTCTATTTTAGTCATTTTCATAGTATCATGTCATACAGTATCTTACTATGAGGAGGAGCTGAAAACATTGACTCAATATTTATACTGCCGAAAAGAACCATCAGAGCTATTTAAAATCTTCGCCGCTGCGTTTCTCTAAGGGACTGTTTAAGGATATGAACATCATGACGGTGCTTTATCAATATATTTATGAAAACCTCATTTATATATTATTTGGAGGTCAGAGAGGCGGAGCTGTACGAGGGATACAGAGTGGCAAAGCGCACCCTCCGAGCGGAGATAAAGCGGGCAAAGTTAGAGGCTCGCAACGTGTGGCTGGGGAATCTGAACGGAGACCCGTGGGAACGCCCCTACAAGACAGTGGGAGACAAGCTCCACCCCTGGACTCACCCGCTGACGCAGAGTCTCCGGCCCCAGCTCGTGGAGAGTGTAGTGAGCGCTCTGTTCCCTGCGCGAGGGGAACACTCACCCCCACCCATGGCTCTGCCACCTGCGGTGTCCGGCGTAGACCACGACGGCGAGGACGACGACAATGCTCCAGAGGTGTCCGAGGTAGAGATGAGAGTGGCGGTACAAAGGCTGAATGCCAAGAATACCGCTTCAGGACCCGACAGCTTGCCCGGAAAAGCCTGGGTCCTAGCCATGGAGGAATTCAGCCTCGACTGAGGGGGCTTTTCAGCGCATGCCTGAAGAGGGAGCAGTTCCCATTTCACTGGAAGACGGGGAAACTTGTTCTCATCACGAAACCGGGGCGCCCTGCGGACTCACCGTCCGCGTACCAGCCCATTGTGCTGCTTGACGAGGTGGGCAAGCTCTTTGAAAAAGTTATTGCAGACCGCCTCGTCGCGCACTAGGTACGGGTGGGGCTGGATCTTGTGGACGACCGGTTCGGCTCCCGCAGGGGGCGCTCCACGGTGGACGCCATCATGCGCGTGCAAGCCCTCACGACGGGGGATACGGTGTCCCGGGGCAAGGTCGTCTTGGCGGTGTCTTTGTACATTGCCAACGCCTTCAATTCCCTGCCCTGGAGTAGCATTAGGAGGGCACTCCGGGGTACTGGGTGCTTGACTCCATCTGTCGTGTGATTGAGGCCAACCTGATGAACAGGTTCGTCATCTATCCCGGTCAGCAGGAGGAGTGGAAATGGCGAGAGATCGGTACAAGTGCCGCCCTTGTGGAACATTAGCTACGACTACGCGCGTAAACCTCCCTAACGGGGTCAGCGTGGTCTATTACGTAGACGACACGCTGGTCCTGGCGCAGGGAGAGTCGTACCAGGCGGCGGTTGCGACAGTCGTGGGGAGAATGCAGCAGTTGGAACTCGAGGTAGCATTGCACAAGTCTGAGGCCATTTGGTTTCCCTGCCTTCGGAACGCGCCACCACCAGGTTCCCAAATGAATAGGAGGAGTTCATGGGGCACAAAGAAAAATCTAATTTTATTTGACTTAAAATGAACGAAATTGCATGAAATAAGCAAGTATGACACTAAATACTATTAAACGCAGTAACCTAATGATTTTTTTTTTTAACAAAAAAAAGATTTAACTATAGTATTATAGCACTAGTGCGTAATGGTAATCAAAATGTAACATTTTGGTAACAAGCGCCATTATGTACCTAAGTGCAGTGCAATTTTATTGTTTTTTTCCGGTGGGAAAATCATGTTATGACATCCCCCGCTCTTGGGCGGGGCGGGAGATAGTGTCAGAGACATTTACTGACTAAAAACCCACTCCTGTTCCTTCGTTGCCTTTCGTACCAGGGCCGAGTCTTATTTTCAGAATCAGACCCTTGGCCCCAGTAGGCAGTGCAATTAGAGTCACTTTCTGAGCAAGTGTATTGAAAAATATTTTTTAAAGCGCACATAACAATAACTTAAATATACATGGTGTCTTTGACATCGACGCACAAACGAATACCACGAATCCAGTACATGATTCTGGACCCCTCAGTGGTCGAATTTTTCATAAGTTTTTTTTTTTAATCTATACTTTTTTAATTTAAACTGTATAAAATCGTTATTTTAATATATTTAGTGAAAAAAAAATGAATGAATCACTTTCAAAATTAAAAATGTCATCGGGATTGATTCGAATAACGATTTTTAACAGTTTAAATTTTTTTAAAAATACAGTTTCTTTTTTTTAAATAAGTAAAAAGCCGACGAAAAATTCCACTACACACCAGTCCAGAATCATGTACTGGATCCGTGGTATTCGTTTGTGCGTCGATGTCAAAAACCCCGTGTATAAAAAAGAAAATATTATTATATTCACAGGGGTAACTTGAATTTCGTCCTTTTGGGTATCAGGAAACGTTCAGGCCATTCAACTCCCTGGCAAACACATAAAGTGAAGAGAGTCATCCTTCACCCGGACTACAAGATGCCTAGTTTATATCACAACATTGCTCTCATTGAAACCGAATCACTGTAAGTATAAAAAACATACTTGATTTGACACCTTTACTGACAAACCTGGTGCACAGGGCCACGCGAACACCGTGGCTCTTTGAAATAGTCGATTATGTGTCTAGGGGATAAACCAGCGTCTTTAAGTCGCGGGCGCCATGTTGAATTTCGAACGAAACGACAGTTTCTTAGTTTCAATCCCGAACGCTAGTGAGGGATTAAAACACCCGAGCATTGTGAGGGAGTTAATATAGAATCCTGAGTGAAATGAGAAATTCAAGCCACCCAAGACAAAGACAGCTTTATCCCCGTGTTGGATACTCTACTTTTTACAGCACTTGTGAGATAATTAAAAGACAATTTACTAAAACAAATTATGTATTAGAAAAAAATAAGTATTATTAACAAGTTAATCTTAACTATCACTCGACATGTTTTAAGATTTGAATAAAATTCACTACTTTAAGATTCTATAGTTTTAATTTTCTGTAACGCTCCTGCCCCCCTAGCCAAGTTACGATCGTTTCCTTTGCGTCGAATGCTTCGAGTAGGCCACGCCTCCGATTCCTTTGTTCTGACCACGTGACTGAGCGTTGAGATAACGTCAGAACAAAGGAATCGGAGGCGTGGCCTACTCTAGGCATTCGGCGTGAACGATACGATTGTAACTTGGCTAGGGGGGCAGCTCTTTCATTACTTTTTTTTAGAGACTCGTCAGTAACCATATTTTAATCTTTTTTTTGTGGCCTGTTTTCTTTTATAAACTTTTTTGATGCACGTACATTTTAATTCATTTACGGAGTTTTTTTTTCAACATAATGGTTTTTGACGTTCCAAATTCAAATCACATTATTCCCTGGGGAACGCCCATACTTCAATAGATCACTAGGGACAGAACGACTTGCTTTAAGTGATAGTTGTATGACATATATAATATAATATAATAATATAATATTCAACAACTATCACACAACGCCATCTAGTCCCAAGCTAAGCAGAGCTTGTGTTATGAGTACTAGACAACTGATAAACATACTTATATATTTCTAAATACATACATATTATAGATAAATTACACCCAGACATAGAACAAATGATTGTGCTCATCACACAAACATTTGTCCTGGGTGGGAATCGAACCCACGACCTCCAGCTTAGCAGTCAGGGCCACTAACCACTAGACCAACAGGCCAGTCGCTAAAACATCGAACGAATAGAAAGAAAATAATTTTAGAATTCTTTATATAAAAGGGCATTATCGAGCAGGTGGTGAAAAAATAACATTTCGATTCCAGGATATTATTCAACAAGGACATCCTTCCTGCTTGTCTTCCCGTAGAAGCTGCCAACGACGAAACAGCTATCATGTTGACGTGGGGTGACTTGACCTCCCAATATTATGCTGACACAGTCCAGTCAGTAAGTCATCATGGTCACCTATCAGACAACTGCTTTGTATAATATCAAGATATGCCTATCGAGGTTACCATGAAGTTCAAAGTAAGATTATTTCATTCTTATTTCAGTGTAGGTAAGAGACAGAGCTATACAGGTTGTCTAGCGCCATCTCTTACCCACACTGGAAATAAGAATGAAACAATCTTACTTTAAACGTCATGGTACAGGTCTATACCCTATTCATCTGGGTTTGAGACAAAATGTAAACAAAGAAAATAATGTGGATACCTTCGGCCAAGTTTCTTCAACATGTTTGAATTCATTAATAACAGTCTCCTTTTCTGTTGAACGCATTAGCGTTTTCTTTGCACGCTTTTTCTTCGGCAAAGAAAAAGCGCAAGCGTTGCTTTGTCCAGGTTCACTCATGTTTTTAAGAACGAAAACGACAATATAACAAAAATAAAACAATTAACCAATAACTTGAAACTTAACAAAACAAGAAACTTAATGAAAACAACAAAAGTAACAACGAAATAACAGAAATTTAATAAAGATATCTGAAAGCGGCACTCTCGTATCAACAAGTTGATCATCATCATCTTCCTGCCCTTGTCCCATCTTATTTGGGTTCGGCGCAACACGTTTAACGAACGAACGAGTAAAGATGACAAAAAATAAATCAAAATGTCGGACATAATCTACCAATACTTATACACATACATAATAATATACATCTATTAGATCTACCTACAATAATTAATTCCATGAATTGTTGCTTTGCCGCCATCCTCTCTCCTACATTTGCTGTGCCCGACAGGGTCCATATTGATCTCGACTATATTTTATACCACCTATGTACATAATATGGAATGCAATAAAGTATTGAGTATTGAAAGTCTGAAAACTGTAAATTTGTAGTTCATCATCATCTTCCTGCCCTTGTCCCGTGTTATTTGACGTGTGATGTGTTATTGACTGGCCTGTTGGTCTAGTGGTCAGTGACCCTGACTGCTGTGCCAGAGGTCGTGGGTTCGATTCCCACCCAGGACAAATGTTTGTGTGATGAGCACGATCATTTGTTCTGTGTCTGGGTGTAATTTATCTATAATATGTATTTATTTAGAAATATATAAGTATGTTTATCAGTTGTCTAGTACTCATAACACAAGCTCTGCTTAGCTTGAGACTAGATGGCGTTGTGTGATGGTTGTGGAATATTATTATATTATTTGGATTCGGCGCAATACGTTTTTTTCTTCCACTCTGCCCTGTCAACCGTCATACTGTCACTAACTTCCTTTTCTTTCATATCACTGTTCACACAATCCATCCATCTTTTCTTTGGCCTTCCTCTCCCTCTCCATCCATCCACATGTATACTCATAACTCTTTTAGTAACATGCGTTTCATCTCTCCTCTTCACATGACCATACCAAGACAAACCAAGACAAACGATTCCCCTTCAACTTTTCAGTCAGTATCAACAAGTTGATCGATAGAGAAAAAGAGTGTTTTTTTTTTTTATTGGGTGGGAAAATCATCCTAATGACAGACTCTTACTGACTAAAAACCCACTCCTGTTCCTTCGTTGCCTTCGTCCCAGGGCCCCGGGTTCCGCTTTCACACTACCCGTGGCCCCAGTAGGCTTCGACCCTGCTGGGCCCCTACGATTTGCTGACATCTCCTTGAGGCGCGCGTGGAACAATACGCGCCGTCGACGACTTGGGCTCGGTCCGGACGGTTACCGGACGGTCAGACGGCGAGCCATCCATTGCTCGCCGTCTACAAGCCCGCGCCTACGGTGGCCGGAAATCGGGACCGGAATCCCGGCGGCGGTTGGAGCGTAAGGACCGTTGCCTCACGCGATCGGCCGCCTCCTTAGCTAGCATTACTGCTTCGCAGAAGGAGGCGACCGCCTGCCACTCCTCCTCGCTCCGGAGCATGGCCTGAACCAAGGCCCGGCGCGAGAGATCGCCGCCGCCGATTGCCCCCACGAGGACACGGCGTTGCTCTGCCCAAGCGGGGCACACCTCCACCGTGTGCTTTACCGTGTCCTCCAGGTGGGCCACACAGTGGCGACACCCGGGCGTCGTTTCCGCACGAATCCGGTGCAGGAACCTCCCGAACTTACCGTGTCCGGTGAGAACCTGCGTCATGCGGAATGTGAGGACGCCGTGAGGTCTTTCCAACCACGTCTCAAAGAGGGGACTTACCGCCATAATTGTGGCGTGCCCAGAGAAAAAGAGTGTCACATTTTAATGTAAAATGTTTGCAGTATCTGTGGTCTATAATTTAGTAGTATTATATACGGTTTGTTTACCTTTTGTCTCATGGCTCCTTGAATGGGGTATAGCTATTTCCCTTATATTTATGCAGGGTTCGACTTCACATGGGAAAAGATTTTTTTGCAAATAACATTATTTCGAGATTTGCAAACAATTTTGCTCTTCAAATCTAAAGTAAAAGAGCACTATCTTTCCTCTCTAGTGTGTTAATTATATATGTATATACATTATGTATTTATTTTTAGTAAAGGTATATATAGTATAGTATGTATAGTATATAAGTATTTATTATTTTAATTTAAGATTTCACATTCTCTTCTTTTATTACTTCTAAACACTATTGTCTACATTCCTTCCTATTTCTCCTTTCGCAGGTCAGCTGAAAGAAATTTCTTTTAGAAATAAGCAGTACCTTTGTACAATTTTTATCAGAATGTATCCTCTTTCTTTATTTATTTGTGTACATAAATTATAAAATAAATAAATTATTAATAACATAGTCTCTTTAATTCTTCTCAAATTTTTTTATACACACAGCGTTTACATCTCTCATCCAAATCTCCTGTCGCAGGTCTGCGAACACAATAAAAGAAAAAACGTGTTGCGCCGACCCAAAATAAAACGGGACAAGGGCAGGAAAATGCTGATGTGGTTTATTTTACTTTCAGATAACCGTGTACAAGGTCTCTGTAGAAGACTGTCAGGATGCATACAATGCCCTCCCAGCTGTGTTGGAGAACGGAATAGATTTCAGAACTCAAATGTGTTACAGAAGCGAGTCGCTAGCTTTTGAAACTAGGGATATAGTGGTAAAAAATATTTTTTTTATATGTCAGCCAGATCATTTCATGAACCTCGTGGGGGAGATCGGCGGCAACGATCTCTCGCGACGGGCCTTTGTACAGGCCATGGTCTGAAGCGAGAAGGAGTGGCAGGCGGTCGACTCCTTCTGCGAAGCAGTAATGCTAGCAAAGGAGGCGGCCGCACGTGCACGCGCGAGGCCGCTGACCGCCGCCGGGATTCCGATCCCGATTTCCGGCCACCGAAGGCGTGGGCTTACGGACGGCGTGCATTGGGTAGCTCGCCGTCCGACCGTCTGGTAACCGTCCGGACCAAGCCCAAATTGACGGCGCGTACTGTTCCATGCGCGCCTGAAGCAGATGTCAGCAAACCGTAGGGGCCCAGCAGGGTCGAAGTTTACTGGGGCCAAGGGTCTGATTCTGAAAGGAAGACCCGGCCCTGGGATTATAACATATAGAACACCCCGAAATCATCTATCGGGCAGCTGCCCACCAGACATAACATCCCGTCTGGCCGGAGGATCCTCCCTTTTCAACGGAGGTTTGCGGGACTTTACTCTCTCTTCCGCCTAGCTCCAAACTGGTGACCCTCGACAAACTACGACTCCTACTTCGTGACGTCATCATCACTTCCTCAAGCTTTCGAGCAGCGAGCCATACAGCCAGTACCCACGGCTATAAAGGGTATCCTGACCACCAGCATGCCTACCTGGTCATCACCCTCAGCCTCATCAGCGACCTTGGCGAAGCACACTGCACCTTCGGCCAGTCACATGAAGAGCAACGAAGAACCTCTCCTGGTCGACGCAAGCAGTCAAGCCACTACGTCGCACAGCACCGCTCCGACTCACTGGAGCCAGCAGCACTACTCCGACTCACTGGAGCCTGCAGCATCATCCCGACTCACTGGGATAGCACCACCCCGACTCACTGGGGCATCACCACAGACAGTTCCGACTCACCGAGAACTATGCGGCATTCGGTTCCGACTCACTGGAACCAACCTACCACTGGCCTGGCACACATCAAGAAGCATCAAGAACCATCGATCTCCGATCTCCGGAGGGGAGTAATGTAGCGACATCTATGGCGTCACATAAGAACTAATCCTGCATCGCACAATCAAAGTTCTCCGCGCGATTAGAACATATAGAACAGCCCGAAATTATCTACCGGGCAACTGCCCACCAGACATAACATCCCGTCTGGTCGGAGGATCCTCCCTTTTCAACGGAGGTTTTCGGGACTTTACCCTCTGTTCCGCCTACCTCCAAACATACATTAAAAAAAAATACTTTCAGCCGAACATATAACCTGCTCCTTTTTGAAGTCGGTTAAATATATATATTATAAAAATTAGTAACCTACCGGTATCGGGAACAGGATCCAAGCTACCGGCGGTCAGGGCTCCAGAGATAGGAACCTCCTAAATATACGGACCGTGTCCAGAAGTACCACTTTCTGAATCCAGCCCTTGATCCCTTGGGCTACTAAGGTGTTGGTTGAGGCCTTGGCTATTAAGCCATCGGCTCACACGACTACCTATCTATAATGATCATTGAATCCGCATCCCACATGTCGACAACCTCGCGAGCCAAGTCAATATACTTGATTTGTTTATCTTTCTCGGCTTTCACGAGGTTCTCGTCATGCGGAACGGATATATAAGGTGTTAAAAAAATAACTTTAAGAATTTCGAGGGGACATTGTACTCCTCATTATGAACAACTTTTACTATGGGACCAAACCTGAAATCGCGAAAAAAAATATCAGCTGTTCCCTACGTTTATGTTTGCATAACTCGTCAAAATGTATTGAGCAGCAGACTTTTTTTTCGCGATTTCAGGTTTGCTCCCATAGTAAAAGTTGTTCATAATGAGGAGTACAATGTCCCCTCGAAATTCTTAAAGTTAATTTTTTAACACCTTATATATCAACAATCATTCCACGCCTCTCGCTTCGATCCAACACTTATTCAATTGATATTACTTATCATTGTTTTTTCAGTTCCTTCCCAGTGATGCACTGCTGATCGACACTCAATTCTCTCGCTGCATTTACACCATCATTGGACTGAGGTCGTTCCGTGAAATATGTGGACGTGACTTTTGTAAACCTGACATAGTAACCAAGGTGGCTCACTACAAGCCTTGGATTGAAAGCGTGGTCTGGCCATAATGGTGTCTTAAGAATGAATGAACTAGTTTTTAAATGAAATATAATTGCCGTTAAAATAAATAAAAAAAACAGTTTTTATCTTAAAAACCAAAAACCTATATAGATGCTGCCAAGTAATAAATAAGTTGTGGACGACTACGTTTACCTGGGACAGACCGTCCAGTTGGGTAGGTCTAACTTTGAGAAAGAGGTCAATCGTCGAATCCGACTCGGCTGGGCAGCGTTCGGGAAGCCGCGCGGTGTCTCTTCGTCCAATATACCACAGTGTCTCAAGACAAAAGTCTATGACCATGCGTGTTTCCAGTGATGACATATGGCTCCGAAACGAGGTCGCTTATAATGGGCCTCATCAAAAGGCTTAAAGTTACTCAAAGGACAATGGAAAGGGCTATGTTCGGAGTATCCTTGCGTGATTGCGTCAGAAATGTGGATGTCCGCAGGAGAACCAAGGTTACGGACATAGCCCGAAGAATCACCAAACTTAAGTGGCAGTGGGCCGGGTACAGGGTTGGGGCATGGGGACGAAAGGTTCTAGAATGACGAACACGTACCGGAAGACGCAGCGTTGGAAGCCCTCCCACAAGGCGGGCCGTTGACATAGTAATGGTCGCGGGTCAAATCCGATGGATGCGAGACGCACAGGACCGGTCATTGTGGCGAAATTTATGGGAGGCTTATGTTCAACAGTGGTCGTCTTTCGGTTGAAATGATGATGATGATGATGATGAAGTAATAAACAGTAAGGGCGATGCTGACAGAGCCAGAGCATTTGAAGGAAATGTCCTTCTTCTATGTTGTATGATGGCCTAGCCAAGTTACGACCGTTTCGTTTCGATTCTCTTTCGTCGATCGACACGCCTCCTATTCCTTTGTTCTGACCTCAAGACTGAGCGTTGAGATGACAGAGCAAAGGAATCGGAGGCGTGGCCGACTCGAGGCAAACGAGGAGGAAACGGTCGTAACTTGAATAGGGGAGCAGGAGACAGAAGATGTCCGCAGGAGCACAATTTCTGTTACTCATTCTTTATTTATTTATCTATTTCATACTTCATGCACATAAAGGTACAGAGGCGGACTTAATGCCTTAGGCATTTTCTACCAGTCAACCTTTTGGTGATGCAGAGAAGAATAGTGGTAGGTGCAATAAATGAAAGAGAAAAAAAAGGTAATATAAAAAAGATATACAAATGAATCACCGATACAATACAATATAGGTAAATATAATATATACATAATTTAATGAACTAAATTTATTATAATTATAATATATATATATATTATTTATTATAATCATAATTTAATGAACTAAATTTATCGTTTATGTTGCAAAAAAATGTGTATTTCGACACTCTCAAGGAAATCAAAATTCATAGTGTACTTCCCGTTAACCTAGAATCCTGAAATTTGGCATGAAGCAAGTTCTCATAGCACAAATATAGGAAAAAATCTGAAAACAGTAAATTAGTAGTTACGTCAATCGGAAAAATCTTCGTAACTCAATTCGGGAATTGAACTGGTTTTTCGTAGGTAAGTTTGTACGGGACCCTCAGTGCGCGAGTCCGAGTCGCACTTACCAGGTATTTTTTGTATATTTTTTCCCCGTTTAAAAAAAAGGAAAGAGTAGCGTCTGTCGGATTTGTTACTTTATAATAATAACGAGCAGATGATGGAATGGACCAAAATATTCATTTTTTGATCCAAAACTATATATATGACGGTTCAAGGTAAGTACCTTGAACCGTCATTGGCCCGACGAATGAACAAGTTTTATTATTTTGCCAAAACCAGTTTAGTGTATATCATAACGATTTTTGCAAATAAATATATATTATATAAATCTATATAATATATATAAAACCTGCCAAGAGCGTGTCGGGCCATGCTCAGTGTAGGGTTTCGTAGTTTCCCGTCCGTCACAATAAGTGTCCCCACTTAAGAGTAATGAACGACAGACAACGAGCAAGAACAAATACCACCAATGTCAACGAGAGACCAACCGAACAATTCAACAATGTAATAGCTCATATCTTTACAGTGCGAAGTAGCCCAAAGTACAGCGCCATCTCTCGGGAAATTGGGTTTCTACTCTTTTTTTTAAAAAAAAAAAGATATGTTCAGGATAATAAAATATGTAAACTGCAAACTGTAAAATTACAAACTTAATTTAGAAAGTATTTTGTACAACTTTTCAAAAACTGTTCAACCCATCAAGTTCAAAATAATTTTCCTAGAAAAACTTTCTACTTTTGAGATTTTTTTCATATTTTCTAAACTTATGGTTCATAAATTAAAGGGGGGACACGTGTTTTTTTTACTTTTGGAGCGATTATTTCCGACAATATTAAGTTTATCAAAAAATTACTTTAGTAAACCCCTATTCATTTCTAAATATCTATCCAATAATATATCGTTAGATTTGAAATGAAAAAAAAAATCACTCCCCACTTTACGTGTAGGGGGGTACACTAATAAAACAGTTTTTTTTACTTTTTATTTTACCACTTTGTCGGCGTGATTGATATACACATTGGTACCAAATTTCAGCTTTCTAGTGTTAACGGTCGCTAAGATTATCAGACTTGGCGATACTACAAGGGTTCCTAGTTGACTACGGGACCCTAACAAGTTCAAAATAATTTTCTTAGAAAGTTCTACTTTTGAGAGTATTTTTATTTTTTTATAGCCTCTTTTTTATAATGTGAATGTGAGAACACTGTATACTCCGCGAATTCTTAGCTGATTTATATCGTTTCGATTTCTCAAATGGTTAATTTAAATAAAATATTTTTCATGGTGTTCTCTTTTACAAATT